>CAWUFW010000790.1:60000-1260000 GCA_963921515.1 Calotriton arnoldi
CATTCGTAGACGACCTGATTCTGGGTCAGGGTTTTGTAAGTAGCAGAGCAGCTACCTCGCTGCGTCTATTGAAAGTCATCCTCTGAGCCAAGCTTTTGTCTCTCCGTGCATGGGCGCCCGCGGACGCCCTCCTCCACCACACCCAGGGGTGGGTCCCTCTGCTGCCGGGCTGGCGGGAGGGACGCGGAGGGGGTAACACGGGTTCGCGGGAGGCTGCCTCCACCACGTGCCCTCCGGCATGGGGGCCTCCCCCTCCCGTCCCTGCCCCACCGGGGTGCGGGTACGGGGGCCATCATCCCTTGCGGGTCGGCAGGGTGACCAGATGGCCTGGGCCGGCCGGGCCTCTCCTTCCCGCTGCTCCTGCCCCAGTCGGGCAGGGAGGCGAGCAGCAGCCCCAGGGAAGGAGCCTCCCGAGCGGCTGCCTCGGTGCGCCTGGCCACCCCTCACCGGACTGCAAGGGCGACTGGGTACGGCACCCTCCCAGGCCATCTGGGCGCTGGCTCGTCCCGGGCCATCTGGTCGCCTGGCTGAGCGACCAGATGGCCCTGCGGGCCGGGTGACCAGATGGCCCTGCGGGCTGGGTGACCAGATGGCCCTGCGGGCTGGGTGACCAGATGGCCGGCCTGCTGGCCGGCCGGGCTGACTCCAACTTTTGTCCTTCCCCAAAGTTCTGTAAGCCCCCAGGCTTAATAGTCGAGAAAAATGGGCTCCCCGGGCAGGCCGTCGGGGAGAGGACGTGGCCTGGGCTTAACCCTCCTTGGTTCCAGCCGAGGGTCCGAATCCTGGGGACCGGGGGGTCCCCCGGGGCCCGGGGAGGCTCTCCCCGGCCTGGCTAGGGTTCGGAAGCTGGGACCGGGCCCGGGGCTTGAGCTCCGTCCGGCAGGCCCTGGGGTGCGGGAGCCCCCCATCCTGCAAGCCAGCTGAGGGTCCGGGCGCTGGGGACTGGGGTCCACCAGGGCCCGGGGAGGCTCTCCCCAACCTGGCTAGGGTTCGTAAGCTGAGACAGGGCCTGGGGCTCGAGCTCCGTCTGGTGGGCCCCGGGGTACTGGAGCCCCCCTGTCCTGCAAGCCAGCCGAGGGTCCGGGCGCTGGGGACTGGGGTCCACCGGGTCCCGGGGAGGCTCTCCCCAGCCTGGCTAGGGTTCTGAAGCTGGGACAGGGCCTGGGGCTCGAGCTCCGTCTGGTGGGCCCTGGGGTGTGGGAGCTCCCGTCCTGCAAGCCATCAGAGGGTCCGGGCGCAGGTTACGGGGGTCCATCAGGGCCCGGGGAGGCTCTCCCCAGCCTGGCTAGGGCTCTGAAGCTGGGTCCGGGCCTGGGGCTTGAGCTCCATCCAGCAGGCCCCGGGGTGTGGGAGCCCCCGTCCTGCAAGCCATCAGAGGGTCCGGGCACTGGTTACGGGGGTCCATCAGGGCCCGGGGAGGCTCTCCCCAGCCTGGCTAGGGTTCTGAAGCTGGGTCCGGGCCTGGGGCTTGAGCTCCATCCGGCAGGCCCCGGGGTGCGGGATCCCCGCATCCTGCAAGCCAGCCGATGGTCCGGGGGTCCCATCGGGGCCCGGGAAGGCTCCCCCCGGCTTGGCTAGGGTTCGGAAGCTGTGACCGGGACTGGGCCCGGGGCTCGTGCTCCGTCCCAGGTTGCGGGAGCCCCCCGTCCTGCAAGCCAGCCGAGGGTCAGAGTGCTGGGGACGGGGGTCCACCGGGGAGGATCTCCCCGGCCTGGCTAGGGTTCGGAAGCTAGGACCGGGCCCGGGGCTTGTGCTCTGTCCGGCGGGCCCCGGGGTGCCGGAGCCTCCCGTCCTGCAAGCCAGCAGAGGGTCCGGGTGCTGGGGACGGGGGTCCACCGGGGCCCGGGGAGGCTCTCCCCGGCCTGGCTAGGGTTCGGAAGCTGGGACCGGGCCCAGGGCTCGTGCTCCGTCCCAGGGTGCGGGAGCCCCCAATCCTGCAAGCCTGCCGAGGGTCCAGGCGCTGGGGACGGGGGTCCACCGGGGCCCGGGGAGGCTCTCCCCGGCCTGGCTAGGGTTCAGAAGCTGGGACCGGGCCCGGGGCTCGTGCTCTGTCCCAGGGTGCGGGAGCCCTCCGTCCTGGAAGCCAGCCGAGGGTTTGGGCACTGGTGACGGGGGTCCACCGGGGCCCGGGGAGGCTCTCCCCGGCCTGGCTAGGGTTCGGAAGCTGGGTCCGGGCCCGGGGCTCGTGCTGCGTCCCAGGGTCCCAGGGTGCGGGAGTCCCTCCGTCCTGGAAGCCAGCTGAGGGTTCGGGGGCTGGTGACTGGGGTCCACCGGGGCCCGGGGAGGCTCTCCCCAGCCTGGCTACGGTTCGGAAGCTGGGCCCGGGGCTCGTGCTGCGTCCCAGGGTCCCAGGGTGCGGGAGCCCCCCTGTCCTGGAAGCCAGCCGAGGGTCCGGGGGCTGGTGACGGGGGTCTACCGGGGCCTGGGGAGGCTCTCCCCGGCCTGGCTAGGTTTCGGAAGCTGGGACCGGGCCCGGGGCTCGTGCTCCATCCGGCGGGCCCCGGGGTGCGGGAGCCCCCCGTCCTGCAAGCCAGCCGAGGGTCCGGGCGCTGGGGAAGGGTGTCCACCGGGGCCCGGGGAGGCTCTCCCGGCCTGGCTAGGGTTCGGAAGCTGGGACCGGGCCCGGCGCTCGTCTCCGTCCGGCGGGCCCCGGGGTGCGGGAGCCCCCCGTCCTGCAAGCCAGCCGAGGGTCCAGCGCTGGGGACGGGGGTCCACCGGGGCCCAGGGAGGCTCTCCCCGGCCTGGCTGCTTTCAGAAGCAGGGGCCGGGGAGCAGGGGTGGCTGGCTTTATCCGCTATGCTGGCAGAGCGGAGTTTTCTGCCCACCCCTAGTCTTGTCACAGTTTCAAAATGCCTTGTGTTGGTTGGCCTATTCTGTCTTGTTTCTCTGGGTAGGAGGATAAGCTCTCACCTGCGTATTTGTGGTGTGAGGAGTCGTGGGGTTGGGTCCTCTGGGGACTAACCCATGGAGAGTAGGTCAGTTAAGATGGCCGCTTCCTTCACTGTAGAAGACCGATCCTATTAGCTAGTCCTATCTCACTTTCCATTAGTGAACTGTCGTGGGGTGGGATCTTGTCACAGTTTCAGTATGCCTTGAGTTGGTTGGCCCATTCTGTCTTGTTTTCTTGTTGAGTGATAGGGACTAGTCACATGATTCTGTCTTTTCTAAGATCCTCCCTTGAGTGGCCTTTCCTCCAAGAGTGTATATTCTGCAGCCATTTTGTATACTATGGTGGAGGATAGATAGATAGTTGTCGCCTCCGTATTAAAAGTGGAGGGATTTAAAGTGGGTGTCTTCTTTTGTGTTGCCTCGATGGCCACGAGTGATTAAAATAACTAGGAGTATAAATAAAGTAGTTAGCCGTACCAGCAGAAGCATATGCTCGTATTCTGTCAATTGTGTAGCACGGGCTCGCTATGGTCTGGGTCGCGGCAGAAATATGAACAATTATGCACAACGATCGTTGAGGTGGGCGGAGTCACATCACTCGTACGCCTCCCCAGGGTGAGCGCCGGTCTGTGCCAGTGGCACCGGTAGATGGTATCGACCGGGCTCTTCTTGAGCAGTGCGCGCTCTTCGCTCGAGGGGTCACTAGACCTGCAGGCAGGAAAACAAACGTGGACAGCCGGCAGTGCACGGCATGCTGCTGCCTGCAGCTGGATAATCAGATGGGTAGAGAATCTCCGGTGGAAGCCCTGGGGGCCGCGGCTGGAGGATCAGATGTGCAGAGAATCTCCGGTGGAAGCCCTGGGGGGGGAAGCGCACGGCCACTCCCGGGATGGGAGGCGTTCCCTCAGCAGGGCCGATGCAGAAGTTGGTTACGACGAGATCATAACGCATGGGTTAATAACTGCATAACGTGGGTCATAACGCGGCTCACCCCGAGGATCCCAACTGTTGCACAGCATGTTCTGCGGAAGCCCCCGGTGGGAGGAGCGCGACCGTTCCCGGTACGGGAACCCACATCAGGGCCAAGGCAGCGAGGCGGTGACAGCTAACCAGGGACTCGGCTCGAGCCCGGTGTTACAACCGTTCTCTGGAGTCTCGTATCGGCGCTCTGTACTAACCCGCCAGTTCCCAGCGGGCAACAAGCGCGGTGGCCTAAGGCGGTGAGTGGCCTGCAGCAGGGGGACTCACCAGGGCCTCAGTTCCTGGAAGATCAGGGGACGGAAACCAGCAGCCCAAGTCAGAGGCAATTCCAAACGATCGGAGCCTTCTGCTAATGTCGGCTGGTCAAGTAGCAGCACTCGGTGGGGGCTCCAAGTCGTCGTCAGTCAGTCAGCTGAGGCGAGGCATCCGACGGGCTCACCAAGCGGCCAGCTCATCTGTCCAATGGCCGATGGTCCCATGTAAGGTGAGAGGGGTCCGTGCAAGATAGTCGGTGCGGTGGGAAGATAGTCGGTGCAGTGGGGTTGGGCTGCAGGGCGATGGATGGCAGGGTTAGACAGGGATATCGACCGATTCGGTGATCCCTAACCCAGGAGCTCAGTGTAGGAGCTGCTGTCCGGTGGCCATCTTGTCTGACATAACATATAACATATATATATATATATATATTTACACATATAGTAGGGCCTCCCACAAGCAGGGCAATTGCCATTGGAACCCTTGTAAATTATGTCACAAATGTTTTTGTGGGCATATTACTATGTCTGGGAGAGTACAGTTTGCGACAGCCCACCGCCCTCTTGTTCCCTCTATCCTTGTAAGTCTAGGGGATCGTTAGACAGACCTGGATTCACCAGGTGGTATTCTGCTTGACATTCACTTTTCTGTGGGGTTTAGCACACACATTTACTGCCTTTTTTGAGCAGGTAGTAAAAGTGTGCAGGGGGCTGTTGTAAAGTGGGTATGACAGAGGGGTTTGTGTAGGGTGAAGGAAGGAGGGTAGAATATTGGTTGGCAGGGGGGAAAATGTGATACTTCCCCATGTCTTGTCTGAGGTTCAGCGTGTTTTCTTAATGCAGTACTTGTGTGTAATATTCTAAATAACAAATGTGGGTTTGAATTACCACTGCATCCCTGACCCATTCTATGGACTATTAGCAACCCAGCAAGCTCAGACACCACGCCGACAAGTACGTCAAGTGGGGTTGCGTGGGGGCTACAACAACTTGGACTTTCACCCTCAAGTGTTTGTGCACTTAAACTAAGTTCAGGCATCAATGGGTGCGAAAGCCAAACCTTGTAGAATTAGGCCAGAGCCCTAGTTTACACAACAGTAGTGCAATGGTTTATGCATGATGTCAAGCATAGGTTTTGTAGTGTAAGGGAAGCCTTCCAGTGCAAAAAAGGGAGCAAGACCTCTGACCCCGGGTCTAGGGCCTGCTCTCTCCCCAGCAGCTCCGCGGTGCGCTGCTCCGCCGCTGACCTCCTCTGGTAGGTGTTCGAGGCCGCTCCACTCTGTGCCCGGCTCCGCCTGTCATTGCCTTTCCCTGATTGCGCCTCTTCTCTGCCTCTCCCTTCTGTGACTGTACCTCGCCCGTTCTTATGGCTGTTTCCTGCTTATTTCGCCTTATCTGTCCTTTGTGGTTGTGCCCTCTGTGACTGTACCTCGCCCGTTTTTTATCCCGGTTTCCTCCTTATTTCGCCTTATCTGTCCTTGTGGTTGTGCCCCCTGTGACTGTACCTCGCCCGTCTTTTAATTTTAATTTCTGTTTTTCTGCTTATCTCGCCTCATCTGTTTTTTCTGTACTTGTGCCCTGCTCTGTTCGCATCCCGTTTTCCTGCCGCTACTGCCCCTGCGGCCCCTCCCCCTTGACGGTCCCCGCTCCCGCCTCCCAGCTGCTCGTCCCTCCCCCTTCCCCATTTAATGGCGGCCGCGCCATTTGCGCGCTGAAGGCGCGCCAAAGGCAAGCCCGTCTGCGCCCGACGGTGACCCGACCGCAACCAGCGCCAGGGACTCTGGTTCTCCAACCATCCACCACTACGACGCCTCCACCCTCCTCGCATTCAACCCCGGTCGGAACAACAATTGCCAGCAGGCCACGCCGAACACAACCCACGGCCAGTTCTCCTGCCACAATTGCTGCCACTCCTTCTCCACCGGCCAGATCGCCAACACCGTCGACGCCCTAAGATGCATCCTCCTCAACGTGCGCTCCGTGCACCGACACGCCGTGGAAATCTGGAACCTTCTGGACTATCTCTCGCCCGACGTCGCCTTCTTCACGGAAACCTGGACCAACGCTTCCTCGGCCCCTGACATCGCCACCGCCATCCCGGATGGGTACAAGATCCAGAGGAAAGACTGCCTCAACCACCCGGGAGGAGGCATCGCCATCATGCACAAAAACTCCCTCCGCCTCACCACCTCCAGCGACAATTTTCCCACCGCAGAACACCTGCACTTCCAGGTCCAGACCAGCCCCAACTCCACACTATGCGGCACTCTCGCCTACAGACCCCCAGGGGACCCTTCGCCGACACCATCACCGACCTGATCGCACCCCACGCCATCGCCACCACGGAGAACGTACTCATCGGAGACCTGAACTTCCACCTCGACAACCCCAGCGACCCCAACTCCACCAACCTCCGCGACAACCTCACCAACATCGGACTGAAACAACTTGTCACCACACCGACCCACAAGGCAGGACCCACTCTCAACCCCATCTTCGCTGGAGGTAGCAGCGTTCATTTCAGCCACACCACACAACCCCCTGGGACCGACCACCACTGCGTACACTTCCTCGACAACAAACCCAAGCCACCCAAACCCGCTCCGCCCCCTCAGCGAAGAAACTAGAGCAGAGTCACAGAGGAACAACTCAACTCCACCCTCAACTGCAACACTCCCACCGCTGCAACCGACGCCAACCTCGCGGCCATGGAATTCCACACTTTGATCGCCAACTGCGCAGACAAGTTTGCCCCACTACGCAACCCTGACAAGCAACGCCCCAGGAAAGCCGCCTGCTTCACCACCGATCTTCAAAAGGCCAGACGCACCTGCAGACGCCTGGAGACGAACTGGAGAAACAGTAAGGCACCGGAAATCTACACCACCTACAAGGACGCTATGACAGAATACCATCAACGCATCAGAACCACCAAAAGGACTTTCATCCACAACAGAATCCTCGCCAACTCCAGCAACTCCAAGGAACTATTCAGCGTCATCCAGGAGTTCACCAAACCCCGCAGCGAAGCCACAGACATCACCCCCTCCCAGGACCTCTGCGACAGACTCGGATCCTACTTCCACCTGAAGATAAAAAACCTCTACGACAATTTCAACAACCTCACCCCCGACACCACAGTCAGCCCACCCTCCAGCAACCTCAGCCAACCCACCATCTCCGCCTGGACACCGTTCACGACCGAAGAGACCATCACGACCATGAAAAGCATCCACTCCGGGGCCCCCACGGACCCCTGCCCACCTCACATATACCACAAAGCCGCAACCGCCATCGCACCCATATTACAACGCACCATCAACACCACCTTCAAGACCGGCTCCTTCCCTGATGCCTGGAAACACGCAGAAGTCAGGCCCCTGCTCAAGAAGCCCACAGCAGACCCGACGGACCTAAAAAACTACCGACCCATCTCGTTCCTCCCCTTTGCGGCAAAAGTCACAGAGAAGACCATCAATGCAGAACTGACAAGGTTCATAGAAGACAACGCCATCCTCGACACCTCAACAATCGGGCTTCCGAAGAAACCACAGCACCGAGACCACCCTACTCGCAGCCACCGACGACATCCGCACCCTCCTCGACCAAGGCCACACCGCAGCCCTGATTCTACTCGACCTGTCAGCAGCTTTCAACACTGTCTCCCACCGCACACTCGCAGCTAGATTACACGACGCCGGCATACATGGCACCGCCCTCGACTGGATCCGATCATTCCTCGCCGGCAGAAGCCAAAGGATCAGACTGCCACCCTTCCTCTCCCAGCCCATGGAAATCAACTGCGGAGTCCCACAGGGTTCATCACTCAGCCCCACACTCTTCAACATCTACATGACTCCCCTCGCCGCCATCGTCCGACAGCACGGTCTCAGCATAGTTTCCTACGTCAACGACACCCAGCTCATCCTCTCCCTCACCAAGGACCCTACCACCACCAGACTCAACTTCCAGGAAGGAATGCAGGATGTCGCAGCCTGGATGAGCAACAGCTGCCTGAAACTCAACTCAGAGAAGACAGAAGTCCTCATCCTCGGAACCACCCCTTCGGCATGGAACGACACCTGGTGGCCCACCGCCCTCGGCACCCCCGCCCACTACGGACCACGCCCAAAACCTCGGCATCATCCTCGACTCCTCCCTCTCCACGAACAGACAAATCAACGCCGTCATCTCCACCTGCTTCAACACCCTCTGTATCCTCCGCAAGACCTTGAAATGGATCCCCCCTGCGGCAAGGAAGACAGTCACCCACGCTCTCATCACCAGCAGGCTGGATTACGGAAACGCCCTCTACGCCGGCATCAACAAATCTCTACTCCGCATGCTCCAGACGATACAGAACACCGCCGCCAGACTCATCCTCAATATCCCTCAACACGAACACATCAGCCAACACCTGCGCAAGCTCCACTGGCTCCCCGTCGAGAAAAGAGTCACCTTCAAGATACTCATCCACGCCTACAAAGGCCTACACAACACCGGACCCCAATACCTCAACGACAGAATCACCCTCCACGTACCCAAAAGAAACCTCCGTTCTGCCAACCTCCTCCTCGCAGAAACCCCACGCATCTGCAGAGCCAGAACAGGAGGAAGATCATTCTCCTACATCGCGGCCAAGACCTGGAACGAGTTCCCCACCGACATCAGACGCGCCCCTTCCCTGAACACCTTCAAGAAGGCTCTGAAGACCTGGCTCTTCGACTGATATGGAACTGCTGACCCCCCTCTTGCCCCCCCCAGCGCCTTGAGACCCTCACGGGTGAGTAGTGCGCTTATAATTCCCCATATTGATTGATTTATTGATTGAAACTATACTTTAATACTTTTGCTACTTTGTATGTGTGCTGTACAGTGTAGCATGCAAAGTTGGAATAATGCCGCAAATTTTAAAGTTGCTCCACTGTTACACCTGCCTCGAAGGTTTTCATTTGTGACATAAATCCCTACCTACCAATGTTAGTAGATAGAAATTTGTGGCAAAAACGTAATGGTGGTTGCATGGGAACGCCCCTATACCACTTATAGACACCCACTGTACGCAAAGTAGTGCACAGCACTACTTTGCATTATTTAGGCAAATTTCCAAGACAAATCATGATTTGTGTTGGAAAGTATATCCCACCACAGGACTAAAACCTGGCACAGAGTTCTAGTAAATCTGGAGCTAAATCTCTTTGAACATTTTGTGGCAGCCTATCTTAGACGTTGGGCAGGTGAGGAGAGAACGAGGGATGCGAGAGCGACGGCTGCGAGGAGAGAACGAGAGCTGCGTGAGTGACGACTGCCGCTCTTGTCGTGGGGACAACGACGGCCATGCGAGGATTGCGGGAAACGGCAGTCTAGACGGTTGTTAGGCTGAATCACTGGCCAGAATGGTACTCCTCGCACTGTGAAAGGGAAAGATAGAGAGAGCAATGAGGAATGCTCAAATGGATGGCAGTTACATGGCATAAACAGCAGGGGATGGGTGCTTAGACGAGCAGACTGCGAGGGGTGGCCACAGAACTAATCAAGCTGCCCAGGCACCATACCCTGACACTATTGCCCCGACATTTGGTTAAGCTACGGGGTATCAGCAAAATGGCCGAGTTCTAAGATACCCTCTCCCACAGCAAACATAGAAAGAGGTCTAAGGAGCTAGGATTAAAACTCCCATAGCCTCCATAGAAAGAGGACTAGAAGAAGGGATCAAAAATGGCCGAGCTCTAAGATACCTACTCCCAGAGCAAACATAGAAAGAGGACTAAGGAGCTAGGATTAAAACTCCCATAACCTCCATAGAAAGAGGACTAGAAGAAGGGATCAAAAATCCCCAGAAACCAAGAAAGGACTACCATCTTCACTACTTCGCACACAGCCATCACAGGAGGGTACAATCAGCCCTCCCCCCACATCAATCATAAAAAGAGGCCCTGGTCACTGCATCAGAAAAAGGATATTCAAGGGTCTCAGGAACTAGAAGAAGGCTGTTAGACCCCTCTTCTCTATGAAAACTAATTTATGAACAAAAAAACCCCAAAAAAATCAGATAAATAGGTGAAGTAAATAATCAGGGAAGAATATCATGCCCAATTTACTTAATGAAAATTTTTTTTTTTTTTTTTTTTTTTTATCTAAGTAGAGAAACCTCCACTCTCTACAAGATACTCACAGTCATAGTTAAGCACGTACCTCATGCCTAATGACATAATCGCGGACAATATAGCTTAGAATAACCCCGGCGGGAGCTATACTTACTTCTCACACTCCACTCTAATTGTAAGGAGCAAACATGACTCTTGCAGGTATTAACTCTCGAACGATAGAATACCCTGCCAACCTCTCTAAAAATGCATCCAAAACCTTTAAATACAACCTGCTTAGAAAAAACCCTGAAACACTTATCTCAGATCCCTCATTCAACTTGAAAGACGGAGTGATTATTAATGATTTAATTTTCTTCACCAGATCACCGGCTAAATGGCGCACTAATATGGCCAAATTACTAAATATAAAAGAGGCAAGAAACATCCCTTACGGAACTAAGCTGCTTATAACACCTTCGAGAAACTTAAGGGCCACACTAAATATAACTTACTACAAAAACGGCACGGTACTCATCCAAGCGACCAACAAAGACCTTGAGCTGTTTGATGACTACTTCCCCACTCTAAAAGAACAGGTTCATAACACCTCTCCCTCAGCTCACCATCCGGGCAACACCGCAGACAACATCACAAACACACCACTGAGAGTAACGGCTCAGAATGATAACGGGCCAGTTCAGAAGAGTCAGCAACCTAACACACCCCATACAAGACACAATTCCAAGTCTCGCTTTATAGCTAACAATCCATGTCAGGACGTACACAAAGGAGTCACGCACGAAATCACAGTAGCAAACCAATTACACTCCAACAGGCCGTCAAATCTGCTCATGGCTGGAGCTAATACCCCCACTACTTTACAAACAGATGATCTCTCGGTCTCAGCACCCATCAATCAGTCCCCCATGAAGTTTAATCACAAGATTGATAATAATGCAGAGCGGCCCCTAAGACTACAAATATAACTTCAGTAGGTACTAGAGATAGCCACAAGCCTTCTGAAGCAGAACCATCCAACATACCGTTCCACAGTCTCACAGGCACGTTGCAAAAACAGCATCTTTCCCCTCCTTCAAGAAGGGAATTAGAAATTCTTAATATCCAGACAGATAAGATAGTTACAGACATGCAAAACGCTATTATGAACATGAAGAATATTCTACTTCTTTCAGAAAGCTTTCTCTTCAAAATTATCCAGAGCCAAAAATCAATACACACTCTCCACAATAAACTTAGCACTACACCTCTGTCGCTGTCTAATAGGATTTACCGTCCACGTATTTTCCTTAGATACCTGACGGACATCGAAACCCAAATCCTACTACTATCCTACGAGACGACACCCAAACTACCGGCTAAGGGAAATGAACAGAAAATACAAGTGGTCCCAATAGAAAGAAACAGAATCACACAAACTAAGCACAGAGAGCTAAACCCCAACAACCTGAAGGAAATAACGCTGATTCCTCAGGGCAGGACTCTAACTTAGATAACCATACAAAAAAAGATCACTTGTCTACTTATCAACTGCCAGCTCAGAAATAAAACATGCCACGGACATTGCCAATCTAATCCTGAACCAAGATATTGACATATCTATTCTAACGGAATCGTGGCTATCTGAATCATCCTCCCCATGCCTAGACCTACTTGTTCCACCAAACTACAACATCATAAGACTAGACAGGTTAAACAACACTGGTGGAGCTGTAGCCTGCATCCACAAATCAGACATCACCATCTCCAAAGTTATCGCAGACCCCATTGAATCATGTGAATACCTGGGGCTCTCTGTACGATTTACAGACAACCAACTTTACAAATTTCACGCATTCTACCACCCCCCAGGTAAAAACTCGATGTTCATAGACCATTTAATGGAAATTATTACAACAAACTCAGAACCCCACGCCAATGATATTTTCCTAGGAGACCTCAACCTCCACTGGAACGACAGTAATAATAATCAAGTTAATATTCTTAAAGAATTCCTAACTGACCACGCACTAGTCCAAGCCTGTACCCTGCCAACCCATTCCAAAGGAGCTACTTTAGGATTGGATCATATCCAAAGAAAACACGGTCCACTCTGTCTCAATCGTCCCTTGCGACTGGTCTGATCACCACATCATCACGTTCCAACTTCCATCCACTAAAAATAAATCAGGCTCACAACCAGTCAAACCCAAGCATTGGGTTAGAGACACTAAAGGTCTGAACCCTGACAGCTTAGCTTTACACTACGAGAATGAGCTTCAACCCCCTTCTGAACTGACAGATGTCAACGAGCTGACGAATCATTACAATCATACGATCTCTAAATTATTGGACAACTTAGCCCCTTTCAAACTGAAAAGAATTCAGATCAAGGATAAAAACCCATGGTTCAGTAGTTCACTTAATGAAGAAAGACGGAAACTCAGACTCACGGATCGGATTTGGAGACAAAGTCCATCACCCCCCCACCTAAAACAATTAAGAAAGTCCTGAAAAACCTACAATAGAAGCGTACTTAAATCAAAAAGAATTTTTTAGAAATGAGCTTGATAACACAAAGAACAGGCCGAGAAAACTCTTCAATCTACTAAAAGATCAATCGAACAAATTAGCCAAATCCTCCCTACTTACTTCTAAATCGGAATTGAACTGTGAAGACTTCTCAACATTCTTTAACACCAAAGCCAGCGCACTGGAGATAGAACTCAAGAATACCGCTGACAAAGCCTTGAATATAAGGAATAATCAAGGGAGAATACAGACACACCTGCACAAGCAACTCCCAAAAACAATGCTCATTGGGCAGACTTCAAACTATATGACCAACATGACATTACCAAAACCTTACTATCCCTGAAACCCAATAACCACTACAATGACCCTCTTCCTTCCAAATGCTGGTCCTCATTCAACCACATGGTCATCCCATATTGGACTAAGATAATTAATGAATCACTAGCCCAGGGATCCTTCCCTGACTGTCTAAAAACAGGACAGGTCATCCCTCTTTTAAAGAAGCCTACGTAAAACCCTTCGGATCCAAACAACTTTAGGCCGGTAACAACCATCCCCTTACTAGCCAAAGTGCTAGAAAAATGTCCTCAACAACAACTGAATCAACATATTACCGAATTTAAGCTACTGAACGACTACCAATCAGGGTTCAGATCAGAACACAGTACAGAAACAGCAATCCTACACATAGTAGATGATGCTCTGCTTCCTCTAGACCGCAATGAAACCTGTCTCTTGGTCCTTCTTGACCTATCATCCGCATTTGACACCGTAAACCATCCCAAACTATTGGACCGTCTTGAAAATAGGATGGGCTTATCAGGAACAGTCTTGAAATGGTTCTATTCCTTCCTAGAGAATAGATCACAAAGATTCCTAGTGAACAATGAGCTATCCCTTCCATCTCCAATTCAGATTGGAGTTCCACAAGGATCAACTCTATCGCCATCACTATTCGACCTGTACATTGAACCATTAACAGAGGTATTACAGCAGGCTAACATTTCCTTCCACATGTATGCAGATGACACTCAACTGTATATGAAGCTTGCATCACCAGAAGAGATCGTCATAATGAACCAAGCACTACTGAGAACCGTGGAATGGCTAGATGACAATCATCTTAAGCTCAATGCAAAGAAAACCGAATTCCTCTTGATCTCCCCTCCTAAAAGCGCAGCCAGGATTAAGGAATGGACCACGATGATCACTGCGCTAAACGGGTCCCCGATTCTAGTAGACTCAACCAAATCTCTGGGAATCACTTTGGATAAAGAACTAAACATGCGAACCCACATCAACACAATGGCAAAAACGCTCGATTCCATATGAGCTACCTCAAAACTGAAGCCGTTCATCGAATCAGATGATCTAAAAATGGCAGTCCAGGCACTGGTCATATCAAGAATTGAGTACGGATGCGCGACCTCTCAGGGCTTCCTAAGATCTCTACAGCCCCCCTAAAAGCATGTCTCAATACTGCAGCCAGACTTATAACGGGATCAAAAACATTTGACCACATATCGCCACATCTGAAAGCACTCAACTGGCTACCGTACGAGGCAAGAATACAGTTCAAGATTGCAAGTATCACACACAAGGCAATACACCACCAAACTCCACGCTACCTGGCCCAGAAAATCACGTTATCAGGAGGCAGTAGACCCTCCAGGGGATCTAAAGATTTTTTGCTAAAACCAGCATTCTTCCGTAAGAAGAGATCATACGATAGAGCGTTCACGGGAGCAGCACCAAGGATCTTGAATTCGCTTCCACCGAATATTAGGAGAATCACGCATGGTCCACGATTCAAAAAGGAGACTAAGGCCTTTCTGGTGGGTAAATTTCTCCCATAACTAACACCAGGCTACAATAAGACTATTTGGAGTTCAGCAAACAACCCGTCGATTCACTACAGTTTGCTGTTCTAGGAGACCTCTGTAAGGTATAAGACAAGTACTCCCTTGTCCATCTACAGGGATGTTGTCTACAATCAAGGAACTCGATCAATGTATATTTGTTTGAAAGTAGCAATATTATAACCATCATAGACAGCTAGGATATCTGGAATGGACCTACTCTGGATCAGAAGTATATTTTTGGCATATTTTACTTTACCTTATGATTTCCTTATTCTTCTATATGTTGCAGGTTGGACTTGGGTGAGCATCTGCCAATACTAGGAAACACGTTTTTACGCCTGTGTTTAAAGGAATGAATACTCTCTGATTGTAAAGGGGATGATGTAAAGCGCTCTGACACCCATTTCTTGGGTCATGTTCGCACTACAGAAAACAATGAATAAAAATAAAAAATTAGACTGTGTGTAATACCGTTTTAAATAATGACTTGCATATTCAAAGTACTTTCAATCGCACAATGGGACCTTGTACCACTATAAATACATAATTCACTAGTCCCCAGTGCACCAACCAGAATTTGATTCTGTGACTGGTTAAACACACAGACAATTGCAGTGATCACATTAACCAACTGAGATATATTACAATAGAAGAGTGCATTTACCATCTATTACTTTAACACAGTTCTTGTACTTTTTATGCATCTCAACCTGTGGATGACCCGCAAAATACTTTGTACAAGGCTGTTACCGAGGCCCCATCTCCAGCACAGTGCGGTCTTCCTCTTGGAGGGGGTCTTTGTCCAGGTCTTAAATGCGGGAGGCAGCAAACTTGAAGTATGCAAGTGTAAGTCTGAAGCTTTGACCTTGAACACCATCAAATGTTATAAACCTCTGATCCTCAACTCCCAGTCACTACCTAGTTTACTACAGGCTTCTCACTTATAGCGAAAACTCTATCAAGAGTGGTCATTTCAAAGCTTCCAAATGTTATAACTGTTAACGGAAAAAATGGGTTGCCCTTTTAGAAGGCCATGTACATTTATTCCCACCTACAGAAAAAGAAAATACAGGTCTCGCCCAAAATGAATTGCTGACCAATGATCCTAGGTCCCCCTGGAAAAGTGGACCTCAACCATATTTGTCTCTGTTCTGCCACCCCAGCTCTGTTCTTTGAGTCTTTACTATAACAGTGGGCGTAGCCCTCATACTCATTCCTTTGCTATCTCGTCTCAATGCCTGCCAGGGATATGATATTCACAATGTAGTGTCATTTTTAAGATTCTCAATTGCATAAGTTTGTGCCTGTGTCACATTGTTCCAACTTTTCCATCTTTTTTTAGAGAGTTTCTCAAACTCTTGAACAACACCTTTTTCAAAGACATCAATTGCCTCATTTTTAATTTGTGGTAAAAAAATGGACTTAGGCCTGAACTTAGTTTGTGCGTTAAAGTCTAGAGGAATATTCTCATTCATTAAATTACCGATAGGGTCATTTTCAACCTCCACATATTTAAAAAAACCAGGAAGTTAAGTCACACAGTACTCGTGAGCAAGGGAGTGTTTCCCGAAACGCGTCGAGCTGGTGATTAATTGAATTAAAGCTGCTTTCTAAAGGAAACTGTGTCCACAGTAGCTGTTCTTTATCGGAAACGGCGTTGGTTTTGATGTTTATGAGGCTCGCCCCCTGACTGTGGACCGCCGCTGATGAGAGGAAGGGGTAAGGCGATTACGGTGCGCAAGCACCGTTTGGCGGTTGTGTATATATATATATATATATATATATATATATATATATGTGTGTGTATATATATGTATATATTTTACCTACTGGTGGTCGCCAGTAGGTAGTTATAGTTAGAACCTACTTACTATAGGAAAAGTGCTTTTTGTTTCGCCAATAACTTTGGTGGCGTTTGACAAATCTTCACAAAACTTTCAAAACTAGTTTGCCACTCACTTCAGCTGCTGTCTAGAAAGTTTCTGGGTGATTCGTCAAGCAGGGGTCGAGAAAAGGGGGGGGTCCCAAAATGCATTTTTCCCATGCAATATCCCGTAGGGATTTTAAACCCAGTACAGCCCGAACCGCTGAACGGAATTTCACCAAATTTGGCAGAAAGCTAGCTTTTGGTCCAGAGAGAGTCTTATTTGTAATTTGGTGTAAATCCGTTCAGTAGTTTTGGAGTTATTAAAGAAAAAAGATTTATAGATAGCTAGGTACGTGAACCCTCCACAGGGCTCACAGATCTCCTCGTGAGATCTGATAGGCTGCCAACACTTCAACCAAGAAGTGTTTGCAGCCCTCTTGGGACTCGGACTCAGCCCGAATCCCCCCAAAAAGGGGAAAAAACACCAGGGAGCAGGTTAGGGACCCCACTGGAAGCGCGGTCTCCTGCACTTGTTTTTTCTAAAATCTCCCTATGTGGGCCAGGTCCTGAGGGGAAATACTTTTTAATCTAAGGGGGAGGAGGGCGCACGCAGCCCCCCTCCGGGCCGATTTTGGCACTAGGGACCCCATATCCCGGGGCCTGGCCAAATTGTGATACAGGGAGGGTGGCCGCTCAGCCCCCCTCCCGGGCCGATTTGGGTGCTGGAGTCCCCATCCCTCAGGGCCGGGCTGATTTTTAAAATGGGGAGGGGATTGCGTGGGCACGGGACCCCATCTCCGGGGCCCAGCCTTAAAATAGGTGAGCAGCTCCCCCCTTCCAGGGTCGCGTTCGTCCCCGGGGACTCCATCCCCCGGGACCCGGCCGTGTATAGGAACGGGAGGGGGGCTGCGCAGCCTCCTCTCAGAGCCATCAATGGCCCTGGGGACCCCTTCCCCAGGGCCAGCTCCTGCTATGTCCCAGGGTGCCCAAACCCGGGACTTGGCGGTTTCCCTTCCTGCACTGGTGTGAGCAGGGAAACGTGTTTGCTCTTGCTTGGCAGGAGCAATTCAAGAAGTCCTGCCAAGTGAGAACAAAAATTAAGTCTGCTCCCACCTGGCTGGAGCTTTAAAAATGCTCCCACAAGCTGGGAGCGGACCTCAGATCTGTTTCCCTGCCCACAGTGATGCAGGAAGGGACACAGATCTGAATATTGCTCCCGCCCACAGCGAGCAGCATTTATTTCTGCTCCTTGTGGGCAGGAGCAATGCAGACTACTGCTGGATGCAGGGAGCCGGCTGGGGCCCTTGGGGCTACCCCGAGGTCCCCAACCAGGATACAGTGGGTGCCCTGTGTAGGCATGAGGGACCCACCCTTTGTTGGCCAGGCCCTGGTGGATGGGGTCCTCGAGGCCGATATCGGCCCGGAGGAGGGGGCTCAGTGCCCCCCTCCCGGTTGACTGCCTTTGGGGGTGTTGGCCACAGGGCCCGGCTGCAGGACAGGCCTTGTAACCAACCCCCGCTGCACACGGCTGAAGGCCGTGCTCAAAGTAGGGTTCGCTGCATGCATGGAGTTGGCCGCAGCCCCTGCGGCCACTCCACCACGCTCAACCAAAGGCCGTGCATGGCGGCAGTTGGATTAACGTATGGTAATTAAATATTACTTTACGTAAAAAAAAAACTAGAAATTCACTGAAAATAACAAAGGTTACAGTGACATTATAGTTAGGAAATAGCATTAAAAAACCATAGAAATTCACTGAAAAAAACAAAGGTTACAGGGACATTATAGTTAGGAAATAGAATTTTAAAAAACATTAGAAAATGTCTAGAAAACCAAAGGTTACAGGAACGTTAAAGTTAAGTTCGGATTTTGCACACACAAAACCATAGAAATTCAGCAGTTATAGTTAGCGTTATCTCAAGTAACTATAACTTGTGCACTAAGGTAACTATAACTTACGACCCACCATGCACAGTTTTCTCATCAATAATTTTACAGCAAATTTTGCAGTGAAATTATCAATGATGTCACAGAAGATGTTTTCAGAAACCTCTTATTAGAATTTTAAATATGTAGTTGAATTTTAAAATATTCAGTATGCTGTACTATACATGGACGTATGCTCCAATGTCAATGTTTTCACTGTAGTTCTGAATTGTACAGGAGCCAGTCCATTTTCCTCTGGACTGATGTGATAAGATTACTTTGGTGGGTGTCTTTTACAATAATAGCCTAAGAGTTTTGGAGGATCTGCATATTTTTGATATTAGTTTTACAGGTTCTAATATGAAGGTATTACAGTAATCCAAAATTGCTCCTGTTTATCTGGCAACAGTAGCCGTTCTCTACGACAGCAGGGATTGTGTTTCAAGAGCATTTGGTGAGCAAAGGTGGTCGATATAATTGGGCTTTGGTTATGGAAATCAATTGATACTGCAAGACATTTGTGTAGAGGTATAACAAACCTCTTAAGAAGTTGTGGTGATAAGTCTGATCTTGGTGGTGCTTAGGATGTCACCTGTTATGAAGCAGGCATTTTTTCTCCAGTACCAAGTCTTCTCAGTCTGTCCGCAAGCAGTTATGAGCCTCGGCATACACCTGTAATTGTAGAGTGGTCATCTCTCAATTTTTTTATGTAAAGGTAATATACGGGTAACTTTTGGTCATCTTTGCCCAAACAAGATTTTTTTTTATTAAAGGGGCTGCCTAGACCTTTTCCAGTCCCTTAGGTACTTCTTGTAGGAAAGTGCCGCTTCTTGACATGGTCACCCCCACTTTGTGCCTGGTATCTGATGCAATTTTGACAGAAGTGCTCTGGGTTCCTGCTATCCAGGTCCCCAGTGCCAGATCTCTTTCCCTAAAACTGTACCATTGGTTCCCCAATCGGCAATACCTTTAGCACCCTCTGTACGTCTCTAGTAAATGGTACCCCTGGTACCTAGGGCAAGGAGGCTAAAGAGGGTCCCTAAGGGCTGCAGCATGTATTGTGCCACCCTAAGGGACCCCTCAGCTCCACCATGCCGACTGCCATTGGAGGCTGCGTGCCATGGTGCAGAGAAAATTGAAGACAGGACATGGCACCTGTGTGCCATGCCTATAGACACTGCATGCAGTATAGGTAAGTCAGCCCTATGGCAGGGTGCGCTCTCCTACATGTGTGGACGTAACTGCATAAGTAGATATGCCCCTGTGATATCTGAGCCGATTTTTGGATATTACAAGTGAACAAGAAACTATTTTTAAGAACATGTGCTGGACACTGCTGTTTACGAGTTCCCAAGCTTCATGATGGCTTCACTGAAACTAGAGATGTTTTGTATCAAACATCTCATATTGATAAACCCACACTGATTCCAGTGATGAATTTATTAATACATGCACCCAGAGGGCACCTTAGAGGTTCCCCTTGAAAACCTACTGACTATTGATGTGCTTGCTGACTGGTGTAGAACAGCCTGCCACCACAGACCGGTTTCTGACCCCCTGCAGGTGAGAGCCCGTGCTCTCAGAGGGCAGAAACAATGTCTGCTCCGGCAGGAGTTGTTGTCACCTCCTCCGAGCAGGATGGCTAAGTGATCAGCATATCAAGACAGGAGGCTTCAAAGGCTGCTTCTGCCTTTTACATGGGACCCAAGGCTTCCGTAGACAGGGGAAATGCCCTCCCACCCTCGCCCGAGCCCGTTTGGCACCAGGACAGGTGGGAAAATTAGCTAGTCAAGAGGCGTGCCCCCCTCTCAGGCTAGTACCACACCTAAGGTGGGCTACCTGAAGTGGACACGACTTTTAAAATTCTACCATCTTAGTTTTGGCAGAATTAGGCCTTCTGGGTCAGGGCTATGCCTACTTCCCACAGAAAGTGTTCATATAGAGGGTGAAGACACCCTTAAGGTAAGTAGCCCATACTACCTGTCACTCCCTGTAATGTCCCGAAATTGCGTATTTAGGGGGGAGTCCTGACACCTGGATCTCAGATTTGACGGATCAAGAAGAGAAGGACACCAAAACCCGCAAGAAAAAGCGAGTACTGAATGCTGCTGAGGACTTTTGGTGCCAAACCCTGCCTGCTGCACTAAGTCTCAACAATCGCGACCCAGCAACTTGTCCTGCAGCTGACCAGCTTCCAAGAGCCCCGAGAGACTGCCAGCATTCGCAAAATGCCAAGCAATCTCCCTTAGAATAGAGGATCTACTCCCTTGCAGTCCGCAGGCACGAAACACAAAGTCCAGTTTTCCGTGTAGCCACTCCCCGGCCAGCCCAACACAGCAGCCCACCAGGAAGACCCTTTGCTCCTGAAGGTCAGATCTGTGCCACCACCGAGTGAGAGGATACCAGGACCACCCGGAGATCGTGAGAGTTCATTCGGGACTCCAAGACAAAGCCATCGAGGGATGTCAGCACCGCAGAAACCCACTTTGAGAGTGGCCCAGCTTTCCCGATTTTTTTTTTACCCCCTCAACTCGTGAGACTGACTACCACAAGGCTCCAAGGCGCACAGAGCCCAGCCGAAATTTACTCTCTGCACCCGAGCACCCCAGCCCGGGTACCGACGAACCGACTTTGGTTCCTTGTCCCCAGGACCCTTGTGACCCGAGCCCCCCATTGGGAGCTCCCGGATTGTCCCCCCTTGCAGCCTGTTTCTAGGTGGCCACCTTCTCTTTGCCGGCGTAGCACGCACAGCTACCAACGCGACCAGCACCTCTGCACCTGGATGCCCCAGGGCAGTTAACGAGAAACTGCTGGTAGTACTTAGGACCTTTACCCCCTACGACCTTAAGAACCAAAGGAGATCCCCAGAAATCGACCGTAAATAGCTGTATAGCTATCTATGCCTTTTCTCCCATATGAAAGCATTGTGCCTAAATTCACATTTAAGTAACTGTTTTACTTACCTGCAAAATCCAATATCTAAAAAAGTGCTTACTTGCTATCAAATTTTATATGACTTATTTTTCTAAATTGGTCTCAGATTTATTCTTGAGTGTGTGTCTCATTTGTTGCCTCTGTGTGCGACAACAAATGCTTAGCACTTCCCTCTGATATGCCTAACTGCTCGCCCACACTACCACAAAAGAGGGCAATTGGGATATCATTTTTGCCTCTGTAAACCAAGTGGGATTTGCCTGAACTCTTACACTGTGTACCTCGTTTTGGTCCACTATATAAAGAGGCAGCTGCCTACACTACTGCTGACGGAAAAGACTGCATAATTATTTTCCAGATAAATGGTGTGATATCTTCTATACCCTCTTCAATAAATTTGGTAGGCCAAGATCATTGGGGCAAGAGTTGTGGCGCAGAAGTTTGATTATGTGTATGACCTTGTCAAGAGAAATCTCTTGGAAAGAAAATGTATCTTTTGTAACCTTCTATAACAGGATGTGTTCACTACTACTTGATCTGGGGATACTTAGAGTTTTTCTTGGTAATGTGTCTTATGTTAGTGATTTTTTTCTCAGAAGTGGTTGATGCAAGTCGGTGATTTCAGGTCTTCTGCTTGATCTCTTTTGATCCCCAGACTTGTGTAGATAGCCCGTGAGCCTGCAGAGTATAGAGGTACTTTGTTGTTCTTCTGAGCTTTGGCAATCCCCACTTGAGGAGGTGAAATCTTTTCTTGTTTTTTAACAGTGTCCTTGTTTCCTCTGGTAGTGGAAGGATGGAAGGGGTTAATGAGATGTAAACAGCTCATATTGTCTCGCACTCCGAAGAAGTTGTCACTGGCTGGGAAAATTGAGGGGCGCAGGCTGGTTTTCACCACACCGGTATTTACATATACTCATTTTCTTGTTTTTAGTTTGCATCCCGTGCTCGACTTAAGGTGATGGTGGAGGGCAAGCGGCTGATTCTAGAGCTGGAGAAAAACAAGTAAGTGGGTTATCAACTGGGAAAGAGGGAGGTCTTCCAGCAAAGAGGCCTGTGCCTGATGGGAACAACGAGGCCAGTGCTAAGGACAAACAAGGCTAGTGATGATAAAGGCAAAGAAGACAGTGCCTGACAGGCACAGACCCCAATGGTTGATGGAAATAGATGCCACTGTGTGTGTAGCTTGGCAGAGACTGGTGTGCCAGTTAGAAAGCTAATGCCTGATGGACAGAGCAAATCAAAGTTTTGACAGTGTCCGAGAGATCAGCGCTTGACAGGGGAAGAGAGGCTAATATATGACAGACTAGACACCTAGTTGCTGTCAGAAAATCCAGGTCTGATCATTCAGGAATGCTATTGATGGGGCCGGGTTCCATTTCCTGGATTTACTCTGGAACCCCTGGTCGACGGATCGTTGGTTCCTGCTTAAAAGTGTGGAGGGGAGAAATATCTTGTTCGATTAGACCTTACAATCCCAATAACCATGACTCTGAAGAATCACCGACTCCAGGTTCTAAGTTTAGTTAGTTTATTACAAAGCCAGAAACAATTGGACATACAAACACCTCAAGATAAGGGTGTAGAAATACATCGGAACTAATACAAAGCCAAACCTATGGGCAAAGTTCAATCGATGAAGCATACAAAGAATGACAAGTTCTAGGATTAGGACGCAGGCAATGACTGCGCCAACATCAAGATTATTCTTCATTGGAGGTTCGTAAGTAAAACGCATTAGTCTGTCCCTACACTACCACTAACGTGGCATCCCTACTTAGCATTTCCCCAGGCAAGTTCAGGAAAAGGTGTCAGCGCGTGAAGACTTCCTAAGAAGTACACTTACGTTGAAGAGTCAGGTAGCATAAAGCTACAGAGCTAATTCTAAGATGCTCCTTCTCTCGCCATCAGATCTCCTCTCCTAACTCAATCCCCGGGGCACTATCCCTAATTCCAACCTCAAAATCCTAGGACACACCCATCTTTACATCACGCGATCATCCCATCCAGCTGGACACCTCCTCGTAGGTAACTTTCCAGTTAGTTTCGATACTCCCAGCGTCTGGCTCGAGGACCTTGATTCCCAGGCCTTCTCCAGTGGGAAAGAACACCGTCCCAAATTATCAGCACCACTTGTTCAAATATATCCTCTCCTCCCCAAGCCTAACTCCTAAAACAAAAGCATTAAACAAAAGCGTTATTCTAACTAACAAAGTTGAATTTCTCCACCTGCAACAAAAACGTGAGAAAGAAAAGATTCTTCATACACATGAACATTACGAGCGCTTCAATTATGAGAGCTAGGGAAAAATACACATGAGGCCTACAAATTTGGCTACCATAAGAATTAGTATGAACTCCATTAATCACACGCATATGTAGACATTAATATTGTGAACGTTTAAATCAGCACGTTACATGTCAGTGAATTAATTCTCATTAGTCATTTATAAATGAACATTAGGATTTTCACCATTTAGAACAGAATTACAATGTTAATTTATCCACGTTGTACGAATTCCCTCTATCACTTCACTTTACACGTTATTACATTTCACACTCTAATGACCAAAAGTTAACACGACAAAAGAATATATGCAGGTGCAAACTACTCATGATTATAATTCACCCCTAGAAATTGTAGAGCACAAACGCGTTCTATCATTATTATCTGATAGGGGCAGGAAAAGGGGCATGTCTGCCAACAAAGAAGGTAGAGTCTGGCCAAGGTCTGATAGATGCTGAGTGTTTAATAGGAGTAAATATAGCAACGGATGACTGAAGCAGAGAGGTCAGTGTGCGACAGGGGTGGAGGTGCAAGTGCCTGATTGGGAAAGAGTGCATTTATATGACAGGAGCAGGGAAGCTAGTGCATTTAAGGGGTACACAAGGCAATGTATGACCGGTGAGAAGACGAGAATACTAACCAGCAGGCGCTTCTGTAAGTGGGTCAGGGCCAGCCAGGGTTGTCCCTAATAAAGCAAACAAAAAATGGACCTTGAAGCAGATCCCTTTAAGGCCCTATATTTCTGTCCTTTACCTCCTTGTTGTAAATGAAGACGTATCACTCAGGAGTCTTCTTCAATAAAAGTAAGTATTTATTTAAAGTATCTTCACCCACGACATGGAGCGCGTCTCCGGCACGAAGGTCGATCAGCAACTGACAAAGCCCATCGAACCTTCGGCCGGCACACACTCCATGCACAGGTACAGTTCGAACCATAACATTCTTAATACATTCCATGAAGTATGACATTCCCACATTAAAGTAAAAGACCCACTACATCACCTCCCCCCTTAACACAAAACAAATCAATATGCTACAAAATCCTTGAACCTAGCAGGAATTCTTCTCACCGTGGCTGAGAATGGACGGGTTCACAGATGACGGGTTCACAGATGAAGTACCCCCGACAGACCTATCAAAATCTAACCTTTCGTTCTCAGAGGAAGGCACGGTTGTCACATCTGATTGTAACCAATGAGTCCACCCATTATCCTGTACCTCCAAATTGGCTTTCCTACTACTAATGATCTTGGCCTGTTTGCTAGACACCTTCACCAATTGCCTCTTGTTCCACCATCCTTTTCCTTCCAAGAAAGCTGCCCCCTTTCCAACTCTGCTAACTTGTACAGGACTTGAAAATACTGAATTTCCCTTCGTAACTTTCAAGGTTTTTTTTTAATCAATACCCAATCGCCTACTGAAATTTCTTTGACCCCCAAACAATTTTTCCTGTCAAACATTTCCTTTATGAGACATTATTTTTCTTTAACCTTGTTCGCAACCTCTTCAGCATTAACACATTCATTTATGTCTTCTGACTTTTTTCTTTTTAACCAAGAAGGAAATAAAGTTGAATGAGCTTTTCTACCCCTCAGCAGTTCAAAAGGAGTGACTTCAGTGGTACAATGAGGAGATGTATTATAATTAAGGCTCCCTGTTTTCCGTTTTTACGGATTTTTACAGATAAATACAGACAGAAAACAATGTGTTTTCTGTCTGCATTTATTTTTAAAAATGGATAAATACAGGAAATGTGCTTCTTTTCAGTGACTCTTCGTGCTGTCTTTAATGAATTTAGCCCAACAGCTGAGCAGATGGACAGCATGGGAAATTAAAAAACTGGATGATAGTTCTTTAAATAACTGCATTTGTCAACATACATTTGTGGTATAATGCTAATATTTGCCAGTGGATGTACTGTTATGTAATATTTGGCAACTTAAATTGCTAAAACACATCAGACATCAAAGAATGACTGCGCGTCTATTATTAAAAAAAATATGGAAATGTACAGTTTTACAACTACATTTATACGCAAAACGCAAAATAAATATGGATAAATACAGATAAAATGGCCCAAAAATAAATATGGATAAATACAGACGGAAATGGTAAAAAAAAAAAATACCATAAAACCGGGAGCCCTAATTATAATTCCACACTTTCTCCTCCAAACATTTTCCAACGGCTAAACCTGAAGCGATAGCTGTCTGAATCCCTTCTTTCATAATCTTATTACCATGCTCTACGAGCCCGTTAGAAGTAGGTGAGTATAATGCCACCTTAATGTGTTTTATATCTTGCAAAGTCAAAAATGTACGCATTTTTTCAGACACAAAATGTGTCCCATTGTCTGTAACCAAAGCACAAGGGGCCCCCTCCAGCAAAAATACTTTGTTTAGAAATGTGATAGTATTATCTGTATCAGGTGATTCCACAAATTTATAATACATCCATTTTGAATAATAATCTATGGCCAAAATGAGGTACCTCATCTCATTTGGTAACACGTTATAAGGACCAGAGAAGTCCAAACCCACTTTTCCCAAGCAGCCCCAGGAAATTGAGTTGGGTGTAAAGGTGAGTGTGCCATTTTCCAATGTTTGTCTGACAGTAGAGAGTCCTCGCAATTATCCACCACCTTTCTGACCTGTGAATCAATGCCGGGCCACCAATAGTGTTGTTTCACTCTCATGCTTGTTTTGGTAACCCCCATGTGACCTTTGTGGGCCATTTTTATTATGGCATTACGCAGATCTGCTGGAGGAACACATTTATCTCCCCTCAAAACCATGTTATCTTTCACTGATAGTTCATCTGCCACCTGTGCAAAATTTCTCAAATCCCCAGACAAATTCCTCGTCTCGGGCCAGATTTTAGCAGAATATTCTAGCACCTTGGATAGTACAACATCTTTCAAACTAGCCTCCTTCCATTCACTCTCCGAAATTGCTGAACTCCATTCTTCAATTGCATCCACTACCGCCACACATTCTACATCATCCTCAACAAGATCATCATCATCATCGTTCTCCATCAGCATCCTAGACAAGCAATCTGCTCGAAAATTTCTTCCACCTGAAATATGTTTCATTTCAAAATTATACTCCTGAAGCTTTGACACTAGTCTGGTCAACCTAGCTGACATATTATTACTAGAGACCTTGCTAAAGATAAAAGAAAGGGGCTTGTGATCAGAATAAATTACAAATTTCCGTCCCCAAATATACAATTTAAATTTCTGAGCCGCCCAAACACAGGCCAACGCCTCTCGCTCAATAGTACTATAGTGTCTTTCAAACTGTTTCAGGGACCTAGAGGCAAAAGCTACCGTCTGTTCCTTGCCGTTCACCAGTTGACTTAGAACCGCCCCCAAACCGTTCATGCTGGTGTCCACAGTTATGACTGAGGTGCAGTCATCTCAAAAGGCATGAAGAGCTTGAGCTGAAACAATCAGTTCTTTTACTTTTTTAAAAACCTCAGCTAGCTCCTCCGACCACAACATTTTTTGTCCCTTCTTAAGTAAAGCACGAAGAGGCTCTACCACTTGAGCATAGTTGACCACAAACCTTGCGTAATACTCCGCCAGCCCCCAAGAAAGAGCGTAGTGTATCTTTGTCACAAGGTGCTCTTGCTTCCTTCAATGCCCTGACCACTGAAAATTTTGGTTTGATACCCGATTCAGAAACCGTATGCCACAAGTACTCCAATTCATTCACACCAAACTTGCATTTATCATCTCTTACAGTCATGCCACGCTCTCCCAAAATAGAAAGAACTTTTTTCACCAGGTGATTATGCTCCTCTAAACTTTCAGCGAATATCAAAATGTCGTCCAAGTACACCTGCACCCCTTTCATGTTCTGAAACAATGTGTCCATCAGCCTTTGAAAAACGCTGGCCGCGGATGCCAGCCCAAAGGGGAGTCTCAGAAACTTGTAAGCCCCAAACGGTGTTACAAAGGTAGTCAGCTCCTGAGACTCTTTGGACAAAGGAACTTGATGATAAGCAGACTTTAGACCGATCAAGGAGAACCATTTAGCCCCTCCCAAATTCGCTAAAAGTTTGTGTATCCTAGGTAGGGGATGACAGTCCACCATAATATTTTTATTCAGACCCCTGAGGTCTGCACACAACCTAATCTCGCCACTCTTTTTTCGAGCAACTACAATGGGGGCCACCCATTGAGACGACTCCGTGGGTTGTATCATACCTTGTGAACATAAATCTTCGAGCATCGTTTTTAGTTCACCACTCACTCTCAGTGGCACAGGGCGAACTTTATGCACAGCAGGTTGAGCCCCAGGCAACAATCTAATTTTATGTTCAACGCCTTTCACTAAACCCACTTTATCACTGAACACATTGCTAAATTCAGTTAACAAATGCTTGTGATCAGTTTTAGTTTCATTCACATTACACACTGACATCTCCCTTATTCTTATAGGTTTGTCATCTCCAGGTACCAGGTATAAACCCATTCTTGCCAGGTCTTTCCACCCAACAATGTTTTTTCCCTTGACTGCTACATACACTTTAGTACAGATTTTCCTACCCATAACTTGCAAATCACCCATGAAAAATCCCACCATGTCAATATCCTTTTCCCCAAAGGCCTTGGGATTCACGTCTGTTTTAGATAAGGTAACACTTTTATCCCATTTTTCATAAAAAGTAGAGTCACGAAGAATTGTTATGGGCGAACCAGAATCTGCCATGACCTTGATCTCTATTCCATTGATGGTAGCATCACACAAAGGACCCTTTATCTCCACAGGATCATCTTTATAATTCAGAGTCAATAACATGTTGTCGAGAGAGTCCGCGCATATTTCAACATCCACGCTGCCCATCTTCACAGGCTTCTTTTGACTTCTACAAGTTTTTGAAAATGTCCAACCTTTTTGCAAATAGAACAACGTTTACCTAAAGCCGGACAGCCTTGAAAATTACTTAAGTGAAATTTGGATCCGCACCTGTAACAAAAATATTGACCTTTTGTTTGTTTAGGTTTCTGTTTTTTATCATTTGGCCCCACAGCATATAAACCTTCTTCACTGAATTCTTCCAAAGAGGAAACCATATTTACCTTGGGAGTTGACGCAGCAAGCATAGCCTTTGTTGAAATGACCGATCTCTCTATACTTAATACTAGGTCGATTACCTCAGAAAGCGAAGGATTTTACAACTTAAAATTCTCTCTTTAATCTTTGGTGAAGCGCAATTAAATACAAATTGGTCTCTAATATAATCATCTAATAGTGGACCGAAACCACAGGAAGTTGCCAACACCCTCAAAGCAGATATATATTCCTCCACTTTTTCATCTTCCATTTGTTTACGCTTGTAGAAATTATGCCTTTCCAGCATAATATTCGGAGATTCAGAAAACTGCTTCTTTAACCTAGCAATTGCTTCTAAGTAGATATTCCATTGTCTGTCCCCTGATTGACCTTGAGGAGGAGGAATCGGTGCTAAACTATCAAAAATACGTTGTGCAGCTTGACCCAAGCTCCCAAACAGTAAAGCAAATTTACGGGAAGGAGAATAGTCTGTCGCATCTATGGCTACTAAATGATTTTCAAATAATCTGAACCATTCTGACCATAACATAACTGGTTTACCAGGTTTCCTAAAAATGGAGGAGGTTGAGTAATTTGGTGAGCAAAAGACATATTTCCCGCACTTTTTAAACACAAGCATTCCAAACACACTTCAAATATATAATAAATCCAATAAGAATTTAGCATTAAGTTGACAAACCCAAAGGTGTGCGTGTCACCGATGATATAAAACCAAAAGTCCTATTTTTGCTTAAAATGGTGTGTGTCACCGAAACACACTGTGGCTTTATATTAAAAATAAAGGTGTGCGTATCACCGTAACACGCTGGTTCATAAATTTCTTAAAATGGTGTGTGTATCACCAAAACACACTGAGACTTTGTAGTAAAAGAATTAAATAAGGTGTGCGTATCACCGTGATACACTGAATCATAAAACCATCTGTGCTTATTTTCTTTTGTATCAGGAATGCTTTATCCAGCTGTGCGCATTAGGCAAATGGTGTGCGCATCCCCGTGTCAGATTCTGAAGAAAAAAGCCTTCAAATATGGCCGTCAGCGTGGCGTGCGTGAAGAAAACGTCACTCCTACGCTCGTTGATGTGCTCTCTAGGTTGAAAGACGTGATGCTGGTCGTTGAGACTGTGCGCGTGTATGCGCGAGCAAGCAGTGATGCGCACATGAACAGTTGAGCGTGAGTCAGAGTGAGGCAAATCAAGGAGGAAGCGCAAGGAAGCATCAAGCCCCAAACCTTTAATCGGCAGTTGAAAACGCCACCCAGACTCGAGCAAGGTCGGCCACAATCACACAGTCTCCTCTAAAGCCAGACGCGATCAAGTGCTAAGCCACGGACATTCCTCCAGGCTGTCTGACACTCGCCAGCCACTCAAAACTCCCAAATCCTACCGTGTCCTTCAGTAAACAGCACCAAGATTCCGCCACGAACAGGTGCCTCAGATCGACAGCATTTAAATTCGGCCTCCAGCAGACGTGACCGCTTCACCGAATTTCTGCTGGTTGGCCACAAACCGTTTCTGCTGCGTGGGTCGGTGGGTGAAGCAAGGCCCAAATCGTCGCCAAATGTTGTAAATGAAGACGTATCACTCAGGAGTCTTCTTCAATAAAAGTAAGGATTTATTTAAAGTAGCTTCACCCACGACATGGAGCGCGTCTCCGGCACGAAGGTCGATCAGCAACTGACAAAGCCCATCGAACTTTCGGCCCGCACACACTCCATGCACAGGTACAGTTCGAACCATAACATTCTTAATACATTCCATGAAGTATGACATTCCCACATTAAAGTAAAAGACCCACTACACTCCTGAAGAAAAACACACTGTTCCAGCCTTCTTGTTACATGCCTGGTCTGCATCACAACAGCACTGGAAGTCCTATTGTGACACAGGGACTAAGCAACAAGCTGATTGTTTTTTTACCTTTGGTTTCTTTTGTCCTAAGATACTATTTCATGCCACTGAATAGCCAGTTAGCCCACTGTACACTTTTCTCGCCAAGTATAGAGAAAGCAAGCAGTCAAGGCACCACTTACTTTTAAATTTACAATTTAAAATATTTTGTTTTTGTTTTGCTTATGGCCCGAGTAAATGGTGGTATATAAAGATATGTTGTTGCCTCTTGATTCCAGTTATATTTTTGTTCCGTGAGACTCTATTAATGAATTTGTCTAGCTTCGAAAATATATAATACACAGTCCAGGCATCAAGTGAGGGCTTCTTAGGCACTCTTTTTAGGCCGCACCTATTTTATAACTGCCTCACATTTTTCATCCCACTTAGAGCACGGGCAACAGGCATATATTGGCTGAGGGTTGGTCTGTCAGAGTCAGAGAGACCGCTGTCTCAAGTTCACCTGAGGAGAAAGGCCTGTGTCAGTTAGGCAGAGAGCCCAGTGTATGTCAGAGACAGATCTGTCAGCAGAGATGCCAATCCCTGTTATGAGACAACTCATCCCAGTATGCATACAACACCCGCCCCGAGACCTAAGTTCAGAGTTCCTGTTGATCACCTCAACTCAGAGACAGCCACCACTGCGATCTGCTCCGTAGATGTCCTGCGTTAATGACGTTAAAGGGCTAGTTGTGCTTTAGGTTTTTTGTAGAATAGAAAGCCTACAGGCGTTAAGTAGGTACCCAGTAGTTTGGAGAACAAATTAAGTGCAGATACCACATTGCAGTGACATTTTGCTTTAACAATGTTTTTCAACTGAATCACATAGGAAATGTTGTGGTCGAAGAAATATTGTGTGTGTTCTTAAATAAAAAGTTGGCCGGCGTCAACCAGAGGCCCATAGCTAAACATGCCAATTTAGCCAACAGCATGCTAGTAATTATAGTTTCTAAGTTTGAGTCTATAAACTTGTTCATGTGTAGTGTGACTCTTTAAAAAAAAAAAAAAAAAAAGGAAGGCGCTCCAAAAGGCCTTACACATCACATCTAGGGTTTGTTTATAGAGGTGTAGGTAAGTGCAGCAGGTGCAGTGGAACAGGGGGGTCAGGTCTGAGAAAGCCCACTGCATCCCAGTTATGTCTATCTTTTACTACTGATCCTGGGAGCAGGAAGGTCCATTTCCCTTGCTTGCATTGGGTCCTTGGCACCCTTTCTGGCCACTGGGCGGCTATGCATGTATGCTGCATGCAATGGATTTCCGATTGCATAACTTTTTTTTTTTTTTTAAGAATGTGTGCGCAGCTGGCACATGAGCAAGTAGGGTTGGTTAAATCTTGGAGATTTTATGAAAGCAGGTCACCGTGGCAATTCTGTGAGCCACTTTAGCGGCTCAGAAGTATGTCACATTCCCACAGCTGACCATGCCTCATTAAATCCATCTTATCACATGAAGCAAGTAGATGGTTTCCTAGAGTGCAAAATGACTTGAAAATTCCTCAGAGAACTGCTGATGCACGCAGTGAAAATACATGGCAGAAATGGCCTTTCAGACTCTCTGGCCGAAGTTTACAAAGACATTTAAATGTGTAACTTGAACCTACACCTGCGACTGATATGATTTATGAATGCAAATTCGTTCTTTATAACAAGAAGCCGTCACTTTAGAATTGGCCATCCACTAACATACTATTACCTCCAGTATAGCATAATATTAATAATATTATGTGGGAGTAAATCTGCAAAGCTAGTCAGGGAGCTATGTATGGCTGACTAATGCATTTTAATGGGGTGATACAGACACCATAATTAAAATGTGCTATTTTAACCCATGATGTGTGGTACTTGGCGGGAACGAGAATCCCTTAAATCCGGCAGCACCGAAGAAATCCTACTTCAATCTAAAACAAGCATTGACAAAGCCAAAAGGTCTTGCATATGAGAGCTATTGGCAATGTTTTGTAGTCATGCTGTACAGCAGAGCAGATGCTTTGCAGTGGTGCTAAAACTAATTTTTAAAAACCACTATGATTCAGCCAGGGCTGTTGCATTTTGTTTTAAGTGCATTAGCGCTAGATGCATCATAGCCCTTTATTATTATTATTTTTAGCCAAGCTGCACAGTAGCCATTCTACTACACAGCACAGCTACAAAGTCAGCAATGCCCATGCTGTACAGTATGAACAAAAGACAATGGCAGAGCCAATAGTCTAAAAGGTGAAACCTAGAGGCTTTGCCAATGCTTGTTAGGTCTCGGAATAACTCCCCCGTGATTCTGAACAAATCAGTTGATCTCCTGATGTTTGAAAAAGAAAAAAATATGACATTTAGCAAAAAATCCTATTACTTGAAGAAAGCAATTGTGTCCATATCAACGTCTTAATGAAAATACATTTGGAAGCAGATAGCACCTGTCATCACAATAAACATCCATTTCAAAGGAGAAAAGGGCTTCTTTGAAGTGCATGTGGCATGGTAAAACATAGCTACAGATATCAAGAGGTACAACAAGGACGACAAGGAAGAAGAAAAAATAAAAGTAGTACCCCAATCACATCACAAACAATGGAAGGACATCAATCAAGCTGAAGCAATCAGTACTTGGCCCATGCTCCAATCAAAAGACGAGTAAGTGAAGTCGATACACGCCTTCCAGTTATAAGGCAGCAAATAAGAGTGACAATGAGGCAAACAAATGTCAAGCACTGGGAGGGCTGCAAGCCCTTGCTGTATACAATATCTCTCGCAAACAAGAGTGCATGCACAAATGTGCTGTCACAGGCAAGACCTAAAAATGCAGAGTCTCACACCAAACATTTGTAAGGTATGAGTCTGGGATGACCACTGCTATTTTGCACTGCAGCCCACACACTGATTCAATTAAGATTTATTCAAGAGAAGACCACTGACACCAAATAGGATCCCACTTTCCTATATAACGCATGGTGGTTTGTTATGTCTTACTCCCAGCCACTTCCTGTATTATATGTGCAAGACTACTTTATTCAGATTTACTATGAGTCACAGAATAAACAATGTATTCCTCAATAATCTGTATCAATTCTAACAAGCATTGGCATAGCCAATAGGTCTCGCCTTTGGGACCTTATAAGTGTTTAGTTATCCAGCACAATATCCTTGGTGCAACAACATCAAGTGTTGCATGGCTAAACACTTTTAAGGTCCCAAAGGCGAGACCTATTGGCTATGCCAATGCTTGTTTTTTATGGCGTTGTGTTTAGTGTCCATGCTTAGTGCGTCCAGGCATACTTCATATTATAAAACACCAGAAATGTTTGTTTAAAACGTTAAAGCAACCAGTCTCTATGTTAGCCGAAAAAGTTCGTGCAACGAAGACAATTTCGGCTCGCATCACAAACCTATGAATTTCATTTCAGTTTGCGTTCTAGCTTTAAGCACGCGGGTTTGCAAAACACACAGCCTTGTATATTTTGTATTTTAGCATTATATGTCCACACACGCACACACTTATAGCATTGTTATCAATAATATATTGCACTTTCAAAATGTTAATGTAACCCACGCGCTGAATTGCCTGTCATGTAATACAGGCCGGAATGCAGCCAGCAATAGCTCAGTGGACATCTCTGTATGGCAAGTGTGTCTCTTTATGGCTATTAAAGGAGGCCCTAGAGGTATATAGGCGTTTGGGGTTCTGTAGAACGAGTGTTTGCATGTAATCTAATTTCCACTTCTGTTATAACTGCGGTAAACGGTAGAATGCGTCGTAGCGCCGAAATCAGTAAAGCAGATCGAGAAACTTCCGCCAATATTCTGGGAGTGTAGTGCTGCATCAGGCACAAACTAAAAGGGCGCTCGGTTCTTCTGCCTGATGGCTCCTGGCATCCCTCTGGGGACACTACAGGGTTAATCCCGTGTGTAAACTGCTGGTCACAGGTTCCAATCTATTCCGCACCTGCTCAGCTTTACATTCTTCCGTGATGGACAAAAGAAAGTGAACTTAAGCGCCCACACAGGACTTTGTATGGGTATGTAGGCGCTACTGACCTAATCAGAATAGTGGCGCAATACATTACATTACACTCGTTTGTTTTTGTTAGGAACTAGGCGCGTGCCCACATTATTGTAAAATGCTACCACGGGCCGCTATTTCAGGTTGTCAACAAAGCCCCCATTTTTTCCACGATGCGTGCTTTGGACCCCGCGTCCAATCCTCGAAGTCCGGCCAGCCAGATATCGCGTGCCGGCGATGTATTAAAATCATATTATGCACACTGGACAGATCCGATTACACATATTAATGTCAACAGGAATACGGCTCAGTTCCTGTCAGTAAAACAATACTGCATAGTTTAACTGCCCAGAGCAGACGAGGGAAAGTCATGTAGCAGAAAAAGAACCAGCATGGAGGAACGAGCAGCAGTCGCCCAGAAGCGTCACGAAGCAGTGGGGTCGAGAACGAAGGGCAATGGATGGGAGTGTGTGTGTGTGTGTGTATGGGGGAGGAGGGGGGGCAGAAAATGTCGAGTGCGGGTAGGAGATGGAATCCGTGAATGCGGCGGGGCAGTGGACCTAAAGACTGGAAGGTCTGTAAAGGCAGGGGACGGGGAGGGTGGGCAGTGAATTGGTAGGTGATGGTTAGTGACAATTAATGTGGAAGGGAGAACGTGTATGTGGGGGGGGAGGCGGGCGAGAATAGATCCTATGATCAGGAGGGGGCCCCCCAGGGGGTCGCATCTGCTCGACACCTCACTATCTTTCAGCCTCGATGTGTCAGTGCCTCGGTGTCTCAGCGATTCAATGCCTCTGTGTCGCAAGATCTCTATGCCTCGATGCCTCACAGTTTCCGCACCTGACAGTCTCTGCACCTCGGTCTGTGACTAGTCTCTGCACCTGACAACCTCTGCGCCTCGATGCCTCTCGAACTCTGCCTTCGCTGTGTTGTGCGTACAAGCTACAGCACTTCAGCTTCTACGCCTCGATACCACAACCTGAGCGCCCTTTACACGTCAGCCTCTTGCGTCTTGATGGCTCAGCCTGCGCGCCCCTCACACTGCAGCCTCGAAGCCTCTGTGCCTGCACCACCGCCGCTGCTCCTGCTGCTCCAGCTGCTCCTGCTGCTGCCGCTCACGCGTCTCCTATGAAGAATGTGCGTGTGCAGGGCGCTTGCGCCGCGCTCGACCCCTAGCACGAACGCACGTGGGGGAGGGGTGGGGGGGGGAAGTGCGGCCGAGAGCACACACAGCGATTCCCTTGCGGGAGCGAGCCTTGGGCACCATCTGTTTGGAAGTTAATTACAAACAGATGTTGCCAAAGCTCGCTCCCGCAAGGGAATCGCCAAACGTGCATGCGTTGCCATTGAAAGCAATAGAATGCGTGCACGTTTTTGCCCCAAAAAGTGAATTGATTCCTAAAGGTCTCCTCCTATGCAGCGCATGCGCGCTGCTAGGCGAGACCTAAAAATTGTCTTGGTTGCCAAGGTGCTATTCTCTTTGTGTAGGTTGGGAAGCAGAGCACTAAGGGTCCTGATTTATTTGTACTCCGGTACAATAGCGATGGAGCACTCTCTCCACCAAACTGAAGGTCCACCTGCCGCATTTAGAGTTTGGCAGATGTTCAGTATGTTGACGTTGGAGACTACGTTGTCTCTTCCACCGACATACATCTGTGACGGCCCAAAAGAGTAAGGGCTGTCAGAGGTTTTGCTATTTGTCCCGCCCAATTTAGAGTGGGCAAACACATGGCCAGTTTTCACTGTTCATCCCCGCCAGGTAATACGTGGTGGTAAGGGGCAGTGAAAATTGCAAAATGCCCTCTTGCCAAGGTGAGAACACTGCCATAGCGAGGGGGGCATTGTTTTTTTTTATTAATTATCCAACAAAAAATTCCAGTTTGGGTTTTTGGTTTTGGAAAAAAAAAAAAAAACATTGCAAGTTTGCCACGCAGCTTTGTCATGTTAACTTACAGTGCATTACCAGGAACTGTTGTGACGGCGGTTCCTGCCTATGCTAGAGATGTCCTATGGGCCGACGGACAACTCAAAATTTGGCAGACCGGACTCTGTCAGAGAGACGGAGTACTTTACTCCGTCGCCCTGACAGAGTAAAACCCGTTCCGCCAAAATCAAAATCAGGCCCTAACCATGTAGCATCTCTTTTTACTATTCCGTCAGGTCATTCAACAAATGTGCCTCCATCATCTTCTATTTTGGGCTTCCAGTTCCATTGAGTTTCATAAATGCAGTCCCTGGTTAAGCCATGGTCGGTTGTATGATAGCGGCATGCATGGCTAAACCACGCATGCCTCTACCACGCAGTCCGAACCACGAATGCGTATTAACCACGCATTCCTTTACCACGCAATTTCGTGGTAAAGGCATGAATGGTAAAGGGGTATACGTGGATAAGGCCGTGGCCCCCCTCCCCAAGCTACAATCCCCCTACCTGCCCCCCCGCCCGATAGTCCAAATACCCCAACCCCTTACCACCCCCACACTGTCCCTAACCCTTAATACACACTAACCCGACCGCCTCAAACCCCCTTTCTGTCCCTAAAACTATCTCAACCCCTTCCACTGCTCTTAGGCCTAAAACTCTAACCCCCATTTAAAAAAAAAACCCGACCCCATCCCGCCCTTAAAAAAGTACCCCGCCCTCCCCTAAGCCCTAAAAACTACCCTGACTACCCATTCTCCTCCCCCTGCCCTGAGGCCTAAAACCCTGTCTCCCGGCCCCCGAGCCCCTCCCACCCCCACACTGTCCCTAAAACTACCCTATCCCTTTCCACTGCCCTTAAGCCTAATACCCTAACCCCTAATTAAAAAAACTACCCGACCCTCCCCCAGCCCTGAAAACTACCCGACCCCCCGGCAACCCTGAAAACTACCCTGACCCCCTCCGCAGTCCTGAAAACGGCCCCAACCCCCCTCCCAAGCCCTGAAAACGACCCCGACCCCCCCTACCCAGCCCTGAAAACTACCCCGACCCTCCCCCAGCCCTGAAAACTACCCCGACCCTCCCCCAGCCCTGAAAACTACCCCCCCCCCCTGAAAACGACCCCGGCCCCTCTCCCTGAAAACTACCCCCACCAATCCCAGCCCCACTTACCTCACTGCGTCCTCTCTTCCTGGCGTCTTCTTGCTTCCGCCAAGCTGCAGGCAGCAGCTAGACCGCGCACTGCCTTAACCACACATATGCGTGGTTAAGGCATATGCGTGGTAAGGCAAGCGTGATAGGGCTTGAGTAGTCGGGACATGAGTGGCTCTGCCGGCGTTGTTCCGAATGTTTCTCTATTGGGACATTTCGACAAAGTGCAGATGTGCCTAAAAATACACATATTCTAATGATCCTAGCGACCATGTTATTCGATATTTTAGGAAAGTGGAAAACATTAATCTATTTTAAATAAAGTGCAAATGTGCCTAGAATATGCTCATTTTTATATTTCTGGTAAACAATATTTCGACAAAGTGCAAAACGTACCTTAAAGTCCTGTCTACAATATACATTATTAATTAAGGCATTGGGTTGATTTAAACATTAATCTAGATTTTTACTCCTAATATACATTCAAGTGGATTATCACACAATAATATTAGAAAATAATCTTTTTTTTCCCCGACAAAGTGCGACCGTTTCTCAGGACATTCGAATATTCCGAATACCCATATTATACAATACTTAAATAAAGTACAATACATTGTTCCATTTTTGGCAAAGTGCAAATATGCCTAGGATATATCTAATTTAATTTTCCTATACACAATAACTTTTAGCAACTTAAATAAGGTGGACCAGCCCGGGTTCCACTCTCTACCTGTTAACGTAAACCTTCTACCAAGTATGAAATACTAATTCTATAACAAATATTGTTAATTTTAATGCTGACCTTATTAAAAACTGGTATTTAATTTTGTTAACCGGGTCTTATGCTACTGCATTTTCTATTCCCTTCATAAACTTCCATGTAGCACGGAATCTTTTAATTCCCCCTACCCTTCTTGCAAATGCCTCCTCAAACTTCTTCGTTCTGCTCATCTTCTTTTGCCACTCTTGCTACATTGGTACTCTAGTTGTCTTCCAATTCTGCAGGATCAGAGATCGAGCGACTAAAGAGGCAATCGCAATAAATGAATCAGCAACCTTTATCCAATGGCAAATTCTGCCTCTGCCTAAAAAATCCAAAGAGTGCTACGCCCGCCTCCTATTCAATCCTTCTTTGCAATCCTAATCTGAGAGCCACGAATATTTGTTCCCAAAACCGCTCAACCCTGGGGCAGGTAAAAAAAGTATGTACCCAGTCACCCTCCCAAAGCTGCTGGCAGCAAAAGCAGCGATCCTCCAATTCTGGATACATTCTACGAAGGGCCTTAGGAGTATAATATGCCATCCAGCACGATAAAAAAGACATTCTCTTAAAGTTTGTGGCCCTTAGGGCCTTATTGCCTAATTGCGAGATCGCCTGCTACTCGACCTCGGAAAAAGTACATTGTGTTGTCAGCATACTCTTTTCCAAATTTCTTTTCACCAGGTGGAACTCCCCTTGGCTCAGGAATAATCTGTACCAATTTCCACCCCTCTTAGCTTTAACCTAAACAGAGTGCCGTTATCAGGGAGGAAACTACATTAGACTGAGAACACAATTTTTTCAATAGGTGCGCAATCTGATGATATAAAAAAAAAGAGCTTATTCCTATCCCCACAACTAGCTTGAAGGTCCTTCCAAGTTATACAATTTCCTCTTATCAAAAAATTTCCCAGTTCTTTAAAGCCATTTGAATTCCAAAAGCTTAAATGGCTATTTGGTATTTGTAGGCCCAGAACTTTGCATTCCCTAAGCTGCAAATATTCATATCTTGCAGACTAAGCTTTTGCAGAGTAAAATGTTTGAAGTCTCCAACAATATTCCTGTATTGTTTTATACCTCGTCTTTTTTTTAATTTTGGTCATCTTTATAAATACCGGAAGCTGCGACCTGGCATCCTGCACCATCTTTTGCAACAAACAAAAAAAATCCAGAGACCACTTAGCATCTATTGACCGAATTAATATCTCTATAACAGAGGCTTCATAATATTTATGTATCTGAGGCAGTGCCAGACTCCCCTGGTTAATATCTAGCTGGAGCACTGAAATTTTAACTCTCTAAACTTTTTTATTCCCTACAAAGCGTCGGTAAAGTGCCTCCAATTCTTTAAAATAAATAGTTCTGAATTTAATGGGCACCTTAGTAAAAAGAAAAATCAACATTTTTATCAATGTGACTTGCCCTATTATTGTAAGAGGAAAAAGTAACCATCTATCCAAAAAATCTTTGATCTTTTTCATCATCACATCATAAGTCAATTCATAGAGTTCTGTATAACGATAAGTTACATTTATTCCCAAATAATGAATTGGGTTGGGATTCGAAGCCTGCAGCTGAAAGTCTAAAGGAACAATATTAGGAGGGGTATTAAATAAAAGCAATTCTGTTTTATTATGGTTATTTTATATCCACCAATCAATTGGAATTGCTCAAATTCTACTAATATTCTAATGATTTGTTCTTCTGGCCTGAGGTAAAGTATTATGTCATCGGCAAATAGTTTAAGCTTAGACATTCCCACTATCGGCGGCACTATACCCAGGTTAGCCCTAATCCTCTAAACCAGGGTTTTGATACAGGAGACAAGGGACAACCCTATCGAGTTCCCCTATTTATTTCAACTATTCCGGCTAAACTTGTATTTATAAATTCCTTCCCCAGAGCCCCTTCAAACATTTTGTGAATAAGAATCCCTGTTTTCCATTTTTACTGATTTTTACAGATAAATACAGACAGAAAACATTTATTTTCTTGTCTGTATTTATTTTTAAATGTGGAAAAACTAGAAATAGTATTCACAATCACTCAAAAGCAACCCTGTCTGCCATGACTGCCAGGCCAATAGATGTGTGGATTGACAGGTAAGGGGGCTAAAAAAGAAAGGAATTTTAGTAAAGAGGCTTTAACAGCAGTAGATATGCACTGATACTGAAATGTGCATATTTTCTTATAAGTGCATTGGTTTATCTTCTGTGGGTGTTTATAACATTGAAACCTAATAGGCATTCAAGCATGAGTGCATATTCACCGGTTAAATAAATGTGGAAATATACTAATTTCAGCTTAATTTTTCCACAAAATCCAAAATAAATATGGATAAATACAGAGGAAATTAGCAAAAAATAAATATGGATAAATACAGACTGAAATGTCCAAAAAATAAATAGTATAAAACTGGGAGACCTAATTGTGAAGCATAATAATAAACTGAGAAGGAAAGCCAAATCTCCTGAGGCCATAGAAAAGAGCACCCAAGTTCACCAGGTCGAATGCTTTCTCAGCATTTACCATCATGATCAGTGCGGGTGTCTTATTTACATTAAAAAAATCCAGCGCATGAACTAAGATCCCGGTATTAGACGACATCAGCCTGCCAGCCACGAACCCAGTCTGATCCGTATGAATTACCTTCTGAGTAACCGGGGTGATACGATTAGCCCAAATTTTCATGAAAATTCTATAATCGTTGTTTAATAAGCTAATCAGCCAATATGACTTTACATCCATAGGGTTTTTTCCTTTTTTTACAAAACTAAGAATTGTTGATTCCTTAAAAATTGATGGAATCTCCCCCACCCTTCTTTAACAAAATTAAAAAGCTCGATCAAAAAAGGCGTTAATTCTTTAGAAAAGGGTTTATAAAATTCTGTTGGAAGGCCGTCATTGCCACATGCCTTTCCACAAGGCATTGAGGCCAAGGCCTGCTGGATTTCTAATGCAATAATACCTGCTTCCAGTCCCTCTAATTGCGTATTTGTCAATTGTGGTAATTTGATAAACTGAAAATAATTATGTATAGACTTTTTTGAAGCAGCGTATTTAGAAAAAATTTGGGATATCTCATCCCTTTCAGAGACTATTCCCCCTGTCTCTGGTTTCTGCAGCTCCGAAATTATTGCTGCTTCCTGTTTAACTAGTTGACCAGGCCAAAAATGTCCCTACCATCTGGCTTTCCTCGTATACCTGCTGCTTCTATCACCACGAGCTCTGTATTCTCTCTAAAATAAAAAAAAATCTTAACTCCTGCTTAGCTTTAGACCGCTGTACATCTGCTGATATTGGTGCCCCCATAAGCCAATTCTTCTTCTGGAGAGCAGTATCGACTGCTGATTGGAGTTCAGCTACATGAGCCTGCCTGAGCTTGGCTTGTGAGGCCATAAATGCCATCATCTGGCGGCTCACTGATGCCTTGAAACCCCCCCCAAACTGAAAATAAAGATGCAGTACCTTCATTAATCCGAGAAAACAATGTACTTTTTCGTACTTATTACCCATTCCTGATTAGAAAGAAGGAGACGATCCATCTGACACCTGTACCTTTCCCTCCTCCTTACCTCCACTTCCAGGTCAATACCAACCAGTGAGTGGTTTGAAAATGAATTTGCCCAAATTTCTGAGCTTACACAATCAAGAGGATGGGAGATAAGAAAAACATCTATGCGGGGAGCAGATTGGTATCGATGGGAAGAGCAAGTATATTGCGAAAGACCCGAATAAGTGCTACGCCAAGGGTCGATCAGTTGATGACCCTGCTTTATTATATCCAATACTTTTTTGGTATACGGCTTCAGCTGTTTTTTAGTTTTATTTGAAGTATCCTTTAGTAGGTCCTGGATAAAGTTAAAATCCCCCCCTTTAATTATAGGGCCCTCGGCTTCCATGGCCAGCTTGTTAATCTGTATAATTGCTTTGGGATCATCCACTACCGGGGCATAATAATTCCCTAAATTGAATGGATTACCGTTCACCCTGGCTGTAATCCAGATCCACCTACCAGTAGGATCCCTCTGAATTTGAATATTCTCCCAGGTCATTCCTTGCTCAAAATAGATTTCCACACCCCATACTGCCAACCCTGCTGAGGCAAAATATGCCTTGGAGTAGTATTTAGGAATATAAAGCTTTGGTGTATTGGTTCTGAGATGGGTCTCCTGAAGCAACAAAACTTATGGAGAAAAGGAAGTTAGCACCTAATTAAACTGCCATACTTTTGCTTATTAGACATCCCATTTACATTACACAATATTATTTAAACTCTAAGACCCATTGTCTCTGTACCCTTCTTCCACTTGAACCCTCTTTTTTTTTCCTTAAAAAAAATTTAAAAAATTTAACTTTCTTCTCAAAATTACGATGCCACCTATGGTTCTGCTCATTTTTAATAACCATGCACCACCCCTCCCCATACACCCCCCTCCTCCCAGACCCACCTGAGAGGGGAATGACCCATAATGCCCCTCTTACTATGGCAGTCACCCTTGTTGGGTGCCATGGTGGTGCAGCCCGGGTAAACTACCCCACTCCTCGTCCCCAGTGTTGCACATTTATTATAACTATCAGTTTCCACTTTCAGCACTCTTTTTCAAAGCCACATATTTAACTGGAAATCTTTTGCAACAGCTCCTGGGCATCATCCAAGTTAGCTAACATATGAAATTTTCCTTTCACCAAAACCTTTAATTTAGATTGTTGGGCAATTGCTGCCTGTGCCTCCTAAGCACTGTTCCCTGTAAGGTGCGCACGCGCACCTATCTCATCTCGAGCGCGCAGTGTGGTGTGTGAAGCGCGCACAGCAGCAGGTAAGTTCAGCAGCAAGTGCCTCCTGCACTTGCTGCATTTCTTTTGTTAAAAAGGCGTGGCTGCGGGCAGATTGTATGCCTTTGTGAAAGTATTCATGTTAATTGCAGCGTCCGTCATGCGCTGCAATTAACATGATTACTTTCACAAAGGCATACAATCTGCCTCGCAGCCGCGCACTTTTAACAAAAGAAATGCAGCAAGTCTACAAGCACGACATGTGCTTGCAGGTGATTCTGAAAGCACACGTTGTGCTTGTAGACTTGCTGCATTTCTTTTGTTAATAGAGCGGGGCAGATAGTGTGCTGCGCTCTATTAACAAAAGAAATCCAGCAATGCTACAAGCTTTGAATCACAGGATGTTGAGCCGACGTGAAGCTAGAAGCTGCTTTCTTAGTTCGAAAGTCGGCAGCTCTAGCCTTAGCCACAACCTCGCCCACAAGAATGGAAGCATTTTCAATATTATATACAACGAAGCCATAGTTGTTGCTTATTTATTTTATGCAATCTACAAACATTGACAAACCCAGAAGCCTTGGCTTGTTGTAAGTTTAATGTTACTTGTTGTGTTATATATCTGGATGAATGGACAGACGCAGCCAAATACCAGTGGGGCAGCACACTATGCTAAGGACAGAGTTTTAGCTTGTGTTTTAAGCCACTCCCTTAATTACATTGGCCACGCCCCTATGAGAGACCACCCAGTTTTTTCATCCCACTTAAAGCCCTGACTACAAGCATGACGTGCTTTGATGTGCCATCCCATAGTGTCAACTGACTTATTTCCCGCCTGTAACTCGCTGCGCTGGAGAGCAGACAGACACAGAAAGTAACCTCAAACCCAGGGCTTTAAGTGGGCTGGGTCCTGCCGGTGCTCAGCAGGTGCCGAGACTGGTCCCTATCGGGCTCTCCATTTTTGCCCTCACCCTCCGGGTGAATAATTTTTTTTTAACTCTGCGGCAGTACCACCCTTTACTGCCTTTCATGTAACTACAAAGAGACTCGTTATAGTTCTTTCAGTCTCATCATGTCAGAACTGAAGCATTTGCAATGTTATATACAACGAAGGCGTGGTTGGTGCTTATTTATCATATGCAAAGTACCATTGACAAAGCCAACAGTCCTGGCTTGTTGTAGGTGTAATGTTACTTGTTGTATTAGAGAGATTGGAATTTTCTCTAGTGGAAGTTTTAAGGTAGTGCAGAGGGTTAATATGCCTGCTGCAAAGAACGTATACCATGCAGATCACAAAGTGCATAGAATGAAAATTGGTTAGCGGGTTACTACTTTTGTCAGAGAGGTCATTTTGTAACTTGCAGTTTATAAGTTAAAATCCTAATATAGAAAAGTAAACTATTAACTGTCATCAAAGAACTTCATGCATACTGCAAGGCATAAATTAGAGCGTTATGATTTTTTCCCCAGCCATTCATTATCCTAATGTTGCAAAAAGGGTTAATTTGGGTACAAAGCAATTCCTATTAAAGAGAAACCCTAACCATGGTGTTACATTTTAAATTCCGAGTGTGTGCTTCTCCAGACAAAGCACTCTTACACTATACTGCCTACCAGTATGAATGACGTCACTCCTATACCTTGCAGTCCTGTCATATGTAACATTCCTTTTACACTGATTTACATACCTATGATTGATTGCCACTGTTTAATGTGTGTGCAATGTAAAGTAGTCCCTACACTGGTATGAGTGGCGCTATAAAACAAATTAAATGCATCTCAGAGAAGGTGGTAATGGAGACTTGAGGGGCACTGTTAAAGGGTAATAGTGAGGGAATCACTGGCGGAGGTTGTCATTGGGGGGCGCCAACAAACATTGTCGCTAAGACTGGCCCTGTGCGCAGCATATTGTGTGCCTCTGAGAAAGTATTCATGTTAATTGCAGTGCGTGAATGGCGCTGCGATTAACATGAATACTCACACAATCTGCACTGATATTTGTCGCTGCACCAACATGCACGGTAGGGTTCCTGGTGAACATAGCCTTGGCTGCAGCGCACAGAGACCTTACACTGCAGCACACAGAGGAAAAAAATTAGAGGGAACATTGTTCCTGAGCTTTGAATAGGTATAGTAACTTCGCAAACTCCTTCCTACTGTGTGCTGTGGCCGCCGACATATCAGGAAAAATACAACAGCAGGGTACTTCATCAGTATAGAATTGTTTCTTTTGAATAGCTCTGCTCAAGATCCGCTCTTTTATATGGAAATCCGCAAAATTTACCAAAATTGTTCAAGGCAGTTTTGAGTTTGGATATGGTTGAGCCGGGACCATATGTGCCCGCGTAATTGTGAGATCTCCTGGGTATTCTGGTAGAACATTCTTTTTAATGAATGTCTTGATCCATTGAAGGGACTCCTTCACACCCTTCCAGAACTCCTACCAGGCGTAGATTGGAGCAGCATGAATGATTTTCTAACTCATCAATTTTATTTTCTAATGAAGATTTTTCCTTCCTTGATAGGTTTACTTGTTGTTGCATGACATTCATCAGATCTTAAAGCTGTGAGATCTTTGACTCCGCTTCCTGCATTCTTGCGGGGAAGCTGCCCACTGCTTCTTCTATTTTAGCCAGTCTTTGGTGCAGAGATGCTATTTAAATTGCTTGTGTTACTTTTAATTCTCTAATGTCGTCGAGAATCAAGCTCAGCACGGTCTCAATATCCCACTGCACAGTGGCCTCCTCTCCTTGCTGCTGTTTTAAACATTGCATCTCTTGGGGTCCATCTGGTTCAAGATGCGCCTGATCTTGCTGCCTCAGATCCAAGACCACTGCTGGAGGCTGATACTGTGTAACCATCAAAGTTTTGCTCTGGACAGCGGAAGATTGCTGGATATCATCTTCTTGCGACTGCGCTATCTGCTTAGGGCTCTGGACAGGATGCCGTATAACAGCGATACTCAAAGTACGGCCCGGGGGCCGCATGCGGCCCTCCTGATCTTTAATTGCAGCCCCCTAGTGAACAGCAGCACTGAGCTGCTGTTCACTTAACAGAGCAGGAAAATTCAGAAAGCTGCAAAACAAACGGGCATATTTTATTTACACGTTTTACACATTAGCTAAACTAACCATAAAGAAGAAAAGAAAGTGCTCTAGACAACTTATCTTTAGGAACGCCTTTTGTTTTAAAGACACCTTTAGTTTTAAACTCTGCAAATAAGTGTATTTTATTAACATGCATGAAGTATTACTTTGGTAAATCAGATTGTCACTGCATTGAGAGGCACTTATTAGCAGTGATAGTTTTCAAACATGATCTTGGAAACTTTCATGCCGCCTCCATTCTGAAAAGAATGCTATTAGTGAACCAAGAGCGAAGTCATTTGTCAGGTGCACCTTGTGTGCAACCTTGGTTGTTATATAATTGGAACACCATTATAGTTTATTAAATAAAACACGAGAAGGTTTTGTACCATACATATCCTATTCCTGAACTCATGTATTTTAAGGGGCTCCCATATGTGTTAATGAAGAAATAAGAGGCAAAGTGAAATTAACAAATTGCCTAGGATCACACAATTTCATCAAGTGAGGAAGCCAGGACTGATGCCAGGTTTTCTGGTTTCCCTTTTTGCAATTCAGCCACCAGATGAGTATCTCTTTCCCTCTCATGTTTTATATTATAAGTTAATGCTTTAACTTTAATTCTTGATGTATGAGAATAGAGCGTCGGTGGCAGACAGAAGTCAAGTGAAGGCTCGGTTTGTTGTCCCACCATGCATCTGCTTTGTGTCCCCCTACGCTCACCTTTCATCACCCCGACCCTGGCATTGCTGGCATTGGTGTGACCCTTGGGCATGCCACAGACAGTACTTTGCGGCCCCAGAGGACATGTTTGTGAGTACCCATGCTGTATAACAAGAGGTGGACCCGTTTTGACGCAAGGGGAAGGCACCTGGGGCATGATAGATGTTGTTTTCCCTTTTGCAAAGAGTGGGTACTCTTTCGACTTGACTTGGGTTAAACTGATATTACCTTCATCCATCTCCCCACATGGTGTATTTTTATTTACCTTATTACTTTCCCCCTTTTTCTCGACCTCTGCTGCCTGACTATTCTCTGACCAGGGATTGGTTATATCATTTAGTGTGGGAGATTCTTCCCTTATTCCTCCTTCTGATGCCAGTAACTCCTGTGGTACATTTTTCTGAGCAGCCCCCGCAGATTCAGCTTCTGCTCCATTGTCCAGTACTGACCCGTGACCTGATTTTAGGCTGCCCTCTGCTCTTGCTGCTGTGGAAGCTATCTTCTTTTTTAGATGTTTGTGTTTTAGCTTTAAGAGCCTCAGCAGTATGCAAATTGCCCATTACGCTAACCATTTTTAGATGCTTCCACATTATGGAGTGCAGACCACTCCTGTTCCAGCTTTAAGTAAAAAGGGGAGAACCAACCAGCGACCCACAACCAGGACACCCTACACTGAAGAGATTTTGTGTGTAACCTGGGAGAAACTGAACTGATTCCTGCTTGGTGAATTGGGAAATAGTGACTGTTTTATAGTGTTACAAGGTCCAGCTTGTGACTGAAAGCACTGCGAATATGCACATTATTTAAAAATTGTATCACACACATTATAAGGCAGGCTGCCGCAAACAATGCAGACATTTATTGCTCAATTCAAAGCAAGATTTAACCTTCCTTTTCAGGGGTTTTGCGGCAGTTTCAAAATATTTTTAGACCTCCTCATTTTTCAAAAGGGTGTCATTTCTGATATTTTTCTCTTTCCATGCATGTCAATGCTTGGTTTTACTCGCAATAATGTGTCACACATTTGGCAGTTGAATGTCACTCATACGTGCGCTGAAACCATGGAAATGTCGCACATGAACAATCTGGGAACTTGGCAGCTATGGGTTCCATATCAGGCTCAACTACTAGAGCTAGTGAAAGTATCTCTTAAACAGATTTATGCCAGGAAGGCCTTTACGGGAATTGATTGGAACGTTAGCTAATAAAATCATGCCACTTTGCACTCTCACTGAGGCAGGAAAGAGATAACAGCACTTTTGTTACCAGGTAAACCTGGCAGGAATTTCATTTGACTACAATTCCACTTGGGAACTGGCAGTGCTTTAAATGGAAATATAGAAGTGCAGGTACTCACTATTCGGAGTATCTGTTTCCTCCTTAGAAGTGCCAGTACTCTCCCATAAAATCTATTGCAGCAGGGCTGAGAAGTGCAAATACTCTTACTTTCAAATTAAAGAGGTGCAGGTACTCTGGACAGTCTCTGCCCATTTAAAACACTGAGAACTGGTTTCTAAACTCTTTGGTTGATTTTTATTGTAATTATTTATTTTGTATCATGATCTCTAGTGATGGTGTAATTAACTGGATGCAATGGCTCACGAGGCATCTCTAGTCCATGTCATATCTACGCGAAACACTTTCATAAGTAGAAGTTTTCGATGGAGCCGCAGCGATTACATCACCGACTTCCTGGACCGGCGCCAAGATTGGTGACAGACTGGGACCCGGGGTCGCGTGGCGAGCGAGGCTGCTAGAGAGGCGGCGTGCCGCGTGCGCGTTGGGTGGCTGCAGTCCAGGGATGAGCTCACCGCCCCAGCCCCCTGCCATGCTTTCAGCCTAATGAGATCGATAGGCGTGCGGGGGAGCGTGCGGGGGAGGGCGCCACCCACCCCGAGAGCTGCTAATGTCCTCAGGCGGCCGCGGGGAGCTCGGCCGAGGCTTTTTCTTCTCATAAGTGCCGCTGCCGAGGACCAGGCCCGCACGAAGAGAGGTTCACGAGGGGTGGGAGATACCGGAGCAGCTTTTAGCCTGATGAGGTTGGGCGTCCCATGAAAATTCATCACCGCCGCAGGCAAGCTTCCTTGGTGCGTAGACGCGTGTCTTGAGGCGTTCTCCCACTGACAAGCCGTCCTTGTTCACCTACATTCTGTAGGGCAAAAGGAGGCGTCGTTGTTTGGGGAAAAGAAACCGAAAACAGCGACTTACTGGCTGTAGATATGACTGGTTCCGTGACTTTGTGAGACATATTTTTATGTCCTTCTGTGGTACTTTGCCTGTGAATGAATGCCAGCCCTGTCCCACATGGCATAGCATGATGGAGTCGGGGTGTGATGGGGACCCCCGTGTCGTAAGAGGGGGCTCCCACGCTGTGCGGCCTAGCCTAGGCCCCCAATGAATAATAATGAAGAACAAGCATTTGCAATGCAATAGGTCTCTCATTTAAGCGAGTTTAAGCTATTGGCATTGTAAATGACATTGCCTTTTATTTATGTTTTAAAAAGGAAAACAAAAATAAAAGGCATTGTTATTGCGTCACCGCGCTGCCCATCGCACAGTCGCCCTATTGACTCTCTGGGGTTATTTAAATGTGACGTGAACACAGCCCTTGTTTCAGTCACTCGCACTGCCAGCGGCCCTTCAATGGACACTGTGCCCTTTGAAGAACCATAACCATTATAAAGAAGCCATAATGTGCCCTGACAACAAGCCCCTCCAGACAGAATGACCACGGCTGGCAGCCATCATATATACATCATCAGCGGAGTCACTGCAGCATGAGCCCTCGTTCTAAAGAAACAGATTCAACACACATTCTCGGCATTTACTTAAAGGCTATTTTAATCCAGAGATAATCAAATTTGTTTTTAGAGCAAACTGGAAAAATGCTGCCTTGTGAATGACTGACTACATCTTTAAAGAGAAGCCCAGTACAACATAAAAGTCCTGCAGAATAAACTGCTAGTCTCCAACTCCCTTCTGATGCACTACATCACCTGGCCGCTGTGCAGAGGTAGCCTTCTATTCTGGCAAACATGCTATCGTGAATGAAACAATTCAAAATATGTACAAATATGAACCAGAACTGACCTACAACTGAAATATTAAAAGGAAACTAAAGTGACAGGATGGAAAAAGCCTGTTTGCCCCACTTCGGTCACTAGAAAGTTCACTGCAACAGCTTGAACCCACGACCGAGCGGTGTGGAATCGTTATAATATACCAGCCTTAGCAGAAAGCACTAAAAGAAGGAATGTGTGTAAAGGTAACTAAACTATCTGTTCATTCTGGAGGCGAAGGTGGACTATCTATTCAAAAAAGAGAATCTCCTCCTCAGCCCCAATGAATCGAGTGCCCTCCGTGACTCAACAGCATTCGAGAGGCTCCCTCCTCCCCACGAGCAGGTAACACCTCGTCAGGGTTATGAAGCGCTATATAAACGTAATTTAAACACCTGCATCTACTGGGGAGAAGTTGGCAGACTAAGTAGCACAAAAACAAAAATATAATCTAAAGCAAAAGACAACAGGATATGACGAATAGAAAGGCAAAGCTGTTTGGGCTGCAGCGCTCACAGACATCGACTGAAGGAAAACAAGTAGAACAATGAGTGCGCAAATAAGTCAACGAACTAAGGAAAACTCGCAAGTGGCCAAGAAGTGTATGGGCAATCGAACGCAGAGTCGGAAAGCAAAGAATCCAATGGTAGGGCTGACTAAAAAACAGACCCAAACAAAGGCAAGCCCAACAGAAGAAAGAAGGACTTAAGAAGAAGTCAAGCCACGATGCAGACTGTCGAAAAGAAGAAACAAGCGCGACCCAGGCGGCCCGCGCTCACAATGCGCGATGTCATGGGACGTGAACGGCTCTTTACAGGGCGGACAGAAGATGTGCATGCGGGGACTGGATGCTTTACTGGCCACCAAAAAAAAGTCCCCAGAGTGTCACGCCGCCAGTAAAGCATCCAGTCCCCGCGTGCACATCTTCTGTCCCACCGCGTGCACGCTTGGAATCCGTATTGATTCCAAAAGGCCCTCGCCATGGCGAGAGCAGCGCATGCGCGCTGCTAACACCAGGCGAGACCTAAAAACCCATTACACAAAAGAACACAGCAGAAATGCCATTTTTCACATGCACATCTGTACCCTTTGTTCGTCGGATAGTAGCTTCACCGGATTTTGGTAAGTTGTGGTGCTCTCCAAGCAAAAAACCTCCCTCTGCCGACAGGAGGCTGAATCAACTCTCAAGGTGAAGCGGCAGCCCACCTGAAGTTGAAGTACACAATGCACAAAATGCCGAGGCACACCAAGAAGTCCAGATACTGTACAACTGGTTTTGACCAACCAAATATGTATCAAAAGAAGTCCACAGAGCAGACTCTGTTTTCCTTGGTAAATCCTTTATTTCATATCAAAACCGATTTCCGAAAAGGGCAGCCGACACGTGTTTCGTCCGAAAGGACTTTCTCAAGGCTGCAAACAATGTTAATTCTACAGTTAAAAACAGTGTATCATAGATCAGTATCCATATATACACATTAAAAACTAGGTTAAAATCAGAGTGTGAGATGGTGACAGTAACACTATTAACCTCATAATCAATTTACTCCGAAGATGGAACAACAAACGAAAGGAAGAGCACCCCAGACTAGCACCATAGAAAGACAGAGCACCACGTGATGTGTTGCAGAAACAGATGGAGAAAGTGATAGAACCTTCATTTTATCCATCCGTGTGTAAAGTGGGAGAGCAACCAAACTCCGAGGGTGGTAATCCTCATTCCCACATTAGAGAAATGGAAGAATGTACATACACGGCATAATAGTAAGCGCCGATTCATATGGCGAGACAGATAACATTGTGTATGCCAAGATGAAATAGTAAGAGATGGAATCCACTACCAAGTAGGAGATCGATAAATGAATGAGTAAAGGTGTAGACAACCTACTGGCCGCATCCTTATGAACGCGAAAACATAAGCTATATCTTACCTAAGCTCAATAGTAAAGGGGTTTTAGTATTTCCAGCTTATTCTTCCATATGAAGGGTACCACACCCGTATTGTGGGTGTATCACCTAATGGGTATAAAGAGCAAGATGCCAACTGAAGATAACGTGAAAAAAGATCTATGTATGATTAATATAATATATATAACTACTAACCCTCTGAATCCTATTTTTGCGAGCCACCACACCACAGAACATGATAAAAGTGGGTGTTACTAAACCAATACAAACACACCCAAATTCTAAAAATAGCTACCACTGCAATTTGCAATCACGTAAAACACCCTCCGTACATGGCCAAGCTTACTACAAAAAAGCTGTCACCCTAAATTGTAAACGATCCGCTAATATGAGATGTAGACCTTATACGTCTGCAAGCTAGGGAACCTAATCCCTATAAAAACTTACAATCCAACACTCAAAAAGTACATCAACCGCAACAAACACAAGTCGTAGCTAATAGTTACCTGTAGCAGGGAGAATCAAATGGACATCACTACCGCTACGTTTCGTATCTGTTCAAGCAGGTCTTGATACACCTGCATGGAAAGCAGAAATACTTAGAAACACAATTACGAATCCATCTTACTCTCACATCACCGAAAATAAATAAGTATGATAAATACACATTCCAATCAAAAATTACCTGCGTTCAAGGCCAGTCTGCAGAGTAAAAGAGTCCCGACAACAATCAAGCACTATCCGGAAACCCGCGTTTAAATCCAAGACGCGAGATAGTAGAAATAAAAAGAGGAGGATGAAAACACTTCTACTACTTGGCACGGTCGCCATTTATAAGTGGTAAATAAAGTTAGGGGGCTAAATAAAAATGCGTCATAGCTGAATAAATGCATACATAACGAAAAAAAAAACATAAAGGAAGACAAACAAAAAATCCTTCCCGACAATATTATGTCAAAAACATCCCACATTTAAAACCAAAAGGATAGAAAGAGGAGGATGCAAACGCTCCTATTATTTAGCACAGTCGCCATTTCTGAGTGGTGGGGAAAAAATTGAGAGGCTAAATATATAAAACATCAAATATGTATATTACGTAAAGGAGAAAAAGAAAGACAAAGAGAATAGAGTAAAGAAACACCCAGTGCGAGGGAGACCCAGTTATGTGTGCATTTTTTCATTTTTCATTTTGACCTCCATAGAAACTGCCTGCGTAGACACACAATTTCACTTATAGTGAAGACATAAGCACTGTATTGTCTACCAGTCCCGAAAAACCTTAGGGGCGCAACGAGACCCGAACTTTGGGGAGGGGTTGGGGGAGGGGGCTAACACTCCCAGCCAGGGCTGGCCCTAGCACTGGTCGCACACGGTGCAACAGTCTTTTTTTTGGTGCCCCTTCCCCCATTTCCTCTTTCTCTATGAATTCCCTCAGTACCACTCACCAACAATGCACCTCCTCTCTCTATAGCACCTTTCTGACAAACATTTCATTTTTTATAGCACTACTCATAGTTTACTCACACTCAGTTCTGTGATCTGCATGGTACACGTTCTTTGTAGCAGGCACATTAACCCTCTGCGCTGTGTGGGTGGCAGGAGTGCCCATGTTAGTGCACGGTGAGCGATGCAACAGTGTAAGAGTAGGGTAAGAGGAGTGACTGCAGGGTGAGTGAGGTGACCATATGAATTTGGATGCGGATGTAAGTGCAGAGTGGGACGAATGAATGCATGGTTAGTGATGGGCTTGTTTGAGTGAGATTGCAGATTGAGCAGTGAGGGGGACAGATGAGTGAAGTGTCACATGAGTGCAGGGTAAGTAGTGTGCTTGTGTGACTGCAGGGTGAGGTACAGGGTGAACAGCGCAAGTGCATTGTGAGTGCAGAGTGATCACTGTGAGTGCAGGGTGAGCAGGTTAATGGTGTGAGTGCATGGTGATCAGTGTGAGTACATTGTGATCACTGTGAGTGCAGGGTGAGCGTGAAAGTGAAGGGCGAGAATGAGGACTGAGTTGTCTGAATGCAGGATGCATTCCCACACTCTTAAAGTAACTCAGCATGTTACTGGCTGCGGCGTATGGTTTCAGATATAAGTTAAACTATTGCTAATATGCAGGGCTTTAAGTGGGATGAAAAAACTGGGGGGTCTCTCAAAGAGGGGCGTGGCCGATATAATTAAGGGCGTGACTTAAAACATTTGTGCTAAAAATCTGTGCTCAGCATAATGTGCCGTCTGACTGGTATTTTGCTGCTTCTGTTACTGCCTCCACATAAGTAACATTACACCTACAACAAGCCAGGACTATTGGTTTTGTCAAAGGTTGTTAGTTGCATAAGATAAATATACTATATGGCTTCGTTGTATATAATATTGAAAATGCTTAAGTTCTTGCACAAGAGTTTGTGGCGTAATGGCTAGAGCTGCCAACTTTGGAGCTGAGGAAGTAGGTTCGAGTCTCAGCGTCGGCTCAACATCCTGTGTTTCTGGAAAAATCACTTAATTGTCCGTGCCCACCAAAAAATAAATGAAGATGTCCATGTTGGTGCTCATGTAAAGAACTTCGAGTTTAGCAATAGAGAACTGCAAAAAAATAAAACTTACATCAAAACAGTGAACTGCTGCAGAGTTAAGATTTTTTTTCCATTCTGAGTGTGAGGATGAAAATGGAGAGCCTGATAGGGACCCGTCTCGGCGCCTGCTTTTAAGAACTGCTGGTGCTGAGCACCGACAGTACCGGGCTCACTTAAAGCCCTGCTATTATGGCATTAATCAGGGATCGAGGGTGGAGGAAATAAATAATGTGCTGATCCTGCAACAAACTTCCAGTCTTATGATTAGGGTTGCCAGCTCATTATTTTGATGTCCCAGACGGTACAAAAATAAGCAGTCACCTAAAGCAGTGTTTTCAGCACTTATCTGTGCGTACTTCGAACAGCAAATATAAATAGAAAGCACTTTTAATTGTGTTGTAGGGCTGCCTGAATAATCCATGGCTGATAATTAAAGGGAACAAAGACAGAAAAGTCACATTACAAATGAATACATACTTTTTTATTTATAATCCTATTTAGTGTCAAGACAAGGTCTTTGCAGGCTCTTTAAACAACACATGGCTGGTATTTTTCTTTTGGCAACCCTACTTTATATTCCTTTTCATTAAATGAATTCTCACACTACAGCAGTAAATGAAAAATACAAATGTAAGGAATATGCAGAGTGAGGGCCCAAGGGGTACTAGAAGCAGAAAAAAACCCCTAAACCTTGGTAACCAGTTTACAAAGGTATGTAAATATGCAAATGGTCTTTAAAGACCTGTGAAAACTCGGGCCCTGCTGGAGATAAGACTCCAGACACTGCCCAGCCGAGCCCACACAGCAGCTCGAGCTGCAGCAGCCCGGGGTGAGAGATACAGGGGGGGGGGGGGAGACTGAAGCCCTTTTGCCCTATGGGCGTTGCACGCTTGAGAGGCAGTGCTATTTATTGTCATCTGTTTGGGTGTCGTAGTGTAGACCAGAGCCCACGGGCACCCCACCTGTACCAGTCATGGTACAGTCCACTGGTGTGCAGGCGGGGTACAGGATCCCAAAGACTCCAACTCCAGCTGTTGGAGTTCTCGGGGTGATTTCTTTGCCCCCAGGGTGACTCTATCGTTAGCCACAAAGTCAGTGTTGTACCCCAACTTGGCTGGAGGCGTAGCCCACGGCTCACAGGGTCAGCCTTTGGTCACTCGGTCGAAGCCACGCTTGCACTAGCGCAATGCAGGGATGACGTTATTCATTGAGCCTGCGGGTGAATGAGATAACATCATTGACTGGCAGTGTACGTGAGGACAGGGGTTCTGTGTTCCGCCTCCGTCTTCGGGAAAGGGGGTCGAGTGACTGATGCCATCAGGACATTGTGCTGACATGACTGAGCCCGGGACGAAGCCCGCCACCCTCCCCTTTAGAGCAGAGGCAGCGGAAGTGCCCTCTAAGTGCCCTCTCTGCACTAACACTGGCGTGGCCATGGGTTCGGAGTCTGCCCATTTGTGATGCTGGGATAGCTGTGTAGGTTAATGCACTTACTTTAGAGAGCTCTGTGCAACTGGAGTGCAGAGGCACCGGTTTTTTTTCTAGGGGAGGAGACTCCGCCATTTATCCTTCTGAATAGACCTCAAATTAAATGTGCAGCACTGAGCTCCTGCACTAGTAACATCTGTTATTTATTATGAAAAAACCGTGGAAGCATGCAACATGCAGAACTAACAAAATAATTGCAATATAATAAATAATATACAAAGCTGTAATCAGGGTCGGACTGCTGGACGCTAAAATCATCCCTTACACCAAACGTGCAACCCCACACTGCAGGGGCATGGGTGGGGCATGGCAGCCCAACCTGCTCTGAAAGCAGCCGCCCCCTTGCTTGCAGCCCACACGGAGAAATGCCAGAAAGGCCTCTCATGTTTTGGTTGTACTAAAAGAACCCGTTTATATCACCTCCGATGTGAAGTGCAGAATTACCAGGGTGGCTGTTTCCTGCTTTGTCAATCAAACCCTCTGTGCGGTGACCCGCTATGTAGCCGAAGAGGAAACCGGGTAGGCCAACGTCGATCAAACTGTGAAATGTCTTGGCTTAAGGCCGAAGTGCGGGCGCCTGGCGGATGTGTAATAAACCAAAGCTCGAGCGCGCTCCTCGTGCGTTCTACGGCGCTCTGGTACAAAGCTCGAGCGCGCTCCTCGTGCGTTCTACGGCGCTCTGGTACCCAGAGCGGTGTGTGGTCCGCACTCTCTTTAGCTATGTTTATACCCCGGCCAAGCATGTCTTGGTCAGGCATGCGCTCTTCCGCCTATGAGTCAGCGTCACCGGCAGCAGGGTTACCCTGGCCTCGCCTTCTCAAAATAGAAAAGAGGATGTTCGTTGCCTGTGAGTTCCCTCGCAGAAGCGAGCCTTGGAAGAGGCTACACAGGGGTTTCATGCCAGAGAGCAAAGAGGTTGCCTGTGCGTGCCATCAGATCAGGGTGTATCACAACAGACACACACTTGGTTAGAAAGAGACTTCGAATAGATAGTATACTACAGCAGTGTATCTAGGGTTAAACTGCGCAGTCTCTGAATCGACAGGTGTTTATTGAATGCTCTCCGAACAAACTCTCAAAAACTCAAGAGTTATGGACAGGGTCGGTTTGGAACAGAAAATAGGGCCAGGCACCTAAATAAAAGTGGCCCTGTTAGAGAATTAGAACGCAAAAAAGTGACCCATATTTGCACATTGGGGCAGTTTTGAACTTATAAAGACACACTGTACAATTACAGTGCTTAATTTGTAAAAAAAATAAAAAAAAAATAAAAAAAAAAAAATAAGTGCCAGGGCTCTAGTCAGCAGGCAACTTCAGCTTCCTTTGCCCATTGCCGCTGTCAATTACAGTAACAGCATAACTAATACCCTACAATCCTACAAGCATTACAATTCTGACAATTTCAGGACCCCAAAGTTGAAAGAATGGGTTTGGCAGCAAGTATTTGTCATTTTTAATGTATATTGAATTAATAAACAACAGTTGTTGTGCTCATCTCTGAATTAAAAAACCGCACCACCATGTGGTAGATACCATGTGTCAGGTACGGGTGCTGACATAAGTGCGGGTGCCGAGCACCGAAAACCACAGCTGAAATTAAGTGCTGGTTTTGCAAGTTATAGGAGACTGCATGGGGTTGAGCTTGCTGCAGGCAATGTTTATTTTAGTATCAGGTAAATCGACAGTAAAAACCCGGCCCAGCAGCCCATGAAACAGGCCCGCAAACAGCCAATAAACCCGCCCACACACTGACCTCTCAGGCCAGCCCATTGGGCACTGCTTGATTGGTCTGTAGGCCAGTCCGACTCTGGCTGTGGATTAGAGTAGGCAGTTTGACGTCACTGAGATCCGCGGATCATCTGGTTTCTCAGACCGGGGAGATGCACTTTGAACAGTGCCCCATAATAGACAGAGCCACAAAGCATAGGGTGGGGTGCCTCGGATCAGATGGTGTTTCAGAATAGGCTGGGTACCAGAATAGAGTGCGCCTCACAGCAGAACTTGCCCCAGAATAGATGGCCCGGGTCACAGCATCTCTGGAAGCAGAATATGTCTTAAAATAGGGACGGGGGCCGACTTGTGCCCCTGAACAGTGTTTTAGAATTGATGTCTCCAGCCACAGCCCTGTCACAGGAGAGTGCATGCCAATATATAATGGCTCGCAGGTGAGAGATTCACCACCCCATGGGGCAGAGGGCCCCAGAATAGACAGGCACTCGAAGCACACTTTAAAAAAATTGTTTATAGGTTTCCAGATTTATACAAAAAGGTTATATAAAACTAATCACATTCATATTCCATAATCATAATCCTAATTTTATAATGCTTGTTCAATAGCAGCACAAAAGTAGAATTTCATAATTATAGTAAATGTCTAAAATGTCCTTTTACGTCAATCGCTAAACTCCACAACAGACCTACTCATATTAATTAAACCCAAAATTCCCACAGCAGACTGCATTAAAATGAACAGTGAGGATGTACGAGTACTGCATTATTGACGTAACTAACCTTCCCTGGCAGATTGTAGCCAGAATAGCAGAGCAGACAGTGTATTGTGCAGAACCCTCATAATTTCAACCAGAAATGTAATGAACTGTGAGCATATCTGCTTGCTGGTCTCAAGTGAGAGTTGAACTCTGACCCCCTTTACTTCTCTCTTCTTTGAACAGGCAGCTGCTGGCTCCAAATTACACCGAAACCTATTACAGCAGAAGTGGGAACCCGATCGTTAGGCCAGCCAACCTCACCGTGAGTAGCCTAAAAATGCCAAACACTGATTATGCCACCCTGGTCAAAAATGCCCATCAAAGGCCTAGTCCGCCTACCAGAGGAGCCAACAGTGAGCAACACTGCCAAGCTGGCTTCACTGTGGGTAGGTAAAGAATGCTTAACATTCATCCCAACATCATTCTCAGTTGCCAAAAAAGCCCCGCTTTGCCCAGTGAGCCTCATCAACTGTAGCCAAAAAATGCTCAAAACCGACCCGCCAACCTTAATCTGAATAGCTACAGAATCACCAGCACTGTCCCAGCCACCATAAACAGCCATAACATATCCAACACTGACAGGGCCAAACTTCTTATGTGTAGCCAAGTTAGAGCAGATATAACCCTGCCAACTTCACAGCGAGTACAGTTGCCAGCACCGGCCCAGACATCCTCATCGTTTAATACTCTCTCAGCTATCCTCACAATGAGTAGCCAAAGAATGGGCAACAATAGCCTTGCAAATATCACTGGGGGCAGCTAAAAATTACCAACAGTGGCCCAGCCAACCTCATGAAAAATAATCCAATATGCCCAGCATTGGTTCAGTTGACCTCACTGTGAGTAGCCAAAGAATACTCAATATTTCCTCAGCCAGCAGCTGGCCCAGGAAACCTCATTGAAAGAAGCTAAAAAAGCGACCAACATTTCCACAAGAAACTTCTTAGTGAGTAGTTAGTGCTGCTCATTGGGCCACCTTCCTTGCATTGCATGGATAAAAATCCCATCACAGGCTCAGACATCTCTACTGTGACTTGCAAAAAATACCCTTACAGACAAAAGACTATCCACAGTGGCCCAATTAATCTCACTGTGAGTAACGCAGAAATGCCCAACACTGTCCAGCAAATCTAACTAAAACAAGTCAAAATATGCTCAACACTGGCCTAGCCAACTCTCACTATGAATAGTGAAAGAATATCCAACGGTGAGACAGCCAACCTCACTGTGAGAAGCCAATAATCTCCAAATCTAACTAGGCCACCCTCACTGTGAGAAGACCCGCCAATCATGAAGAAAGGGCAATACATCAACATTACTGATTGAGTAGTGAAACAATTTCCAAACTTCGTGACTCAAAATTCAAGTACACTTTTACACTATTCGGCAGTCAACAACTCAGCCCCAAAATCTGGGATTTATATACAGTTTTCTTGCATTGGAAATCAGTTTCTGCAAAGTCTTCATGGTGTGAGCAAAAGAACTATGGTATTAGCAAATCAGAGCACTTTTCTATGAAATGTCATAGCGTCTACGCGCTATCCCACTAAATGAATATTGATTCTGCCCACTCTATGCTAATGTTATCCAGAGATTGCAGGACAGAACAAACTAGTTACAAGCGCAACCGCAAACTATTGTGAATGAATACTGTAGAGTGAGCTAGTGGAAGGGCCTTGCAAAATGCAACATTAGTGTCCATTTTGGAAAGTTTTCTTCAAGAACAACATCAATGGAAGTAAACAAACACCATTCTGCTTAATTGTGTGCTGCAGCAACAGTGAACATGGAGGAGGAAACATCTGTTTTGAACAAGATGGCATTGAGTCCTAATTGAGGTCCAGTTAACATAAGCCAGAAAAACCCAGATTAACAAGTCATAGCAAATTTGTTTCAAATGCTATAACACCATGTCAGTGTGTACATGTACATTTGAAAATGAATCCACATTCTGCTCACTTTTAATAATGCACAAAAATATAAAATGCACAAAACTTTAACAGAAGACAGACAATAACAAATACTGGCCTAGCAAACCTGACCTTGAATATATCTCTGATCAATAGCCCAAGCAACCTCATTGTAAGTGGCCAAAGAATTCCAGCACTGTCCCTGTCAACATCACTATGAGCAGTGAAAGAATATCCAGCAGTCAACTTCACTGTGAGTCGTCCTAGAATTCCCACAGCCAAGTTCCTCGTAAGGAAAATCTCGAACAGTGTCCTAGCCATACTCATTGTAGACACGTGAACACAGGCCTGATAATCGTACAATGAGTAGCAGAAAATTCCCAACACTGGGTGATCTAACCTCGATGGAGAAGCCTCACAGTGAGCAGCCAATGAATGGTCAAGAAGTTATCAACACACACCTATCCAGTTTTACTATGAGTAGCCAAAACACATAGCCCAGGCAACCTCATTGTAAGTAGCCAAAGAATTCTAGCACTGGCCCACTCAACATCAAGCCAACCTCACTATAAGTACATTTGTCAATGCTGCTCAGCCAAGCTCACTGTGCATAGCAGAGAATTTCCAGCATTGGCCGAGCTAGCCTTACTATGAGCATCTAATAACTGGCCAAAACCCAACCTAACCAACCACACCGCAAGTAGAAAACGAATTTCCAAAAATAGGCAAATAACCTTATTTTGATTATAAAAGAATGCTCAATACTGGCCCAGTCAGTCTCCCCCTGACTAGTGAAAGAATGCCAAATATTAGCATGCCCAACTCCACTGTAAGTGCATAAAGAACGCTCAGCACTGGCCCTGTCGCTTTCAGTATGAGTAGTCCGAGAATGTCTATTCTGTGATCAGATTCATCTTTAGTAGCAAAGAATATTCAATGACTCATTCAGTCTCACTTTCATTAGTAAATGAATGATCAGCTTTGGCCCAACCAACCTAATAACGAGGAGACAAAAAAGGCTCCTCACCGGCCCAGATGACATCACTGGGAACAGCAATGGAAACCCCAATTCAAACTCCGTCAACCTCACCATGATTAGAATAGCCATTCACTGTGAGTAGAATTACCAGTGCTGGCCCAGCTAACCTCATGTGAGGCACCAAATAATGGCGAACACCAGTTTAGCAAACCTTACCGTGAGTACTCCAAGAATCCCCATTCTGTCGAGACTTGATGATGCCAGTTGAGATGTTTTCTGGGACTTCCCAGTGACACCATCCAACATCTCCTGAGGGTATAGAATTTGGGAGTCAGATTTGTCATCAGACTCCGCAAGTTTGACTTTGTCTCTGATATTTGTTATTCTGTACATTGTCTTGTGGTCCTAAACAAATCCACTTCAAGGACGATTGAGCTGTTGATGGGGATAATTGTTAAAGTGTTCTTTTGAAATCATGTAGACACGCGTCATCTTGCTCACTCTGTAGTGGTTATTTTTGCATTCTGTTCTCTGATTTAAATATTCACAGTTGGGTGGCCAAGCTTTTTCTGTACTTTGCTGAGCTATGGAATGAGGTTGCTTCTTTGCCTCTTGGGCAAGTGGCCTTTTATGGAGGCTTTGGGAAGATCTTGAAGGTATATTTTGTCTGCTAAAGATGTCGTAATTGATTTCTCCTTATTGCTATTGATTGCTCTTTACACCAAGAAGCATTTGAGTGACTGTGGACTTAAAAGTACCTAATTCCCTCAATCCTAGCAAAGGGCCAGCCAATTTCATTACTGGTAGAATGAACATCCATGGGACAGCCAAGCTATCCAGAATAGCCTAAGATTGTAGAGCACTGACTCAGAGTCACCGTGAATAGCCAAAGAATGCGCAAAATTGGCCTTGCTCACATCACTGTGCACACAAAGAAACTGTAATGCTCACTCTGTCAGCTCTTTTAAAATAGAATCGCCAAACAGGCCCAGCAAACCTCATGAAAAGTAGCTAAGAATCCGTAACACTGGCCTTATCGACCTGAGTTTGATTAGCTGAAGGATTCCCAAAACTATTCACCATTATGATTGACCCAGTCACACCATCCATAGAAGACTCCCCAGCACTGTCTCACTCAATCATTCGATTAATAACCAATGAAACATTCTCCCTTGTTCGTGCACACAATGAAGAGTTGATCCAGCTGCAGTATATGGGCTGGCAGAATTATTGGATGCTCCTGTGTGGCATCTTCTTCTGTGTGCTGGTGGTAGATGAAGAATGGAATTTTTAATGGCATAGAGCAGAGCTCACCATGCACATCGGCAAGCAGGGCTTTGGCTCGACAGAGGGACAGAGGGAGACGGATGATCTTCCCTGAAACTCTCTGAAGTTCATTGAGGTGTATACCTATCAAAGAAAGGCGTCTGTGCGCTTCCATGATTGGCTGGATTGATGCGTTTTCCATCTACATACACGCACCCCTAGTTCACCAAGCACCCTCTGTCCGTGTTTGTATGTTGTCCTACTTTTCTACACAGCACTCAATATGCCTTAGTTGATGCACTAATCCTCTGTTACACCAACCACCTCCTTTGGTTTAGTCGGCGCACTCCCCTACTGTGTCATATAACGCCTTCAGTTCCTTGGTTGATGCATTGCCCTTTTCCTCCAGGCAGCACCCTATGCTTTATTTGATGGATTGCCCTTCTGCTTTACACATGGCCTCTACGCCTGGATTGACGCTTTTCCTCTGTGCTCTACACAGAGCCACCTACTCTTGGGTTAACAGCATTGCCTCTTCAGTTCCACATACTACCTATTATGCCCGGGTAGATGACTCGCCCTACCCCCGTTATTCACAGCGCCTTCTATGCATGCGTCGATGCATTGCACATTACATCTCCTACATAAGTCACCTTCTAAGTCTGGGTTGATAATGTGCCCCTGTGTTACACACCCTACCTACTGTGCCTGGATTCATTCATTGTCCCTCTGTTACACACACCACATTCTATGCCTTGGTTGAGCCATTCAAACCCTTCTCCACAGAGTGACTCCTATGCCTAGATACCATACATTACATTGCCCATATGCTCCATACAGCAGCCCCTATGCCTGAGATGAGACATTGCCTCATTTGCTACACACAGCGACAGCTATGTATTGTTGTCTTTTGTTTCCTTCTCCAGGAACATTGCTATTACCACGGGGCTGTCTCAGGGCGGAAGCACTCGCACGTCGTTCTCAGCGCTTGCTCAGGATTCCGGTAAGATGTCCCCGTGGCCCGTCCAAGTCACTGACGGAAAAGAGATTGACCACAAAGATAGACTGACTGCAGAAAGAATAGATTCTGACTGACCGGAACCGTAAAGAGAGAAACAACGGCCAGAGAGAGTGACTACTACCTTAGTGTGAGACACATTGGGGAAGAGATGCTGACTGGCCAGGGAGACAGGCTGACTTGGAACAGAGCAGATTCATTAACATGGCGGCTTGACTGAGGCGCATTTCAGATCTCTAAATGCAAAAGCTAGAGACAAAAATAGAAGTAATGTTGGAAAATGTTTGGGAGCGTAGTGAATATTTCGTTTGTCTCTTGGAAGGTGTCGGGCCTCGTGAATGATTCAACAGGTGCAGACGTTTTTAGAATTTAAAAATTCAAACTCAAAAAAAAAAAAAAGGTTAATAGGACCTATCTATAAATGTAGTTGCAAGCTAGGCTTTTTGCTTTTGGAAGGTGATTTGGAAACGTGACTTGAAGCATGGACTTTGCACTTCACTGAACCCCTGCTGAGATCTCGTCTGCTGAATGAAGGCTCTTTTCTTCTCTTGGCACAGAAGAGGGAGCCATTTTGCTCTAAATTGGTTCCAAAAGGAAGAAGCTTGTTAGAATTTCAGTCCCCAAATGCAGATTCAGTTTTAAGTGCAAAGGGACTGCTGAAACCTGATAAATGCAGATAAAATAAATCAATTTTACACAGGTCAGGCGGCCTTCTTAGCAATGAATTTCTGTGATGTGCCCCCTGGATTCACAGTCGTTCTAAATATGCTCGACTCTGGGATCCTGGAATAACAGGCCTTATATGCTTCAGACCGCCCCGCCCCCCTTACAAAACATCAGAACAACACATTCTAGATGTCTCCTTCCGGCAGGGGACCCAATTCCAACTGTGGACATTCTGATGCATGAATTAAGAGGTAGTGTATCGCTCAAGCACGGGTATTATACAGGGTTTGTTAAGGCTGTGTATAGTTAAATCCAGGCCAGGAAATAAGTGGAAATTAGCTGCGTGCGACAGTTTGGACTGGAAGCGTCAGCATCCACCTGAGGCCGCTCACGTGAAGACAAAAGGGAACTCCAGCCACAAGAAATGCAGAGTTGACGGAGGGGGGGGGGGGCGGAAAACTGGGAAGTGCTAAGGATTTAAGACCACGCTCTGACCCAAATGCTTCTTCCACTCACTCAACAAATGAGAGCGATAATATTCAGACTGTTCAATGGAGTCCACCTCCAGCCATGGCCATTATTTCCCACAGGCAGTGTCAGTACAGTTAGGGAACCTGCTACCTCTGTGGTGAGCCTGCAGCAGAAATTAGACGTGTTGCATGTGACTTATCAGTCTGTGATCGCAGTACGTATAACACAACTCTCTTCTCCTGCCACTAGCCTAGACCAATATATATGCTCGCCACAAACCTATCAGTCAGATAATCACTTATACAGGCTACGACTCAGATCTAATCTCCCGCAGTCACAGGGGCTGCTCTGGTGACTAAAGGTGAAACTTTACTAAAACAGAATAGAAAGACACCCCAATTGCTATAAATCAAGCATTAATATAATACACAAGGAATCGAAACAATGTGCATTCATAAATTACTTTGTGTTATTTCAGAAATGAATTCGTTATTAGGCACTCCACGAACTGCAAACATGAGTGCATGACATATACAATTAAGACACAAAATGAATAACACAAAAAATCATAGTCAGTTCAAACATGAGATCACAATGTCCCCTTAGTTATCATAGAGAGTTAGTCAGTTCTTATTAGAGGTTTCCTTCTTCTCAACAAATGAAGTCCCAGGGGAGGGGGTGTTTCCATCCTGATGGTCCCCACAAGAGTTAATTTACATAATGTGCATTCACTTGACATATAGGGGAAATGTCATGTATGCCTCACACATTCCTGTAATCTCTATATCTTCCGCTGATGTGTTTTTACCTCCTTCACATGGGATTTAATCCTTTTATGCTGCTGAGGCGCTTTAAAGAACAGCAGAAACATTTAGACTCATCGTAACTCGTTCATTGCGGCTGCTGTAAGGAGAGCAATGCTTAAGTATTACGTGGCAGCACACGGAGAGCAATGCAACTCCACGTGGTTCAATCAAAGCAATTAGATCATGTGTCCTTGACTCAGTTGACTATGCCGGTGTTCACATTTACAAAGGGTAATATCCTAAGGATGACCTCATTAAAATTATTGTGTCCCATTTGTAGAAAGGTTGAGATGCATCAGTGGCAGGTATGTAGGTTATTGGAGTGTGTGATCAATACAGGATATTTCCTAAATATTTCAAGTGAAGGCACATTACTTTTTATGAACTCTCTTGTGGACCATCCGAATGCAACCCCCCCCCCCCCACACTTCTGGGACTTCATTTGTTGGAAAGAAGGAAAACCCTAATAGGTACTAAATAACTCTCTATGGAAATTCACATTTGTACCGACTTTGATTTTTGTGTGATTCATTTTGTGTCTTAATTTTGTATGTCATATATTTATGTATATTCATATTTACAGTTTGTGGAATGCTTCATATCTAATCAATTTCTCAAATACACAAGAATACACATTGTTTCGATTCCTTGTGTATTATATGAATTATTGCTTGATTTATGGCAATTGGGATGTCTTTCTATTCAATGTTTAGTATATTGATACCTCCACCATAAGCCTTAACAGGATCAATCCAAGTTTCGTTCAAGCCAATGGCCCATCTTTGGCAGTAGACGCTAAAAAAAGCAACTTCCAGCAATGTATATGTATGTGTCCTTTAGATTGTTATCGTGAACGTTGTTGTCAAAACAACAACCAATCGAAGTACAATGACCATACAAGGTGTCTCGGCGCGCTTCCTTTCTTCTACCTTAGTTGCTAGCACATGGTGTATTCTCAGTGCTGGGAGTTTAGCAGTGGTTGACCCCCTCTGTCAGTGTTTAGTTCCCAGGTCAGCTGATGTGGCCCAGTGTTGCTGTCAGGAAATGGGTACCCGGAGGAACTGTTGCAATACATTCTGAAAACAGACACCAAGGTTGACAATTCTTCTCCGGAGTAGTCCAGTCACAACGGCCCTTGCAGAAAAGTAGATCTTTGGATTTCGTCCAGTGGGAATTTCTCCTGCCAAATATCCAAGCTTAGTTAGTAGACTGCACGTGTGCGGTGATTGCAGATGCCGGATACTGAGAAGGAAGCTGGGATGGAGCCAGACCAGCTGTGGAGAGAAGTAATCCCCTGGCTGACGGCTGCACTTGGCTGGGTTTATCCTACTGGTCTTATGTTGCGTGTTTCAGCGGGAACCTCCTTTACTCCACAAGCTTTACATTCATCCTTGCTAGTCACTCAAACCAACAGAGGCAATAATTTAACAGGGCGAGCCGAGCCAGAGCCGAGTCAAGGGTCGACAATGGCTGTAAGAGCCCATGCAAGAGCAGAGGCAAGAAAATATTTAGAATATAAATCATGCAACAAAGATTGTGTAAGAATATGAAAGGATGTCTTCAGAGTTCACACATCTGTATTTCTTTAATACATTGAAGGTTTTCACCATAGTACATCAGGTTATGTGAGAAGTATTTGTAAAAAGTGAGAGTTTTTAAACATGAACTGAGAAACATTTCTGCTCCACCCTGATAACAATGCTATTTCTGAACTAAGAGGCAAGTCACGTGTCACGTGTACCCTTTATGTGGCCTAAATTCTTGTTATCAATGGAGCAGCATTGTATGCTATTAAACACAAGAGGTTTTTGTACAGCACAATCCTGAACTTGAGTATTTGAAGGTGGTCTCATATGTTATAATGAACAAAAAAAGGAGCCTCATTGAAAAAAATATTTGCCTAGGATCACACACTTTGGTCAAGTAGGGAAACCGGGGTTGACACCAGATTTTCCAGTTTCATGCTGTGCAATTCAGCCACTACACAGGTATATCTTTCTGACATAAAATGTTAATGCTTTGTCCTTAATTCTTTGAGAATGAGACTATAGCATGAGTGACAGGTAGAAACCACATTTTATTTTTCGCAGTTTTACATAGCGCAAACCTTGGACGAGTACATAAGTGTTGCACCACACACAAAGAACATTACACATTTTTTTCCACATCACAAGAAGATTTGGCAGGGTTCACAGGATGCTGAGCCGAGCCCGGATTCGGACCCAGTTGTCGTTAATAATGGTTAGCAGCTGTAGCCACTAGGCTGCATCATCTCCTGTGAAAACTCGGTTCGTTTTGGGTTCAAGGTTCCACGAGGACCTAAATCTGAGCCAGAGCCAATCATCAGGCTCTAACCTGACTCGAGCTTTCAGTGCCTTTGCCCCCCTCTACAAACCAAGTGACACACAACACCCAGCTATCCACACCAAGTGCCACAGAGTAACCAGCTATTCACACCAAGTGACACAGAGTCACAGTCTACACACTGAGTACTAGAAGGGCACATAACATACATCAAAACCTTTTGAGTCTCAAAGAAAGGTGACATTGAGTGGATTTGGAAGTTGAGTCTATTGAAATTAATGGAAATGAAATATTGTTTATAGAGTGAGGACAGTTTTGAGGGTGGGTGATCCCACTGAAATATCTGGCAGGCATTTTGCTTTTTAGAGGTTGAAGATACGTCCAAGGAGGATGACAACAACCTCCAAGTGAGGGCATGTTGAAAGGGATGACATAACTGGCTACTCTCATCAAGTTACAAAACCCTCTAGTCATTCATACTATGTGCCACAGAGCCAGTAGCCATTCACAGCAAGGTTGCCAGAAACGAAGTGCCAAAGAGTCACAAGCCACCTGCACCAAGTGTGAAAGCGATATTGGCAATTCACACTCTGGCACAAAGTGACCATATACACTCACACTGAGTGCCACAGAGCATCCAGCTACTTCCACTTATCGCCATGTAGCCTCTGAGTACCACAGAGCTAACATTCATTCCCTCTTAGTGCCACAGAGAGGGTAGTCACACAAAGTCCATAGAGCCACCACCCACTCACACAGCAATAGAGATCCAGCAGATGTTCCTTTTAAGTACTGAGGAATTATTAATACTGTCAGCTACCAGTCACTGTTTACATCAGAGTTTAGAGGTACTCACAGGTGGAAGTCATGGCTCACGACTGGGACACAGTGCTGCTGGTCACTGTTGTCTGTGGAGACCAATGATTGGTCACAGCACACAGTATAATCCTGCCAGCGGGTCTCCTTCGCTCTATAAATATCTTGGGCTAACCTAAGGACTGCCCAACATGCTTGCACAGCCAGGAAATGTTAAGCATTTCTTGGAACGACTGATGTTGTCAGAGGGTGACCTGCTGTTGCAACTTTCAGCCACGTGAAAGAGGTTGGACTAGATCCTCCAGTTCTTGCCTTTCGCACCAAAATGCAATTCACTGTCTCTTGTTTAGTGTATCTATCTTCTTCTTTGGCGCAGTCTCTTGTTTGCTGGTTGGGTGATCTCACTTTCTGATTTTTATTGTGTCATGTTTGTCTCTTTTCCCTACCTATACTCTATCTTGTGTGCTGGTTAGCCAATCTTTATTAATGAGTTTTGCCATATTTTGTTTCTCAGTCGCTGGTATATGCTATCTGGAACCGTCTTTTGTTTTCTGAATCACTGATCTCTTGCTGCCTTTTGTATCATGATACGCTAACCTCTCATTCTGGCTCTTGTTGTCGTCTCTTGTTTGCTAATTGGTTGTTCTCTGTGCTTGGTGGCAGGGGTCTGATCTCCTTGAGTAGTAACCTCAGTTACTTGATAGAGCCTCTACCTGGGGACCGAGGGCTGCACATCATCTACAGGGCAGAGCATTTCAAGATTCCTGGAGGCACTTGTGGGCATCAGCATCCTCAGGCGGTCCAAGACAACTGGACCAGTGGAATTACCACTGCCGCCAACTCAGGGCATCATCGGGTAAGAAACTTTTGTAGCTTCTAATCTATCCTCAGGATACAGCTGAGTAAGGCACACCCATATATTCTACCCTTGGTTCAGGCACTGGAACAAGTGCATGCCCTGGTTCCAGCCTTGTCTCCGGATACCACTGAGTAAGGCATACATATGCGCAGCAGCTAGCCTTACCTACGTAACACTGAGGGCTTCTAATCTTGTGTTGTAACATCAAAGAATATTTCACATTCCCAGCTTCATACCTTAAGTTAGGTGTTCCCCCTCCAGCCTCTTTTCAGGACACAGCACTAGTCGACCCGTTCAAAATCTTGTTTCTCCACAGACGTAGCACTGTTTTCCTATCTCTCCACAAATATCCAAGCCCGTCATCTAACGACAGACAGAACTCTTCAAGAGAACTAGTGGGGTAAAGGCATTGGGATAATCACAGGAACCATGGTGATGGAAATGAACAAACAGTCGTGGAGTAAAATATGTTAAAATATTGTGCAAAAATGTAACTAGCGGAAATTAGTCTTAAACCTTTGGATGATGAAGAGGTTTTACATGTAGTAAATTCTTTAGTTCCTGGACATAGTATGATGGATAGTATTGGCTGATACCTAGTTGATAAAGTCACATTGAAAAAGAATCAATACAATAGATCTGATTGCACAACAAAGGCAGGCTGTGAGGCATCTTGGGGTCTGCCTGTGGTACTTTAAAGCGAGCCATGGCCCTGGTGCCCATTTATAGCTGGGTCCAGGGACACAGAGTTCTCTATCTGAAGCATTAGTCCCTATGCAGCTAACAGGTTTACTTGAGGACCTAGCCTCAAAGAGGAGGACCCATGAATAGCTAGGTCTCTTGAAGCTGTGCATGGGCATGGAAAGGTCGAGTTTCCTACTGCCCTGTTTTGGTTTGTGGAGTCAGGTGGTCTGATGATGTCTGAGAGGATTTTTGAAGGATAAGCTTTCATACCTCAGGGTGAGAACACAGATATGGGTTCAGGCCCACAGTTCACAGAAAAAGGCCCATGCTGCTGTGGATTGGGTAGAACACCTGCAGCCTCCCCTGAAGGCCTGAGATTATATAAGGCCCCCATGATGAGGGTTTTTGCTCTTGTCTTGAACCCCCAAAAGAGAGAAAGATTCCCAAGCTGTTGTCGCAGTGGCTGTGCCTTACCTAGGAGGCTGACTGCAACAGCCATTTACAGACCGATCTGTATTGACCGAGGACCCTGGGAAGAGAATCATCTTGGCCCTCACACATCATGGTGACCAGGTGCCTCCTTGCAGTTATAGGAGTCTTGATACTTCTGTATTCCCCTCTTGCTGGTAAATTCCTGCAAACCTGACCAGTGGCTCATCGCTGCTACAACATAGACTGGTAAGGGTGCTCTGTTACCCACTGCTGGTAGCGAGGGATCAGAAGTAGCAGTCTGCTCAGAGATTTGGTTTATCCAGTTACCCACCTGATTGGCGCTGTGGACCCAGGTTCTCACATCTTTATTGTTGCTTCCTATTGTTGATACTTATGCTATTCATGAGTTTCTGTATATACATGGGCCCAGATTTACAAACACTTTGCGTCGGGTTTGTGTTACTTTCTAAACGCTAACCTGATGCAAAGTGTAGCAGGATTTACAATCCAACGCAAATTGTGATTTGCATCAAGGGGAGGGTCCATGGGTGGTGCTGGGTGTTCCGATGCAACCACCCATGGGTATTGACACAAATTATTATCTGAAAGGAATTCTGGACAGTGATTTGTGACAATATCCTATCCCTCCTTGAGGCAGGCATAACCAGGAGAAATGTTTTTATTTCTCCTGGTTTTTCCCTCTTTGCATGCAGACATAGCAGTGGAAAATGCCTTAAAGCCTAGTTTTTGTACTGAAAGGAACCCCGTCCTGTACAAAAACTATGCTTACCACAATGCAGACACCCTTGCACTATAGCACAAGGGTGTATGCATTGGTGCATGGCAACCAAAAGTGCACCAGTACAGGGGGATGGCAGAGCAGCGTCATATCTACTAAGATGTAGCACTATTCTGCTGTCTCCCATTCATGCAATGCAGTTCAGCAACTTTACTTGCTGCACTGCATTGCATTATTTGTTTTAGTAAATCTGGGTCTAGTTTTTTTTGTCCATTATAAACTTTTTTACTGGGCAGCAGTGCCACGAGGACTCCCATTTTAGTAAACACTTTGCAGTTCACCAGGTTCTCCAATTGTGCGTCAATTAGCACAAACGTTTGGGAGAATGGGAGCACTCTCCTGGAGAAGGAACCTTTGAAGCAATGATAGCATATGGGTGCTCCTTGTACATAGCTGCATTGCTTTCCTGTGGACTAGGCCTAACCATGTACAGTACCCATTCCAGTGGTAATAAAACCATCTACCTATTCGCACCTTGCGGTTGAGCAGTTTGTCCTTTTCAGTGTATAGTCTTGTCCCTCAACAAGTTCCAACTGACATTTGTCACCATCACCTAATCTCCTTACAAGTTACAAAGCTCCTGCCAATAAATTAGTTTGTCACCTGTTAAATACAGTTAAGAGTTTAAAAACCTTCTTCAGAGGTATATTCTGTCATTTAATCATGCGTCTTAACTCAGAATTTTAACTATTGAATTGTTGAATTCCTCTGCTATTATATATCCAATTCCAATAACCTACAGATTCATTCTATCTTTACTTTAGCTGTCTCCCGCCTACAATTTCTGTTTCAATGTTACTCAATAGGGCAAATAAATTCCCCCAATTTTTTTTATTCACTATCTCCCTCCTTCCTATTTCGAAATGCTGGCTTGTATGCAGAATTCCCAAAATATGGCTAAGAAGCACTGCTCATTTCCTCAGCAACAGGGTGTGTCTGTTTAATGTTCCTGCTAGGAAGTGACAGTTTCAATGATTCCTCTTTATCTGAGCACCTGATTATTTTCAGAATAGATGACTCATTAATAACTATTCGGAACAATTACTTTCTTGCTAGAAAGTCCACCATTGCTGACAGTGGAAACAACTGACACTATTTCACGTCTCAGTCAACTTTTTTGATCATCAATTTTGTTTCAAAATCTCAGCCAGGTCTCCTGTCCATTTTGCATCCTCTCTGCATGGGAGAGCTGCACCCATCCCCTTACAAACTGCTTAGCGCCCATGAACCACGTTGTCTCTGCTCTCCCTCTCCTGTCGTTCACTTGTCAGTTCCCCCATCATACGTTTCTCATGACTATTCCACTTCTTTAGCCTCAGTTTCACCCGCCTCTATCTCCCTTGTTGAACGATAATGATAGCCTGCATCCTGGTCCTGTGTTTGGCTGTGTCCCATCTCTTTTCTTCCACTTCTCTTCCCTCCCTTGTCATTTGCCTCAGAGGGAGTATGTGGTACGAAAACGTGCAGAAAACTTGTTATTGAGGATTATTTTCCTTGAAACAGGTTTCATAAATTTGTCAAAGTTTTGCAACACAGGGCTGGAACTTGCCCCCTCTCAACCCACACTCCTTTTTTTCTCTTTTCCTCTTCTCCCAGTTCTCTTTAACCTTGTCTTTCCCTTCTCTTGCAATCTATATGTTTTCCTCTTATATTTTCTCCATCTCCTCCTCCTCTTTTCACCTTGGATTTGGATCCTCACTACCAATTATCCTTTCTGCTCCACTCTCCTCCCTTCTGCGCACTGTAAAATATTAGGTGAAGAGGTGTTTGTAATTTCAGGTAAGTCAAATAATGTTATTAGCCTCTGGTAATCCAGAAGAAATGAAATACTCAGCTGCTGACCACGTGACCTCTTCTTTAACAAGTAGCTCTCTAGCACAGCAGATTTATTATACACTTGCTTGTTTTCAAGATAGCCGCTGTGCATGCAAGAACTCTATGATGACTTTCAGTCATTTGGAAAGTGGTTGTCCCTACTGTCGTACACTAGGAAGCCTATTACGATGTTGGTCGGAGTTTCCTCCGACCGACACCATTGCGGAAACGGGACCGCCTAATTATGATGCGACCGCACATGGTGCGGTCGCATTCTCCCTTTTCTCTATGGGAGCTTGTGTTACGGCCGTAAACCGGCCAAAACACAAGCTTTCATAGAGAAATGGGAGATTGTGTTAATCCCTGCCCCCCGTGGCAGGTACCTCAAGGTGCCTCCCACAAGGTTCAGGGATTAACAGGGGTCCCCAAACACGCTTTCCAACAGGGTTTCCGTGTCGAAAAAGGCCGGCATTGAAACCCTGCCGGAAACTGTGCATCGTAATCCGGACGGCGTAAACCGCTGTCCATATGGATTACTGGCCGGTTCCAACTGGCCGACGAGCTCCTTGAGGCTTTATGACCGACATCGTAATCGGCCTCTAAGAATTTCCTGTTTCAGTGAGAAACTCTGCAGTCTTGGTTTTGGGAACCTTGCCTTCTGACATATCAACTAGAAAATCCATAAAACGGGTGTGCTGATGTTCATGTTCTGTATATGAATGGAGGTCATTGCATAGTCATTATCTGCAAAGTACCATGACCATCTTCTTTGCTGAGCAGCAGTAAGAATTTCGATGATTTCATTAATTCTAAGTTGGGGAGAACTGTATAAATTGTGAAAGTGTAATGAGCACTCAATACATAATGACGCCATTCCTGGAATGCTCTTTCGATTGTTGAACCTCCTTGTCCCAAGTATTTTATTGGATGTCTGTTGCGTTACAATTTCTTGGCTGAGTGTCAGAGTGAGAATCTGTCTTATATCTGGGCCAGGTTGAGATAAAATGGAATCTTGCATAGTAGTTTCAAACGTCTCTTTCTACCAAGGAGGGATGATTATCATTCACATAATGTCATGAAATGGGGGGTTCGTGTCTATGTTTATTTTAACAATTCGAAGTCTCAATATACTTTGTGCTCATAAGTAAAACGTACCCTATTGAAAGCAGCTCGGGGATCGATGTATTGTTTGAGAGAAAACTGAACTAAACTGCAAAAATGATCCAATCCCAGGAAACAGTGTATGTGACAAAAACGAGGAGGAGTTGTCCTGTATGGTTTGGACATGCTTTTTTGACACGATGTAGCTTTTACCTGCTGTGATAAAAATGCTGTTTGTGAAGTTGAGATGTTTGTGAAGTTGAGACCCTTGTAGTTTAGCAGAAAGTTGGTGCTTTCTACCACTCCACAGAATGCCTCAAATGGCTGGACCATTACTCAAGCCAAACCATCATGCGATGATGATGTAAACCAACTCTGCCCCTAAAAGTCATCTTTCACTCCTCTCTTTCAGAAATATATAACCACTTAACGCGCTCTTCTCCGGTGTGTGTACATATGAGTTAGAATCACATTTTCCAGCTTTTTGTTAATTTCTATTAACATGTGTGTTGTGAATGCAAAGACTTGAAGAGAGACGGGCTCCCCAGGCCATTTTGAGTGATGTAAATGCGTAAATTATGCAAGATAGCATCTGAGCCAACATATTAGATAGCAGACCCTGTAGGATTCGCTCTACAAGCCCCCCTTTGAAGCATGCTATGGCTACTGGTTTATTCATGTAACTGCAGGCCTGTACGCCTTGTAATACATGAATTAACATTAAGTATGAGTAACTGGGAGAACTGTAGTTACTTGTCTGATAAGCACTGATAATTCCTCTTGTGGTGTATGTCCAGTGTTACAAGAGGGGGTAGTAGGTTTGTCTAAAGATCCTCCAGAAGTTCTCCATAGGAATGACCTGTAAAATGTTGGATCTACAACTTTACGGCTCCGTTCATAGGGTGTAGGTGAATGTTTGATTGCTGGTTTGTGGGAGAGTGGAGCTGTCCTGAGAGGAGGCGGGACAAAAAGCCATGTGGAATCATGGAAGACTCTTTTCACTTCAGGGTACCACTAGATGGATAACTCCAGAGCCCAGACAGAGGATTAGAGGTGCTTGTCTGAATGAATTTGTGTGTACGAGGTTTCACATAAGTGCAACTCAGTGGTCGTGGAGTCTCATTAATGTTTTCTTTCATGTTGTCCCCTCCCCCAAAGGTGAAACTGAATCTATATATCCAGAGGTTAGAGCGTGGATTTGAACACTCAGCGAGATGGCTGTACGTACTCCAGGTTGAAAATAAATGTTCAATGCGCGCCAAATTTAGAAGTATCCCATAGCTTGTTAACTAGGGAAGATTATTATGTTTCTCTTATTTAGCTGTCTCTGTGAATACACTTTCAGCACTCGGGGACTATTTAGCAACTTGTAATCCGATGTTCTCTGTTGAAGAATTAAATCAACGAATAGAAACTGTAACTTTCTTTGGAACCCTGCATTTCAACCACACAAATATCGATCTGCAGCAATATAGGCTCCAAAATATCGACTTTCACAATATCCCCAAACGAAGTATACATAGGTTAGTGCATATTTACTATTGTAATTCCACATCTACTTCTTAACAGTACTGTGCAAGTCGATATCTTTGAGTCACAATCGATGAAGGCCTATATTTTGAAGTCAATAGTTCTAGTACCACTCTTTGTCTGGTGAGACTGTTTAATTAATGCCTTGATGTACTTTGGGAAGAAATGCCACCAGGAATTCAAAAAGAAAAATATTCTGTCTTGGCATAAGGTAAGACCTGCTTTTCAAAAGGCTAGGAATGCTTTGAGGGTGACTCCAAGAAAGTCTGTAAAATAGTGGGTTATGGCACCTATGTACAGAAGCAAACATTGAAGCCAAAATACAAAGTGGAAGTTGGGTGGTACATTGCACAGTGTTGCTGGTACACTTTTTAGGGTGGGGATGCTGGTTAATTATGTCACCTCAAATCATGGGGGATGTGTGTCAGTCTTTGAAAACTCAACAAATGCTATCAGAAAGTAAATATTCAAAGGGGCCCTTTATTATTCATTCCTCATCTAAACGCTTCTAAGTTTTACGGGGTGCTGCAGCACCTCCCGCACCCCTAGTTTCAGCGTCACTGACAATACCCCCCTAAGTATTCTGGAAAGTTGAAGCATTACTGAAGGACGAAGACAGTTCTACTCTCCCTGAACCGCCAACGAATCCCCCAGATTGGAGGAAGAAGGAGGTGGTTAACCGGTTCACAGAGATACATAAAGAATGCTGTGGTCCGACTGAATACAGAAAAAGCTGAATGCCAAATGCATTTTTTAATGAAAATCCATCTAGTGGCCCATAAATCGGAAAACATATTGCAGATGTGTGTCTCAAACTTAATAATCCCAATACTTGCAGGAGTAGCATTACAGTGTCTACAAAAAAGCAAAATGGAAAAATCTGTTGTCGTCGTATAAGCCAATAAACCTCAGCAATTTGGAAACTAAAACTTTTACTGGAATGAATGAGTGAATGACGAGATTTTATAAAGCACAACAGCTGCTCCAGTGGGAGCACTAAATGTGGATGTAATCAAGCAGGAAGACTAGTCATACTGTTTAAGAGAGAGACAAGGGCTCATTCACAGATCTTTAAAGCAATGAGTTTTTAGCTGGACTTTAAACATGGACTCTGTCGATATACTCCTAAGATAATTTGTAAGCGAGTTCCATAGTTTAGGTGCCAAATAGGAGAAGGCCCTGTCTCCAGCTCTGGATTTGTGTATACTGGGGACGACTAAGAGATTTTGGTTGGCAGATCGCAAGTTTTTGTGAGGCTGGTATCTTTTCACCTTGTTCTGAATGTAGCTCGGGCCTATCAAATTCACAGCTCTAAAAGTGAATAAGAGTGCTATAAATGTAATTCTTTGGCTGATAGGAAGCCAGTGGAGTGTTTTCAGTCCCTTTCTAATTGAATTATAGTATTGGATATTCAGGACCAGGACAAGCCCTATAGGGGCCCCAAGGAGCAGAACATTTGCATAGTCCAGCCATGTTATTAGGGCGTAAGTGATACATTTGTGAGTTTATCTGGTAAAAATGTAAAGATTTTTCTGAGAGATTTCAGTAATGTAAAGCATGTTCCAATCGTGGCGGTGACTTGTGGTTTAAAGGACAGTGAGGTGTCTATTTTGACGCCCAGGTTTTTGGCCATGGTGGTGGGGGCTGAGGGAACACCAAGCGCAGACGGCCAAATTCTTTCTATGTCCAGCGGAGAGGAGGTTCCAAAAACTAAGATCTCTGTCTTATCTAAGTTCATGCAGTGGCAGTTCTTGAAAATCCATTCTGATACTGCCAAAGGGCAGCCTTGAAAATTGGCTATAGTAGAATTGTCTAGGTTGCTAAAGGCAAACATTGGTTGTGTGTCATTTGTGTATGAAACAAAATTGAAGCTGCAGGCTTATGCCACCACTGCAAGTGGGGCCATATATATGTTGAATAAAGTGGGGCTAAGGGCTGAGCCCTGAGATACACCACGCTCTATTTCTTTAAATGCTGATGTATAGGGGGGATAAGTAAACTGTTTGCTGTCTGCCCATAAGAAAGGACTTTAGCCAATTACAGATGCTGCATGTTATGCCTATTTCTTCCAGTCACCGCAGCAGCATCTCCTGTGAGACCGTATCAAATGTGGCCAACTGGTCGAGTAGGACCAATATTGATTTTTTTCCTGAGTCGGGCTGATTTTAATGAAGCCTGTAACTTCAAGGAGTGCTGATTCTGTTCTACAGTCGACTTGAAAGCCGGACTGGGAGGGATGTAGACAATTATTCTCAACTATAAACTTCGTGATCTTTCATTTACCCAAGCTTCTAACAATTTTCCCATCGCTGGAAGTTGGGAGATAGGACTTTAGTTGCTTGGATTTATTTGATCCAAGTTTGCCTTTTTCAGCAGAGGGAGCACCATGGCTTTTTTCCATTTTGTGGGAACAGTTCTGGATTCTAAGTAAAGATTAAGCAAGTCATTGATTTGGGGATTGAGACCACTTATTGCTCGCTTCATTATGTGTGGCGGACAGACGTCTAGTGGGGAGCCAGATCTGGATTGTAAAATAGTCCTTTCTGATACCTCCAGAGTCATCCTGTCGAAGGTGGATAGCTGTGGTTGGATGTCTTGAGGTTTTGGTAGGGATCTGGAGGGATCATTATTCAGACTGTCTTTGAATCGCGAATACAATTTAAACACTTTGTTGTGGAAAAAGCAGGAGAGACTATCAACACATTTTTGAGAAATAGACATGGATTGTTTACTTGATTTCGGATTCTGTAAGGAGTCTACGATTTTAAATATGGTCCTCGGAACATTCTTTGCCCCCTCAATTTGTTTGGTAATCATGCTGGATTTGTTTTTTCTGATGTTTGTCCTAAACTGTTTCAAAGCATATTTATAGCTACGTTTATCCTCCTCAAAATTACGTTGCTAGTTCCTCTCAAGTATTTTGCACTTGCATTTTTCCTCCTTTAGTTCTGCAGAGAACCTTGAAGCAGAGGACGCAGCTCTTTCCCTATTAGTTTTTAGAGGTGCAATTGTGATTTTAGGTTACACTCAAAATTCGTGATGGCTGTGTCTATATCACTGGAGGGGTCAACCTTGACTGAGGAACATGTTGTGTTCAGTACTGTGTCTGAGACTACATGCCAGGGACGATACTGTGGTGCTTCTTTTGTTTATACTGTCTGTCGGACAGGGAGATTAAAGTGAAAAGGGATAAAATAATTATCTGACCATGCTAAAGGAGATGTTTCATCCACAACAAGTGAGGACAAGTTGGAGAAGATAACAACATTCTTCAAGATAGAATCATGCTGGATGAAGTTAATGCATAAAAAGAGGATTAAAAGTTTGCATCATCTGTCCAAGGGAGATTTGGCATGGGCATTTTCTCCATTAACCAAGCATGTTTCTACCAATTTCTGATCAATAAATAAGCAACCAGAAAGAGGCTCCATCACTATACTACCTTCTTGTACGTTTTCCTAAGCTCTTAACTTGTTTCAAAGAGAGCAAGTACGGAGAAAGTTGAGGAAGTCTAGCCGGAACTCCAATCTGTTCCCCATGATTTCGGAATCCTATCACTGCTCCACAGTGCATGTTCATTATTTCAAAGCAGTCGGGCCCGCCATCTTGGAGATTCCAAACTGATACAGGGATAAAGTAAAGGTGCCTTGTAGCAGCAGGTTTTTTTCATTTGCTGTTGATTACCTACTTCAAATCCTGAGATAAGTGACACAGGACAGCCTCAGAAATAAGATGTAAATACTGCTGCCTGTCGAATAATCTGCTTTGTATTTTGGAAAAAGTAGATAACACCCTCCTATGGCTTCTGATTCATGACAACTTGCAATAATAATAAATAAGGACAAATCCATAACCATGTCCTGGGATCCACAATCAAAGTAAGATGCAAGCAAGAAGTTACACGTAGAAGGGTTCCCTTAAAAACACGATGCACTTTTAATATTTGAGGATCAGCAACTCTTCTCTGCAAGGCTCGACATAGCACACCTCCAGCGTAGCAAACATCTTGAGATGACACACGAAGCAGGAATGTTAACACAACTTGAAAACCTCTTAAGTGAAACTGTCTCCGTATTTGTCCACAGTGAAGAAATCCGAGGACTAAGCGACCCCACCACAACTGTAGAAACAACACAAAGGAGGCACTCCCCCTCATCTCCTCCCTGATGAGTGTCTAGCATTAACAGCAAGAAAGACCGCAACGCGTCATGCGTTGAAGAGAAGTGCATCCAGAGGTGAACAGTTTATTCCCATCTGCAGGCCTGAAATGGCCACGCGTGAGTCACTACACCCGCTCCCCCAGGAGCCTGCAACGAGTTTCATGCTTATAAGGTGGTCCCTTCTCAAGTAAGTGAGTGCGACAATGGGAAACAACTTCCCAAGGACAGACCAGGTATCCTTCCCGGAAAAGTACCCACCAGGAAGATAGAATAAACTATGACAGATGCCGTTAAAACTGAAGAAATGCGCCCACACCCACTCTGGACACTGTATCAGAGAAATAACATGATCTTCCCTTCACTTTTCCCTTCCAGTGACAGGTTAAGCCTCTCCTTCTCCCCTCTCGTCCACTCTTTCCCAATTTTCGAGCAAGCGTCAAGTCATTAGTTGGCCGTGCCCCATATAATGTGATGAAAAAAAACCTTTTGCTTTTATGCTGTTTGCTCTCCCTGTTCCTCCCGCTTTATGGCACCTTTTCATGTGTTGTATACTATATTAGTCGTTTTTCTGTGCTTTTAAACCTTTGCATGCAAAAGCCAAGCGTCTGAATACAAATAATAATCTGAGTGTTTGATGTCCCTGTGGGTGGTTTGAGTCACAGACACCAAATGACCTTTGGGTGAGCATGTCATTAAAAATGAAGTTTCTGTCATGAATAGGGGAGGACATTTTTAATCACCATTGCAGTTTTTCTAAGACTGATACCTTCAACAAAACTCCCCTGCCATTTGGAATCATCTAAAACGGAGGATTTAGGATTGGGAGGATATTCGTTTAGGATTTAGCCACCATGCTTTGTTGCAGGTTGGCTGAACGTCCACCCGGAGAGGTCATGGCCAAGAGACTCCCCCGCCATGTATCAGGAGTGAGGAGCTGTAAGTCCGTTTTAGGGAGTGCAGACCGTCCTGGCATCTGCAAGCTGACCTGATACTCCTAGGAACTCTGGTGGAGTGGAAAACTAGTCCTAACTTGAGATCCCCTTGGAAAGGCAGCAATGGCTTCTAAGTGCTTTTAACTGCAAGCTGCATGGGTCCTGGCGCAGTCTTGGTGCAGACTACAGTCTCTTTATCAACATGTTAGGGGGTCTTGTTGGTCAGCTGAGGCGCTTGTGACTGATCCACTGCACAAGAGAAAATAGTACTTCTAAAACGGATTAAAAAAATTGAAAGCAGCTTTGTTTTGATGAGACCCTTCTTTAAAAAACAATTTGTCAAGTTCCACCTATGTTAAATATAAAAATGTACAACTACTTTTGTGTCTAATTAGTATTACAAATATAGGTAAACAGGAGTATGCAACTTTAGGCATGTTTGATCAAACACATCCTTGTAATCTTGATATTGTTGAGGCAATTAACTTTCAACTAACCCTACATTATTTGTTCATACAGTTTACATCATCATTTCAATCCCATGATCAACAATTCCCTCGATAGCAACGTAGTGTACTTGACAATAAACAAAATACAGTTGTGCTCACCATGTCTCCCATTTGCTCAAAATGTCCAGATTATTAACAAAATAAGCACACAATATCCTGTTGTCTTTTTTCTCCTTTTTTTTTACCTCAAGGACCTCTAATTCCCTCCTATTTTCATTAGTCAGGATATTTCTCTTTCTATAGTCTTTACGGCCGAATTTCCAACTTGTGTATTATCCAGCAGTTTATGTTGGACACTTTTTCTTTCTTTTTTCCTCTTTGCCCTTCCACTAGTAAAAAACCTAATTATAACATTACATCTACTAATGAATGCTTGGCAGATGTTCCGTTTAAGTGCCATTTGAGCAGGATGTCACTGGATCATCTTTTAACCTTCGGTAATATGTGACTACCCTCTGAGGTTCGGGCCTGTTCACTTCCAATACTAGCCTATTTAGGTGTGTTACATAAATGAACATATCGCAGTTTGACCGTTGAAAATGTGGTTAAACCCAACTTTTTTGTCCTCTTACAAGAGTAGAATGGATCCCACTGCTGCCCTAATTGAATAAACCATGCTGCATCTCTCCAGATTTAAGATATCAGAAATGCGACTATTGATTGATTATTTGGAAGTGCAATAGGTTTACATAAAAAGTGCAAATCACATTTGGTTGGAAATATTTAATATTGTTGTGGGCTTTTAAAGTATTGTTCTGTAGCAGTCAATATTTTAGCCTTAGGACCACAAAAAGGCATACTAATATTTTCCCGTCTTTTTCTGAGATGGCACTAGGTATTTAAAACAAACTACACAACCGCTCCACATTCCATTTTTTATGGACGGCTTTAAAAACCAAGACAGTTTGATCTGTGCTTGATAGATAATTAACTAGCTTCATGACAGTGCAAAATGGTGGTTAGTTGGCAAGGCAAGTTGCAACATGTAGGTGCAGGGGTAATGATAACTTTATTGAGGGGTGAGAATGTATACTGTGGGAGACCCTCTAATAAAGTTGTTCTTAACGTTTTGACTTCTGTGGCCCCAACTTAGTCATTACTGGAAGCCTCATTGAATCCTTATTGGAATCAGGGGACCCCCCACAGAGTCAAAACGGGAGCAGGGAACTCTGCATAAGCATTTTCGATGATTTGAACCGCAAAACAATACATAAAATATACATAAACAAACATTCATCAAACAAATAGATTACTGTTGAAATATTTTATTTAGTTCACAAAAACATCAAAATCAGTATTTCATTTTAATGGGAAGGTTGGAGCTTTTCTAAATTCAATGGAGTCCACTAATCGCCCATACTATAGTCTGTTTGATGCACTTGCACTGTTCCTACAAATCAATCTGAGGATACTAATTACATTTTTAGCCTCCAATTTCAAATTCCTTCACATTTACAGTATGTTTCTAACATTTTCAACTTTACATGTTGATTCTTTATGTATATACACTTTATTAATTTGGTAATATTATTTAATTTTCTAAGCAGTCACTGACCCTCTGAGTAGGGTTCTCGGGCCCCCAGGGGTCCCTGGACCACAGGTTAAGAACCACTGTTCTAGTATGTTGTTAAAATAGTCCAACATGATAAGCCTGCTTCTATGACTTAATAGTGGAGAAGGAGCTAACAATACTATTGTGAAGTTAAGAAGCTATTGTTTACTGGCAGTGACTGAGGACACGATGATGGGGTGTTACTACATATGGGATCAATGGAGACCGCCAAGGTTCTTGGGCAAGTATTAAGGTAATTGAGAAGCAAGGGGAAAGATGACTCGTCAGGAGACGGTTTTGGAGCCAATAAGGTTAGCAAGTAGATTATTTAAGTTTTTCATTAATTGAGCAAAAGTGGGCAGAGTGTGTTCTAGTGTCACATAACATAAAGATAGGACCATATTTTTGTTTACAGCAGAATAGATGAAAATCTGTGTGTTTTGACAGCATAATGATGACATGGGAAACCAAAGGTGGTAATGGGTTACACGTGATACACATGTCTCAAAAGTGGTAGTGCAGAGGGGCAAAAAGATGCAAACAACAGAGCCTCAGCCAAATAGGGAGAAAAACACTCCTTGGCCATGAATGATGTGCAGAAGAGAGATTTGTAAGAAAGATTTAGTGATAGACTGTGAAACACAGTGACTAGGTCTGAACGCATAAGCATTGCTTGTTATGATATGCTCAAGTTGTAAATTAGAGACATGGTGAGGGATGTCCATGGAGCAAAATTGCTGAAACTAGTTTCTCGCTAGTTAAGTTCATTGAATATTAATGGACAGGATGTGAGTTGCTCCAACATCAGCCAATCTAAGGTTTTAGAAAAAAAGTATATATGTAGAGGCAGGAGAGAGATCTGCCATTTGCTTTTTTAGTGGCAGAAGACCCACTACCATTTTAAAATCATTGGTGCAAGAGCCAGAGAGAAGGGAGTGGTTACAGTGGGAGGAGAGACGAATTGGGACCCTGGAAGAGCCAAACGTTTTATTTGGTTTGGGATGAAGCGGTTGCATGGTGCACAAGACAGGTTGGATGCTTTTAGCAACAGTATTAGTTGAGTGGGAGACGCTAGAATGAAAGTGTCATGCTGGTATGAACACGGGTGGCTCCTCCGTTATGGCGTAGAAGCGTCGCCCCCCTGCTGAATGCCAGCAGAGGCAAACGAAAAAAATAAAATAATAATAAAACAATTTTATTATCATTTTATTTTTCGTCCTGCAGGCTGCCAGCCAAGCTGAGGGAGGAGCAGGCCATCCATACTGAGTCTGACACTGCAGCTGCAGCACCAAGGAGGAGGGGGGAGTGGTGGGTACTGCTAAGTGCGCATGACGGTTTGGCCAGCCATCTGAGGCCGGCCAAACCATCATGCGCACTTAGCCTTTCTCCAACTCGAGCTGTGTTGTACAGCCGGGTGGAGAACCAACACAGGCCCCAGGCCATGCCTGAGCGCCGAAACAGGGCGCTCAGACCAATCTCAGTGCTCCTCTCATTCTGGGAATAGTATTCCCAGAATGAGAGAAGCGCTGGGATTGGCATCTGGGAGCATGCGCAGTGTGCAGCAGTTCCTGGATTTCTGGGAGGCGAGGATCAGGAGCAAGGAGGCGGCTGTCAGAGCAGTAGGTAGGTGCAATTTATATATTTTTATTTCTGTCTTCCATAATCCCTCTCCCCCCGCCCCACCACTTCGCAATGAGAGTGGGCACTACTGGGTAAGAATGGGTAGAAGTAGATGTTGGCATGAAAGTTGGTGGGGGTGTGCAATAAGGTGCAGATTTTGAGCAAAAAGCAGACCCAAATTTAGAAGCAATAAGGTTGGAGAGGGTTGCGGTGATGTGAGGAGGCATAAGTACAGATGTGATCATGCAGGAACATTTCATAAGTTGCACAATTTACATTCCACTTATTCTGTGATCACATTTGTTGATCAATCAATGTGAGGTTTGGGTAGATTATATGGTGGTTGTAAGGGGGCATCCACTGATGGGAGTCCTTGGAAGGTGTTGAGAGTGGCAGCTATTTCTGAAACACAACTTCTACCATATCCTTCCAAAAATGGAGGAGGCATCAGTGCACATTTTTCAAGAGAGTGGGTGCACAGCACAAAATGTCTGTTTTTGAGTCCTTACCTTATTCGGTCACCAGATTTTCAGATAGGTGACATTGAAATTTAGTGATGATCTTTATTTGTTTAACTTTATTTTCATTTTTGACAATCATGCAAAATACAATGACATATGGGTCAAATACATTGCACTTACAAAGCACATTAAATCAGTTCAAGTTACATGTCTACTGAATACACACTCAGGGTTGCAGTATGATATATCTATGACTATTGCAGTGAAGCCACGCACACTGCATGGCCCAGGACATCCACAGCTGGCTTACTAGGCGGGGGTACTGGAGACACTTTCCCACTATAGCCACTCTTGGGCATGGGCAGGGCCGACATCACACACTGACCCCCGGCACCAGGCTACTCCACAGATCTCCCACACACGAGCAGCCCAGGAGTCTGTGCCACCCGCTTTGAATCTGCTCCACCCATCGCCACATCGCCTTTCCCAGTACTGTTGGTTTCAGTATTCTCTGTCCCAGCCAGGTATGTCTGATAGGGTCCCCAGATGTCCTTCGGACGGCTTTGGACTGGCATCAGGTCATGGTATGCGTCAGACTGGGTGTTGCAATATGCCATGTCCACATGCCATTCCCGCAATGCCAGGAGTGGTCATTTCGCCTATCGTATTGCTATTTTATGCTTTGCAAGTAATAGCCCCAACGCCACCAGACACTGTACAGACTTCGGGATGTCCCTGTCGTACCCCAGCAGCACCAAAAGGGGAGACGGCTCAATGCGCTCACCCGTTATTTCTCGCAACTCTCCCAGTTTTGTATCCCGATAGTGCTGAATCCCTGGGCAGAACCATGCCACATGAACAAAGCCTGCCCCTTCTTCTCCGCATCTATGGCAGCACGGATTGCCCCTCAACCCATAGCGGAATAGGCGGGCTGGAGTGTAATACACTCTGTTAGGATATTTAAAATGTATTAGCCGGTGTCGGCTATTCATGGATATTGTTTTGAAAACTGAGCAGCAATTGTCCACTGTTTGTTATTGAACCTCCTACCTACCTAACTCCTCCTGCCAATCCAATCTAACTTTAGTTACTCCCAGTCAACGCTCATCCCGGGAGCATGCATACAGTTTTGCAATGATGCGCTGGGGAGTCACCATCTTCAGCAAATATGTTAGGACTAGTAACTCGAGACGTTCCTGCAAACCATCCCCTAGTAGCTCACACATCGTTTGCTGCACCTTGTAGTACTAAAAACATTGCTATGAAGGTGTGAGTTTCTTCTGGTGCACGCACCTGCTCCCAGCTGCGCAATACTCCGTCCTGAAAGAAATCACCATGTGCCTCAGATGCAACCCTTGCAGTTCTCCCGCCACCCCTCTCTCCTGCCCCAATGGAAACCACATGCACCACTTCATCGGCAACAGTTGTGAATAAAGGAGAGGTTTAGACTGGAGCTCGGCAAGCCTCTTCCACGAGTTCGCCGTGGTATTTAACAAGTCGAAGGTGTTGTAGTGTTGTGTTGGCTTATCAAACAGCTTTTTAGGATGCGAAAGCGGGGAGGCAGCGTCTCTCTCAAACCACAAATGAGGAATGTCACCCGGGCCATGCAGCCAGTAATGGAGAAGGAACGGTATGTTCGCGAAGAGGAACAAGAAACGAGGCAACACCACCATCTTCATTATAGCAATGCGCCCGCTGAGCGACAGAGGTAGTCTGATCCATCGGTCAACAGCCTCTGTAAGCCGATGAATGGCCCTGACATAATTGTCCAGCAACACCACTGACAGGTCTGTGTGGACCTGTGTACCTAAGTATCACACTGAGTCGGTCATCCACTGCAATAGGTACTCCAGCTGCACTGGCGCAGTGGCCACGGTGAGTGGGAATATAGTGGATTTGTCCCAATTAATACACAAGCCGGAATGCCTGCCAACCAGCACAACCTCACGGAGAGCGGGCGATAATTTACGCTCAGGATTTCGCACATAGAGAAGTGTATCATCTGCATAGGCAGAGATAATCAGATTGTAATGCAGGAACTGAATCCCCTGATGTGTGGTGCTCACGCAGTGCACAGACCAGCAGCTCAGCCACCAGGACATACAATAGTGTTGATAGAGGAAACCCCTGCCTGGTGTTCCTTGTGATATCAATGACATCCGTCAACACGGATATGAGCCGTCGGCCTCGTATAGAGCACTTTAATGAGTTGTAAAAAGATGTCTCCCACCCGGATTTGCAATAATACCGCCAGCATGAACCCCCACTCAACTGAATCAAATGCTTTTTTCGTCGTTCAAAAATACTGCAGTAGCATACACTTCCGGGTCGATCTGAGAGATCGCGTAGTGTTGATCTTTGACCTCCAAAATTTGCAAGCATGGTTGGCAAGATGTTCGGAACTAACATCACTACATTTCAGAGCATCCACCTCTGCAGGAAGTGATATAGCTAGTTTCCTACTAAAACCATCCTTAAAAGAAGAAGCCAGACAAGCAGACTTCATACTCTGACATCCACCTATATAGGAAGCCACAAATTTGCATTTCCCAGCATGCACCTCTTTAGGAAGTGACATCACAGACCATCTTTAAAAGAAGAAGCCAGGCAAGTGGACTTCATTCTCTATCATCCATCTTCACTGAAAGTGACATTGTTGCATTTCCCAGCATCCACCTCTACAGAAAGTGACATTCCTCCTTTTACAAGCACCCACCTCTTCAGGAAGTGACATCACTAGTTTCCTGCCAAAACCATCTTTAAAAGAAGAAGCCAGACTAGTGGTCTTCATACTCCATCATCCACCTCTAAAGGAAGTGACATCACTGTTTTTTCCCAGCATAAACCTCTTCAGGATGTGACATCACTTCCAGCCTTCTCCCTACTTCAATGAACTCCTCGTGGTGTCCCACTGCCTGGGTGTCCCCAGCAAAGGACGGATAAAAAGAAGGGAATAACCTCTTTGGTTCTGGCCAGGATGTCCTTGAGCCAGAACCCTGGTTCCTCTATGTGAAAGTCCCCTCCAATCCAGACATCCAACAACTCAAACACTACTTTATCCTCAACCAGGGCTAGATGTCCAGTCCCTAATTGAAGCTCAACCCCACCCAGACAGAATTCCTGTTGTTTGCTAACAACAACAAGGAAGATGTAGCACAAACCTTGCTCAATCACATGAACCTTGAAAGCTTAGAACCCCACCTTTCACCAAAGTCAAGACACTTGGATTTGCCATTGACACCAACTTCATCTCAAGGAACACAATGCCATGAAATCAAAAATTGCCTGGTACCAGCTTTCTCCTCTGATGAAAGTGAAACCGTTCCTCCCAGAAAGCGACTTCAGAACTGCTTTTCAAGACCTTGTACTTTTGCACCTGGTTGGTGGAAAAACTCTTCTCCAAAGCCTGCGAGATTCCACAGTGTCTCCGTTAAGGGCATCCTACACGCCGCAGCATGTCTCATCCAGCCCCTGAAGAAATATGATGACTTCACCCCCATCCAGAAAGAAATCCACTGGCTTCCATTGCACTCCACACCAACTTCAAAACCAGCTGCATCATGTACAAAGTCATCAGGACCTGCACCCCTATCTGTCTGCCTGACAAGCTCACTGTCTCTGATAGCTCTCAGCAGACCTGCAATCTGGACTCCATCAGACCGGAGACAAAGAAGTGTAAAAAGGAAAAAAACACAAGGCAATAGGCCTTTTCCATTTATTCACCCAGGATTTGTAACAACATCCCTGTACCTTTTAGGCCAGCCTCAATGGTGCTCCAGTTTAATAAAGAGTTGAAGATACACCTCTTTGAACAATACTACTTCATGATGCAATAACAGTCCACAAACCAGCTAACTCTTGCCTGTATCCTTGCCTTTGGCCCAGTACATGACTTTACATACATAGTCCTTTTTGCTGGTGTTGAAGACTTCATTAATAATAAAGTAACTTCAAATTTGACTCAAGTTTGCAATGGAAGCCAGTGCAATATGTGTGCAAGGGGTTGCCCTTTGGTAGTGAAAGTGGGAAGTCATTCAACGTGGCAGTCCTGCCATCAATGTAGGACAGAATGAGACGTTAAACAATGATGCAGACTTGTCTAGGGGAGCAAAGGTTTGGAATTAAGTTGTTTGTGCCTTCTTGGTCCTGTGTGCCTTTGTTGATGGTCTGTTCAATATAGCTTACCACAGAAATGTGTTTGTGAACCCTCAAGGTTTGTATCAGATAGTCACGATTGTTTAGCTTTTGGCGGGGATTCCTCTTTTTTTGTTGAATTTAATTTGAAGACAACCGGAATTGCTTGAGAGTGAAACAAAATATTACTTAGCAAGTGTTATATGCAGAAACACCCTGATTTATATATTGATAGATCGCACTATCTTAAGTGGATAGTAGATGACTTAGTGTAAGTTTTATTGACAGTGAATTTAAACCTTATCAACTAATCCACATTTAAAACAATAAGGACCAGATGTAGGTAATTCTGAAATACCGAATCCTTAATAGCGAATTTTACCGAATCGCTATTAAGAACTCGGTATTTCAGATGTACGTAATAAATCGGTAAAAATTACCGATTCGGTAATATTCAGTAAAATTTTACCGAATCGGTAACAATCGGTAAAATTTCACCGAATCGGTAATAATCTTTAAAAAAAAATAACGAATCGGAATGAATCGGTAAAAATATTTACCGATTCCTTAATACCGATTCGGTAATTAGCGAATCGGTAATTTAAAAACGGTAATTGAAGATTCAGCCAATCCTGTGCTTCCTCATTACACCACAACCAGGAAGTGGCCACACCCATGCACCTGCACTGAACCTGAAGCTGTTTGAGAGGCAGGGAGCACAGCAAACAAGCCAGGAGAAACCATACAAACATATTGCTGACCAGACTGAGAAAATATGGACAACCAGGAGAGGGAGAAGGATGCAGCTGAAAGAAAGAGGAAGCATACATTTAGTGAGAGGGAGCTGGAGGGCCTTATTGAGGATGTCACAAAGGACCATGACAAACTGTTTGGGAAACAGTCTCTGCACGTTCCTGAATCCCAGAAAAGGCAGATTTGGCTGGTCATACAGGAAAGAATAAATGCCATTGGAGTAACCCAGCGCTCCATTGAGGACCTAAAGAAACGCTGGTATGACCTGAGGAAGCGTGCTAAGGAGAGGCTGGCAGACAGAAAGCAGCAAGCCAACCTTACAGGTGGAGGGAGAAACACAGCACCTGCACCAACTGCCCTGGATCTCCTGGTCGAGTCCACCCTCCAGCTGGAGAGTGTGAGTGGGATTGGGGATGCAGACAGCTCAGCCAGAGCTGGCAACAAACAAGGTAAGATGCATGCACTGCTTACTGTGCCCCCCACTCCCTAACCCCAATCCCCAATGAGGCATTGTGAATCCCACTTCAGTACATGTTTTACTGAAAACCAGCAATGCATTATGGGAGATGTAGTCAGAAGTAACACGTCAGAACAGTCAGTCCACTGAACCCAAAGGGATGTGACACACATCAGCAATTAGCAAGCAGAGGACAGTCAGTTTGATTGGCAGGCATGACATTTATTATCATGCACATGCTGCCAGACAAGTGAGCAAATGTACATTCTGTCTTCACAGGCGAGCCAAGGCGCAGGGCTGCAGAGGGGAGCAAACGAAAGGCACCCAGGACAGAGAGGACACAAGAGGAGGAGGTCCTGTTGCCTGCAGGGCACACCACCCCACCACCACCACCAGCACCACCACCACCATCACCACCATCACCAGCATCACCAGTGCCACCATTAACGCCACCACCACCAAGAGCCAGGAGGAATGCAGTGGCCAGCCTCCAGCAGATGGAGTTGTCCGAGGAGGACAGCATAGGAGGCCAACAGTCCACAGTGGCTGAGGATGGCAACGGTGCAGGCTCACAGTCCCCCACAGAGCGCGCCCACACACGTGCCAGACGCCGCAGGGCAAGGGCAGCCAGTCCTGCTTCACAGGGCAAGGATGAGAGTGTGTTCGCCGGTCTTGAGGGGAACATGCTCAAGGTGCAGCGCCTGCAAGGAAAAGCCATAAGGTCAGTCCAGCGGCAGATGGTACAGATGAATGGGCACATGCTGCGCATAGAGAAGGGCATCTCTTCCATGAACAATACTGTGGCTGAGGGCATGAGGGACATGTCCGAGGCAGTGAGGCTGCTGTGCAGCAAATTTGATGACCGTCTGGCAAGGCGCAGGGAGAGGCAGAAACTGGACAACTACACCAAGGCGGTGAACCGCCTCTCCACTGCCGCCTCTCTGCTCTGCAGGCGCTCGGTGGCCATGCAGGAGGAGATGGCCCACTGCAGCCGTGATGTGGCAAGGGGGCTGGTCACAGTGACCAGTGCACTAGAAGTGCTACAAACCAACCAGGTAGCCACTACAGGTGATGGGGGGGATAGTGAGGAGGCTACTAGCCGCAGTAGCATCACGCCACCTATCACAGAGTCCAGGAGGCGCAGCGAACGGCACAGCGCTGCCACAGGACAGACTGGCAGTGAGTACAGTGTGCCCAAGGGACGCAGCAGTGCAGTGCGTGGGCGCAGGTAGTAATGCCAGCCTTCACATGGCTTACCAAAATGGGTGGTGTAACCCATTTTGGTTTTGGAAACTGCTTTTACATTAGGCCTGGCATGTGACGCCCTTCATGTTGTGGTGGTGTGCTATGCTAATTAAACACAGTCACTCACTTACAGTAACTGGCTGTGTCTCCTTACTTACTCAGAAATAGTTGCGTGTTGTCTCTGCCCGTCTGTGTCTCCCATCTGGTGCTGCTGCCACACCTGCTGCGCTGTGCTCTGGCTGTGGACAGTCCTCATCCTCAGTCAGTTATTTCCACTGCTGTTCCTTTCTTTGTGGCAAGGTTATGCAACATGGCACATGTTGCTATTATTTTACAGCAGATGATGGGGCGGTACTGATGTGCACCTCCACTTTTGTGGAGGCAGCGGAACCTGCTTTTTAAGAGTCCGAAGGTGCGCTCCACAACGTTGCGCGTGCTTTTATGTGCCACATTGTATCTTCTCTCACTTGGTGTGGATGGGTTGAGGAATGGCGTCAGGATAAATGCCCGCACGGCATATGCGCTGTCACCTAAGTGAGAAAGGAAGTGCCATTAATATGAGTCACCAACACATTCATCCAAGGTATACATCAGGGTGTGTCACATTGATTTACCTAGCAGGTATCCTTCTCCAAATTCACCCCCAGCCAGACGTGTGTAGATCCCACTGTTCCGGAATATGTAGGAGTCATGGGTACTCCCTGGAAATTTGGCCACAATGTCAGTGATGATGTGGTCCGCATCGCATATCACCTGCACGTTGATGGAATGCGTAGATTTGCAGTTGCGGTATATATACTCTGTAGCTGCAGGTGGGCAGATTGGTATGTGTGTCCCATCAATGCACCCTATTACATGTGGGAACTGTGCCTTTTGGTAAAAATCCTGCTTTGTCTTGTGCAGTTCCGCCTTTGTGCTGGGGAAGCGTATGTAGTGATGCATTCTTTGCATCATGGCATCCAAGAAAGAGTTGAAGAAACGGGACAGGCAACTCTGTGACACACCACCTGCCACAGCTATCACCCCCTGGTAACTTCCTGATGCAAGTAGGTGCAGGCTACAGAGCACCTGAACATGTGTTGGTATTGCGTGCGCCCTTGGTGTCTGATGCTCCAGGAGTGGGTGCAGGTCCCGTATCAGGTCTAGGATGGTTTAGGGGTGGAGCCTGTACCTCTCATGGATTTCAGCCTCAGTCAGTTGGAAGAGTGTAACGCGCAGTCTATACACGCGCTCCTCCCGTCTCCAGATCCTCAGTCCTGCTGCTCGCAAACGTAGCCGCCTTGCAATTACGTAGAGGGCCGCCATTGTGTTCACACTGTTGCATTTTGGGGCTGTTTAAATGCAGTGCACCTGATTACCACCTGCTTTGAGTCAGTGGTAATTAGCGACTCCTAAATACCAAATTTTCGAAAATTCGGTATTACCGATTTTTGGTACATCGGATTTGCGATTATTTAAGGATTTCTTATTTACCGATTCGGTATTTCGGGGTTTCGGTGTCTGCTAATCGCTAATTAAGGAATCAGTAACTGGTTTCCCTTATTTTTACCGATTCCTTATTTGCGATGGCATTCGGTGTTTCCTACATTGCACATGGCTAAATACCGGTCGGTAACGCTAAAATTCTGCGAATTTCGGCGTTACTGACCGGTATTTAGCCACCTACATCTGGCCCTAACTTTTTTTATGTGCTCAGACAATTTGTTACATCGTCATTTCTCTTCAGAATCCCCTCTGCAAGGCGTCCGGGTATGTTGCCCAAACACACTCAGAAAATGACCCTCCGCAGCATTCTCTATAATCCACCCTCCAACTGGTCCAGGTGTGTAACTATTATCTTCACCAGTTTCACCAACGCCCTCAATAAACGCCTATCAGGGCAGTTAAAACATACAAGAATGGTGTCCTTGCACGACTGAAGGCCGAGCGGGCTGAAAGGCGGTATCAGCCATTTTGCAGTCAATGGAGAAAGTTGGACCGCAACAGCTAAGATGTGCTAACCATTTGTGTTGATAGCCGCAGAAATGGCAACTGTCTTCTTGCTGTTTATATTTCATACATGCAGAATTTCACGTAGGTCAAACAGCCCAAAATGGAAACCGAGTAATTGTAGTTTTACCTCCAGTGATAGGGCCAGATGTTGGAAAGCCTGGGGTTGTATGGAGTCATAACTAGGTAGACAGAGTCTGCTGTGAGATCTGAGGGGTAGATCATTTGCAGTACATATTATAGCACTCTATTTTTTTTAAAATTCTTTAAAGCCTGAATAAGGTATACCGTACTTCAAAGCAGTCTGCGTTTTATCTGTTTGTTGTTTTGTGCCGTGGTGTTGTCTTTTCAAAAAGAGGATTCAAATTCACGCATTAAAACCTATTTCTTTTCCCTCACCAATATGCTTCAATCTGAACCTATGTTTAAGGATTGCCGTGTTCTGGACTAAAGGTTGCTCTCGCAGTTTGAATTCTGAACGGATTTGGCCCAGACTCCTAGATCGTGGAAGTCGGAGCACTGAGCTAACTAAATTGGTTTGCGTTTTATTCAGCCAGCTGGACAGTTGTAATAGGAAGTCTTTCGGCTCATAAGATAAAGTTGGCAGGAACTTTGCTTTTATAACTTGAATCAGTCACTCCATTGAAGACCTGCCAGATTTCAGTCTAATTTATAAAATTCAACTGTTTTTTCCCCAATCTTATTTTCCAGTGCATCATGGTGAGCTTTGGTTGAACCACTTGCCTGAAACAAATTCCAGTGAACCAAGGTGTGCCTTGGTTGAAAAATTTGCCTGAAATACGACCCCAAGATCTTTATAAGATTTAAGGCATTTTAATTTTTCCCCCGAGTTTCCATACATAAGCTTGTGTGGTTTGCCAGAGCTCCTATCTTTGATTTGTCATGGTCGATCACCTGTCTTTTTATTCAACAGTATTTCCCCAAAGCAAGTATTTTGGAGGCCACTCCTAAATTTGGTCCAGCACAACTGTATTATCTACATATTGCATTATATACGATGGTTGCTTTTTAATGCAGTTCTAATATCTGCATCAGGACACATTCTTATTTTAAACCCTTGATGATGTGTTTTTTGTCAATTAAGGTGTTGTCATCTTCTAGTTTCTTCTGAATCCAGTTTTTTGCATACAGGGCCATGATGGCTATTAGGGTTAGCAGCTGAACTGGTGGTTTTATTGAATTATTAAAGAGAATAGGTGCAAGGGTGGAGCTCGTGGAACCCTGCAAGTGACATGGAGCAAGGGTCATCTTGAGTTCTGCCTGTGGATGAGTTGCTCATGCCCAGAGAACAAAGAGGAGAACCAACGGAAAATAGTCTATCTGATGCGTATGCACCAGGAGAGGATAGAGAGGAGAGTCTCATGTTTAACAGTATCAAAAGCTGCTCGGTTCAGCAGCATAAGGAAGCAGGAGCCTCCTCTGTGGGTGAAGCGAAGTGTGCATTGACTATCTGGGGCACAACCTTGATTAGTATGAATGTAGGAGTTTGGTGTAGGCAAAGTTAGACTGAAGTTGAAGAGCGTTGGGATGAAAGTCCCGCATAGTATTGTGAACTGGGCCTCAATTGTGGTGTTCTGCCTAACCTAGTATCTTTCTTGCCCACTGGGCGAGTGTTGGAAATGGCCCTTTTTGCAGGGTTATCCCCAAACTTTTTGCTTTTTCCTCCTATTTTTCCCTGACCGGTTTGTGTTGGTTTTAGGACTCTGGGCACTTTACCACTGCTAATCAGTGCTAAAGTGCATATGCTCTCTGTGTAAACTGTGTTATGGATTGGTATTTCCACGATTGGATATTTGATTTACTTGTTAGTCCCCAGTAAAGTGCACTGAGTGTGCCAGGGCTGGTAAATCGAATGCTACTAGTGGGCCTGCAGCACTGATTGTGCCACCCACGTGAGTAGCCCTGAAAAGGTACCTCAGAACTGCCATTGCAGAGTCTGCGGGCAGTTTGTAACTGCCATGTCGACTTGGCCAGTGCACACACTGGCCGGTCCCTAACCTTCCCTTTTCTTACATGTCAGACACCCCTCAGGTAGGCCCAAGGTGCCCCTGTGGGCAGGGTGCAGTGTATGTGAAAGGTGGGACATGCCCTGGTGTGTGTGGCATGTCCTGATAGTGAATTACAGCCAATTTCGTTTTTCACTATTGCAAGGCTACCAGTTCCCCATAGGATAGAATGAGAGGTTTGTTTATAACATCTTATAAACATAACTGGCCCAGGGAATTCGGTAAGAAAATAGAATTTAGTATGCCTGAACTCAGAATCTAAAGATGCATCTTTTAGTGAAGGTGATTTTTACATTCTGTGTTTGAAAATACCACTTTTAGAAAGTAGGTATTTTCTTGCTCAGTCATCCCGTGTGCCTCTGCTGGAATGTGGATTGCCTGTCTGGGTTTTGGATGACAGAATTCTGGGGAGCAGGAGGGCTCCAGATAGTCTAGGTGGGTCAGGAAAGGGCTGAATAGACCTGGGCTACAATGGGGGAAGGGGGAAGAGATTTCCTTGTACCTCAAAGGGCCTGGTCTGCCTCTGACAATGCCGTCTCCACCTCCTGCCAGGAAATCACACCAGAGAAGGCAGAACTGGTTCTGGCTGGGCACAGACACCCTCTGCCTAGAGGATCAAAGGATTTTTGGATACAAATACTGGGGCCCAGACCCCTGAACTTTAGAACTCTTTTGGATCAAGAAGACTGCCAAGAAGAAGAGCCGGAGAAGCTGTGAGGAGGAACTACCACTTTGCTGTGTGCTTTGCTGTGTTGGCCTGCAGTGGCTGCTTCTGTCTTGGGCAGTGAAAGGCCTGGACTGGACTTTCTGCAATCTACTTTTGCGAGTTTCTCCAAGGGCTTGAGGTAGAGCTTGCCCCCTGTTCAAGAAGTCTCAGGAACAGCAAAGACTTCAAGTTCTTCTGCCCTCAGCACTGGGGACTGTGTGTTTTGTGCTGCAACAGAAGAAAAGCAACTCCACGACGTCGACGACGCCGCTGCTGACTCAGTGTCCCGAAGGCACCGCAGAGGGCCCCGCCGCAACGCAACCCTGGTCTCACCGACGACGCCTGTTGACACCGCCACCGAGCCGCTGCTTGCACCGCGACCTGTGGGCACCGCACCCCGCACCGCCTCGCGCCAAAGCTTTGGCACCGCAGAGGGCACCGCCGCAACGCCACACCGCAACCCTGGTCTCACCGACGATGCTTGTTGACACCACCACTGAGCCGCTGCTTGCACCGCGACCTGTGGGCACCGCACTCCGCACCGCCTCGCTTCACGCCGAAGCTTTGGCACCGCAGAGAGCACCGCCGCAACGCCGCACCGCAACCTTGGTCTCACCGACGATGCCTATTAACGCCGCCACCGAGCCGCTGCTCGCACCGCGACCTGTGGGCACCGCATTCCGCACCGCCTTGCTTCACGAGGACGCCTTGGCCTGCCTGACGCCACCACTTCCCGCCGAAATCGACGCCACTGCTTGCACCGTGGTTCGAGGGCACCGCTCGTAAGTCACACGACGCACCGCCCTCATCCCGCACCGCAGCCTTGGCCTACCGACGCCGGCGCCATCGACTCCAGTTCGTCAGCCGACGACAGCGCTTTAGCAACGACGCCGCCGCTGCTTGCACCGTGACCTGCCAGCACCGTGACGAGCACCGCCTTCATCTCGCACCGCGACCCTGGTCTCACCGACGACGCCATCCGCCGCCGCCACCGAGCCGCTGCTCGCACCGCGACCTGAGGGCACCGCACGCTGCACTGCTGCACTTCGCACCCCAGCACCCGACGCCAGCGCTCTTGACTCCATCAGAGAGGAGATCGACTTGCAACACGTGTGACTTCGAGGGCCCCGACGACTCCTGCACCGACCTCCGGAACCGACGCCTGCGGACGCCGTGTTTTCGGAAGCTCAACGAGAGGTCATCGACGCCCTGCATTTCTAAAAGGTACTGTTTGCGGGTCTTCCCGACACCGTAGCTGGCCCGCGACGCCGCGGTCAGCCAGAACTGTTTGGATTTGTTTGCTCACGACGCCGTGATAGCCCCGGACGGAGCTATTGACATCAAGGAACTATTTTTAAAGCATATTTTGATAACTGAAGATTTTTAAGTACTGTATTGTGGATTTTTATCGTTTTTGGTCTTGTCTTAAGTATATAAAAATGGATATTTTTCAAAACTTGTGTGGTGTCCTTTTGTAGTGCTTACACTGTATTACTGTTGGTTATGTGCAAATGCTTTACACACTGCCTCTAAGATAAGCCTGACTGCTCGTGCCAAGCTACCAAGGGGGTCAGCAGGGGTTATTGTAGGAGTGTAACTCCCTTATCCTGACTAGGGTGGTGGTTTTTGCCTGGCTTTGGCACATGCCCTAGCCTGCCAAAAATCCCATTTCTAACATTGGTTGTCAGCGGTGAGGATAGGACTTGCGTTTGCACCTGACTTACAGTGATTGGTGTGCACTACTACCATATCGCAGACCATTACGTGCCACATACTGGTTCTTTTTCTTTTTGGCCTATTTTTGTTGATCTTGCCCGTTTGAACTTGCTACTTCGTCATGCCTGAATCAATTTCATCATCTGTTGCATCCTTGGAAGTAGCCTTTGAGGAGGAGAGGTTAGAAACCTACAATGGGAAGGAATTGAAGGCGATCTGCAAAAAGTTCAAAATCCAAATCAGGGGCCTCACCAGAAAAGAAGAGCTACAAAAGGCGCTGAGGGCCTGGGTAGCAGCCAGACATGCTAGTGAGCTGTCTGGAGATCTTGGCATGGAGGCAGAGGAGCCTATTCCAAGGGTGGATGTGCTTTTGGGAGGGGGGGCACCCTCTAAACCAGGCAGCAGCAGTCTGTCCCCAGAGGAGCTGGAGGACAGGCGGGAAGCGAGGAAGTTCGAGTTGGAGAAACTCAGGATGGAAAGTGAGAGGGAAGACAAAAAAATAGCCATGGAGGAAAGGAGGATGATGTTAGACCATGAGTTTAAAATGAGAGAGCTGGACTGGGAAGCCAGTGGGGCTAGGCCCAGCCCAGATGGTGGCGGCAAAAGTGTTAGGTCCAGTACTGAGGATGAGGTACACACACACACACAGGTTTGGGGCCCTGCTTCAAGGAGGGGGTTGACATACACCAGGGGGATCAGGATTGTGAGGTTACTCCAGTGGTGCGCAGTGTCCCTGAGGTGGATTGGGGAACTGGCACAGGGGATCATTTTCCTGGTAGTGGGAGGGACACTCCACTGACTCTAGATGAGAGGTGCAGGGAGAGGGGTTCACCCATGATAGAAGCCCTGGTAAGTGAGTATGGAGACCAGCCAGACGAGTATGGGTTAAGAGACAGCAACAGTCAGACACTGTCTCACCAGTCTTGTGGGAATGATGTGGGGTAATTTTCTGAGGCACTGGATGATTGGGTGAAGGGTAGTTTGGTTAACACCTGTGTGGGGCTGTGTGATTCAATTGTTGGAGAGCATATTTTAAGTCCCTGTTTTCCAGAGCTATGCCAACACCCACTGGAGTGGGAGTTCTCTGACCCCAGGGAGCTTGCACAGGAGGCAGACCTTTTGGTGGATTCCAGAGGGCCTGGAGAAGCATCTGGGGGTGACCCGGAAGGAAGCGGCTTAGGTATTTCCCAACCGAGAGTGGTGGGAAAGGTTTGTGGTAGCCCAGATAGGTCCCGGTGTCGTGGGAAGGGTATAGGGACTCACGTCCTGTCTCCGCGGAGAAGGAGTGGGAATGGGCGGCAGCCCAAGGTGCCCGAAACCCAGTCCCAGAGCCTGGGTGGTTCCAGGAGGGAACACCAGGTGGGGAGCCTAGGCTGTACTGATAGGCCGTCTGTTGAGGGGGATCTCCTACTGTCAGGAGAACGTGGAGTGTCTGTAAACAGAGCTCCAGCGGATCTGGTGTCTGGTGGTGACGCTCCTAAGTGGAGGGTGCAGAAGTCCAGTTTGAGGGGTGAGAGGGGGATGTGTTCCCCAGTGGGAGAACCAGTGGGTCAGGGGCCAGCCAGAAGGGCTGAGCCTCCTAGGAGTGACCATGGTGACACCACTTCTGTCCTGGGGGATCTTCGCGCACTGTCAGATGGACAGGGGGCGGGAGATCTGCGCCAGACAGACTGTCACACAACACATGAGGCATGTGTTACCCTCAGGGGGGGCATGCGTGCTCCCAAGGACGTCCTGGTGCGCCGGGCAGGTGCTCAGCCACAGGGTTTAGTCCCTGGGTTGGAGGCCAGGCTCAGGTCCTGCCTGACCTGGAGGGAAGGATGACTGTAAGCAGTGTCCTGACCGGTTTGTCTTCTAGGGGTACCACTCCAGGTGGGAGGGTGCAGAACTCTGGAAGGGGGTGCAAAGGGAGGGAGTCCTCGCCTCTGACCCCGGTTCAACCCGAGGGTTTGGATCCTAAGGTGGTGGATCAGTTGCAGGGTCAAGGCCCTGAACTGGTGGAAGAATTGCGTAGGAGGTCTGGTCCCAGCATCCTGCCCGTTTTTGGTTCTGAGGGTGCTTCTCCCGGGAGGGGAGTGCGGAACCCCGGAAGGAGAGGTAAGGGGAGGAGAGCCTCGCCCGAGACCTCTGGTCAACCTGAGGGTACAGACCCTGGGTTGGAGTACCAGGTTCAGGGTGTCCCCCTTACCTGGGGGAAGGGCGACTGCTAACAGTGCCCCTACCAGTTTGTCTTCTGGGGGTGCCGCTCCAGCTGGGAGGGTACAGAGCCCCAGGGAGGAGGACCGGGTGTGGGGGAGCCCACCCCAGTCCCTTGTTTAGCCTCAGGGTACAGACCCCGGGCTGGTGTACCAGTTGCAGGATAGCACCCCTGAACTGGTGGGCGAATTGAGCAGGACACCTGCCGCAGGTGCCCTGACAATTCTGGAGGGGGGTACCGCTCCAGGTGGGAGGGTACAGAGCCCCAGGGAGAAGGAGAGGGTGTGGGAGAGCCCACCCCTGTCTCCTGTCCAGCCACAGGGTAGAGGCCCTGGGCTAGTGGGCCAGTGTCAGGATGCCATACCTGACTTGGCAGAGGGGAGAGTGGAGAAAGGGTGCCAGGCACCTGGGGCTACCGCCCCCCACTCTCTGACGCCACAGCGGTTGGAGGGGCCTGAAAGGCCTTAGGCCTGGCTCTCATCACTGACATTTGTCAGTAGCCACTGTGGCTGGCTGTCCTGGTGGACAGAGTTGCCCCTGGGAGGGGGACAGGAGTCACACCCTGGGGGTGGACTGGGCCACACCATTGTGTTGGCCATGTGGGTTCTGACTGCCTGTTGGGACACATCTGTGAGCCAAGTAAGTTTAGGTGCTGCACAGATGGGGTCCACAGGTGAGGAGAAGGGTTCCCCATGGGTCAGCTTATTGGGCCCTGAGAGTATGGATAGAGGGATCCAACTAGGTTCAGGAAGGCGTAGAATGGGAAGAAAACCCTGCTGTTGCGGGCCAAGTCCCATGTTCTATCGCCCCAAGCAGGGAAGTCCATCGAGGTATGGATTAGTCTACCATGGCTTTAGGCTGGAAGGGGGTTGTGTTGGAAATGGCCCTTTTTGCAGGGTTATCCCCAAACTTTTTGCTTTTTCCTCCTATTTTTCCCTGACCTGTTTGTGTTGGTTTTAGGACTCTAGGCACTTTACCACTGCTAATCAGTGCTAAAGTGCATATGCTCTCTGTGTAAACTGTGTTATGGATTGGTATTTCCACGATTGGATATTTGATTTACTTGTTAGTCCCCAGTAAAGTGCACTGAGTGTGCCAGGGCTGGTAAATCGAATGCTACTAGTGGGCCTGCAGCACTGATTGTGCCACCCACGTGAGTAGCCCTGAAAAGGTACCTCAGACCTGCCATTGCAGAGTCTGCGCGCAGTTTGTAACTGCCATGTCGACTTGGCCAGTGCACACACTGGCCGGTCCCTAACCTTCCCTTTTCTTACATGTCAGACACCCCTCAGGTAGGCAGGGTGCAGTGTATGTGAAAGGTGGGACATGCCCTGGTGTGTGTGGCATGTCCTGATAGTGAATTACAGCCAATTTCGTTTTTCACTATTGCAAGGCTACCAGTTCCCCATAGGATAGAATGCGAGGTTTGTTTATAACATCTTATAAACATAACTGGCCCAGGGAATTCGGTAAGAAAATAGAATTTAGTATGCCTGAACTCAGAATCTAAAGATGCATCTTTTAGTGAAGGTGATTCTTACATTCTGTGTTTGAAAATACCACTTTTAGAAAGTAGGTATTTTCTTGCTAAGTCATCCTGTGTGCCTCTGCTGGAATGTGGATTGCCTGCCTGGGTTTTGGATGACAGAAGGCTGGGGAGCAGGAGGGCTCCAGATAGTCTAGGTGGGTCAGGAAAGGGCTGAATAGACCTGGGCTACAATGGGGGAAGGGGGAAGAGATTTCCTTGTACCTCAAAGGGCCTGGTTTGCCTCTGACAATGCCGTCTCCACCTCCTGCCAGGAAATCACACCAGAGAAGGCAGAACTGGTTCTGGCTGGGCACAGACACCCTCTGCCTAGAGGATCAAAGGATTTTTGAATACAAATACTGGGGCCCAGACCCCTGAACTTTAGAACTCTTTTGGATCAAGAAGACTGCCAAGAAGAAGAGCCGGAGAAGCTGTGAGGAGGAACTACCACTTTGCTGTGTGCTTTGCTGTGTTGGCCTGCAGCGGCTGCTTCTATCTTGGGCAGTGAAAGGCCTGGACTGGACTTTCTGCAATCTACTTTTGTGAGTTTCTCCAAGGGCTTGAGGAGCTTGCCCCCTGTTCAAGAAGTCTCAGGAACAGCAAAGACTTCAAGTTCTTCTTCCCTCAGCACTGGGGACTGTGTGTTTTGTGCTGCAACAGAAGAAAAGCAACTCCACGACGTCGACGACGCCGCTGCCGACTCCCTGTCCCGAAGGCACCGCAGAGGGCACTTCCGAAACGCCGCACCGCAACCCTGGTCTCACCGACGACGCCTGTTGACACCGCCACCGAGCCGCTGCTTGCACTGCGACCTGTGGACACCGCACCCCGCACCGCCTCGCTTCACGCCGAAGCTTTGGCACCGCAGAGGGCACCGCCGCAACGCCGCTCCGCAACCCTGGTCTCACCGACAACGCCTGTTGACGCCGCCACCGAGCCGCTGCTTGCACCGCCTCGCTTCACGCCGAAGCTTTGGCACCGCACAGAGCACCGCCGCAACACTGCACCGCGACCCTGGTCTCACCGACGACGCCTGTTGATGCCGCCACCGAGCCGCTGCTCGCACCGCGACCTGTGGGCGCACCGCATTCCGCACAGCCTTGCTTCACGAGGACGCCTTGGCCTGCCTGACGCCGCCACTTCCCGCCGAAATCGACGCCGCTGCTTGCACCGTGGTTCGAGGGCACCGCTCGTAAGTCACACGATGCACCGCCCTCATCCCGCACCGCAGGCTTGGCCTACCGATGCCGGCGCCATCGACTCCAGTTCGTCAGCCGACGACAGCGCTTCAGCAACGACGACGCCGCTGCTTGCACCGTGACCTGCCAGCACCGTGACGAGCACCGCCTTCATCTCGCACCGCGACCCTGGTCTCACCGACGACGCCATCCGACGCCGCCACCGAGCCGCTGCTCGCACCGCCACCTGAAGGTGCCGCACCGCTGCACTTCGCACCGCAGCACCCGACGCCAGCGCTCCTGACTCCATCAGAGAGGAGATCGACTTGCAACGCGTGTGACTTCGAGGGCCCCAACGACTCCTGCACCGACCTCCGGAACCGACGCCTGCGGACGCCGTGTTTTCGGAAGCTCAACGAGAGGTAATCGACGCCCTGCATTTCTAAAAGGTACTGTTTGCGGGTCTTCCCGACACCGTAGCTGGCCCGCGACGCTGCAGTCAGCCAGAACTGTTTGGATTTGTTTGCTTACGACGCCGTGATAGCCCTGGACGGAGCTATTGACATTAAGGAACTGTTTTTAAAGCCTATTTTGATAACTGAAGATTTTTAAGTACTGTATTGTGGATTTTTATCGTTTTTGGTCTTGTCTTAAGTATATAAAAATATTGGATATTTTTCTAAACTGGTGTGGTGTCCTTTTGTAGTGCTTACACTGTATTACTGTTGGTTATGTACAAATGCTTTACACACTGCCTCTAAGATAAGCCTGACTGCTCGTGCCAAGCTACCAAGGGGGTGAGCAGGGGTTATTGTAGGAGTGTAACTCCCTTATCCTGACTAGGGTGGTGGTTTTTGCCTGGCTTTGGCACATGCCCTAGCCTGCCCAAAATCCCATTTCTAACAGCGAGGTTCTCCATGTGTTCTGTGGATTGCTTCCTGCATGGGTTGAGCTCTTTTGGCAAATTTGTCATGCTAGTTGGCCACTCTGTTAAGATGGCCAATCGGCATTTTCATTAACTAGGATGTATTTCTCTATTGCAACAAACCAGTCACCTTATTCACAGGAATTTATGCTGAGCATAGGATCGTTGCCAGTTTTCCCTGTCCAGAACTGCCATGCCTCATCAGCAGTATTTCCGTCACAGTATTACAATATTGCTTTGGTAATTCATGAGGGGAGAATTCTCCAATGGAAATTACGTGTATGAATGAAATTACCTTTTGATTGCTTTTTCGAGGAATTATATTTTCCCTACTTCTTACCGATCCCATTAAAAATGTTCCCTCTAGTGATTCTTGTCAGCATCTATGTGTGTTAACCTGTCTACACCCATGGGTTGTGATTGGCATCCGTGGCAGGGTATTATTATAAGCCGTGCCTCACTTTTGATGTTCTCATCCTCTATGCAAAATTCTGTGAGCTTAGTAATTGATCTTTATTCCTTTCTTATAGGTGAGAAGGGAGGATTTGGACAACTGGAAATATGTGGAGCTTTACCTGGTGGCTGATCATGCTGAGGTAGGAATGATATTTCCAACCATCAATGACTGCCAGGTGTTGGCAGTACAGCACTCTGAACACTACATCTTTGTTGCCAGAAGCACAAGAAGTTAACAGCACTCTTTTAAAGTTTCTCAACTGCTTTAGGCATGGCAAAAGGGTCTATTTTAGAATACTGGCCAAAGAATAGATCTGCAATCACACACAACCTTAGCAGACATTCTCTATGCACAATTTCACTTATTTCACAGTGTCCGCAACTCCAGAGCCCCCTTCAATGTTTAGCATAGAGTGTAGGGTTTATTCATTTTGGTGGTAGATTCTCTTTCATATCACTTCTCCACCCCACATCAGTGGTAGAGTCTTAGAGAAAAGAAAGACTGGGGCAAAGTCAATCATCTTCACAGTTGAAGCATTGCGAAAGTTCATTTCCCTGCATCATTCTGTATAGGTCTGTACGCATTTTAGGTAAATAAAACTCACAATCCATTAAAAAAAGAACACGCATTTTCTTTAAACGTGTATTCAGAAGACTTCAAATAAAGGGGTGAAAGTATTTTCCAAGCTGTGTGAAATTATCTTGAAATAGACCTAGAATCCATTATTGAGAGCATGCAAATAGCGCCGGAATATCTGCTATCCTGGATTCTTCACTACCTTTCACTACTGCATGGTGTCACTGTAGTCCAATTATATATCTCCATCTGTCTTCAGTATGGGAAAATGCAATTTATCTTGGACTCCCTGGTTATGCTTTCTCTAGACTAGTATGAGTCCTACACTCTGAAGCCAGAGTCCTGTTAAAACTGAGAAAGAGTGACTGTAGTCCCAGTACTGCATTTGATCACAAACTACAAGTGCAGAAATACATTGGTTTAATCTTCTGCCCAATTCAAGCTTCCATTCTTGGGGAACTAATGTTTCTAAGCCCCAGCGTTTTTCACTAACTCCTCTGACCAATCAGTAAGATGCTCTTATAGGGGCCTGCTCTATCATGAGCTGGACTTGTTGGCCAGTTGAATTTGTACAAACAACAAAAAGGTGGCAGAAGGAATGCTTAAATTAATCTCAGCCACTAACGATTGCTCAGGACCATTTTCCAGATCATTGTTTTTCGCCCACTGTGCCATTCTAGCCAGAGACCTGCCTTTGCACATCAGTCTAAGTCCTGCTCCAGCAAGAACAGTCCAGTCCAAACTATCAAGTTCCCTCTAAATGTGACCAAAAGCAACCGCAGACCTGTTTCGACCTGATTTAAGTCTCATCAGTGAGGTATAACTTATGTCCTATGGTCCAGTCAGCATGAGAATCAAGTCTGGGTATACCCGTCGTACTTAGGGTGTCTACTACAATAAAACATCAAGGTGATAGAAGAAAAAGCCAAAACTTACGGGCAAGCTTTGCCGCACCACCTCAATTTTCTACTAACCTCATTTCATTTCATTGAGTTCTTTGCTTTCTATCTGGTTTTTTTTTTTAATGGTTTCTCAAACATATGTAACCTTGGGGGGGGGGAAGAGGTGGGCCTGATAGGTGCCCGAAAGAGATAAACTAATTGTTCAGCAACCGTTAGTCATTGTGTAAAGAAAACCCTATTTAAACCCTATTTACAGCGATTTCTGTTTTTGCTGTACTGACAGTGACCATTTCTGCAGTGAAATTGCACTGACATTGTAGAGCAAAACCTCATATACAGCAGTTCCTTGTGACACCATAAAGGGAGTAACCCTAACTATAGCACAACAAACTTCATGCTGGCAAAAAAAGAAATTTAAATCCAGTGTGCTGTAGTAATATGGTAGAGAGGGAAATCGTACATATATATTTCTTCCTAATGATGCCATATCGAGCACCTTCAAATACAGCTAATCTCCTTGCGCCAGCATTTCCCAGTCACAATGATATGCAATTTAATGACTAGCGCAGAGAGCCCTGCATGAAGAATACATAACCGAAGACCTAGAAATCAACCTAAATTGTGGGCGATAAAACATTAATGGTCCAGAATACGGTGCCAGATCACTTTAAGGGGGAAGTCCTAACCAACAGATTTTCTTGGGCATTAGACGGCTGGCAATACACAATGCCAGAATCATCCAGTCATTTTATAATGCCCAGTGTGACTTCTGTCAGTTTTCGCAACTTGAAAGGCTGAAAGTTAAAAGTTGGAGGCCACCATCTTTCTCCCTCCTTGCTATTCTCTGAAACCTTTTAAGTGGAAAGATGCACATTTGCTACTCTAAGTGGAGCACTCATGCCAGTGCATTCACATTAAGTTGCAAAGGATTATCTTTCAGCTATGGGAGGCAACCAGTTCATAGTGAGAGAGCAGGGGAGTGTACCATTCAATCGATCAATCAGGGGTTTGTAAAGCATGGCTACTCACCCGTGAGCGTCTCAAGGCACCATTTCGCACATCAAATCTCTTTTCCAGCACCCCCATGCTGATATCCGACACTCCATCAGAAAACACATGACTTGTGGTCAACATTAATTGATTGTCTGCTCATCCCGGGAGAAGGAAATCCATTACAGTTCCCCTTTGCACAGCCTTGTGCACTACAGTCGGTGGATGGGTCGAACTTGGTGATTTTCCAGGGAAGAGGACTTTGATACTCTCTAGGATTACTTTTTGCGGGCTCTGCACGCCCCTTTGTCAAACTGGGAATCCTAGGAACTCCCCCACCTGCACTGCTTGCCTGTCAGCTCTGATCTGGTGGTAGCCATCCGTGATTTCCTCCCTCGGGACCTCTGAGCCCCAGGGAGGCAAAGACAGTGGGCTTCTGCCAGTTCAGATCCGAGAGGCTCCACCTCCATCCTGCCTCACTCTCTAGGCATGCTAGAAATCAGCAGCAAGTACCACCACCCAATTTCTGGTGAAAGTGTTATTTTTCACTATCCAGTTGGTCCACTCCACCCGCATCTTGTTACGGTAGCTGGCTGCAGCTGGCAAGACCTTGATGAAGAGGGGCTAACTACTCTCTTATGGTCTAATTTGTGGCAGTGGAATCACATAGGCTCTAAAAGGGTTGTCCATGGACATATTGCAATAAAGGAATGAGGTGATTTGTCCCATTTTCAAAAAACAAAAACTGTTTTATTAGGGTATCAAGTGGTTTTCTCGGTGTCCTCTTTGCAACAGGGAACACCACACTGGGCCAACTGCTGGCTGACCAGACCTCTTTCACACTCCTAGTGCATTAAAAGTTTGAAAACATATAATAATGAAGAGCTATATTTTACATCTCTTCTGATTTTCACGAACACTGGAAGAGATGAAAAAATGTTTGCTGAATTATACAACGTTTGCAAAAGTGGGATAGTTCGGCTGTTCTAAAGCATTTGTAAATGTTTTCTATACTCGCTCCCAGTGTTCTCGTACTATGTGAAAGACTAAAAAACCTTGTTTTATTTCATTTTTGTAAAGTTATAGTGCTCTAGTTTGTTTCTTTGCGTTTTTATTCCCTGCCCAAGATCCTGAAGTATTCTTTGCCTCAGTTCCACAGCCTTGCTCAAGGGATATTTGTGTTTTTTTAATTAAAAAAAGTGCATCGGGGCAGTTCACAGCTCTATGCCTTTTTTTTCTTTCACGCTCATTTTTATTGAGGATTAAGGAGGATCGGGACAGTAAACGGCCACCCTGGTTGAATTATGAGCATGGCACCATTTCAACTGCGAGCTTTGCCAGTCATCCCTCACCATCATTTTATTAAGGATGAAGGAGGAGCCAGGAAGGGGACCGCTGTGATGATGCCTGGTTTGCAGTCGCAGACAGGCTGCCGGCTGAGCTGGCCTTAGAACACGCTTTCTAGGGGAGGATTGCCCCCCCCCACTTCTCCACCATAAGCCTTGGGCAAGGCTAGGGGAGTATAATGCAACCCTAGGACCCACTGGCAAGGCAGAACATCAAAAGGGTGAAAACCACGCAGAGGGCAGCACAAACACCCATCCTGGCCTTTAGACGATCCCGCATGTCAACTAACAATGTTTCAGCTGAGAGCTGTCTTGATGGAAATTAAATATCCCTCACCCTGCCCTGGGGAAAGGTGGGGGGCATATAGAAACTTCCTTCACCCTGAGGGAAGGCTTGGAAGAGAAAAGGAGCCTGCCTTTGGGAAAGGTGTTGGTGATTTATCGAGAGCGCGCGGGGGGGGGGGTAATGGGACTAGTCCAATACAGCCTCCCCTGCCACTTATACTTGGCGCTGTGTCAAAGCTGGGATTTGTTTCTAATGTCTCTTGGTCTGCACCAGGTGTTGTGGAGCGAGAGCGAAAGCCCTTTTCTTGTTTCATCTGTTCCTTACCTGTATGACAGGCTGTGGAGAGAACTGTAAATTTGAGTTGGCCCAGACCCCTTTTGACCAATCCACCAAATTGGGCAGAACGACATCCTACATTTTGTACTGTACCTTTCCAATCTTTATGCTCCACTATTGCCATCAAGAGTTTCTAGCTTTGTAGCTTAAATGGATAAAAATAATACTGCTAGAGTAAGTGCTACATACTTTGTGTTTTTCCTCCATAATTTAGGTAACGTTGCTGTATAAATTGGTCCTCTATGTAGCATAGTCCTAATAGGCCTGGCAGTGGTAAAGCTATGCAGTGTGGCTTGGGGGCTGTTAATATGATGATGAAATTCATATTTCAGAGTGAACTGTGAACTAATTTCCATATTTCATAGTCTCCTGTGAAATACGGGGGTTTAAACCACTGCATTTTGTGCAATGAAAGCACCCAAACGTTATATTTATATATGTGGTATATGTATAGTTCCAACATGCCTAAAAGGCAGCAGAGTGCTGCCTATATATGTATGTATATCCTTCCTCTGCTTATATATGTAGACACATGGTATAGCTGTAGATGTGCATAGAACTTGGTGATTTGCCTTTGAATGCAGTGTCTTGACAATTTCTATTCTTTCCTATGAGCTTGCTGAGCAACTCCCGTAACTTCGATTTTTCTCTGATTCCACTCATGGAACAACCAACTTTGAAATCCTATTGCTGTCTATGCCCATGCAACTTACTCACTTACTCACCTGCCTCTCTTTTCCAGTTTCAGAAACACGAGTACGATCTTGTGAGAACAAAACAGAAAATGGTAGAAGTTGCCAACTACATTGACAAGGTGAGTCCATTTGTGGTGTGCTTGCCTTGCTAAATATATCACTTTTAACCCAAAAATCTCTCAAGCTGACAAAAGACTTTGAATCCAGATGTTGGTTACTTTCAGGAAATAGGCTAAACAAGGGCCATTAGCTTTGTTTTATTGGATACTGATACAGTACACAGTAGAGAATGCCATAATCAGTCAATAAAGATGAAGGGTCAAAGTCTTTGATGTAGTGTTCATGTCATCCAGCAGTTCATTTTCTCATTCTGACTGGCTCAGTATGTTTTCTTGTACAAGAGGCTCATTTCACAAAAAACCGTGCCAGGCATTCTCCATGATTTTGGCTGTTCCTCATCAATACAGTACTAGACTCTGTTGTGTGATAGTGGTACATGCAAATTGCGGTAATTCTTTTTACATGGATCTCTAGTGTTATTACCCATAACATGACCATGACACAACTAATGCTTAGCAGCAGCTGATAGTAAGCTGTTGGGTGCAGGTGATTTTACCTGCACTCCATGATGGAGACAGCCTACAGTCGTCTCCTGAGTAAATTTATATACTAAGCCCCTCCTGATTGTATTTAGTTTTTACGTTTGTAGGATGTTGAACAGGCTTAGTGGTGTCAGTGCTGTTATCTCTCACTCCGTACCTGCCCCCCTGCCCTTGCATCCCATTGCCTCAGTGCAGAAAGCATTGTATAATCAAGTGTGTGTGCCAGGATGAAATTACATCCACTGAAAGGAGCAAGGAGATTCTTGAGTTACCTCGTCTGGATGAAGCCCGTTCCAGCAGGTCAGCATGTGATCTGAGAAGCACAACATTTGCATAAAGAAAGCTCTAAACCTTAAACAAAGACATGGGCTACCTGCCAGGCCCATAGCCAGAAGTATATTTTTAGGGGGGCATGGCCCTGAGCTATGACCAAACATTAAAGCTATGCTCTATAAATGCATTTTTTCTCAAATACGGGTTGTACTACTAAATAACTACCCCCAGAATATCGTGGTACAAGAATATCAAGGACAGCATATTGAAAGGTAAATGTATATAGGGAAGTATAGATTTACTATTCCTAACTCCACATCTATGTACCTTGAATATATATATGAATATATATATATATATATATATATATATATATATATATATATATATATGTATATATATATATATATATATATATATATATATATGTATATTATCTACTGGCGGTCGCCAGTAGATAGTTATAGTTAGGACCTATTTTCCATAGGAAATCCGCGACATTCTATTTGAAATAACTCTTGCGTCGGTTGACGAATCTTCGCGAAATTTTCAAACTTTATGGCCCGCTCCGGTCCGCTCCTACCCTGAAAGTCTCAGGGTGATTCGTCAAGCGGGGCCGAGAAAAAGGGGGGTCCCAAAACGTGTTTTCCCCATTCATTTTCCCATAGGAAACTTTAGACACGGCTACAGCCCGAACTGCTGAACGGAATTACACCAAATTTGGCAAAGAGGTAGTTCTTGGTTCAAAAAGAACCCTTTTTGTTAAATGGTGTAAATCCGTTCAGTAGTTGCTGAGAAAATCAAAAGTTAAAACACATATATATCTGGGCGGAGCCTAACCACACATGTCATCGTGAGATCTGATTGGCTGTCAGCACTTCATCCTGGAATTGCTGGCAGCCATCTTGGGACCAATATAAATGATAGTACCCCTTTGAAATGCATTGTAGTGAATCGAAGATTTTGAGGGTTACCAAAAGGAGAACTATAAAGGGTGATAACAGACTTTAGTTACATTAGAATTCATTTGTTGATGGTACCATACTAATTTCAGGAATTGTGGTGTGTTCTAAGGTGATTTTACCCTGTGAAAAACCTTCTGCTGGGATATCATGAATCATGTTCGAGAGAAAACTATTTTCACATGCTTGTCCCATACAGTTTTGGAAGGTGCCCCAGAAGCTAAAATGAGAGCATATTTTCTGTAAATTCACATTATCTTTCTCAGTCATGTGAGAATGAAGTCTGACATTCTCAGTAAAACATGTACATCCAACAAGGGCAGAGACTGTCAGTTGATTCCTTTGTGTTCTACTGCAGCTTCCCAGAGTGTTCTAAAGAACAACTAGAGTGCTAACAGCCTTACTTATGACAAAAGTATGGCACACCTGAAGCCATCTTGATTGGAATAAACTGGTAACACTTAAAACATTTAATTTAAAAAGGAACAAAATGATGGGGTTCATCTTGTCATAGAAATTATGGTTAGTGCTCTGGAAAGAAAAATTCGGACATGTTTCAAGTGTGATCTCAAATATCTTCCTGTTATATTTCAACAGGAGCAGCCTGTCAGTTGATGCCTTTCTGTTCTACTGCAGCTTCCCAGAGTGTTCTAAAGAACAACTAGAGCGCTAACAGTCTTACTTATGACAAAAGTATGGCACACCTGAAGCCATCTTGATGGGAATAAACTGGTAACACTTAAAACATTTAATTTAAAAAGGAACAAAATGAGGGGGTTCATTTTGCCATAGAAATTATGGTTAGTGCTGCAAAAAGAAAATGTAATGCATGTTTTAAGTGAGATCTCAAATCCTCTTCTATTTCATTAGAAAATTCTGACATGCAGACTGAAACAATCACTTTCAATACCAGCAGTAGACTTCCAGTTAACTCCTTGGTGAGCAGTAGCTTTACTACAGTGATCTAATGAACAACTAGAGTAATAACATTCTGAATTTATGGCAAATGTGTGACACATCTGAATGCCTTCTTGATGGAATCAAAGTAAAAAACTGAAAGCATTTCCTACTGAGGAGACTGCAGTAAATGAGGAAATTAGGACACTTCATAACAAAGAAGTCTTCCAAGATGGCCACCAGTGAAAAAAGAGCCCAAATGTAGCACAAATATTACCGAGATGTAGCCCACATATAGCCCAATGACAAAAGTGTGCAAAACACTTTTTATTTTTAGTTTTTTTGCAGTTTTATGTAGTGCAGACTGGTCAGGTATTGGAGCGTTGCATCTTAAAACATGACCCCCTACACTACAAAAACACCACTGCACTACCCTAAACCCTAAAACACTACCCCAGCACGACCCCTACACTACACAAGCACCACTGCACTATCCTAAACCCTAAAACACTACCCCCAGCATGACCCCCTACACTACACAAACACCACTGCACTACCCTAAACCCTAAAACACTACCCCAACACCACTGCACTAACCTAAATCCTAAAACACTACCCCCAGCACGACCCCCTACACTACCCAAACACCACTGCACTACCCTAAAACATGACCCCCTACACTACACAAACACCACTGCACTACCCTAAACCCTAAAACAGTACCCCCAGCACGACCCCCTACACTACACAAGCACCACTGCACTACCCTAAACCCTAAAACACTACCCCCAGCACGACCCCCTACACTGCACAAACACCACTGCACTACCTTAAACCCTAAAACACTACCCCCAGCACGACCCCCTACACTACCCAAACACCACTGCACTAACCTAAATCCTAAAACACTACCCCCAGCACGACCCCTACACTACCCAAACACCACTGCACTACCCTAAAACATGACCGCCTACACTACACAAACACCACTGCACTACCCTAAGCTCTAAAACACTACCCCCAGCACGACCCCCTACACTACACAAGCACCACTGCACTACCCTAAACCCTAAAACACTACCCCCAGCACGACCCCCTACACTGCCCGAACACCACTGCACTGCCCTAAACCCTGAAACACCAGCCCCTGCACGACCCCCTACACTGCCTGAACACCACTGCACTGCCCTAAACCCTGAAACACATACCCTAGCACGACCCCCTACACTGCCCGAACACCACTGCATTGCCCTAAACCCTGAAACACCACCCCCTTCACGACCCCCTACACTGCCCGAACACCACTGCACTGCCCTAAACCCTGAAACACCACCCCCAGCATGACCCCTACACTGCCCGAACACCACTGCACTGCCCTAAACCCTGAAACACTACCCCCAGCAAGACCTCCTACACTGCCCGAACACCACTGCACTGCCCTAAACCCTGAAACATCACCCCCAGCAAGACCCCCTACACTGCCCGAACACCACTGCCCTAAACCCTGAAACACCACCCCCAGCACGACCCCCTACACTGCCCGAACACCACTGCACTTCCCTAAACCCTGAAACACCACCCCCAGCACGACCCCCTACACTGCCCGAACACCACTGCACTGCCCTAAACCCTGAAACACCACCCCCTGCATGACCCCCTACACTGCTCGAACACTACTGCACTGCCCTAAACCCTGAAACACCATCCCCAGCACGACCCCCTACACTGCACGAACACCACTGCACTGCCCTAAACCCTGAAACACTACCCCCAACAAGACCCCCTACACTACCCGAACACCACTGCACTGCCCTAAACCCTGAAACACCACCCCCAGCAAGACCCCCTACACTGCCCGAACACCACTGCCCTAAACCCTGAAACACCACCCCCAGCAAGACCCCCTACACTGCCCAAACACCACTGCACTGCCCTAAACCCTGAAATACCAGCCCCAGCACGACCAATACACTGCCCGAACACCACTGCACTGCCCTAAACCCTGAAACACCACCCCTGCACGACCCCCTACACTGCCCGAACACCACTGCACTGCCCTAAACCCTGAAACACCACCCCCAGCACGACCCCCTACACTGCCCGAACACCACTGCACTGCCCTAAACCCTGAAACACCACCCCCTGCACGATCCCCTACACTGCCCGAACACTACTGCACTGCCCTAAACCCTGAAACACCACCCCCAGCACGACCCCCTACACTGCACGAACACCACTGCACTGCCCTAAACCCCGAAACACTACCCACAGCAAGACCCCCTACACTGCCCGAACACCACTGCCCTAAACCCTGAAACACCACCCCCAGCAAGACCCCCTACACTGCCCGTACACCACTGCACTGCCCTAAACCCTGAAACACCACCCCCAGCATGACCCCCTACACTGCCCGAACACCACTGCACTGCCCTAAACCCTGAAACACCACCCCCAGCACGACCCCCTACACTGCCCGAACACCACTGCACTGCCCTAAACCATGAAACACCAGCCCCAGCACGACCCCCTACACTGCCCGAACACCACTGCACTGCCCTAAACCCTGAAACACCACCCCCAGCACGACCCCCTACACTGCCCGAACACCACTGCACTGCCCTAAACCCTGAAACACCAGCCCCAGCACAACCCCGTACACTGCCCGAACACCACTGCACTGCCCTAAACCCTGAAACACCAGCCCCAGCAGGACCCCCTACACTGCCCGAACACCACTGCACTGCCCTAAACCCTGAAACATCAACCCCAGCAAGACCCCCTACACTGCCTGAACACCACTGCCCTAAACCCTGAAACACCACCCCTACACTGCACGAACACCACTGCACTGCCCTAAACCCTGAAACACCACCTCCAGCAAAACCCCCTACACTGCCTGAACACCATTGCTCTGCCCTAAATCCTGAAACACTAGCCCCAGCATGACCCCCTACACTGCCCAAACACCACTGCACTGCCCTAAACCCTGAAACACTACCCCCAGCACGGCCCCCTACACTGCCCGAACACCACTGCACTGCCCTAAACCCTGAAACACCAGCCCCAGCAAGACCCCCTACACTGCCCGAACACCACTGCACTGCCCTAAACCCTGAAACACCAGCCCCAGCATGACCCCCTACACTGCCCGAACACCACTGCACTGCCCTAAACCCTGAAACACCAGCCCAAGGCACGACCACCTACACTGCCCGAACACCACTGCACTGCCCTAAACCCTGAAACACCAGCCCCAGCATGACCCCCTACACTGCCCGAACACCACTGCACTGCCCTAAACCCTGAAACACCACCCCCTGCACGACCTCCTACACTGCCGGAACACCACTGCACTGCCCTAAACCCTGAAACACAACCCCCAGCACGACCCCCTACACAGCCTGAACACCACTGCACTGACCGAAACCCTGAAACATCAACCCCAGCAAGACCCCCTACACTGCCTGAACACCACTGCCCTAAACCCTGAAACACCACCCCCTACACTGCACGAACACCACTGCACTGCCCTAAACCCTGAAACACCACCTCCAGCAAAACCCCCTACACTGCTTGAACACCATTGCTCTGCCCTAAATCCTGAAACACTAGCCCCAGCATGACCCCCTACACTGCCCAAACACCACTGCACTGCCCTAAACCCTGAAACACCACCCCCAGCACGACCCCCTACACTGCCCGAACACCACTGCACTGCCCTAAACCCTGAAACACCAGCCCCAGCAAGACCCCCTACACTGCCCGAACACCACTGCACTGCCCTAAACCCTGAAACACCAGCCCCAGCATGACCCCCTACACTGCCCGAACACCACTGCACTGCCCTAAACCCTGAAACACCAGCCCAAGGCACGACCACCTACACTGCCCGAACACCACTGCACTGCCCTAAACCCTGAAACACCAGCCCCAGCATGACCCCCTACACTGCCCGAACACCACTGCACTGCCCTAAACCCTGAAACACCAGCCCCAGCACGACCCCCTACACTGCCCGAACACCACTATACTGCCCTAAACCCTGAAACACCAGCCCCAGCACGACCCCCTACACTGCCCGAACACCACTGCACTGCCCTAAACCCTGAAACACCACCCCCTGCATGACCCCCTACACTGCCCGAACACAACTGCACTGCCCTAAACCCTGAAACACCACCCCCTGCAGCACCCCCTACACTGCCCGAACACCACTGCACTGCCCTAAACCCTAAAACACCACCCCCTGCACCGCCCCCTACACTGCCCAAACACCACTGCACTGCCCTAAACCCTGAAACACCACCCCCAGCACGACCCCCTTTACTGCTCGAACACCACTGCACTGCCCCAAACCCTGAAACACCACCCCCAGCACGACCCCCTACACTGCCCGAACACCACTGCCCTAAACCCTGAAACACCACCCCCTGCACGACCCTCTACACTGCCCGAACACCACTGCACTGCCCTAAACCCTGAAACACCACCCCCTACACTGCCCGAACACCACTGCCCTAAACCCTGAAACACCACCCCTGCACGACCCCTACACTGCCCGAACACCACTGCACTGCCCTAAACCCTGAAACACCACCCCCTACACTGCCCGAACACCACTGCACTGCCCTAAACCCTGAAACACCACCCCCAGCACGACCCCCTACACTGCCCGAACACCACTGCACTGCCCTAAACCCTAAAACACCACCCCCAGCATTACCCCCTACACTGCCCAAACACCACTGCACTGCCCTAAACCCTAAAATACTACCCCCAGCACAACCCCCTACACTACCCGAACACGACTGCACTGCCCTAAACCCTCAAACACTACCCCCAGCACGACTCCCTACACTACCCGAACACCACTGCACTGCCCTAAACCCTAAAACACTCCCCCCAGCATGACCCCCTACACTACCCGAACACCACTGCACTGCCCTAAACCCTAAAACACTCCCCCAGCACGACCCCTACACTACCCAAACACCACTGCACTGCCCTAAACCCTAAAACACTACCCCCGCATGACCCCCTACACAACCCAAACACCAATGCACTACCTTAATCCCTAAAACACTACCCCCGCATGACCCCCTACACTACCCTAAACCCTAAAACACTACCCCCGCACGACTCCCTACACTACCCAAAGACCACTGCACTACCCTAAACCCTAAAACATGACCTCCTACACTACACAAACACCACTGCACTACCCTAAACCCTAAAACACTACCCCCTACACTACACAAACACCACTGCACTACCCTAAACCCTAAAACACTACCCCCAGCAGTGCCCCTACACTACCCAAACACCACTGCACTAACCTAAACCCTAAAACACTACCCCCAGCAGTACCCCCTACACTACCCAAACACCACTGCACTACCCTAAATAACTACCCCCAGCACGACCCCCTACACTACCCAAACACCACTGCACTACCCTAAACCCTAAAACACTACCCCCAGCACGACCCCCTACACTACCCAAACACCACTGCACTACCCTAAACCCTGAAACACCAGCCGAAGGCACGACCACCTACACTGCCCGAACACCACTGCACTGCCCTAAACCCTGAAACACCAACACCAGCATGACCCCCTACACTGCCCGAACACCACTGCACTGCCCTAAACCCTGAAACACCAGCCCCAGCACGACCCCCTACACTGCCCGAACACCACTATACTGCCCTAAACCCTGAAACACCAGCCCCAGCACGACCCCCTACACTGCCCGAACACCACTGCACTGCCCTAAACCCTGAAACACCACCCCCTGCATGAGCCCCTACACTGCCCGAACACAACTGCACTGCCCTAAACCCTGAAACACCACCCCCTGCAGCACCCCCTACACTGCCCGAACACCACTGCACTGCCCTAAACCCTAAAACACCACCCCTGCACCGCCCCCTACACTGCCCGAACACCACTGCACTGCCATAAACCCTGAAACACCACCCCCAGCACGACCCCTTTACTGCTCGAATACCACTGCACTGCCCCAAACCCTGAAACACCACCCCCAGCACGACCCCCTACACTGCCCGAACACCACTGCCCTAAACCCTGAAACACCACCCCCTGCACGACCCCCTACACTGCCCGAACACCACTGCACTGCCCTAAACCCTGAAACACCACCCCCTGCAGCACCCCCTACACTGTCCGAACACCACTGCACTGCCCAAAACCCTGAAACACCACCCCCTGCACCGCCCCCTACACTGCCCGAACACCACTGCACTGCCCTAAACCCTAAAATACTACCCCCAGCACAACCCCCTACACTACCCGAACACGACTGCACTGCCCTAAACCCTCAAACACTACCCCCAGCACGACCCCCTACACTACCTGAACACCACTGCACTGCCCTAAACCCTAAAACACTCCCCCAGCACGACCCCCTACACTACCCAAACACCACTGCACTGCCCTAAACCCTAAAACACTACCCCCCGCATGACCCCTACACTACCCAAACACCAATGCACTACCCTAATCCCTAAAACACTACCCCCCGCATGACCCCCTACACTACCCTAAACCCTAAAACACTACCCCCGCACGACTCCCTACACTACCCAAAGACCACTGCACTACCCTAAACCCTAAAACATGACCTCCTACACTACACAAACACCACTGCACTACCCTAAACCCTAAAACACTACCCCCTACACTACACAAACACCACAGCACTACCCTAAACCCTAAAACACTACCCCCAGCAGTACCCCTACACTACCCAAACACCACTGCACTAACCTAAACCCTAAAACACTACCCCCAGCAGTACCCCCTACACTACCCAAACACCACTGCACTATCCTAAATCACTAGCCCCAGCACGACCCCCTACACTACCCAAACACCACTGCACTACCCTAAACCCTAAAACACTACCCCCAGCACGACCCCCTACACTACCCAAACACCACTGCACTACCCTAAACCCTAAAACACTCCCCCAGCACGACTCCCTACACTACCCAAACACCACTGCACTACCCTAAACCCTAAATCTACCCCCAGCATGACCCCCTACACTACACAAACACCACTGCACTACCCTAAACCCTAAAACACTACCCCCAGCACGACCCTCTTCACTACCTAAACACAACTGCACAATTTGTTACAGGCGTTGCAACGCAGGCCTGTGGTGCTTACTGGAAGTACCTAGTGGGCTAGTTGGGCCCCAGGGACCCTCAGGATTCAAGGTGACCTAATCCCCCAACTTAAAACGCACCACGGGGCGCGTTTGCACAGTGGTGAAGGGAGGGGGCGGGGCCTCAGTTGACATGTGCGCAAACACGCCCTGTGGTGCGTTTTAAGTTGGGGAATTAATTCCCTTTGAATCCTGAGGGACCCTGGGGCCAACTAGCCCACCAGGTACCTTCAGTAAGCACAACAGAGTTGCGTTGCAGAGAAGTGAAAAAGGTGCGTGGCCTCGGAACGCCTCTCTGCAACTCAGCTCTGTGGTCCTAACTGTAGGTACCTGGGGGCTAGTTGGGCCCCAAGGACCCTCAGAATTCAAGGGGACTTAATCCCGCAACTTAAAACGCGCCACGGGGTGCGTTTGCACACATATCACCTCAGGCCCCCCTCCCTTCACCACTGTGCAAACGCGCCCTGTAGCGCGTTTAAGAGGTAGTTTTAATCCCCTGCCCTATTATGTACTAGGGACTTGCAGAGGAGGTCATGCTAATCACAGGGGTACCCCAACGCATAGTGTTCCCTAGTGTATGTAGGTGTTTTCACTGTATTCTAAGTGTCTTTTAGCATAGCACTGGCTCTGGTTAGTCAGAGTCAGTTACCACCAGTACCCGTCTGAAAAAGTTGTGGGCACAGGATGATTTTGCAACAAGGCCTCTTTCTGCTCCTCTGTTGGTTCTTTCTGCACATCTTTTGCTTCTTTCTGTGCGTTTTTTCTTCTTTCTTCACATGTCCTACCTCTGTAGGCATAGTTAGAAACTAGCATTTAAAAAAACCTTTGAAATTCACTTAAAAAATCATAGGTTTCAGGCACGTTATAGTTAGAAATTAGCATTTAAAAACCTTTGAAATTCACTGAAAAAACCATAGGTTTCAGACACGTTATAGTTAGAAATTAGCATTTAAAAAACCTTTGAAATTCACTGAAAAAACCATAGGTTTTAGGGACAGTTATAGTTAGTTGGACATTTCACTCGTACAAAACCATAGAAATTCCCCCGTTATAGTTAGTTCAGCTAACTATAACTCGCGCCCCGCAATGCACTGCTGATGACGTCACATATTACATCACTCATGACATGGTCAGTGACATCACTGATGACATCACTGATGACATCTCAAATGACATCACTGATGACATCATCCATGTGATAATTTCATGCATCTTCTCACACCCTAATATAACTTTTGATACACCCACTCTAAATTACAGACTGCCATTCTCAAAACCATAGACACTCCAACACCAAAAACTACATACCCACTCACTGATTCTTAGGTCTACACACACATCCACTCACTCACCCGTACAGTCACTCATACTTAGTCACTCAGTACAGGACTATCATATGCACTCATACACCTATATAAACACTCACACACCGCCACTCATCCATAGAGGTACTCACACACCTAGTCAGTCATGCAAAAAACGTAATCACACACCCATTTACTCACCTATACAGTTATACACACACCAGCTCACTTACTCATACAAATACTAGCACATTCTTACGCTCTTATACAATCACTGATACAATACACACTCATCCATACAGCCACTCTCACAATCACACACTCTCACTTATAGCCATTTATATACTCCAACACACATATATACTGCCTTTCACATATGTAGTTACTCACACATGTACCACTGAGATATACATTCAATCACTAACACACCCATACACACACTCACCCACCCATACAGTCCATCACAGATGCACTCTTGAAACCATGCACCCAGTGAATCACCAACTCACACATCTATGCACAGAGTCACACACACCCCACCCACACAAACACTCAGGCACCCATACAGATACTCAGACAATCAATCAATAACCCATGTAGACACTCATGTAGCTATTCAGAAAGCTCATGCAGCCGCTTACAAACCAACAGACAGACGGATACAGACATTCACACAGTTTAGTCACTAACCCATGCATTCAGTAAGATACATTTAATCACTCACTTGTAGAGTCAGTCACTCACGTACTAAATCATCCATTCAGACACTTATACACCTACTCATTCTTCAATACACCTTTCCCTATATATATTAAACATATTTAAACTTTACAGAAACACACAGTCACTGGATGATGTCATCAGTGATGTCATCAGTGATGTCATTTGAGATGTCATCAGTGATGTCATCAGTGATGTCACTGACCATGTCATGAGTGATGTAATATGTGACGTCATCATCAGTGCATTAGTGGGCGCGAGTTATAGTTAGCTGAACTAACTATAACGGGGGAATTTCTATGGTTTTGTACGAGTGAAATGTCCAACTAACTATAACTGTCCCTAAAACCTATGGTTTTTTCAGTGAATATATATATATATATGTTGCATAGGTACATATATGTGGTGTAAGGTATAGGAAACTTTACTTATCTGGCGATATTTTGAATTCCATATTCTGTCTTCGATGTTCTGTGCCTTCGATGTTCTGGTTTTGATTTCCAGGTGCACACCATGTTATTCAATGTGAAGGAATATATGGATTTTTTAAGGCACATAATAAAGCACACTCAGTCAACATTTCACAATCCAACTTTAAATCCTATCAATTAGGTGGGATTTAAAGTATATGGGTGTAAAGTAGGCTAACTCGCATCTTTGTGTATTTTCTAAATTATTCAAGCCTTGTGCAATAAGAAGTAATTTTTTTGAGAACATCAGCTGGCCTTCCTCCCACACTTCTTACATCAGTGCTGGATGTCCAGCATCCACACTCAAAATTTCTTTGCTGGAGGATGTCTTCCCTGGGACATTCTGCATCAGTAAGTTAGCATACTTGGGAGGCCTAAGAGGATAAGCCTTACCTCACGTAAACTTAGGAAACGTCATCTGCTTCATAAAGTGTGGAGTTTCCTAACTGTGGCCAACTTCGTAAATGAAGTTTTAATCTAACCCACCACTAATTCAAAATAACTTTACAGAGAGCTTGGAGCATATCCATCAAGAATATCTTGGGAAATTAGTGGCGAATAATGTGTGTTAAACATTTTAGGACTGCAACAGTGGTGAAAGCTCAATATAATGTAAATGTCGTTTTACAGGGGAGTTCCTACCATGAATTTCCCTATAAGGTTCTGAACAATAATGGATAGTTCAATTACATTTTTATCAAAAGCACCAGTCAAAATTGCATGGATCTAAAGCAGGCTCTGACATTGGCATACACCTCTCATAGTTACAGGCAAGTTGAAGGTGTTGTACAAAAGGAGATCTTTGTTAAACATCAACCAGCAAGACAGGTAGATGTGATAAAGGATAGGTGATAGTGTGAGCCTGGGATGGGTCTATTTAAGGCTTGTGGCCTGGCTGAAGACCCTAGTCCCATCGCCAGTTAGAGGAGCCATTAATGGGCATGCAGCAGAACTGCCTTTAATGCTCTGAGTGGTAATTTCACGGTTTGCATCTAGGATCCTGCTCTGTGATAACATATTTGTTTGATGCTGCTTGCAAGGTACCTCCCATTTAGATGCTACAGTCATCCAATTCCAGAATTATGGACATGCTCTACCCTTTCACATGCAGCAAACTCCTTGCAAAGGCGCCCTAAGGTGACACCGCCTATGTGGTCAACATTGCTCAGATCAGCATGCACTTTTGGTGTTGAATGTAAAAAGCATGGAAGCATGACGTGCTAGAAGTGAAAAATATTTACTTGCAGAGGGATTGTTTGGTGTTACCTGCCCATCCACTGTATTCTTTGAGAGAAACCAGAACCCAACAAAATCACCCTAATTGCTAGACATCATCTGGTTTCTAAAACACAAACTGAGAAAAACACTTCTCTGGGAGATCAGTTGCTGTGGATTTATGGAATACCTGAAGGGAAGGCTGTTTGTAGTGACTGAGTCCTCCAAAAGGTTTCGTGCTAACTTTCAATTGGAGTAGCGAGTTGGACGGAAGTCCCCTGCCAGTGTACTCGATATAAGCTGGCCATTTGGCTTATTCATTAATCATCTTCCACATGGCAGATGTGGATGTGGCATGCGTTGTGTTAGGGAAAGTCTGGCACCTGAGGTACCAGAGATAAAAACTTTGTCTCTCTTGAAGGTCTAAGGAATGGACCATCCGATTAGAGAATGCTGCACTTCAAAGCAGAGAGGAGGGAGACATCTTGAATGTAGTGATCATGCCCGAGTACAAGAGCTACTGCCACTGGAGCAGGAAAACTGAATACGCCTTTTTGCACCACCAGAACTGCACTTACAGAGAAGCAGGGTAAATGCGTGGAGAATAGTGGAGAAGTGTGGCTCAATGGTTAGAGCGGCAGACCCTGATGCAGAGATCTGGCCTGGGACCAGGGTTCAATTCCCGCCTCGGCGGGTCTTGGGCTCAACTTCCTCGGACCTGATAATTCTCGCCTCGGTGCCTATTCTAATCATGGGTCCCACTCTGCAACTCTGGGCAATAGCTTGCTTAATCTCCACAATGGCCCCACCAGCGCTGGGATGCCTGGCTTCACCTTGGGGGCGCCCAGGAGTGGACATTTCACAGGGAAAAGCCAGGAAGGGTTCCACAGCGGTATGCGTTCAGCGCCAGGAAGCCTCAGGGTAGCAGTGCGCTTTACAAGTACAAATTCATTCATTCATTCATTCAACTCAACAAATATGTGGTATGTAGATAGTGAGTTGAGAACAGTAAATCTATACTTACCTTTATAATCCTAACTTCACCATATTATGGCCACTATATATTTGGAGGACAATAATTTAGTACAACCGCTTGGCTGCACTGGTTTTCAATGGTTAAGAGATTTGTTTTCGCAACTCTGACAAGTCTTCAAGTGTCTTCAAGGCCCTGTAGTGTATTAACAGAATGATCAAATATAACCATACGCGATCTTCAATCCAGTCACCCACACTTTTCTTGGTCGCTAAGCCTAGGCTAACAATAAAGAAGATTGAAGATATGCAGCTGAGGCTCCACATCTTGGGACTTCCCTTGCAATGAACATTAGAATGGTTCCAGACACTTTCTGCTGGACCGGATGAGAACCTATACTTCTGTGTCATAACCTTCCCAGCTGCACGTCAATGTGCTTTTTACTGTTAAAGACTACTGTTGCCTAGGTATGATTCTCTGTCCCAGGGTTTCTAAAAGGCCATTTATCTTGCAGTGTGCACCATTTTATCAGTAAAAATAAATCAAACTAGCACTGTCAAGGTTACTTGCTTGTGACACACAATGCTTTGAGCCAGCCAACAGGAACTGCTGCTTCTCTGACTGCACATCATGATTGTCATCAAGTAACATTTGAGGATCTTACTTCTGAAAATGGAGGTAACAGATTTCCTAGGGATGGTCTAATAGGGTCCAGAGGCCCTCTGGTTATCTCTCTTTCATTTGTATTCTAGATATCTTGTGTCCATATCTCATGTCTTTTTTGAGATTCAGGAGCATGTGAGTAGAGATATTTCTTACTGAAACTCATGTTTTGAGGTTGAGGGCTGATGCATCAGGTGGTGCAGGCGGTCACATGACTTCCTAGCATTTAGAGCTCTGAGCCGCTTGCCCGGATTTTTTTTTTTTCGTGCAACATTCAGATACCCAGCTGTCAGTGTAAGTGAAACAGAATGCTTTGCTCTGACCCTTATGCTGTATGATAGATATACCAGCATGCCGAATCCTCAGCCCAAGCAACAGCTGGGCCAGCACTGGAAGTATGGGGGCCGCAACAGGTCAACCCTGAAAGCCACGGACAGCTGCTTCGGCCCGGTAACTTGTGGTGCATAAATTCCTGTGACTCTTCTTCTTGTAGTTATGGCTTCTGGCATGTGAGGAATCTCTGAAATTGGAAAGTCTATTCCCATCTTCACACTTCCTACCCACAGCGGGCCAGAGCTGTTGGTGCTTGCCCGCCTCCCTCCGGGGTTAGGGCAGAGCCGCTCACTCTGCCAACTGAGAATCTGCTTTACATAGTAAAGATGCCTGCCCCAACCCAAGAATACCACCTCCAACCACAATCGGATGGGTCAGATATTAGTGGAATTATCCTGGTTTATAATCTATTCATTGATAAGGTGAATGCTCTCCAAAGTGTGCGCTGATTCCTATTGGTTCTAGGTCTTGTCCTGTGAATGTTTCTGGTACACTGTTGCAAGTGTGAGTGTTTGCACATCCTGTCCTCCGATTGCGATATGTTTGGCCAAATGTAAACTTAAATGTTCGGGGATTCTTGGGGTGGATCCTGCTTAGTTCGGAAGTTATAGGTAAGTAACAAAAAAGGTGACATAAAAAAGGAGCCTAGAGGGAATCACTCCGGAGCACCCTCCACTCAATAGTTATAGATACATAACAGATCCCAAGTCCTAATAGTTCAGTTCTTCTGTTGTGAATTTTCTACTGCTTGGTCCTCTCTGATTGTACGTTGAGGAATACTGCGGAGTGGCTATCAACATTATTGTTATTATAGCATAAATCTGTAGCATCAGAATAAGGCACTTGTGGTAAAAAACGAAGACATCTCAATGGAGCTGCCAAAGGGGCTGCTGATCTTGTGTTATGCAGTTTCCTGGGCTACCATCATTTTGTGTTCCTCGTGTAAAACAAAAAAGGCATAACAGCCGAGAGTTATGAAAGTAACAAACAGTGGCTTATTTTGATGGAACTGCTGTTAATGTGCCCCTTAATCCTATTTAGAGGGGCGTAAGTAACATTTTATGACGGGTTACGTCACAAAAGTGACCCAAATCGGCACAAATGGTTTCTATGGCATTTATTGTGTATCTGAAAAGTTGCCTAAAGGTAATGCAGCCCCGCATCTCGTGAGGTGGCCTCCCTTACGAACCCAGAGTGAGACTGTTCCAGTGTTCTTGTTCTGCCCTCCACCCCACACCTCCCAATCCCTGGCCTCGCCCCTCCCTAGGCGCCATCAGTGATACTCTGTTCTTGTGTTGCCCTCTCTTTAGTTTTACAAGTCGCTGAATATCCGAGTGGCTCTGGTGGGCCTCGAGGTCTGGACGGATGGCAACAAGTGCAACGTGACAGAGAACCCCTACTCCACTCTCTGGTCTTTCCTTGCCTGGCGCCGGAAGTTGCTGTCTATCAAGAAACATGACAATGCTCAGCTCATCACGTAAGACTTGGGTACAGTGGGAATGGTAGAGTGGGGAATGCTTAATTTGAGGGGGTGTTTTCCAGGACCCAGCCTTGAGATTCATTTTAGAGCACATCCCCCTAATGGGGGATTCATGGCTGTACTAACTGTGCAGAGCCAGAAAGGTGTACATTTTGCATGATGGAGCTGCTACTGCTGAGCAGCGTTACCTGTTGTTACAGACATGCACACATTTTGAATTCTAGAATCGCACTGGTACCACCGCAAGGGGGCAGTGGTGTGAGGCGCTTACAAGGCCTCTCCTCCTAATCCGGGAGAGCCACTGGCTCGTCTACCATTGGCCGATTTGAGGCAGGATGGTTCAGAGCAGTGCCTCCTGCTGAACCATTCAGCAGCATCGGCCGCTCGCCAGGTGGGCACTGGCAATGCCAGGTTTAGAACTACAGCGACAACACATAGGAATCTGGATCTAAAGGTGACCCATTGTAAGCCAATTGCTTACCCAATCATGTTTTTGGTTCTTCGCTTTCTGTTATAAATAATACACTATTAATACCAGAATGCAAACGAAAAACAGCACTGGACACGCTACTCACGTCATATATGGAGCCATTGAAGATCAGCTCATCTTTGCATGAAGGTGGAATGCTGCTTTACTTGAAACAGGATACAACCTTTACAACACAGGCATTCACTCAATGTCTTTACCACGCAGTGCCTTTTCCACGCATAGGCTTTTACCACGCATGGTGCTAAGGGTATTTTAGGGTTTAGAGGTGAGTAGGGTTATAGGCTGCTAAAGTTAAAAAAGGGGAGGTTTGGGAGGTTTACCCCTCAATTAAAAAAAAATTACATTAAAAACCAAATTTAAAAAAATTAAAAAGAGGGGTCTTGGATGGTTCTCATTTCAGCAAAGAAAAAAAGTAAATTTATATTAATGAAGAAAGGGGGGAAATTGATTTACAATTATTATTATAAATATATATATTCACTGAAAAAAAGAAAGGTTAAAGTAACCTTATAGTTAGGTGTGATAAAAAAATCTGCCTTTTTAAACAAAAACCTTAGAAATCCACTGATAAAACAAAAGTTAAAGTGATGTTTTAGTTAGGTGAATGTCAGTGACAACATTTATGTTTTGAACTAAAAAAACACAGAAATTCACCAGTTATAGTTAGCAGAGCTAACTATAACTTGCGCCCCTGCCATGCACTTCTTATGCCCTCACATATTACATCACTCATGACATGTTCTATGACATCATTTATGACATCACTGACGACATCTCAAATGACATCGTTGATAACATAACTGATGACATCATCCAATGAGTGTGTTAGTTTGGTTTATAGTTTACATAGTGGGGGATAACTACAGCAGGGAAGTGCCCCTTTTTGACATGGTCACCCCCACTTCTTGCCTGGTAATTTATGCAATTTTGACAGGTGTGTACTGCGTTGCTACTGACCAGTTTACCACCCAGTGCAGATCTCTTTCCCTAAAACTGTGCAATTGTTCCCCAATTGGCATTACCTTCAGCACCCCTGTGAGTCCCTAGAGGATGTTACCCCTGGTATCTAGTGCCTAGGTACTAAAGAAGGTCCCTAGGGGCTGCAGCATGTATTGTGCCACCCTAAGGGACCTCTGACCTGCCATTGGAGGCCGCATGACATGGCGCAGACAAAACTGAAAACACAGCTTGGCACACCTCCTCTGCGCCATTGCGGCAAACATTGCATGCAGTATATGTAAGTCACTCCTACAGCAGGCCTTACAGCCCTTAGGCAGGGATGCATTATATTTAAGGCTCTTGGTTTTCCGTTGAAACAGATTTTTGCATTTAAATACAGATGGAAACCTTTTGTTCTCTGTCTGTATTTATATATATATATAAATGGAAAAATACTGACAAAACAAATGCTCCTGCCGCCTCCGTGCTCCTCTGTAAAAACCGTGCCTGAGGCTCACAGAGACAGCGGAAAGAAATCTGAAACTGCTGGGCTCTAACAGCCACTCTGGAGAGAGGTGCACAAGTGCAGCCAGGAGCGCCATTTCTGCTGAGACCCTCCAACACCCCTCGCCACGGTGCTCACACAAGGTACATTGTTGGAGCAGTGCAAGCAACCGATGTCTATTAAGAGGTGTTAAAACACCCCAGGACATCGGCTGCAGCCCCAGCAACCTTTTGTTTTTTTGTTGTATGAGAGAGGGAAGGAGGTCGATGGGGCAGGGCACGGGCACCTCCAACAGCTATAAGTATAAAGCCTGGGTGCATCTGTTTGGGTTTACACTACGAGCAGTCAGGACTTGAACCTCTTTGTATTCACCACATGGTTTTTGTAGAGGTTGTAAGAGTATACTGTGTAGCAGCCTTGCTGTGCTATGATTTGTCTGGCTGTCTGATTCAACAACCTTCGCCTCGTAGTTCATTCTGAACAATTTGGTGGGCTGAAACCACAACTCCTGGTTCAGTGGTACGAAACAGTAAAAAAGAGTCCTTAGTCCTAAAAAACCTACCAGCCAAACAACAAGGGTCCAACCCCAGTAAAATCAGCAGTAGAGTTAGGGTGCCAAGAATCTCAGGTCCACTTTGGTCACGATGCAGTTCAGGAGCTGTAAATGCAAAAACTGCTATTCTAAATATATAAAACAAGATATTCTAAATAGTGATACAGTGTGGTATATGTGCTTTGCATGGTATTCATTTATTTGAGGAATTCTCTGTAGCGTCCATATCAGAACACTATTCTGTACAGATAAATATGCATGATTCTTTAGATATTTTGGTGATTTACAATGCCTCGTGGGGTAGGTTGTCTTCTAGCGCACACTAAGAATGACCTGATCTTCTTCGAGCAGACACTCTCTGTGATGGCTGATAAAATGTGAGTAAAAGAGGGAGTAATGCTTTAACTTTTTGCCAGCCAGTTGTGCAAATGAGACCTAATCAATACCACTAATTCCTGCATCTTTTCTTAGAGGACAGGGAAGACATTTGTTCTCAATATGTAAAGTGCACTTAGCATAGGCTCCAATTTCAACAAGCATTTGCAATGCAATAGGTCTCGCATTTGCGAAAGTTTGAGCTATTGGCATTGTAAATGACAATGATTTTTATTTATGTTTTGAAAACCTGCATGCGGTGCATAAACACACAATTTATACTTAGTCTTTGCTTACAAGAAGCAAGTCTGGTAGTAAAAGAGGCGCAGTTTACTGCCAGCCTTGCTTCTCGTAAGCAACGACTAAGTACAAAGTGTGTGTTTACACACCGCTTGCAGGTTTTCAAAACACATAAATAAAAGGCATGGTCATTTACAATGCCAATATCTCAAACTCTCGCAAATGCGAGACCTATTGCATTGCAAATGCTTGTTCTGCATGCATCTAGCTTTCTTGTTGTGTGATGCATGGCAGTCGTGTTATTTGGCTACGTTTTGTCAACTATATGGATTTGGAACCATGGTGTGTGCATGATATATATTTAGAGCACAGATGGACGGAGAGTGTTGGAAGATATAGCATGAATATTTGAAATTATGTTACTTTGTAACAAAAACCCAGTTCATTTTGTAGTACCTTATTGCAAAACACTAACGGTGGTAGAAATTACATTTTTTTCGCGAAATTTCCCTTAAACAATGAAAATTACAGATATAGCACAAAATGTGATGTGCCAGTATCTGGCATGACATTTGTACAGGTGGGCATACCTCCTGTACACAAGTCCACGCTAGATCCCTGTAAGAGACCAGCTGTAAGAGAGTAGTTAAAGCAGAAAATGTTTGTACTGCATTAGAGATTTTCTGCCTTGAACAAGTCTTCCATGGGCGAAAATTGCGCAGAATCGTGTGAAGCAAAATTTCAGGAACTTTGGTGAGTTTCACGAAATTTTGCATGCATGACTGAAATTTCACACAGGCCAGAGTTATGTCCATTGATATATTAAACCTTCCGTGCATTCCACCATCAGTTATCAATTGTTCAGCGTGCTGCCCTACATAGAATTCATTAATTATTTTTACTACCAACGGTAGACCAGTCCTCAGTAATTTCTGAGTTCGGCTCAAGATGCAGATGCCAACATGTCAACAGTTGAAAGGGGCTTAATATTCCTCTCCAGTATATTTTACTGCTATCATTTTAAAAATGTCCATAGAGCAGAGTAGATATGTGAAATATGTCGTTTATACATAAGCTTTCGCTATTATAGTCAATTGATTCGCTTGTTTATTTTTAGTGTTTTTTTTTAGCATTAGCATGTCACCTTTCTAACAGTTCAAGATGTTCAGAGGGAGAGAGCACTCCGTGGCGTGGGGGGTGTGGGGGCTGACAGCAACACGAGTGGTGGGGGGGGAGGGGGAGGCGGATGGGGGCGGTCGCCGCATGTTAAAACGAAGAGAACATTGTCAGAAAAGAAGGGGCGTGGGGATGCGAGATGCGAGTGTATATTTGTGTGCAGTGCACACATGCCAACAGACCCGATTCCGGCGGAGTCTCCCGATTTTTAATGGAAAAAATCACTTTTTGTTTTTGCCTAAAATTGCTTCTGTTTCAATATAAGTCTATAGGGAAAATATATTACCACGATTATTTTCCCCAAATCTCCCACTTACCAGTTTTGAAATGTTGACATGCGTGGCAGTGGTTTGGTACCATCAGCGCATTGCTTTTTTCAGAAACTTCAAGCGCTTTACACCCCGTCATATTTTAATGCGCCTGCAGACATGTTTATGTCACAAGCGTTCATATTTGGGCATGGATAAGTGTAACCACCTGTGTTCCATCAGTCGTATAACCTTGCATTATTAGGCCTGTTGTCCATGATTTTAATTGAGCCTATGAGAGTTGATAGATTTTGGACATTGGACAAAGGGATGTTCTTTTAGTTAAATACAATGTTTATGGCTACCTACAAAAACAAACCACACACCAATAACCAGTTCCAATACTAAAATTTTTTTTTTTCATATCGGTTCATTATCCAAAGCTCATCCGCCTCAGATGGTTCCGGTAGGAACCATTTATAACTGGCGTGGTGAAATTTCCACCAGGGGAGCATGTTTTCACAAATTAAACCATGCTTTGAACAACGTTTGTTTTGGGGTAACATTAATTGGTTAATGGTAACCCTTGTTTTTCTTAGTGGCCGGAAGTGCACTAAGGTCACAGAGTGGAAGTTTTGCTTTTCATACCGACCTACAATGATCGATGTGACATGTTGGTTTGAGTCCTAAATCTCGACATCCCCAGAAACAAAAGACTTTCCGGCTGCTGGTGGCTTTTGTCTGCTGTAGAAAGGTAGCAGTTAGCGTCCAGTGTGCCGGACCTCTGCTCGTACCGCAGATGGCGCTGACCTGAAGTATCAAAGCCATATGCTTGCTTCTGGGACGCCCTTTAAAAGCCTCGAAAGGGTTGCGTTTGGCTATTGACGTTTCTTTACTGGAGGCTCCGCCCTCCACACCAGATAAATAAAACGCTGCAAGGGCTCCTTTTATGTCCCTTTCCCTCATTCCCCTCCCCCAACCATCCCAGCTGCCAGTCAGGCAGGCTCCTCACCCAAAATGCTACCCAACGGACCGAGCCTATGACGCTGACCCGAGAAGGGAGAGAGCCACTATGACCGCACAGCAAAAGAGACGCCGTACACGTGCACATCGCGTGTCTGTACGCGTGCACATCTCCTCAGCAAAAGAGACGCCGTACACGTGCACATCGCGTGTCTGTACGCGTGCACATCTCCTCAGCAAAAGAGACGTGTCTGTATGCGTGCACATGTCCTGTCCCCCTTCGCCCACCAAACCGACGACAATAGATCTCGCCAAGGCGAGCAGCGCATGCGCTGCGTCGCTAGGCGAGACCTAAAAACCGCTATAACAACTGAGAGCAAATGTGAATAAATGAGGAAAAATACTAGTTGCAGCATCTTCTTTTGCATGCAACAAAAATAAATGTGGATAAATACAGATAAAATGACCCAAAAATAAATATGGATAAATACAGATGGAAATGTAAAAAAAACAAATACCATAAAACGGGAAGCTCTAATTATATTACATGTGTAGATATATCTGCAGGAGGATACTGTGTTCTACATACTAAGTATTGTAAGCAGCCTTAAGTTATTAGATAGAAATGTCTCAGCATGAAAATTTCTACATAGTATAGAAGACTTGTGCACCAGGTCATAACGTATGTACATGTGCTTGCTTTGCTTGAGAAGATGGGTTATCTGTAAAGTTTTCAAAACAGTATGAAGGCTGCAGGTAGTAGACAAGTTTTGCATAGAGTGTAAACTGTTCTTAGTAGATACTTTTTAATACTCTGTGGTGTATACAGTACCCACTTTTATACTCATTTCCACTTAATTTCTCAATGTAGATTCGGTGACTGTGAGAGTTTTGATACAGCTAAAGTCTGTCAGGATTACGGCATTAGTTATGTAATAGGGCTCGAGTTTCTGGAGGAACTTGGTTTTTCCTGAACAGTTGTATACAGATTGACCATTGTGTGCAGTATAGGTTACCCTTTTATATTTGGTTGATAGTCAACATGAACTCGGCTACCCATGAAGTGTATGGTATAGAGTCGATGTTGGACATAGCACAAGGTTGCTTCACCTATGGGGGTTGCATGTATGATAGCAGTAATGATGCTTCATATTATTTTGAGCTATTTTGTACTTACGTTTATAGCTCTAATGCCGTACCCATTTATAGAGCAGTGTGTGCAAAAGAAGTTTGGATGATGTCATCAATGATGTCATAGAACATGACATGAGTGATGTAATATTTAAGGTTATAAGCAATGCATGGCAGGGGTGCAAGTTATAACTAGCAGCTCTGCTAACTATAACTGGTGAATTTCTCTGTTTTTTGAGTTCAAAATGTAAATGTTGTCACTGACCTATTTACCTAACTTTAACGTCACTTTAACCAATGTTTTTTGTCTGTGAATTTCTAAGGTGTTTTTTTTTAAAAACATCTTTTTATCACACCTAACTATAGCGTTACTTTAAACTTTTTTTTTTTTAGTGCATTTCTAGTTTTTTTTTTTTACATAAAGTTATATTTTGTTACCAAACATAATGCCAGCCCCACACGGCCTTTAACCATGCGTGGCAGGGGTTGGCTACAGGGCCTAGCCATAGGCCAGATGATGGGGTCCCCGGGCCTTTAAAGGCTCAACGAGGGAGGCTGTGCACCCTCTCCCCTTAATGAATATACTTGGCTCTGGGAAATGGAGTCCCCTGGGCCCAAAATGGGCTTGGGGGGGCTGTAATCACTACACCTCTCACTTAAAAACAAAATGGAGGCCGCCATTTATTTTTTACAATGATTCCGCGGGATTGCAGCAAAAAATGCTGATTTAAATTTTTTATTTGGCCCGGGGGGCCCTATGGGTAACCCCCACAGGGCCTAGGGGGGCCTGGTGTCCGTACACAGCCTCCTTATATACTTTTTATTTATTTTTTTACTTCAGGAAAAGGGACTTAGTCTCCAAGTCCTGTAATGGCTGCCAGCAACATTTTTCTGATGTTGCTGTCAGCCAATCAGAGTGCTCACTTCTGCGGGAGTCTGACTCCCGTGGGTCCGAATTTGCCCAAGGGAAAAATAATACCTGGGCCAATCAGAACACGAACTCAGCTGTCCAGATATACAATTTTTTTTAATCCTTAATATCTCAAAAACTACTGGGTGGATTTTACACTAAATAACAAAAAACACACTTTCTGGACCAAGATCTAGCTTCCTATCAAATTTGGTGCAATTCCTTTCAACAGTTTTTGCTGTGTCATTGGTGCATTATTTCACTTAATGATCCTTAACAAAAAATACTACGCCAATGATTTATACAATGTATGTTATTTAAATTGTGATTAAGTATGTTGTCACTGCCCATTATGAAGTAATGCGTTTTCACTTTATAACATGTAGTAAAGATGGCTCCTCTCAATGTGATCAAGGCTGCAGGGCAGCCAAAACACATCATGGAAGCACACAAATAAAATGAAAGAATTTTAAACTCCAGTGTGTCAGTAACCTTTGGCGCTTGGGAGAGTGGATTGCTGGAAAATTATTGCGGAGATTGCTGACTCTGCTTCCGATACTGACACACCCATCGTTCAGGTGCCCGGCGGGAGCCAGCATCCAAGGAGGATGATAAATAGTGTATATGTTCGTAGTGTAGATACACACATGCTGTGCATATTCCTGCCATCTAGTGTTGGGCTTGAACGTGTGCAAGTTATTTTTGTTCGAAGAAGTCTTTTCGAGTCATGAGGTGTGGTGACTCCACCTATTGTGGGGAATGCGCATGAGCATTGGTTCCATAGTCAGATTGTTTTTCTCTGTTGTCGGGTTCAGACATGTTTGTGGGAGATCTGGTTCGACGCCATGGGTTCTCGCCATGCCTTCGGCACCGTCCTTCGTTTGTCCAAACACTCCCGTTGTTCCTCGGTCGCCAAAGTCAGGTATTGCTTTGACTCCATCTCACGTACAACTGAATCTCCACTTCGGGGCCCTGCCCCTCACGACTACCATCACTTTAGCAGCTGAGAATGTCCACATGATGGTTCTGCTCAGCTTGCCATGCCACGTTTCCAAGGACAGATTTGCACGAAGTCTGAAATGTGTGCTGTCTCCAGATTACTGAAAAGAATTCTGTGCAACAAAAAGATGCTTTGGAACCAAAGGGCACGATGCATTGCCTCGGCTTCAATGGCACAGAGCCGAGGAGAGGAGGACACTCCGGACATTTTCAGTGAAGGAGAGCGAGTAGCCATGCAGCAGTAATGTGAGTTTAGTGCCAAAATCTTACAGGCATTTTCGGCGGAGGATGGCGGCTCGGAGTCCGATGTCGAGACCGAAGGGCACCCCCTCTGGGTCAGCGCCCTTTACCGTGGACCGCAGTGAGTAGTACTGTCTTCCATCCTTCAGAGGCACCAGCCTCAAGCTCCCGTGCCTCATCAGATGGCTCCAGGCCACCACTGCCTCATGGCCATGGTTGGCACCAAACTACCAGACTGGACCCGACGCCCTTGATACCTTCAGCACCGAAGTCTACTTCGAAGCTAAGCCTCACAACGTTGGGCACCACTATTGTGCAGATCCATGCACGCCCTCTTGGCAGCACTTGGAGTCAAAATCTTCAAAGCCGAAATTCATCTCGGGGCATTCTGGGCACCAACCTTCTTCAGCTTTATCCAGGCCATCATCGGAGGAAAGTGACCAGCCCATCCTGCAACGGCTTAAGGAACGGCCCGACGCAGGGGAACAGAGAATTCACATACAACCGGATCCGGGCCAGATTATGGCTAAGCCTGTCTAACCACCCAAGGAATCCGTACCTCACAAGAGGAGACACTTTCGAGGAGGCCCTTAACCCTCCCTCGGAGACAATGCCCAAAAAGCCTCAGCCCCACAACAGAGGCACCTCTCCATCAGTGCCTAGACTTTCTAATCCTCCTCCTTCTCTTTTTCCACCTGCTCCTTCTCCTCCCTCTCCTCCTATTCCTAACCACACCTGTGTTGTCTGTGGATACACAAACACATTCCCCGCAAGGATCTTCACATTCAGGGGGCGGGGACAGTCCAGGTTCACCCTATAACCCATATGACCCTTCATATGACCCCCAGGCTCCTGACCCTTGGGATGACTACCAGGTAGATCCCCCGCAGACACTGACCCAGATTTGTACCCAAACAGACATCTCGCCCTGACGACACGACCAGTTACCATGAGTTACTACTCAGGGTAGCAGCTTTTCATAAGGTTCAGCTACACGTTCAACCTGAGGTGGATGTTTTCCTTCCAGAAACACTTTTCTCCACTCAAAGGTCCCTCCAATACTTACACAAGTTGAAGAGCATGCTCAAGCCTGTCTGGGGCATCATCGTGGAGCCCATGAAAGCCATAGTCATCATACACCGGTATGATAAGTAGTTTATAACTTCTCCCTCGGACCACCCCCTATATCACAGGTCAGTTACCCCCTGATTCACTGATTGTGCACCCAGACAGGAAAAGAGCTAACTCACAGGGTATAGGAGATGCCCCTTGACCTGGAGAGCAAGAAAATAAATGCGGTTGGCAAGCATGTTGTAGGGCAATCCACTCAGTGGTGCATCGCTAATTCCATTGGCTTGCTCTCTCTGTATGATGGAGCCCAATGGGATGAATGGAATAGTTTATCCAACATCTCATAGAACAATACCGCAAACGGGGGCATGAGTTGGTAGCGAAGGGGAAAATAATCTCCAACAGCAACATTGGTTGTGCTCTAGAAGCCGCATACACAGCTGCGTGCAGCATTTATTCTAGCCTGCCCTTGCAGCGAGATGCATGGCTGCGCGTCTCCGGTTTCAAACCGGAGGTACAACAACACCTCCTTAATGTACCTTTTGACTGCAAGCATCTTTTCAGCCCCCAGGCCGATGAGATCCTCGAAAAAATAAAGAAGGATACTGACACGGCCAAAGCCATGGGCGCACTACAGACACATGGTGCCCAAGGCTCCTTTTGCCGCTCCCATTACCGTGGTACAGCCAAAGCAGCTGCAGACCCAGAGACTTCCACCTCCTACACTAGACAATGGCAGCAAACCCCTTCATGGAGTTTCTACAGGGGAGGGTATAAAGCGAACAATGGTAGAGGTAGAGGCAAAGGAGCAGCTCCCAAAGGAGCTACCACCCCAAAGCAGTGATGCTCTTCTTTTTCCCCCGACCATCCAACACCTGTCGGGGCAGACTACAGGGGTTCATGCCCCTATGGGAGGCAATTACCTCCGACCGGTGGGTTCTAGACATAGTACGGGAGGGGTATTGTTTAGAACTTACCCAAACAATACCCATCTTTCCTACCGCACAAACAAGGTATCCTCAGAACACCAACATCTTCTCCAAGAAGAGGTGCTCGCCCTACTTGCCAAAGGGGCCATAGAGCCAGTGCCGCCACCACATCACTGCAGAGGGGTGTAGTCCCTGGACTTCTTCATTCCCAAGAAAGTTGCCTCCCTCAAACCTATACTCGAACTCCGACCCCTCAACAGATACACCCTGTCAGAATATTTCCACATGGTCACTATTCAGGATGTCATTCCTCTGTTGCTACCAGCGACTTCATCACTGACCTCAACTTGAAGGATGCCTACTTCCATATTCCCATTAATTTTGCCCATCGAAGTTTCCTGCGGTTAGTGGGGAGTGACAACATTATCAGTTCAAGGTGGTGCCCTTTGTGGTCACAAAGTCCCCAGAGTCTTCACCAAGTGTCTAGCCGTGCTAGCCGCTCACCTCAGGTGAGGTGGCATCCATGTGTTCCCTTACCTTGACAACTAGCTGATCAAAAGTGCCACACAACATCAATGTCTGGCACACACGCAGACAACCATAGACCTTCTACACAGGTTGGGCTTCACAATAAATATCCTACCTTCAGGTACAACCCGTCCTTGGGGCTAACTAGACTTAAGAGTGGGGAAGGATTATCCAAGTCTTGCCAGGGTCCACACTTTTCAAAATCTGATACCTTTTTTTCAGACAGATTGTTAGGTAACGCTCCGGACAGTAATTCGTCTGTTAGGCATGATGGCATCCTGCATTGCAATATTTCCTCATGCAAGGTTACACATGTGTCCCTAGCAGCACAGTGGTCTGAGGGTCTGAGGCGGAAGGTCTATCGGAGGATTTAGTGTTGATGTGGGTCCATTCTCATCAGTCTGTGCAATGGGGGAGCGCCAATAACCTGGTGCAGGGACGGCCCTTTCTAGACCTAGCTCTACAGGGGAAAATTACCACTGATGCCTCACCCACTGGATGGGGGGCGCAGCTCCAATATCACACAATCCAGGGCTTGTGGACACCCGCACAGCAGGGCCTCCGCACCAATCATCTGGAATTACTAGCTATTCAATTTGCTCTTCGAGCATTCCTTCTACTCATTCGCAACAAGGTCGTTCTAGCCTGCACAGACAACACCACAGCCATGTTTTACCTACAAAAGCAAGGAGAGGACGCACTCACCCCAGCTGTCTGTTCTAGTCTAGTGTATCTGTAAGTGGGTGATACATCACAAGGTGCAGTTAGTCATTCAGTACATTCACGGTCTGGACAACGACTTGGCAGACCTGCTCAACAGGATGCATCAACAAATCCATGAGTGGGAATTCCACCCCCAGACCCTACTCTTTTACTTCCAGAGGTGGGGGTTTCCTCACATAGACCTGCTCGCCACTGTCGCTTTATGCACTATTGCCTTCCAAACGATATCAATCTCCTCACACCTTCAGTACAAGACATTGTCTATTACCTTCTTTGTCTTCAACAGTCAAGCCTTGCCTACACCTCCATTCAATTACATTTGGCTGCTGTGGCTGCTTACCTACAGAATAGGCAGCAAACTTCTCTTGTCAGAATTTCAGTCATTAAGGCCTTCATGGAAGACCTCAAGAGGGTTATCCCGCCCTGGACGCCTCCTGCTTCAGTGTGAATCTTAACATTATCCTAACCAACCTCATTGGCCCTCCTTTTGAGCCCCTTTACTCATGCTCGCTTCAGTTTCTTTCATGGAAGGTAGCCTTACTTGTAGCTATCACTTCCCTCAGACGAGCCAGTGAGGTACATGCTCTCAACTTAAAGGAACCTTTCTTCCAAGTTCATCTAGATAGGGTGGTTCCTAGAACCAGCCCCAAATTTCTTCCTAAGGAGGTTTCCAGTTTTCATATCAAGCAAACGGATGATATGCCAGTATTGTTTCCACATCCAGAGTCTGTTTTAGAACGCGGCTTGCAGACTCTGGATGTCAAAAGAGCATTAATTTATTAAGGGGATAGAACAAAACCTTTTTATGAAACACAAATCTTTGTGTCTTACTCCAAACCACAGGAAGGGCATGCTATTTCAAAAGCAGGTCTTGCTTGTTGGCTTGTCAAGTGTATCCAAACTTGCTATGCTAAAAGATCCCTACCTTTCCCTCCTCAACCCCATTCCACACGTAGAAAGGGGCTTCTACGGTCTTCTTAGGGAACATACCCCTAGCTGACATCTGTAAAGCAGCTACATGGTCCACTCCTCACACTTTTATTAAGCATTACTGTGGGATGTGCTAGCTAGGCAACACGCTAGAGTTGGCCAAGCTGTCTTACTTACATTATATCAATGTTCTACAACATCTTCAGACCACCACTTTTGGGGAGGACTGCTTTACAGTCTATCCACAGCATGTGTATCTACACTACACATGCCACAAACAGAAAATATTACTTCCCTGTGAGCATCTGTTTGTAGTGCTGTAGATTCACATGCGCCCACCCTCCTCCCTGGGTCACCTGACATTTGTTGCAGATGCGTGGACCTTATTTCTGACCTTATGGTCATTCAATTCTGTATCTCTATGTGCCATCTACATCTTCGCTCTCAGGGCAGGAAAAACAATCTGACTATGGAGCCGATGCCCATGTTCATTGCCTACAATAACTTGCACACATCCAAGCCCAACAATAGATGGCAAGAGTACAGGCGTATGCACAGCATGTGAATCTACAGCACTACATGTTATATATAAATATTTATTGTTAGACCTGGCATCCTTAGCGTTGGTCTCCCTTCCATTTTTTATGATGCCTCCTATGTTACTGATCTGTTTTTGCTGGTGTTAGATGCTTTGGGCACTGTGCCACTGCTATTCAGTGCCACAGTGCAAGTGCTCCCTATGATAAATTGTGTTATGTATTAGTGACTCCATGATTGGATGATTGGTTTACTTGTCAGTCCCTAGTACAGTGCACTGAGTGTGCCCAGGGCTTGTAAATCCTTTGCCGCTGGTGGGCTTGCAGCACTGGTTGTGCCACCCACAGAAGCGGCTTATAAAATGTGTCTCAGGCCTGCCATCGCAGAGCCTGTGTGCAGCCTAGGGCTGCCATGTCGACTTGGTGAGTGCACCCACTTACCAGTCCCTAAACCTTCCCTTTACTACATGTTGGTCACCCCTAAAGTAGGCCCTAGGGCAGGGTGCATTGTAAGTATAAGGTAGGACATGCCCTGGTGTGTGTGGCATGTCCTAATAGTGAATTACAGCCATTTTCGTTTTTCACTATTGCAAGGCTACCTGCTCCCCATAGGCCAGAATGGGCAGACTGACTATTACACCTTATAGTCAGAACTGACCCAGGGAACATGGTAGAAAAACGAATTTAGTATGCCTGAACTCAGAATGATAAAATACATCTTTTAGTGAAGTTGGTTTTAACATTCTGTGTTTGAAAATACCACTTTTAGAAGGTGGGTATTTTCTTGCCTAAACTTCCAAGCCTGCCTCTGCTAGGTTGTGTATTCCTTGTCTGGAGATTGAGTGACAGGGGCTGGGGGTGGCTACAGGAGACAGGGTGAGTCAGCACAGGGCTGAATAGAAAGATCTGCATCCAGAGTGGAGGGAGGAGTTGCACCTGGGTCTGAATAGGGCTGTGCCTGCCTTCCACAATGCTGGCTCCACCTCCTGCCGGGCGGCTGAGCACTCTGCCCCACATTCTGAAAGGAAAGAAGGAGTCAGAAAAACAAAGTGCTCCAGGACTGACCCGAACTGGTTTTGGACTAGGCAGAGGCCTCTCTTCCTTCAGAGAACAAAGAGAAACTGTGTATAAAAAGGGGACCCAGACCCCTAGGAAATTAGATCACTTTGGGAAAACAAGAAGAAACCTTTGCTGAGGAGCGGAACCAAGAAGAAACTGAGGAGAAGACTATCCCTAAGCTAGAGGGATCTGCCTGCAGTGGTTGCCTGACTGCCAAAGGAAGGAGAAAGGACTTTGTGTGCACTTTTATTCAACTTGTGAAGGATCTCCAAGGGCTTGAGAAAAGAGCTTGCCTCCTGCTGAAGTCTCAGGGACAACAGACTTCAACCACCAGCTCCCCAAGAATCCTTTGAAAGTGCCTGCTGCTGTTTTGGGCCTTCTGAAGGGACTGCGTGTCGCAAGGAGCTGGAAGCGCGACTCAAGAGGGAGAAGCGTGTCGCCGCCGCAGCCGCTGCCGTCGCATCACGGAGATGACGCCGCTGTAGCTGTCGCATTGCACCGCATCTCGAGAAACGTCCCGCAACCCCGAAGAAGCATGTCGCCGTCGCAGCCGCTGCCGTTGCATCGTAGATGTCGCCGCTGTAGCTGTCGCATTGCACCGCATCTAGAGAAGAGTCTCGCATCGAGGAAGAAGCGTGTCGCCGTCGCAGCCGCTGCCGTCGCATCGTAGATGTCGCCGCTGTAGCTGTCGCATTGCACCGCATCGTTAGAAGCGCCTCGCATCCACGGAGAAGCGTGCCGCCGTCGGAGCTGCTGCCGTCGCATCACGAAACAAGGGTGTCGCCGCTGCAGTTGTCGCATCGAGCGGAAGCGTCTCGCAACGTCGGAGAAGAGGGTCGGCGCCAAAGCCGCTGTCGTCGCATCACGGAACAAGGGTGTCGCCGCTGCAGCTGACGCATCGAGTCGAGACTTCTCGCAACATCGGAGAAGCGTGCCGCATCAGGAAGAACTTGACGTCTTTATTTCTTTGCACCAGAACTTTGTCGCATCTCCATCTTTGCAACACTTTCGTTGTAGAAACGTGATGCATCGTAAGGTACATTGACTCAAAGTGTCGCATTTTAAGAACTGAAGAGAACTAAGCTAAACCTACCATTTTAAGTACAGTATTGTGGATTTTTGTCGTTTATGGTCTTGTGTTAAATCTATATAAAAGATACTTATTTTTATAATACAACTTGTGTGGTGTCCATCTGTAGTGTTGTCACTAGATTACTGTATGTGTTCACAAATGCTTTACACACTGCCTCTGAGATAAGCCTGTCTGCTCGTGCCAAGCTACCAAGGGGGTGAGCAGGGGTTATTTTAGGAGTGTACCCCCTTACCCTGACTAGAGGCAAGGGTCCCTATTTGTCACAAGAACCAACCTGTGCCAACTAGATACCCCCAAATCTAACATTTATATATATATATATGTGTGTGTGGGTTTAACTTACTTTTAATAAACTTACCATGCGTGGTAAAGGCAATGCCTGGTAAATGATGCATGGTAAAGGTATACGTAGTAAATGCATGTGTTGTATCAAAATGGAGTACAAGTATTTGTAATTCTGTGGTGCTGCACAAATCTAGTTTGGGTTCAGTGGAGTACTTGAGTACTTTACGTAGTAATATGGTTGACATAGGAATTACTCCACAGAAAGGACAGAATGATAGAGGTGCCACTGGCATTTGTCTAGAGCAGAGCCCGCCCGAACAGACTAAGGGCCAGGAATCCTGGTCTACCTTTTCCAGGTAAGATCATTTATTCAAGGGAACAACTCTGGTCCCTTCACCAGCATGCTGCACCTATCTGCAGGTCTATCTGTGACCCTTATTTGACAGCTAAGGGGTGCAGCCATTGCAACTTTTGTTTTAATGTATTGGAGAAGTCTAACACTGTTTCTTGTGTGGGTCACCAGATTAGAAGGAAGCACTCTATCTATCGGTTAGGCAGCCTCAATTGTCATTATCTAGCTTGCCACTACTTGGAGATATACGATCTAAGATGAGAACACATGCCGGATTCGGTTTTCCTTACACAAACCGGGCTCCATGAGCTCTCACACCTGATACTATTTTAGCCCTCCCGCCAGGATACTGCATAATTAGGCAGGACTGCACCGAGATGAGTGGTGGGGGGCTGGCTATTGGTTATGAGTCAGATTTCTCTTGTCAATTTGTTAATTTATCCATGGATGAATGTGAAAGTGCTTTTTTTCTTGAAGTTTCACCAATAACCTCACGTTTTCGGGCTCTTTCATCTATCGCCCTCCTGGCCCAGCAGGAGCTGAAGGTCACAGATAGCCGAGGCATTATACCCCAACATTTTTAAATGTGCTAATTTCACGCTTTTAGGAGACTTTAACATTCATTTTGATAATTATAACTGTAATATTGCTAACACTATTATTGGAGATTTGAAAGCTTTGGACTTTCATCTTCTTGTTAAATATTCAACTCATTCAGCAGACCATCTATTAGATCAGATATTTTCCAACTTTTCTGATCTGTCTGCTCAAGCTCCGTTCCCTGTGACCTGGCCAGATAACTATGTCATCCCCTTCTTAATTACTGGCTTGGAGCATATTGAAGGAGACTAAGATGCTCCCGGCCTCTTCAGATGCTGGACTAAGCTTAAGCCATGGAATTCCGTTCTCAGCTGGAGGGATCTCTGGATTCACGTAATTCCATTGTTGATAATTGGATCCGCTCCAACTTGATTTCTGTGTTTCCACTTCAGCTCAGGAAGACAGTTAGTCGATGACCTCCTAATCCTTGTTTTACTAATAAGGTATTACATTTAAAGAAAAGATGTAAAAGATTGGAATTCATCTGGTGCAAACATTACACAGAGGAAGATAAAAAGAGGCTGAAGGAGGCTTCTAGAATTTATCATAGAGCATGTAGGTCTCCACAAGCTATGTTTTACTTGGCTAAAATCTCTACTTCTAACAATTCTCCTACGGAACATTTTCAGATTGTGAAATCTCTATTCGACCCGACCAATGTTGCACCTCGTCCTTCTCTCTCGCAAGAAGACTGCAGTGGCTTGGCAGAGTACTTCTGCAAGAAGGTTGACACCATATATTCTTCTTTCCAGGAGTCAGAGACCTATCTGGATTTGATGTTGGCATCTACTGATTCCCAAATTGAGTTGACTCAGTTTCTGCCATAGAAGACTACTTTAGTAAAAGCTGTGTGCTCCATCTGACCCTTTGCCAACAGACCAGCTCAATTCTGTGAGTGATGTGCTTCATCCTATTATAATTTGAACTTTTAAATTCTTCACTACTGTGTGACACGGTTCCTTAAGCCTGAAAACATGCTTTAGTTCTGCCGCTACAAACAAAACCCCAATGTAGAGGCATCTAATTGGGCCAACTACAGCACCATCTCTTTGCTACGAAACATATTAACACCCAGCCGTTGGCTTATTTGGAAGCTAATTTATATTTGTGAAGTGGCGTATTTTGGACTAAAAGACAATCGGAGAGTCCTACTCTCTGGTCTCCTGATATATTGCCCCCCCCCCGACACTCCTCCGGGTCCACAATCCCAATACATTTCAAAATGGGATCAGATTATTGAACCCGTATTGCCAGCCATAAATTTGTAATTTTAGGTGATTTTAATTTACATCTGGAGGATAAGGAGTGCAAAGATATCGCCACTTTCCTTGATCTTATCAACAACTTTGAATTCATTCAACCAGTGAATGCCCCCACTCATAAGGCTGGACACACACTTGATGGCATATTTTTAAATTCTTCAGACTTTGAGGTTGGGAAAACTCTCCCGCTCAGTTGGGCAGACCAATTATTTTTACAATTTAACCACAGAGGGTAGTAAGAGCTACTCCCTGTAAGCCATTCATGTATAGGAGTTCGAACTGAAGTTCTAACACCAATGCAGAAGCTTCATTAAGTAGGTCACTCAAGGAAAGGAATATCATGCAGAATCCTAACCCAGAAGTTTTTAATGAACAGATTAGTGCAGTAATAAAAGAGATTGCTCCAATAAAACAGAAGGAGTGTCTAAGATCAAAAGCACCCTGGTTTTCTGAGGAATTAAGGGTCCTAAGAAGACACTGTTGGGGTCAAGAACACAGGTGAAGAACTACCCTGTCTTAGAAGGAGAGGAGTAAAAGTAAAGATACAATTGCCACCTACAAAAGGGCTATTGCAGAGGCCAAATCTGTTTACTATACAGGTAACTTGCGGCCTTGAATATTCCAATTGAGCTTTTTAGGACAGTTAAAGAGTTATCTAACCCTCCTTTCAGCAGTCTCTCAAAAACTCTCAAAGTGTCGGCAATAACATAGCAAACCAATTTAAGAAGAAAATTGTGAAAGTTTTTTCAGAAAAGCATTTGGTTGAAGGCGGGGTTAACCTCCTGAGGGAGACAGAGAATCTTAGAGATTCCTTTCTCCTCATAACCCATACTCAGACTAAAATCTTCTTATGCAACTGAAGTCAGGATCCCTGGAGGACCCCTGGTCCCCCAAAGTTCTCCAATTGGCACCCGCTCTGTTTAGAAAAGGTCCTGCATAGAGTTATTAGTACAGGAATATTCCCTCAGCTATTGAAGGAGGTGATTGTCTTCCTTTAAAGAAAAAGCCAAATGGAGCATTAGATCATCTCAAAAACCTACACCCCATCTCATTGCTGCCTGCTCCAGCCACAATGTTAGAGAAATATATGAATCAGCTTCTGATGGAATTCATTGCTACACATAACCTTTTAACTCCTTCTCAAAATGGTTTCCGTAGAGGACACAGCACAAAATCTGCTTTGGTGGTAGCGGCAGATCTTATTCAGACTCCAGTACACCAGGGTGATGCTGCTATTTTGGTGATGTTGGATTTATGCGCAGCATTTGACACAGTGTCTCCTACCCGCCTGGTGCTCAGATTGCGTCAGGCAGGGATGAGAGACAGCGCATTGGCCTTACTGAGCTCTTTTCTCACCAACATAACTCATACAGTTAGCTGCGGTAATTTTAGGGCTCCTCCTATTCAACTACCATGTGGAGACCCACATGGGTCTTCACTTAGCCCAATGCTGTTCAATCTTTGTGTGGCTCCACTAGCAACCCTAGTGAGGTCTTTCAGTTTCCAGTCTCAATCTTATGCAGATGATACTCAGATTATTGTCTCAGTGGCCGGTGACAAACATGCTGTGGTTGAAAGGTTCAAGCAATGTATGTTAAACATCAGTAGCTGGATGAAGGAGAATTGCCTAAAACTTAATGCAGAAAAGACAGAGATTCTGATCTTCAGTGCCCAGAATTCTGTGTGGTCAGGGATGTGATGGCCAGAGACATGCAGTCATCTTCCCACCCCAGTTAACACTGCAAAGAACGTAGGAGTCATTTTTGACAACAGGCTTGCTTTTGACTCACAAGTCAACAGAACGACCAGCACTTGTTTCTGCATCATCAAGATGTTGAGGAAAATATTTCCCTTCATTCCCTCTGAACTTAAAGCTGCAGTAGCAATTGCTCCTGTGACATCCAGGCTTGACTATTGCAATGCACTTTATCTTAACATCAATAAATCTCTCCTTAGGGAACTTCAGGTGATCCAGAATGCGGAGGCCCGGCTTGTCTTAAATATACTGAAGCGGCTCTCGGTAATGGAGGACCTGAGTACCCTACACTGGGTAGCAATCCCACAGAGAGTACATTTTAAAGCCTTCTGTATGTTACATAAGGCCATGCACCAGCAAGGTTCACTTGCTCTAAGGTCTGCATTTCATTGGCATCACCCTGTACGACAACTGAGATCCTCTTAATTTAGGAGGGTGGCCATTCCCAGATTTCAGAAGGCTAGATGGGGAGGTTGTGCCTTCTCGACAGCAGCGGCCAAACTTTGGAATACGTTGCCCCCTCAGATAGCCAGTATGGACTCTCATATGGCCTTCCGGAAACAATTGAAGATGTGGCTTTTCTCTCATTCCTGACTTCCCCCCTTCTTGAGGGTTGCTTCTTTTTGATGGTTAGCGCTTTGACGCCTATGGGCATAATGCGCTCTATAAATACAAATTTAACATTCTGCACCCCTCCCAATTTAGATTTAGGCCTGAACATAGTACAGAGTCTGCTTTGCTAGGAGTTACCTAGCACTTGAGGCAAGAGCTAGACTGGAGAGGTACCACAGCCTTTATTCTTCTTGATTTAAGCGCCGTTTTTGAAACTGTCTCCCATCAGGTTCTTCTCAGGCAACTATCAGCAGCTGGTATTCAAGACATATCTCTTGCCTGGTTTCAGTCTTTCCTGAAAGAATGCCCCTTCCAGGTAATTGCTGAGTCCCATAAATTTTCGTTGTGCAAGCTACCTCATGGAGTCCCTCAGGCCTCCTCACTGACCCCTCATTGTTCAATATTTATATGCGTCCTTTGGCGGACATAGTGGCGAACCATGGACTGGCGATCTACTCCTACGCTGATGACTTGCAAATTGTTATAATCTTTTCTTCATCAGATTCCAACACTACGTCTAATTTGACAAACTGTCTTAACAATGTGGCAGACTGGATGAGGCTTAATTTCTTGAAGCTTAATGGTAGCAAGACAGAAGTGCTGGTCCTGGATAATCAACCCCTGCTATGGGGCCTTCACAATTAGACTGATTAATTAGGCAACTGTCCTACTCCTAAGTAGGTCATTAAAGACCTGGGTTTTTGGCTGGATAGTAAATCAACTATGGAACAGCAAATCATTAAGGTTGCTCCTTGCTGCGTTGGCCTCCTAAGATGCCTCAGAAAGATAGTAAGTCTCTCAACATTGGAATCTTAAAAAACGACCATGCAGGCCGTGGTAATTATCAGGCTGGATTATAGCAATGTGCTCTATTTGGGAGCTACAAACGCCCGTTTAAGGTGTTTACAGACTGTTAAAAACGGAGCGGCATGTCTGCTGTGCCACATTCCTCGTCGAGCCTCAGTTGCTCAATACCTTCATTGCTTGCACTGGCTTCCAATAACAAAACGTATTAAATTTAAATCTTCATGCTATGTTTATAAAGCTTTGCACCAAGCCAGGCCAGCATGTATTCTCTTCCTGATTTGGCCTTATATCCCTAAGCAGATGCTTCGATCTAGCAAACTGCAACTCGCCTTTATTCCTAAAGTCAGACTGTCTAGGGAGGGCAGAAGGTCCTTTACGTTGTTACGACCCAAGTTATGGAACTCTCTACCCCTCCATCTTCGCCTCTGCAACTCTTTAGAAACATTTTGGAAGATGCTTAAGTCCTGGCTTTTCCAAGCCTCTGAGTTTTGGTTCCTCTCTTGTCCACCAGCGCTGGGAATCCCCGTTGGGGTAGCCATGCACTTTATAAATTGATTGATTGTAGTGAGTGGTACTGACACAGACATCCCAAGAAATTTGTTTTCGCTTGGCATTTGCTCTTCTAACAAATTAGGCACTGCAAGATTGTAGGGGGAATCTCATACAGGTAAGGGGCTTTCTGGCACTTTCCCAGTCTTAGTAAACAGATAACCCTAAGCCTTGTACCTCCAGCTTCGCAGAAATTACAAGGTACCATGCTAACTGTGTGTCGTCTCCATAATCAACAAAGCGAATCTACTTAAATTATTAAACTAGTGGTTTATGTTCAAATCAGTCTCTTTTCATTACATAACACAAACAAAATGGGAGCATGTGGTCCTAAAAATGGTCTAAGCATGAATGCAGATACCCAGAGTTTCGTTTCACCAAAAAACAGAAGCTGTCTAACTGGCTTTATTGACTTTCACGCGGCTATCCATGCTGTCATGGCCAGCAACTTATGCAAATAAGTGGTCTCTCACAGTAGTGACTTGGACCTATCCTGTTCCCAGGAGAAGCCACTCCTATGACTGTCAGGAGTGCTCTTCTACTGTGCCTGGGCAAGAGTTGTTCTCCTGTGCTTTATTCTCTCTCTCTCTCTCTCTCTCAACTATAGCCTTCCTATTCTCAACTGGAAAGCTACAGCATACAGTCTTTCTCCTGCAAATCTTTAATTGCACTGTGCTGGTCAAGTGTTTGGGCCTAATTTAAAGTTTGGCAGATGGAGTAAAGTATGTTGGGATGGCGGAGATAATCATTGTTAAGGTGGAGGACATTACTTCTGTGATCCTGAGGGTACTCTTCGCCCCAAATTTAGAGATGCCTGCCAGCCAGCCCTGCTGTCATCTCTGTACATTGGAAGGAACCGCCCCTGTGGTGGTTTCTTTCAATATACCACAAGTTTATTGTACGTTTGCTGTAGGTTTTGGCGGCCATACACCAAACTACTGACTTTTTTTTTCTTTTCAAAACAAACAAGTAAAATGCGAGTTTGTTTTAGAAAAACAACAAAAACAAAAAATGAATTCAACTAAACTACTGACATTTTTTTGTTTTCCAAAACAAACAAGTAAAGTGGGAGTTTGTTTTACAAAAACAAAACACTAATAAAAGCCCATCCATGGGAGTTTCCTCCAAGGGTGTAAAGGTCATTATTGTCTTTTTTCTGTCCCTCGATGGACAGGGAAAAAAGGTATTACACTGTCTATCCCAAATAGGACGGATGGTGTAAGGTCTTTACTTTGACGGCCCCTACTTTGTTGAGCCATAGGAGGGAGCATTCCATTGATGCAGTTAACGGGGCCTACGTTGACAGAGCAAAAGCGTGTCCATCGATGACATGCTTAATGCCCGCCCATCTCTAAATGAGAAGCGAGGACCACGGATTTGGCTGGCTTTTAGCTGAGTAGCACACTGCTCCAGAACCGAAATCAGTGGTTAATATGGTGGTTATTGTTGGTTGTTGATTACTGATGGCTAAGAGGATTAGTCATGTTTTCTCGATGAAACAATTCTATGCATTTGCTCCAGTTTCTTTGTGGCAGATTAAATTAAAATGCGTTATGTGAGATTATTAGTGGGGGCTATGTAAATTCATGCAAATGATTGTTGGGATTAAGAGATAGGCTAGAAGAAATTAAGTGTTGCTAGCTCGCAGGGTATGACTCTTACAAAAGTAGTGATTGTAAACATCTGATTGTATCCTTTGTAATGAGAAGTGTGAAATTTGCAGAAATACAATCCTAAAGACGAAGGGAAATATGCATGTGACTTAGAGTGGGCTGTTCGCAAAGAGAAGAGGCATGCAGAGGATCCAAAGGAAAGAGAGGCTTATTTAACAAAAATGAGGGGAAACAATTGTAAACTTAGTCAGGGTCTATTTTTCATGCAGAGTTTGGAATATAGAGGAGGCTTTTTCAGATAGCATGCTATCTGAGGGCGCAAAACTGTGGAAAGAAACATTTTCATGTAAGATAGCGAAATATTAGCTAATTTTGACAGGTACTGCAATCAGGTCAACAGTCTGTGAGCTGCTAGGCTACCATTAGACCACCACTTCCTCAAGTGATTAGCTCAAGGGTTGGAGGCATAAAGTAATGGCTGGACTCATATACAGGGGAATATCCAGAGCTTTAGGCTGTGGTTGAAGAAAGCAGCAGCCTCATGATCATAGCAGCGTGATAGACTCCACGGGGTAAACAATGGATTCAACAAACAAGCATTGCAGTGCCAATAGGTCTGGCTTATGAATGAAAGTGCCTTTCGTGTTATTGATGGATTTAGGATCTCAATACTTCATCATACATGCACTCTGTCACTCACCTTTGCACTCATGCATCTAGTAATCCTTCCACTGGCTCATTCTTCCATTCACCCTCTGACACAAACACAATAAAATACACACAAGGTCAACAACATGTGTAAGATAAATTAAAACAATAGAAATAGAAAAAAGAGTACATGCTGCCATCTAAACATGGCATGCATATGCCTGCAATAATTAAATTAAACATAGCAGTGGGTGTCCATCTTCCAGTGGTATTGTACACTGTCTATTGTTGTCTTAAAGTTCCAGCATGGCCACCATGTTTAAAACCAATGTGTTGGCCATCTTGGAATGGTAAAACAATGATACACTAAGGACAACAGAATTCCATAATGGTCACCCGGTTTAGAGAAAATGGACATATGGGATATGGTGCACTACAGATAAAAGGAGTGGCAAGGAAGGGGGCCCTCAGCAATGCCTGGAGAACTCTAGTATCCTCTTAAGAATAGTTACAATAATAAAATTAAAAATGAGAAGCAAACAAATGAAAGCGGAACTATTAAAGAAGAACATTGAAAACAAAAGAACTGGACTACCAGCCCTTACACTGAAGCACACTTCAGGTGGATATGCACTTGTGATCAGAAAATGGAGTCATTCATAGGGCAGGAGAGCGAAAAACTGTTGTGGACTAAATCATTACCCTATGCAATATGCTGCCATGAATGGAAGTAGAGTGTAAATGACACTCAGACAGAGGAATGGCAGAAGAGAGCTATATGAATATATATTTTCATATGTGGATGTATGTATTATTTTATGATTTTTTTTATAACAAGATCCTGGTTAAACCTGTCAGGCCTTCCAAAGAGATTCCAGCAAGCATTATTATTGTTAAAATCTTCTACACCTAGGGTTTGTTAAAGAAAGTAATCAACATCAAATTCCTTGCCTACAAAGGTAATCTGTGAGAGTCATATAATAAAATACCTGACTGCAGCCTTTACCATGGTGTACAGACAATCCACCCTTAGAAGCCTTTTGATTTTTAACGTATGTGTTACATAGTAATGCCTTTGTCATAACTTTTCATCATAAACAAATTGTTGCAGTCACCTTGGTATTGCCCCGATCATCCATATCCCTACCTACTATAGCAAGATCACTTGTTTTTCTACATGCATAACGCAGTCTGTCTCTTGCTCTTCCAGAGGCCACGCCTTCCAAGGCACCACCATAGGGTTGGCTCCGCTGCTGGCAATGTGCTCTGTGTACCAGTCTGGAGGGGTGAACATGGTGAGCTTGATTTGTGATCCTTGCTGTAATGCACTCGTCCTTGTTCCCTGAGGTCCATTTTTGCTTCTCAACTCCTACTTATTTTCCTTATTCCAAAACCTCCCTCTTGTACGCTGCTGTTATACCCCTTAACATTATTCTTCTGCATCGTAGTCCTTACCAAATGAAGTATGCCCGCACTCAGGAGACAATCCCCCACTTGCCCTTTGTTCCCACTGGTGTAGCTCGGCTGGGTTTGTAACACTGCATTTGCTTGTCCAACAGCTTTTGATTCTTGTCTTGTTTTACAGCACTTTTTCCAATGGTTCTCCTAGATCTTACTTCATCTCAATGTATTTTTTATTTCAGCTTTCAGCCATAAATAATCGATAAAACAATTAATACATACATTCAAATATATAGAACAGCAGTCTCATATCGGACTTATCAACCTAAAAAATGCAAACGGAAATACCTGTTTAACCTGCAGCTGCCTGCAAACATCCTAACAAAGTGCAAATGCATGAGAATAAAACCCATGAACACCGTACTTCCCTTAACAATATATATTCCTGTTAAAACCAGGCCAGGGTTCCATAACGACTGGCATTTCCCTCATAGGTGAACAGACTGCCCATAGATACGAAGCTTTTGAGTTAAAAACAAGTTCATTGTCTGTACTAAGGCAGAACAGCAATACCGAGCCAACACATTTAATCTCGTAAAATCTAAAAAGGGGCAGAAGCCATCTTTGATGTGCTAGGTCATATTTTGTGCAAACATAGAAGACACCGGTTTCACGCTAGCCTGGCTGATGAGGGGCGTTATCCCGAAACCGATCTCAAGATACTTGTTTCCTGTCCAGGGAAGACCTGGCTTGGCAGTTCGGACTGGACTTTCCCCATAAGGAACAGTTTCAAAACTGATTTGCATATGGCTGGGTCTGAACTGGGGTGGCTAAGTGAGCTAAAGAACGATCACGGATTAAACCCAGATCTGTGACTGGTGCTGAATGTCTGAAAAGTTTCAGTGCTCCGTCCATCATCTCTTTGTGTTTGTATTGAGGTTGAAGTCACTGAATACTGCTTTGGTGTATCCTCATTTAAAAAGCACTGCGGTGAGGAAGCAATATCTGCTGAAGCTTTGATCACTTATGAGTACGATCAACTAATCTTCATTGTACCTTTCTTCGTCACCATCTTTATTTCTCTGGTTTCAGTTTTGCCTTTGATCTTCCCAAGGTGTTGACGTCATAGAAGTAGTAAGAGTTTTGGGTGATTTTATTTGCCTAAGGAAGTGAAAAAACACATTTCTGTGATTTCCGCATTCTTAGACCTGAAGAACGGTTCATTTTGAACATGTTAGTTCATTTGATAACATCAGTATATTTCTCTCTTTGGTCTAAAAAAGATACTCTTGATTTCATGTAATCTATTATTACAGAGAGAACAACCAGGTCATACATACACAGCCTAGAGACATTACAGTCCCTTTCTCTGATGTCCAACTGTTGGTATACTGTAGCTGACTTCTGTTGCATTGCTTCGTCGCAAGCCTGGTACCATAGATTTGTGAATGATCAAAAGGTTCCTTTTCAATCACTTCAGGAAGCCAAGGAGTGCAGGTGACACCCCAACAAGATGTGACTGCCACTGCTTCCACACGACTACTGCTCCACCCACAGATGACTGCCACTCCTTCCACAATTGCAACTCCTCTGCACATGACAGCCGCCACCTCACCCAAACATGACTTTCACGCCTCCAACACACATCTGTCACCTCCACTACTCTAGAACGTCTCTTCTTACACAGTACTCACAGCACTCTAACACTCTACTGCCAGTCCCCTATCTTAGACTGCCTCCTCCACAGTGCTCCGCCTCCTTCCCACAAGTCTACCATCCCTCCAACACTAGGCTGCCATCCCTCAAACATGGTTACCTTCTCTTCCACACTTTTATCACATGGCTCCCCTGCCGAGGCTGTTGCCCTTCCAAACATCACTATTATTTCCCATTCTAGACTCACATCTCTCCCATTTTAGGATTCTGTCATTTCTGTACTAGGCTGCCTACCTCCAAGGCTAGTGTTACCTGCTCATACCATGCTGCCTCTCTTTAACAATATACTGCCATCCCTCCGGCCCTGTACTGTTTCCCTCTAACAGATGACTGTTACTCCTCCCACACTGGAAGATAATATGAGTGTGAAGGGAGAAAAGTATGACGCAAGAGTGAGATGAGGGGTTCAGAGTGAGGAGAATAGTCATTCACACTAAGGCGAGCAATTCACTAGCCGTAAACATTTCACGGGGGTGAGGGTGAAAGTTTCACAGAGAGGATATGGGGACTTGTGCCTTCTCTGAATCCAAAAAAGACGGGTTAGGAGAGTTTACACGGGTATACCAGACGCATTCCCATTCCAGCGTTCCTTTCTGGGCATAGTGAGTGCATTCTATCCTCACACACTGAGTACATCCTTCTTCACACTTTGTGAGTGCATCCCTTGTATTCACATAATGCGGACACCCTTCTTTCACAATGGGGGCACGCCCTCCACACATACTGCAAAAGTACCCACTCATGGTAAATTAGTAAACTTCTTGCTTATACATTGTTTGCACCCAAAGCACTGAGAGTACTCTTTCCCTGTCCATGCGAAGAGCACATCCGCCTTCACATTTTAATCACTGAAAAATTGAGTATTGTTCTTTTTCCTAATTGACCGTTGAGTGAAATTATCCCACAGGGAGGACCTCAGTTGAGTTGAGGCTGCGCTGCTTAGTGAACCCTGCCTGTGCTGCTCCCCCTTGTCTGCTCTTTGCCCTGCTGTCATCCCAGTATCCCCAATATCCGCTCTTTCCACAGGATCATTCTGATAACAGCATTGGTATCGCCTCCACCATGGCCCACGAAATGGGACACAATTTTGGAATGAGCCACGACTCCTCCGGTTGCTGCACGGCGAGTGCAGCTGAAGGCGGATGTATAATGGCTGCAGCTACTGGGTGAGAACTTGTGTGTCCTTTCAAGAGAAATGTCTTACTGCCCATTGTCTGACTTCCCTGTTTGATTAAGACCTTGTGTTACAGCCTGTGCTACACTTTGTGTTGCCACCAAGTTAACGTTGTGTTTTCCAGCTGGCCACAACTATCAAATAGTTTAAATTAGTATTCCAAGCCATCATTTTTCACTGTAGACAGAGGCCCGCCTTTTACAAATCAGTGCTGACCCAGCTCCTGATAGGAAATGTCCATCTACAACTTCCAGGTGAAGCCCCCTCCATAAGGGAGCATAAGCAGCTATAGGCCAGTTTCAGCCTTGTTAGGCCTTTTCGGTGAGCTATAGCTTTGATCTTGTGGCACAGCAAGCAGCGGGCCCACCTCTGGCCATAACATTAGCCACTTAAGGCTACATCAACCACACAAAAGGTGATGAGTTGATGGCATTCCAACCTATCATTTTAGGCAGAAACCTGACTGGGATTACTTGTGTTCTGTCTGGAGGGGACCTGACTTGGCAGTTCTTGCTGGACTGTTCCTATTGGAGTAGGATCAAAACTGATTTGCATATGACTGATCTCTGTCTAGAATGGCATAATGGGTAAAAATGATGGATTGGAATGTAGCTGTAGCAATCACCAGTGTCTTACATTAATACTCTGAGCATGGTGCTTTCTGGGTGTCGAGTCCTGTGGCACTTGCTCTGCAACCCAGGATGTGACTAAGGCTGGAGTGGCCGGACTGGGCATCAGGTGTTTCCCCGCAAGGCTGGAAAGGTGGGGAGCCAGTTTTGTTAGTGTGGGATGGCTTTGTAGCAGTGCAGCAGTTTTAAAAGCACTGCAAAGTTCCTTGTATATTCAGCAGTTTTCGGGCAACTATAAAAGTGTCAAGGTAACTCCGGTGATTAATGTACCTGCTAGAGAGAGATGGGAGTTTTGCCTAGTGGCAGTTTTGACTTATCTGTGGTAGCACAGAGGGTTAATATGCCTGCTGCAAAGAATGTGTACCATGCATATGAAAGAACAATATTTTATGTGAACAGCTCAGTGGGTTAATGCTTTTGTCACAGAGATTATTTTGTTACTGTGAAGTTCATAAATTACAATCATAATCTAGCACAGTGAGCTATGAACTGCCGTCAAAGAGCTGCATGCAAGTTGAATGGTACAGATCAGAAAGTTATGTTTTTTCCCAGTCTTTCATTTTCCTGGTGTTGCTAAAAAAAAGGTTTGTTTGAGTAGAAATAAATTCTTATTATTAAAGTAAACCCTAATCACTGATTTATGTTCTGAATCCTGAGTTTGTGCTTCTCCAGTCCAAGCACTCTTTAAAAACTGCCTACCTGTATGGATGGCATGTGAACCCTACACCTTGTAGTCTCCTTTGCCTTATGTAACATTCTCTATACACTGATTTACACATGTATGATTCATTGCCCCTGTATGCGTGTGGGATTTAAAGTGCTCTGACACCCTAAACAGGTATGAGAGGTGTGTCATTCTATATTGTTCAATTAATTAAAATCGTTACAATATGCTTCATTTTCATGTATAAAGTTTTTTTAAAAATGAAAGAAGGAAATAGAAGGTAAAAATAGGGTTTTAAGTTCATAGCCGACATGCGTGTTCTGGCTGGGATATCGGGGTGCGCTAAAATCTATAAAATCATAAAAACAGTAGTCCAGGCTAAAACTAAAGCACTAGTGCATGAGGATAACAACTGCATCTATGGACCCAATTTTCTCGTCCTTTGAGTGGGCCCTTTGACCCAGCGGATTAATGTCCATTTGCAGTGCTAGGGTAAAACCTTTATGTTAACTATCCCAGCATTGTGAGTAAAAACGCTTAGAACAGCGTTGGCTGGTATTTTCCTCGATTCGGTACGGGATGCGTGGGTTGACTTGTCTGACATGCACGTTTGATCTTCTGGTCTTGATCGATTGTGTTTCCTTTTATGACAGGAAGTTCTGCTTGATAAAGTCCGACGCAGAGCTCTAAATTCATTGAGGGCGCTGGACTATTTCTTTGCTTTGCAAGCCATTTTCTCGTTTTAGCTCTGGCTTGATGGCCAACTAATTGCTGCTGGTGGCTTTAGTGGTATTTGTGAGAGCGACCCGAATTATGTCAGTGAATTTCCCTAGTCTGGCCACAGTTTGTGCTGTATTGGCGGAGAAACACTGGTCTGAGACTTCTCTGCAGTGTCTAAGGCCATGAGTCTTTGGACAGCAGCACAGGAGGTGAAGCCAGGATGCGCGTTGGTAGCTGTATAGATGACAGGCGATTGAGTTGTTCCACCGAGCCCAGGATGGATTGAAGTCCACGATGGGAAGTGCAAGAAGTCTCATATATGAGGTTCTCTTCCGAGCTTGTGCTGTCAAGGCTTGCTCAAAATAAGGCTGGGGTTTTCCCAGGATGTAAGAGGCATCCAGATTAGAGAAGTTGGGTTGGCGGAGTAAGCTTTCCTGGTCCCTTTCAAATGAGATTTTCTTAACCTGTGCATTCACTGACTTTTTCCAGGCTGAGACCGGAATGTCCTGGTTTTGCAGGTTTTGGACTTCTATTTCAAGTAAACTTGTGGCAGCTGCCAACTGGGCCTGCCATGGGGAGCCAGCCACTTCAAAATTTGTTTTGATTTGAGCTTTCAGTGAGGGTGTTGAGGCGTGCTAAGTGCTGATGTAATATTTTATTATGTCCCCTGAACATATGAGATCTGGACAAGCGAGTCCCAACTCCAGTCTCACTCTGGCTCTCCTAGCTTGTTGGGGGAGTTTTAGAACCTTCTTGTAGGCAGAAGTATGGAAATGCGTGAGGAACTTATTCAGTGCGCCGGGAAATGCTAGATAACCACAGTTAAGAGAGGGGACGAGTTTGGCTCTCAGGACTTTCAGAATGGGTTCTGCGGTTGGACTACGTAACAGCTGGTTTATACGTTTTAAACTATAAATAATGCTGACCCCCTTGCTTCTTAGATGTTTTAGGTGGGCCACTGATTTTGCCTCTTCTGATAGCCTGACGCCAAGGTAGTTGTAACTGTGGTATATGAGGTGGCATAAAACAAATAAAATACACGTGACAGAGGGGCTATGGAGCGATGAGGGGCACTGTTGGAGGGTGATACTGAGGGAATCATTGAAGAGCCCCAACCAAGATTGTTGAATCCTGGTGCACAATAAGGTCATCATTTACTATGCTTTAAAAGTAATCCAGTTAAATATATAATGATAAATGTGCTGTAGAATGCACCATTTCCCCCCAAATTTTCTTAGGGGGACGACCCCCCTCAGAACCCCTTTTTGTAGTGGTCAGGCTCGCTCGCTGCATAGATGCACCATGTGGGGGCTGGTGTGACAACATTTGCTAGGGCTGCTTTTGGTTCCCAGTCTGGCCCTGGATGTGATTTCAAATCTGTTAGCGGTTATGAGTACCCTTAAAATGGGTAATAGCAACCACTTCTTCCAGCATTTAGGGATGGAAAAATGATTGTGATAGTCATTATGTAACAAGCACGTATTATTTATGTTATATAATGTGAGGGGTGTACAGAGGCACATCAGGTGTCCGATAAGAAATGATTGTAAGAAATGTTTGTCCTAAACGATTTGCAGAAAATTGGCCCTTACATCATCCAAAAATGAAAGGCCCTGGATGTGCAGGACTCTGCTGTTTTCTGCTCAGCTAGTCTGTTTCATCTTTTAGCATCGCGATAAGGGGGTGCTCTTCCGAGGTTTCATTTAAAGAGGGCATTTCAGGTGGCAAACAGGGTGTACGTTACAACAAAAATCCCAATTTTACATTTAAAGTATATTTATTCTCGCCTAAAATTCATTATTCCCCTACTTTCAAAATTAGCGATTAAATATGTTTAACCTTTCTTGAGTTTCAAGGTTGCCATGGAGAATGGAGGTTTGCTACCTACACCTTCTGTGGCTTTGTTATTTTGTGGAAAAAATGTCTCTAGTTATGAAGGATACATGAGATTCACACAGCTGGAAGCTCGTAATTCTATCAGTGCGAATGCTAAGGTGCTATGAATTGACCAAGTCTGACACCAAATGAAGGAGAACCGGAATAAAGAGCAATACAATTGTGAAATATTTTTGATAGTGACTAAACGGACCAAACAATAACTGGAAGTATGGTTAACAAGTCAAGTTAAAGTCACAAAATGTATGTAGCTTATGGTTAACATACACATTCGAGCTCACCTCCCGACACGATATATCGCATTACGTTTTGGTGTGAGAAAAGCAGTGTACTGCGCACTGACATATTGAGACTATTGTTTGATTGCTGAGTTGTGAGTCTCTACCCCCATGCTATTTCTTAGAGAAGGCTTGGGCTGCTCGCCCTCACTAACCTGGGTGTCGTGTGGTAGGGGTGTACTTGGCCCTGTTGGCAGAGCCGTAGTAGGATGGCCACAGGACATCAGTAGTAAACCACCCCAACCACCACATTTGGGGTCCAGCAACCGGGGCAGGCCATATGGCCCACCGAACTGATTGATTTGACTGGACATGGTGAATGATATTGTCTGAAATAGTTCCTATGATAAATTTCATACATATGACTTTTTACCAATATTCTCCGCTTATATTTCTTAAAACTAGGTACTGCTTTAAATTTAGAATAAGTGCACCAGTGTTGTTAAATTAAGAACAGTGAGGGATTTTGCAGGTTTGAATAATTATCCTGGTCAATGTTACTGATCATACAAAAATTAATTGACATGCATTTTACCTGAAAATGATGCTTCCTTACGGATTCTGTACTGTTCCAGAAGAAACCATTGATTTTATTTAAATGGTTAAGTTACATTGCAGCAACTTTCACTTTGGAAAACACAGTTCATTTTCATGGAACCAAGCATTTGGTTATTTTTTTCCTAATGAAATTTAAACCAAAATTCAAAATGATTGATTAGTTTTTGCACCAGCTTTAATTCAGAAGGCCTATTTCACAAAACAACTCTCATTGGACCTCTCATGGGTGTTGATATCGGACTTTTTAGAATTCACAAAGGTTTCCAGGTTATGCCCGGAAAACTGGGATAGTAGGACGTTTCCATGCATACTCCTGGAACACGTTTGAGAATGTTCAATAGCGGGTACGCAGAGATATATCTGCTGACACAGTTTAACACAGGGTGCAATTCTTCATGGGTAAAGTCCATCTTATTTCTGCACTGGCACTTTCATTTATGTATTTTTTTTCTCCATAGGAAAAACAATTGCCGTAGAAAGAGTGTCTTCCATACACTCCAGGCAATTTGTTGGGGGGTATTCCTTGCCCATAGACATGCTGGAAAGCGATGTACTTTTGCCCTTAAAAGTAGTAAAATCACTCAGCATTTCGGGGAGGGGGAGGGGGAGCGGACTTGGCAAAATGGTTTATGAATACTCATACGCTTTCAAGTTTGTGACAACTTTCACGGTCATCTCTGCCTTGGAACGCCCATTTGTCGCGTAATTCACTTCCTGTCTGTGATAAACCACTTTTCCTACACCAGTGGTTTTTAACCATTTGACTTCTGTGGACCTTTATTTAATCATTACTGGAATCGCAGGACCCCCATTGAATCATTTTTGGAATCCCGGTACCGCCACTGATTCATTACTGGAAGCCAGGGTCCCTGCCCTAAGCCTTTTCAATGATTTGAACAGCAAAACAATATACAAAAATACAGAAACAAGCATTCACCAAATAGGTACACAAATGATGAAATCTTTTATTTAATTGACAAACAAATTATTTAAAAAATCTAAATGTAAATTTTAATGAGAATATTGGAGCTTTTCTAAATTCAATTGAGGCCACCCATTGTCCGTACTACATTCTGTTTGATGCACTTGCACTGGTCCCACGAAACATCTGAGGATACTAACTTCATTTTTAGCTTCCAATTTCAAAGTCCTTCACATTTACAGACCGACTTAAAATTTTCCATTTTAAATTTTGCTCTTTTTTCATACATACTTTATAAATCTGTTAATATTATTTAATCTTTTGTAAGCAGTCGAGGACCCCTGGGTTGGCTTTGCGGACCCCCTCGGGTCCCCGGACCACAGATTAAGAACCACTGATCTACACAATGGCTTCATATCTTATGGCTTCCACTACCATATGAAAGGGCTGAGGTGTCATGGGAGTAGTCTTCTGCCTTCCCTTAACCGGTCTGCATGTCAAGTAGAGTTCAGCTATGAGCACAAAATCTGCACTTCAGACCTCTGAGACTCCCTGCCACCCTCTCCTCACAGGCACCCGTTCCCGAGAGTGTTCAACAAGTGCAACCGAAAGCAGTTGGAGCGCTACTTGCTGACGGGTGGTGGGATGTGCCTATCCAACAGGCCTGACACAAGCACCATGTATGGTGGCTCCCGCTGCGGCAATGGGTACCTGGAAGATGGCGAGGAGTGTGACTGTGGTGAGGAGGAGGTAACAATCTTTCAATTACAAATACTTACTTCTCTTAGTCCAGCATGTCTTAGTTTGTAGACACTCATTCCTTCACCTGTCTCTGGTACCTCATATGCAAACATTGCCTTATTTTGTTTCCTGCAAACTGAACCAGTGCTATATATTCTGGCTGTGCACCGTATAATGTGCTTAGTTTCTTCTACTGTTCTTTGGGCAGAATAATTTCAGCAGTTGTACCAAATTGTCACTAAATGCTTGTGTCTGTTTCTCAGGAATGCACCAACCCCTGCTGTCATGCCAGTAACTGCACTTTGATTCACGGAGCCGAGTGTGCTCATGGGATCTGCTGCCAGCAGTGCCGGGTAAGAGATCTCTGTCATGCTACAACGCCCCATTGATCAACTTTCATTGTCATCACAGATCCCATGGCACTTGGGGCACCCTGCTAACACTTACATATACTGATGTCTTCCCTGCAGCTTCCTATCATCCCAACTTCATCTCAACCTCCGTATCTCTTAGCTCCTCCTGGTCCCAGTTTTCACTGTAACCCCCTTGTATCCCATTCCCATCTGTCATCTTATTTTTCTTTAACTCTAGTTCCTTCTATCACCCTATCACTCTCTTGCTACAGCTGTCTGACTACAGTCCTCTGCTTGTCCTCCCCTCATGCCCCGCTGAGGGGAGGCCAATAATGGCTCTTGTCAATGTGGCTCAGTTGTTTCCTTATCATAACAGATAGCACAGGATGTAAAGACCCCTAAAGCTTTGACTTTTGCGAGTGTAAACATGATCTTGTCCTCCATGTGGAACTTCTACATTCTGGACTTGAATTTGAAATTTCATTTTTTTGTACCCCGCAGTATAATCGTTGTTGCTAATTCAGGCTACCCAATTAGCATCTATCCTGGATGTAATGTGTGGCAACAGTTCTCTGTGTTAACAAATCATATCAGAGTTCTATTTGCAGGTTAAACAAATGTGGTGATGGGATGGGCTCTGTGGGGCACCCCAATCACAGTCTCACAGTAATGAAACTTTAAACTGGACCCATGTGTGCCTTAAAGGAATGCTTTTTAATGCAAAGTGATTCAAACAACAAAGATTAACATCTTTTTCACCCAGACGGTTTTTTACTGTGACAGTTGATATGAGCATAGCACTGACACAGCATTGCGTCGCTGTTGGGATGGAAAAGTCCTCTGCATGGCAAATGACATGTACCCCTGCCCTGAGTGCCCAATTGTACTGTTGTCTGGATCCCTAATGCTGATTATTTTGTCATGGGTAAACACGAATCATGTGTGTGTGCAATGACATTGGCCTGTCTCATGTATTGTGGTATTGTTTGACCAGGAGGGACGCTAAAGTGCTACAGTCATAGTGTTGGAAGGCTACCGCCATCACCAGGAGTTAAGCAGTACGAGCGCTGTGGTGTCAGCATACTTTGCAACGATCAGTAGTAGTGAACAGATACTTTGTCATCCATGCTTCCTCTCACTTTAGCTTTTAATTCAGCCTTCTCTTTCACCCCTGCTCCCCCTCAGGTCTCTCATCACCCTATTGACAATATGTCCCACCCCAGGTGCTTACTCTATAACTATAGAAGCAGTTCTTTGTCATCCATAGAGTGGATAAAATGCAGGATTTAAATTTGGAAAATCAATTCATAGTAAGAACCCTTTATTGCGACCGCCTTCACATGGAGTTAAGCAGCGCAAGCTCTGTGGTGGCAGCATACCGTGTAGTGATCAGTAAGACTGAACAGGTCCTTTTTACCCTTTGTCACTGGAGTGAGGCCTACAGGATCATTCACCATTTTAAAAATTCTGCTGCTGTGTGCTTAACTCATCCTTGGCCCACATAAGATAGATATGGAGTGCTTTGCAGTGCAGGAGTAATGACAGTGTGCAGGATGTGCGTGCGCCTGGGAAGGGTACAGTACAGGGAAAGAGCAGTACTGTGCAGTATATGTGCGGTTAGTGCATGTACTGAGTGTATGTATGCATGCGAGGAATACATTGCATGAGAGATGTAGTGCTGTGCAGTGTGTGCACAACAAAAGCATGTGCTTAGTATATGTGTGCGTGTGTGAAGTACAATATATGAAGATGAAGTGTTGCGCAGCGCAGCGCTCACATGGTGAGTGTGTGTGTGTGCTGGCAGTGGTACAATACAGAGTGCCTACAGTACTGAACCGTGCCCACAGATAGAATGTGTGTGCTGAATGGATCTGTGTCAGTAGTGGCACAATGCATGGAGGTGACAGTACTGGAGAGCAAGTGTGCTGTGAATGTACACTGAGTGCAAGTGTGACTGCAATGGTACATTACACGGAGGACCCTGGGTTTCATTTTAAGATGCCCAGGCCTGTCTGGTGAAAACATAAGGAGCAGAGGAATCCCCCCAGACAGATTTGTGTATTGCTGCATACCTGTGACCTGGGTGGGGCACACACTGGAGGAAGAAACTCCCCATTACACTTCAAAAGGTTGCTCTTTGATTCAGTGATAGATCACAAGCAGTGGCGTAACAATAGCCCCTGCGATGCGGGGGGCCCGAGCTCCAGGGGGTCCACTTCATCACTGTGCATGGGCAGGACTAAGAGCTCTTTACTGCCTGGGGGACCCCCTCAAAGTCCTTTACAGGGGGGCCCCTCAAGCCGTTACGCCACTGATCACAAGGAAGGGGCCTGGGCACATCTCAAGAAGGATATGGGGCTAATAAGGGAATCATAAAGAGTAGGGCTGGGAGCCCAGGATTAACCCTTTGGTGCAGATATCAATGTGGCTGACATCCAGGTGTGAACTCTGGTCACTCCCATGAACTGTGTTGTGGGTCAATCTGCTTCGGAGTTTTGTCTGCTGTGACAGACATCCTTTCAATAGGAAAGAACAAAAGGAAAAATGTACATTCAAAAGAAGCAGAACCCCAGCATTAATCTTCAAAGACTCATACCCTAAATCACATTTGGTGTCTGGAAATGGATTATAAGAAGGGGAGGTTGAGACTCCCAAATTTGTCATCTGCAACGCAGCCCGACGGGCTGTGTGAGAAGGGAAAGCTCTGAAAGACTTCTACCTGTGCGCAGGACTGGGGGCCAAGGCCTGGTAGTCTCCCTGCCGGGTGAGGGGACATCACCAGGGAAAACCAAGATCACCTGCCCTGGAGCCTGGAGCACCAGTGCCTGTCTACTTGCCAAAAGCAGTGTGCCCTGTGAGGAAGAGAAGAGCATTGGAGGGGGTGAGGTCCAGTGGGGAGCTCTACCTAGAGGACTCCCTGAGCAAGGTGTGAGGAGAACGGCTGTGCAGTGATCGGGTTGTTGCCCTTATGCAGGAATAGTCCGGCAGCCCCCGTATGCCAGGAGAGGGCTGCCATGTAAGAAGCGCCATGCAGGAAGTGCTAGGCCCGCACCGCCTCGTTGAAGTGACCCCATATGCCAAAGGGGGCTACCATTGAACTTATTGGGCCAGGAGCTTCGAGGCTTGTGCCCCCATTTTATCAGCAACCCTGTACACCAGAAGGGGCTGCTATGGTGACGGTGTTTGCACTGAAAGAGCCTGCGCAAAACTGAAAGTACTGCAGCAACCCTGTATGCCAGGAGGGGCTGCCGGTACCCCTGTGGCCAAGAGTTTGGGTCAGTGCCCGAACAGAAGAAGTGCAGCTGTGACCAGCGGGTCAATCCCACACACTGAGCCCTGCACCTGACGGATTTCCGGAGGATCGCAAAGATACTGCCAGATACGCCGCACCCTCGCTGTGCTTTATTCAGGAGTCAGAGGATAGATCTCCCCCCCCCCCCCAAAAGAGGGGAAAAGTGACTTACCTCTATTTGACGAGCAGGAGCAGGTCTGATTGCTGTAACCAACCAGCAGCGCAGCTCGAGGGAGAGAGCCTGTGCCTGCTGAGTGCTGCCATGTGTACTGCGGGCAGCCCGACTTCACCAAACAGGATCCGGACTTGTGAGTACCCATGGAGAGGGCACTCACTGCATCGCTGAATGCTTCCATACCGCCGTAGCAGGTAAGACTGGAGCTGGGCCTTTGGGGCCCCAGGGGACTCGCTGCTAATGGTACTGTGGCACCGTAGACACTTTTGACTAATATCTAAGGAGTCAAATGGGAACTGTTGAGTATGGCTCTCCTAGTAAGCATTCCCTGAATGCGGCCACCAGTGAATGGAGAATAACCCCAACCACGTTATAAGAAAGAGGGTGGGCCAGGGATTTGCCTAACGCCTACTAGAGCCGGGACCTCAAGGGGATTGTGTTTTTGCTAATGAATGTCATTATTCCATTGAATGTTTAGAGTTAGAAGTAAAATACTTATTTTTCTTATAAAAGTAAGTATTGGACTGGACATTGATTTATTGTTTGTACTGTGTGCACTTTGAGTTATGAGCCGTGTTCACTTACCTGTATTTACACTTCCCCCCTGAGTGAACCTTTGACTGCTCATCCACAGCTACCACTGAGAATCAAGTGCAGAAGGGGTACTTGGCCCAGTTGCTCAGGATCCATAGTAGATCGGGCCCTGGGACGTCAGGAGTGAAAGGCCTCAACCACCACGGTTGGGCCCAGTATTCCTTGCATGCCCCATGGCCCTCTGAAAGGAGTTCTAACAGTTACAAAGTGCAAAACCCCTTACAAACCATGTGAAATGGAAACAACACAAATGCCCCTTGATTTCCAGGCAATGCTAAACCAACTAGAATTATGCAGAAGAAGGTGCTTTGGGTTTGTATAAAATCCTAGTGGCAAAAATCGGCATAAGCTATGTCTTGTGATATTTCCATACGTAATACATGTAATGTTCACAAAATTACACATACTACACAATTTACTCTTGGGTGACTGAGTGTATCGGTTTGTACTGTAAGATGTGTCTCGACTACAAAACTCATGGAAGACACAACTTTCTTGTCTTTGCACCATGGCACAATGGCTAAATTATGTTTAGTGCCAAGCAAATAAGCCATTTTTAGTGCAAGTGTGACAAATTACATCATCTTCTTGTGACGCTTGTAAAATCTAATGCTACTCAATTTTCTGATTTCCTCAAGGCGTTGCGTGAAATTTGGTAAATTATTTCCTCTGTTTAATTTCATTAAGGACAATACATATCTGACTTTCTATGAGACAGAAATGACTGAAGCCAATATATGGTATTATCCAAAGTTCCCAACAGGGTATCATTTGGTACGTTATAAGCTATTGGTCAGTCGTATCAGAGAGGCTAAACATCAAAAACAGTGCTGCACTTCCCTTGCCTGCCTCATTGAGGAGTTATTCTCATATCAGAATGAGCTATTTCGATGCTTCTACCTGGATGAGTGGCTGACTGTCAATCACCCTGAATATGCTTTTTCCAAGAATCCCACATTTGAACTGTTGTCACTTTTCCTAATCTTTTGGCCAGAAAAGAATTTTAGTATCCAGAGTGTTTTTTATATTCATTTTGATATCCTAGCAGCCCAGGAGAGTTTTAATTTCTCTGGCACCAAGAAATCTTCAAAGGAAGCGTTGATGATTGCAGCAAATAAAGGAGCAAAGCTATTTACGTTCCTAATCAATTTGGGTGGCAAAGGATCACTAGTGAGCTTATCTCCTGAACTATGGTCAGCCAAACACTGGTGATTGCTTGGTTATTCATCCTAAATGAGCCCTTACAACATAGTCTTCTTTTGCTTCCTCAACTTCAAAAAGGGTCTCTACTTTCCTAGGAGACTAATTCATTCCTAGCGGAATTACAATCAAGGATCTGAGTGGAATATTGTTTTGGTTAATATTTCCCCTTACTGTGTTATGTCTTTCAAATATTTTATCAGAGTCGTTTCGTTGACATAAAGCAAATTTTGATGACAAATATCCTGTGTGAACTAGTTTTGTGAAGGCCAGGTATTAAAATGTATTGTAAATTATTTCAAAGCTAAATTAAATTCTCTTGTATATTATTAGTCCTTTCGTTGCAATCTGCAATGATATCATTTAAAGGGGCGGGGAGTTCAAATCGACAACATTTGGCTTTAGGTAATTAATGGTGAATGGTTTCTTCTATTAGATTGTTCACATTTTTATAGGTTACGCTGTAATTAGTCAGCTATCTCGGTACAGTACACATTCACTGCTGATGTATCATGTTCTGAACATGTGGACTTAAACCTAACCTTCAGAATTTTTAGGTCAAATCTACAGACGTCTTTGGCAAATGAAGGGAGAAATGGGAAGCATATCTGAGAGAATTTAGGGAGGAGGAATGTCAAAAGGGGAAATGGGACCCTGGAAAGTGATTGATTCTGCTAGATTTCTACTAAAGCTGTATAATTACCTACACCGAACATATAGTAGGAAAATGCTCAGAAAAATGAGATGAGGATCGGAAAGCAGGGGTACTCCAGGGATTGGGGAGGGGGATTTATTACACTCAATATGGGGTTGCAGGGTTATCCAGGACTTTGGGTGGACACGACTGATGTTTTAGCTGAGGTGGTGGGCTAGTAACAGACACATATGTTTTAGGAGCTGTTCTGAGGAGTGCATTATCCCTCAATAACAGCAAATCATGTGTGTGCCAGTAAAGCAATTGTATGATGCTTCCTAAACTGTTTTCAAGGATACATTGTGAGAATTGCTCAACCAGTCCAGTTTTCTAAGCATCTTACTATGCACCATGCGGTCCTCCTGTATGGCAGGTTCAGTCCTGAATTGTGGTGGCACAAAGGGAAATAGGACTTGGGGGCAAGAGGGATCCTTTTTTTAAAAAAAATGGCGAGATAGACATGTTTCTCCAAACGTCTCCTTGGCACTACTTCGGTATCACAGCTTAAGTATCAAGGCTACCCCTCTAGGAGAGACAACATGTGTCACAATTGACACCGTAGTGTACCAAAATGTATAAAGAGCTTGAAGATGGAACCCAAGTGTATTGAGAAAAGAGAAGTGTTTAGTTAAGATCACGAAGTAAAAAGGTTTAAAAATAGATCAGAGGGCCAAGAGTTTTTAATCATCAAAAGCCTCCCCAAGGAGAGTAAGGGTGACTATAGCCAAGTACTCACAGCAGGACAATGAAGTGGCTAAAAAAAAAAGTTACCTTGAATCATCGTCAAGCTTATGTTCAATATGGTAGCAGTACCCAGTGAGCCATGATGGAGTCGGGCATTGGGAGGGTCAAATCTACGCCGATGAAGAATGCCTGGTGACAGGCTGGTCACAGAGCCTGTTTAGATACATGATACTGGCTCACAGACACTGCCTTCTTGATGAAGAGCTGCAGGGCTTCCCTCCTAGGATCTTTCTGTCATCCGTGGGAATTACCTCGTAGGTATAGTCCAAGCAGAAGGCACTCCAAGCGGATCACAGTACTTCAGGCAGCTGCAGACTCGTTGTCCCTCGGAGTCATTCAGGAGATTGATTGGCTACAATCCTGAACCAGTTCTTGCTGTAGAGTTAGTTCCTTCTGTCCTGTCAGATTCTCAAGTGCTTTGAAGAACAGTGGCCTGGAAGGGGTATTTAAAGAAAGGAAATCGAACCTGTACATTTGCTTGAAAGCAATTCTGCAGTCTCCCCAAATGTCCCATGCTTCACCGTGCCTTTTTTTTACAGTGACAAGATGCCGCTCCTAGTAACCAGGCTACTTCCCATGTGCCGCTAACTTTCCATGAAATAGGTAGGACTATTTTGTTACTGCTCATTGCAAGATGCCTGGCCTGCAAAAATGTAGTTGGCCAGTCCCATGGGAAAGGGGCTAATGTGAGAGGTCTGGAGGTAGCCGTTACTAAATGCAGTGCACATGTTCAGCAAGCCTCAGTGAGACCACAATCCAAACACGGAAACAAATATTAAGCCAGGTGTCTCACTATTACACAAAGCAGATGTTTGTCCTCACAGTGATTAAGGCCCAAGAGGCTCCTTCTTCTAATTGTGGGGGTGGACAGGAAGGGGGGCCGCACTTGAAAAGTCTTTCTGGCTAAGTTGAAGTAGCAAAACGTTTCCCAGCTGTTGTTCCCAGTGGAAACAAATCTCTTCCGTCCCTTGCATAGGGCGATATATTGAAGTTTAGTAGCTGCCTGAACTAGCTAACATAACTCAGGATGTTGAACATTGATTGCAGGGATTTCCGTGGCTAATCTGGGTACATTAATTTATTTCCTACGTTTTCCGGCAAAAAAGCGATCCGTCTGTATTTTGACCGGAAGTTTAGACAATGTTAATTGTGTACACAGGGGATATTCCAGTTTCACATTCAGGATAAGTAATTTGGACAAGGTATTGCTGGGTGCAACATCTTCGATCTTGATTCTAGTGAAGCTCTGGTTTGGCGGAAGGCGCTTGGCCTGCGAGGCCCATTACCTCTTGAGGGTGTAGAGTTGGGGCACTCACTTGGGTCTGGAGCTGTGCCCTAGCTGGGTATGTAAACGAGTTGAACAGTGCAGAATGTCCATAAGCTGATATTTTGTTGTCTCGAATTAAACGGAACAAATTCCCGCAGTTGTTCACACTAAAGGTAGTCAAATTCAAAAGCTTCACTTGATTATGGAAATTTTAGGACTGAGGGAAAGATTTTGAAAACATAAACTAACCAGGTTCCAATATAAAAACAGTGGGGCAGATTTACAAGCCCCTTGCGACACTTTTCCGCCGCCGTTGCGTCACTTTTTGGGACACAGCGGCGGCGTAAACAATCCGCCACATTGCGGCCCATTTACAACGTGACACATCTAGGCAGATGCGTCACCTTGTAAAGCCCTGCGCCACATTATACCCGCATCAGGTATAATGTATGTAGGGTGGGCGTTCCCATGCGGGAAAGCCTCATAGTAGTGACGCAGTGAAATCTACAAGAGTTTACTGCGTCACTTCTAGGATGCCACTGCGTCAAAATCTTACGCCTGCTTGGAGCTGCCGTAAGGAGTGACACAGTATATTGAGAAGAGGCCTCCCCATGCATTGCTGGAGTTGCATCGTGCTTGCGACATGACTCCAGCAATGCATGACTTTTGCGCCAACAGATATGTCAGAATTTCTGACGCATCAGTCAATCCTTGCGCCATGGTGTGCTGTATTGTAAATACCGCCGCATCCATGGTGGCACAAGGGTCTCGCACGCAGGCGCAGGGAAACTGACGCATCTATGCCGATGCATTAGTTTCTTGTTAAGCCTCATAGTATGTATGATCTTACCTGATACATTAGATATGTATATAGAACCTTGTCACAGAACTGACACCCCTAGAGTGTGTATGCATGTCGCATTGACACAATTATGATACACGATTACTTAATGTCAGGTTTAAATCCCAAATTAAGGTACACGCACATAATTTTTTGTGTAGGAATTTTGCTGTTTCTGGAGATCACCAGTGCCTGGGCTGGTATGGAAGAATCCGTAGGCAGTGTATAGGAAGGGAGGAGTCAACCCACCGCCTTATTATGGATTGCAAATTTTTTGCTTCGTTCTAAGAAAAAGCTCATCCTCTTGCTTTAAGAAAGTATGGTCTGAAAGCCGGATTTGACATACAAGCTTGGATTCAATCTTAGGGCAGAGGGGTATTGTCTTAAACGAGACAAAGATTTATCAGCTGCCTTTCGGGCGAGCAGCAGCAGTGGTTAGGCTGACCACATTTTTAGAAGCAAAAACTGTGACAGGCTGGACATAGAAGTTGGGTAGGCACTTGAAAATTAAAGGAGGGGGACTTCAGGACCACCACCCTGGAGCCACTAGTGGCCCTGGGGACCACCGTCCCCCAGGGCTGGCTCCTCGGGTGCCCAACCTAGGGTGCCCAGCCTCGGAAGACAGCAGTTTACTTTCACTTGGTGGGAGCTGTGACAGCTCCCGCCAAGCAAGAGCCAACACTAACTCCTCTCCCTGCAAGCAGAAGCTGTCAAACTGCTCCCGCTTGCTGGGAGCGGAGTTTTCATCTGTTTCCCTGCCCGCTGTCATGGGGGCAGGGAAAAAGATAAAAAAATTGCTCCCACACGCAGGGAGCAGCATTTTTGGCTGCTCCCAACATGTGGGAGCTATGCTGGCTTCCGCTGGAGGCTGTGGGGGCATTGAGGCTCCCCCAGCCGTCTCCAACAGTGGTCCCTGGATGCCCTGGATGGGCTCCAGGACACCCAGGAGCAAGAGGCCGAGACCCGGAGGATGGGGTCCCTGGGGCCGAAAAAGGCCCGGTGAGGGGGGCCACGTGGCCCTCCTACCCCAATAACTTTTGTCCGGGCACCGGGGGATGCGGTCCCCTGGGCCAAAATCGACCCAGGGAGGGGTGCCATGAGGCCCCTCTCCCCTTCCAATAATTGGCGGGTCCCAGGGGATCAGGTCCCCGGGGCCAAAATTGGCCCGGGGGGGCACGCAGCCCACCTGTACCCCATTAACGTTTGGTGGGCTGGTCTACGACATGTATTCAAAATTAGGAAAAGTGTTGGGACACTGGGACAGTCCTCTGAAAATCGTGACCGTCCGGGGAAATCTGGTACATCTGGTCACCATACCACTGGTGATGGTGACAGATGTTATTGGCTCTTAAAACATCAAACTATGCACTACTTGTATCCTGGATCACGATTAAATGAGAGAGAGGAGTAAAGTAATGATAAAGATACGAGTAGAAAACAAAATCTGCTAAGTTTACCCCTCCCATATCTTTTGGTAGTCTAATTTTGTTTTAGTGATATATGCGTTCTTTTTCCATTCCAGAGGAATTTTTTGAAAGGCGCATCAATTTTAACAAAAAAACTCTTCTGAACATTTAGTAGGAAGGATGATAAGTAAAACGTTAACTATTGGACTATGATCATCATGATAGATTTAGCTCTGCCCCTCCAGGTCTAGAATATTATAGACCAAGTTTCCATAATATTTTTTTTAAAGTTTTTTTTTTTAGTATTAGGGTCTTGTTATGGGAAGTAGATTCTGGCAAATCGTTATTAAATTTGAGGCGTAAGTATTTTATGAAATCTATCTGCCAAGCTAAGCCTGAGTTTCCCAGTGAATTTTTAGTGAAGAGAACATTTAGCGGGCGGATATATCTCTGTTGAGACAATAAGCAGATGCAGCTGCGTAAGCTGAGATGGTGTCAATAAGGGCTGGTATGGCCAAATCTGTACGCTCAGTGATAATTAAAATGTCATCTACACAGGATGCAGTTAAAAAGGACTTATCTTAAATTTTAATGCTGGTGAAATTCGGATTATGATTTAAGAAAGTCCGAAATGGTTCGATAATTAGCAGGAATAAGGCAGGTGATAGAGGACAGCCCTGTGTAGTCCCTTGTTTTAAAAGGAAAGAATGAGAGATCGTGCCCCCATTTCAGATTCTGGCACTTGGATTGGAGTATAAAGCATTGTCATCCTTATGGAATTGTCTCCCAAGTCAACACTTTTAAGTACAACATGAAGAAAAGACCAGGACACCTTTTCAAAAGCCTTTTGGGCATGCAGTATTATTATTACCTCTTGAGATGATCTGTTTCAGCTTATATTAATGGAGTGATGCAATAATCTAATACTGTCACTAGCAAGTTAGCCCTTCATGAACTCTGCTTGATTAGAGCCAATTTAGTTTAGTTTAGTTTATAGGCTTATATAGTGCATGAATCACCCCCTAAAGGGTATCTCGGCGCTCGTGGATTTGCAGAAGAAGTAGTTGCAGTGGGCTGGTCTAAAAGAGGGTTGTTTTTAATGCCTTTCTGAATTTTAAATGGTCTGGACATTGTCTTAAGACAATTGGAAGCTGGTTCCATAAGATTGGTGCTTGATATGAAAAAGCTTTTCCACCTGTTCGTGCTTTTTTGATCCTGGGGATTTGGAGCAAGGATTTCGAGCTTGATCGCAGGTCCCTTTGGGGAGTATACTGATGGAGCCTCTCCGCCAAGTAGGAGGGTCCATTTCCCCATATTGCCTTGTGTGTCAGGCAACAGATCTTAAACTTCACACGTTTCCGCACAGGTAACCAGTGTAGCTGGTGTAGAAGAGGGAGTGAAGCTGATCTGTGGGGGGCGTTTAAAACTAAACGTGCTGCAGTGTTTTGTACCATCTGAAGGTGGTTTAGAGAGGATTCGTTGGTCGCGATCAGTAAGCCATTACAATAATCTAATTTACTCAGCACCAGGGTTTGGATCAGGGTCTTTCGCAAGGGGTCGGGAAGATAGGGAAAAACTCTTCTCAACAGGCCCAGCACATGGAAGCATGAACCTACAGTATGCGTTATATGCTCTTTCATTGTTAGGGTCTGTTCAAGACGCACCCCTAAGTTCTTTGCCGTTGTTTTTGGAGACGGGGCGGTTCCCAATTCTTTAGGCCACCAATCTGGAGCCCATAGTAGTGGGGCTTCTCCGAAGAGCATGACTTCAGTCTTTCCGGCATTCAGCTGTAAGAAGTTGTTTCTCATCCATTGCTAGATGGCCAGCATGCCGGAAGAGAAGGTGGATTGGGCTGTCTGGGATGTCTTATTGAAGGAGAAGGTAAGTTGGGTGTCATCTGCATAGGCTATTGGGACGAATCCATAGTTCCTCAATAGAGCTGCCAAGGGGGCTATATAGATGTTGAACATGGTTGGGCTTAAACATGAGCCTTGAGGTACTCCCTTGGTCAGTTCTTTCGAATTGGACCGATATGGGCCCAAGTTGATGGTCTGGGTACGATTGGAGAGGAAACTAGTCATCCATTGCAGCGCCACTCCCCCTATCCCGGCTTCCCTCAGTCTCATGAGCAAAGTCTGGTGATCGACCGTATCGAATACGGCGGAAAGATCTAATAACACCAGGAGAGTGGGTTGGCTCTGATCTAGTGCAAGCCTGATGTTATCGGTTACGGCCACCAGTGCAGTTTCAATGCTATGTTTGGGCCGGAAGCCCGATTGAGATGGATCACATAGCCGGCCGATTCGATATGGTCAGATAGGTGTATGTTAACATGTTTTTCCAGAACTTTGCTCAGATATGGTAAGAGGGAGATAGGGCATAGGTTAGAGAGATCTTCCATGGACGCTTTGGTGTTTTTCCGGATAGGGATGATCTGAGCCGCCTTCCATGTTGAGGGTAGGTGGCCTTCCTTCAGAGATTGGTTAAGTAGAGAACAAATGGGATCTGATAGTGATTTTGCAAGAGAGGCAGAAATTCTTGCAGGTAGGACATCAAGAGGGGAGCCAGATTTTACCTTGCACATTAGTATTTCAGTCTCTTCCCGCGTTAGAAGGGGGAAATTCAGCAACGTTTTTAGCCTAGGACTAGGAGGAGGTACCATTATGATGTCTGCAGATGGAAGACAGCTGGTCGTGGCGATCTTATTATAGATGGTGTCTATTTTCTGTATGAAGAAAGCACTTATTTTGTCACAAAGAGATTGAGAAAAGCTTTCTTCCAATTCGCAGGCTTTGGTACAGGTGAAAGTTTTCAGAATTTGGTACAGGGCTTTAGGGGTGTTTTCAGCTTGGCTAAGTTGTTGGGCTATATGAGTTTTCCGAGTACGCTTTATGCTTTTGTGGTAGAGGGAGAGAGCAGACCTGTACTTTTCTTTATCATCTTTAAGATGGGTACGGCGCCATCTTCTTTCAAGGTTTTTGCAGCAGCTTTTTTCCTTGTGAAGTTCCGGAGAGAACCACGCTGCCTGGGTTTGCCTGGATTTGTTTGAACCTGTTCTCAATGGGGCAATCAGTTCAATAGCAGCTAAGGCTGATTTATTGAAATGGGCTAAACTCTCTTCAATATTACTATGTGGTAAGTCCCTGGGGGGTGTGAAGGCCGTTGAGAAGGTTACTGGGTTTATTTTATGCCATTGTCTGTAAGAAGATTGATTACGTGGGGCGGGCCGCTGCAGTTCTCTTAGTCCCTGAAATTGAAAATCGATAAGTGCGTGGTCAGACCAATTTACTGACTTTGGGGCTTCACATGTGAGAAGAGGTGAGTTGGAAAAGACAATGTCTAAGGTGTGTCCTGCTGTGTGAGTAGGACCATCATTGATTTTTTTAAGATTCAACGTGGCTAGATCTGCCATGAAAGACGACGTTTCTGCTTTTTCAATGCATTCACTGTGGATATTGAAGTCTCCCAGCAGCATAAAGTTGCTGGAGGAGATCATGTAAGGGGCTATCAACTCCATGAGTTGGAAAGAGAATTCGGCCATAGGGCCCGGTGGGCGGTATACCAGTGCCCCTTTCCAGTTGTTTTGTGGTGAGAGATCCATCCTGAAAATCTGGATTTCGATCTGCTCATTACTACGCTGTTCTAAAATTTTAATTTTTGCTCTATCGTTATAAATGATGGCGATCCCTCCTCCAATTTTAGTCTGCCTATCGAGTCTTTGAATCCTATACCCTTCTGGTATAGCGATGGCAATAGCAGGGGTGCTAGTCGGTTTTAGCCATGTCTCAGTCATAAAGCCAACATCGGGTGTGTTTGAGTTTAGCAGATCCCATATCTCAATTGCATGTTTGGGGAGGGATCTCACATTTCCCAGGAAGCCTTTCTAGCTTTGCCTGGGGGGAGTGAGTATATACTTGGGGTTCAAGTCTGGGTCTACTGCTTTCCTAGCCTTTAATTGATCTGTGTTGGTGACAAGTTTACAGGGCATTTTGGGGTCATTTGGCCACGAATTTGCTGACGCTGAATTTGTGCTTTGATACTTGCAATATAGGCAGGAAAAGAAACCCTCTAAATCTTTAAGGTGATGCGTTCTATCATTATGACACTGTTGGGGTGGGTAGCGGTAGTTTTCCCTAATAAGCAAAAGCTCTGTCTTTGAGTATCTAAGATTGTGGTGCATACCTGGGTCTGAATATAAATGAGCAGAGTCCCTGGCGCCTGGCGGCGGTCTGGCGCGGACGGGCGCAGACGGGCTTGCCTTTGGCGCGCCGCCGGCGCACCCGCTGCGCGCGTCCGCTGCGCGCTCTGAATTCCATCAGCTTTTATGATGGTCAAGGTAGGACTAGAGTGCCAACCTCCTCCCTGCCGGAAGTACCTTCCTCCACTCAAACGGGATAGCCCGCGGTGGACCGGGGAGAAAGGCTTGGGGGAGGCAGCGAGTTGCACAAGTGAGTCAAATGTAGTGCATACAATCGCAAGTGAAAATAATTAAAACAGAAAAGTCTTAAAAACAACGCCCGATTAAAAGTGAGCAGAAAATCTGCTTTTTAAACAATTTAACAGTTTGCAGTTCAACCGTAAATCAGCCCGTAATGACAATACTAAATTGGAGGAGCAGCTAGCGCACTGTGCCACTACTTGCTTGCGCGCGTCCGCTGCGCGCTCCGAATTCCATCAGCTTTTATGATGGTCAAGGCAGGACTAGAGCGCCAACCTCCTCCCTGCCGGAAGTACCTCCCTCCACTCAAACGGGATAGCCCGCGGTGGACCGGGGAGAACGGCTCGGGGGAGGCAGCGAGTTGCACAAGTCAGTCAAATGTAGTGTATACAATCGCAAGTGAAGATAATTAAAACAGAGAAGTCTTAAAAACAACGCCGCGATTAAAAGTGAGCAGAAAATCTGCTTTTTAAACAATTTAACAGTTTGCAGTTCGACCGTAAATCAGCCCGTAATGACAATACTAAATTGGAGGAGCAGCTAGCGCACTGTGCCACTACTTGCTTGCGTACGATTTTCTCGAGTCTATGCTCTAAAATCTTTGCACATAATTTGCAGTCCCAATTTGCTGAGATATAGACCTATACTTTTTATGGGAGACCTAAATCTTTCCCTTCTTTGAGAATAAATGTTATCAGCTCCTCGGCTGTCGTGCCTGCAATTATTCCATTTTCTTCAAAATGACAGAAGGGGTCAAGCAAGGGTTCTTTCAGAGTCCCCTCAGAACCAAAACCTTTGTAGAATTGGGTGGTAAATCAGTCAGGGGCTGGCACTTTTCCCACTTTTAAATCATTAATTATAGCAGTTATATCATCCAATGTAATCTCTTTATTAAGGGAATGTTTTTGGTCATGACAAGGTAGATTTAACTTGTTTAGAAAAAGAGTACCTTCTTCTGGATTGATTTGTTCACATCATAGAAGTTCTTGAAAATTCAAAAAAAAATTTTGCTGTCTTGAAGGAATCTAAATGGAGTTTACCTTTATTGTCTTGAATTGTTTGTGGTTGATGTTTCATTTGTTTATGCATGAGATATCTCGCTAAGATTTTAACAGCCTTATTTATTTTGCAAAGGTTGATAGAGACATTTTGGTAATCCACTGGCCAGCTCTGTTGGTCAGGAACGTATCATATTCATACTTTTTACTGTTTGGAAGGTCTATAAGTCTTTCACCGTTTCATGATCTATAATGTAATTCCAATTTCTTAATTTCTTCTTCTAGTAAATTACATTTTTAATTTGCTATTTTATTAATTTAAACTCACATATTTATCAAGGAACCTCTAATAGTTGCTTTGAGGGCAGACCAGCCATATGAACTGGTAATTTGTCAACAAGAAGTAGTAAAACATGACCGTAATCGCTTTAAACATTGCAGATTATATGCAGCATGCAATAGAACTAAGTCAAAACCATTCACCAGGGGCCAAATTATACATTGTGTCCCAGGAGTGCAATGGGCTTGTGCACCCGCTTTATGAGCCTCCGGGGCACAATGGTATTACAGAAGGGGCTAGTGCGTCCCTTTCTGTAATACTGATAGTGCAGGTGCACATGCAGCATCAGCCCTATTATGAGAGGGTGTTCCCTCATTTGCATGGGGGATTTGGCCCATGCAAATGAGGGAATCACTTTGCCTCTGTACTTGCGCGGTATTACCGTCTTGTGTGCAGAGGCAAACATGCCTTTAGGAGGCGCACTGAAAATGCTCCACAAAAAGGTGGCACACTTTCAGTGTGCATCCTAGAGGTAGCCCTCAGGGGAACAAAAGGAGTCCCATGGACACCCCCCCCCAGACATCTCCCTACAGGTGAGTGCCGTCACTCACTGCACCCTCCTCCAAGGGGATCTCTCTCCCCTCTTGAAAGTGCAGGCGGCATGCCTCCTGCACTATGAAAGACTAAGCGATCTTTAAGCAGCTGCTCCATATATCACTTGAATGGAAATGAACTGATTGTAGTGCAAGTTCACGGCTGCCCTGGGGGCAGCACATTCTCTGTAATACCACTCATTGTCATGGTGTCTGTCTGTTTAAAGGCAAAGAAATCCTAGGCTATGAGTTCTTGCCCCACCCTCGCAGTTACTGTGCGATGATATGGAGGATACAATTATTTGCCAGCAACATCACTGTAGTCCAAATAAACTTCTCTTAGGATTGTGGGTGAGCGTTGGGTAGATAAGGAAGGAATCAGCGCCCTTTGAGAGTGTGCATTAACTTGATATTAGCCGCTGAGTATGGGCGCCATTTTAGAAAAGTAATCCAGAAGTAATTTAAACATTGTTTTAAAATGAGTAAGTGCTTATACGTGTGAACTAGACACAAATCTCAAATCACAGCCACAAACTTTCAAAGCGGTACCTGTGTAGTTCTGAAAAGGTAGCTATGCAGCGGTTCAAGCTATTTGGTACTTCCAGTTCTGCCTATCTCCTCCGGTCGCCACAGCTCCAGATGTAAGCATGCCATGCCCGAGAGCGATTTATCTGGTTGACATCTGAATCTCAGGAGTGATTTTATTCCTCGAGTGTCACAGGTATATACTACTTGACCTCTTGTGGTTTGATGATGGTAGGGTCCAGCGATAACATTGTTTTTCATTGCGAGGCAGGAATCTGGAGCAGAGCTCCTCGATTAAGCAGCCATTTTCATTCTTGCCATGCCACGCCCCTAGGTCATATTCCATAGTACTTGTATTGGAAACTTCCACCAAGTCAGAAATGTTATTTGCCAACAAAGATGGTACCTGAGACTATGTCAGCTCTCTACTCTGAGCAGTCCATGATGCATCTTTCAGTGGCACGTCATTGTTGTGTCAACAGTATTATGGCAACTAGTTGCTGAGTATAACTCTTGTGGGTAAAATGTCATGTATTATTATCTGAAAATCAAAAAGAACTAGCTATTGATTAGAAGCTCAAAGTGTGTGTTTCAGAAGTAAGGAAAAAACAAATGTTTTTCCTTACTTCTGAAACACACACTTTGAACTTCTAATCAATAGCTAGTTCTTTTGATTTTCAAATTATACCAAGGGGGAGTGAAATAGCTAATTTTCATTCTTCTCTCTCTTATTGATACTCATTATGTATTATTATCTTCCATTCACCACAAGCGTGGGTTGCAGCATGTGCTGCTGTAAAACGCATGCTGTGCACACTCCTGCTATGTAGTGTAGGGCCTGGCTGTTGTACGTTGTTCTTCTTTGTAGAAGGGGTTTTGGTTTTAAGGTGGCTCATCATTACTCCTCCAAACCCACAATGCACTAGGACATAGAGTCCACCTAAGGTTGTGAAATTGCAGTGTTAATGGCATTCTTGACTTTAAGAGTCTTATGTTTTAGTGCCATGCTGAAACCCTATACTTCTTCCACATAGCCGATCCCAGCATTGTATGTCATCCCATTATGCCAGGTCCCTAGCCCTGTATACTTCCTCATGCAGCCAAACCCCAGCACTGTTTCTTCCTCCTGTACTCCCTATAGCCAAGCTTCAAGCATATCTGCCCTTCCCTAGACACTCTTACAGCAGTTCCCGACACAAATCCTGCCCTTCCCCTCATGCTGTCCAGCAGCAGAATTGTTGCATTGCCAGGCCTCCCCTGCAGCGGATCACAACTATACCCTCCTCTGAATGCTTTCTCCATATGCAGAATCCTGACAATCCTGCAATCTTCTGTATGCTCCCCACAACCCACTCACTTCCCTGCTTTCCCTGTATATATCACTCCTTCTACTCCTGCATTTTCTATACAGCAATAGAGCCACTGCAAAGTCTGTGTCCCATTGTCCCTTCTGCAGCAGATCCACATCACTGCCTGTCCTCCAGTGCTTTTGAGTATTGGGGGGGGGTGGGTCCTTCTGAGCCCCCCACCAGTGCCAGGGGGTCAGCGTTCCTCCCACCTGCCCCCTATATTATCTTTTAATTTTTTACTTCAAGACACAAGTACCAAGTCCCCGAGTCCTGTAATGGTGGCTACAACTTTTTTCGATGAGTTGCTGCCAGCACATCAGATCTCTCAATACCGTAGGAGCTGTACCAGTCCTATGATATCAAAAAGGCTGACAGGAGATAAAGCTTAATTGGCCAACCACAGCCCCAATATCTTTACATTTTCGGTACATCAGAACTTCTGCGGGACTCCCACTGGACCAAATGTCCAGATGTACCTAACTTTTTAAACCTTTCTTGACTACCCCAAGCACGAACTGCAAATTTCTCAAAAACAGTTGAACGGAATTACACCAAATTACAAAAAGTATGCTTTCTGAGTATAGTTGTAAAATTTTGCCAAATTTGGTTTAATTCGGTTTATGGTTTTTTTCTGTAGCCGTGACAGAAATTTTCTATGGGAATTTACATGGGATATCAATGTTTTGGGACACCCAGCTTTTCTTGTGTACGTGCTTGATGGTACACCCCGAAAATTTCCAGGAAAGAGCTGAGGTGGATGAAGTTTTGTATTGGAAAGTTTAACCAAGATTTGTTAAACAGTGGAAACTTTGACCTAACTATAATTACTTAGTTGTGACCCCCCACTGTGATATCTATCTATCTATCTATCTATCTATCTATCTATCTATCTATCTATCTATCTATCTATCACAGAGTGACATTAAGCCACTCTATAGTTGGGGTTAGCAGGGAATGGAATTCCTCGGATGGGTATTTCACCATGAATAACTTTCCACAGGTTTGACAAATCTCCACAAACTTTGCAGACCTATTCATCCTTCTACATTGGTGGATGATGCAAGGTTTTGGGGTGATTGGTCAAGGGGGTGCAAAGATAAGAGTGGCAGCAAAATGCATTTTGCCACCAATGCATCCCATAGACATTAGTATTGGATTAGTGCAAAAATGGCTGAACAGATTTGAATGAAATGTGGCAGGATTTGACACTATGCAGTGAAGATGATCCTCTTAGAACTACAGGTAAGTAGGGTATTTTTTAAGTCAAGGTTTTTAGGTCGAGTCTGGGCAGCACATGCGCTGATCTGTGGCATGCTGTACTGGAGTATGGAATAGAAGCCCGCCCACTCTCCGCCCATATTTGCAATTGGCTTGTGTCATTGCCCTTCGTGAATGCTGGCTTCTAATTCGTTAATAGGCTTGTTAGTCCCTCCTTAGTACCGCCTTGTCTTAATTTGTAACCTCCCATGAGGACTGGCCCTTTTACTTTGGTTGTTACACGGTGTCTTTTTAGGTCTTGCGCCTAGCGGTGCACTGCGCAGCAGTGCTCGCGCAGCGCGAGACATTTAGTGGGTGAAAAACGGGGTATTGAGGCTGACCTAGGAATCGCACACGCTCGTGCGTGTGCGATTCCTTTTGTGCTACGCGATTGGCCTTTGCGTGCGTCTTTATATATAAGACTGCATGCAATTGGCCAGAGGCGGGCGCATTGCTCCGCCCATGGCCTATTGGTGTCTATTACGTGCTTGGTGCGCGTAATAGACACCAATAGGCCATGGGAGGAGCAATGGCCTTTTGGTGTCTATTACGCGCTTGTTTTTTTTTTTACTCGGTTGCTCGCTCCCAAATACTCATTCAGTGGTGGCCGGAAAGGCACGCCGTCAGCACCAGGAAGAGGACGGCAGCCCCGCCCCCAGTTACAGGAGCCGCACCTCCACTCTCGGGAGCCGCACCCCCATTTTGCTAAGAAGATGCGGCTCTCTGAAACCAAGGGCACCAAGCCCAAGCGCGTGAACGGCGAGGGGGGCGTACCAGCAAAACCCGGCGCCGCAGTCTGGAGTCTACCTGTGCCTCCAAGCGGCTTCCTGAACGTCCTGCGTCCCCCGAGTGGCAGTCATAGCCCCGGGAGGCCGAAGGAGAGGCGGAGGCACTGCCCGCGTGGAAGCGGATCAGAACCAGAGGATAGGGCACCGGGTGGCAGGGAGCGTTGCTTCCTGCTGGCCCAACCACCCGCTGCCTCTCCCGCCCTGCTACTGTCACCGTCCCGGTGTAAGTATTGTGACTTCTCCCTGGTGTTCCCCAACATGGTTTTAGGCCGTGTGCGGGGAGGCCATTCTCGGTGTTTGTATGGCGCCGATAAGCTGAAAGTGTTTTTGGAAGTTGACTTCACCATGTGTGCATGCACAGTGCCATGTGTGTGGGTAGGTCTGATGGCCAGTGTGCGTGTTTACGCGTTTAGAGATTGTTCTTGTTCGTACTGTGCTGTTTGCAAGGAGCCAGTGCCCCTACGGGTGTGTGGTGTAGTAGGATCGTTTCTGTCCATTCATATATTTGGAGTGTATGTATGAAAAGAACTAGGTTCCTTGCATTTTAACTAAAAGCTTAACTGATATCGTTGTACTTTTTTTTTTTTTTTATTGGTTATCCGACTGATATATCACCATTGATCTAGTCCCGCCACACAAGGTGGCTGGTATCTGACCTTTTATCCGTTGGCAGATTATTCGTTTAGTATCAAGTAGTCCGAAACATGTAGTTTAAGGTTAAATTATTGAGCAACTAAACCACGATCCTAGAGACAAGTCCACCAATGAAAGCGTAAAGCACCAAGAGATCAAGGATTTGGTAATCTCAAAACAAAATTACCACACTTCCCCCTAACTCCTCTGCAAATCTGACAAAATATTCTCCATCCCCTTTGTTTTCTACACAACACTACAGCAAACATTCTTAATGTAGAATTGAGAACTGTAAAAGTAAGCATTGGCAAAGCCAATAGGTCTCTCCTTTGCGATATCTACTGGTGGTGTCAGATTTAGCCATGTTGTACAGCAGCCCAACTGCTGTGTAGCCTCGCTGAAAGTGTCAAAAAAAGTCAATGCTTCATAGAGCTTTTTTTGTTTTGCTTTCAACCGTGCTGCACAGCAGTTGGGCTGCTGTCAAACATGGCTAAAAACACTGTAAGACCAAATTGTACAGCTATTTGTCTTTGCCAATGTTATATTTTCCATGTTGCACAGCTGCATAGCTGTGCAGCATGGGTGAAAGTAAAACAAATAAAAAAGACAATCGACCTCTCATAGACGAGATCTTTTGACTTTGCCAATGCTTGTACTGCCGTGGGGACATTATCTTCAGTACTGGATGCAAGGTCTTGTCCTAGACGTGACCTCCGGAACCGGACGCCATCTCCGGGAGGCTCACAGATACTGTCAGTATGTTACACACTAGTGAAAAACCTGTTTCTCTTTGGCCCAACATCCCGCCCTTAGTTGGTGGAGGAGGGGTGCAATGAATAGTAGGTGGTGGGAGGAGATGCGAATGAGTCTACACTTAATGCTAACAGATGCTTGTATAGCGCCGAATCGCCATCAATATGGCATCTCACCCAAACTTTTGTTATAAGGTGTCCAAGTTGTGCCAAGGAGGGCTGGTTCCTAGATACTGTTTTAGGATAACCAGTAGCTCCATAATGATTCCTGGAAATCTTGCACGTGCCCAGCTCGCTCTGCCAAAGCTATGCTAGACATACTTGAAGAGCGTGCTGTAATACCTGCTGATCACTTGACGGTAACAACAATAAACAAGTGCAGACATTCTACAATAATATTATTGTAGCATTTGTATATTGGTTTCCTCTTTGTGAGCCAGACTGACACAGTACGTGTGCGTATGTTATATGCTAGTGAGTTTATGCATGTGTCTTTGACTATAGGTGTTTCACTCTTGTGTGTTTATCTGTTTGTTACGTGGCGGAGAGCCAAGAAACGGCTGACAAATAGTCTTTATTTCCAGATCAGCTTGGCAGACTGTAAAAGAGAGTACTCTTGAGGTGGTTATGTGTGTGGGGGCATTAACCAAATGTATATCTCCAACTGGACAGTATGCTCGAGGTTGTGGCTTATCCTTTGCATTCATGTTCATTGCCCTACTAATATTCTGCCGTGATCAGGCTCTTTACAAAAGGCTGTGGTAGCTCTGTACTAATAGGCGCAGAGAACTAGTAAAAAAGCAATAGTACTGAGTGAAAATAGAATCAATGAAATAAGCTGCTGCTCGTCTCGCTCTGCCTCATCTTCTGCGCCCTCCGCTTTAGCCGAAACATCCTCAAGTCCCATCCAGGGGCGGTGCGTCCATTGGGGCGTTGGGGCGTTGCCCCCCCGCCCGTGCCCGCAGCTCCCTCGGCGTCTCTGAACTGCCGTCACCGAGGGAGAACTGAGTCTGACAATCATGTCAGTCAGCATGACGTCGGACCGCCCACCCCTTCAGAGTCTGAAGGGGTGGGCGATCCGACGTCATGTTGACTGGCGTGCGTTGTCAGACCAGCCAGGGACAGGCAGCAGCACAAGTGCGCATGAGTGGGGAAGGTGAGCGAATTTTTCGCCCGTGCCCAATCATGCGCACTTGTGTTTCCACTGGCTTGCGCATGCCCATTATGAGCCCCTCGGTCTCCTAATGGGCAGGCGGCGGGCGAAGAGTAACCGTGCCCTCAGCCAATCCTGGCGCTGCAGCAGCGCCAGGATTGGCTGAGGGGTTGCCACTCCACTCCTGTTCCTGTTCGAAGAGGCGCCATTGCGGACCAGCTGAGATGGAGAGCCCCCCGCAAGCCGTCGCCGACTCCAGCAGCGACCGAGGGAGCTCGGAGAACAGCCTCAACGAGGTGCTGGCTTTCTCTCCTGACCTGGGACTGTCGCCTGTCGTGAGTCTTTCCCGAAATATGGGCCACCTGAGCTGCGGCGACAGGTACCGATCAGCGCTTTACTGTTCCACTGCTAATATTCAAATATCGGTGGTTAGGGGACGGCAGCGTCGAACTACAACATTTATTTCACCGGCTCTCGTATAGTAAGCATACAATCAGATACTGAAAGCAATGCTACAACCCAGCTGCGACTTAAATATCACGAGTAGAATTAGCACTTCAAGATTTAATTAAGTGGCTTTCCACTTTTAATGAAATGTGCAAAATGGTATGCGCTTTTAACGCACGCAGTAAGACAACTTGCACAAAATGCTCGGCGTACACTAAAAACATATTCCAGAACTTCAGGCAACACATAAAGATGATGGACGTAATGCAGAATATTGTCAAGCATCCTGGGACCGTATCGGGGTAGCACCCCTCATCTTTCTGTTTTGCTAGAGTACTTTAGACAAACACCACCACCTGAACCCTGGAGCAAACCGCAGAATGTAACGACAAAAGTCACCATAATTCTTCCCCCACACTCCGCACTTCACCACAGCACCACGCATACAGCAGCGAATAACGCCAGGACCGCTAATGGTCATGTAGTGAAGGAACAGGTTCAAAACACAAGGCAGGCACGTCACCCCTGACCTTCCAGCCATTTCGATAAGGACTGCAGGTCCTGGAAATTCCTTGTTCGTTACGCACCGCATTCCCAGAAAACACTCGGCCTGTGGTTTCAGCCAGTGCACCCATAGCAGCCTGGAACAACGAATACTGCGTTAAGAAGTGGTGTGTGAAGGGGGTTTAAAGTTTATTCCTCAGTACCGAGGAGAGTCATGCACATTTGGCGCGCGCTCACCAGTTCTTCAGCCGTTCGTGTGCACCGCTTCGCTTCGGTCCTAAACCCCCTGCCTTGATTCTCGCCCTGGCCATGGTGACCTCCCCGCAGCAGCAAAGCCCGATCAGCCCTGAGCGCATGCAGCACACACCAGCCTTTGCCGGCCCTTCCAGAGGTAAGCGCAAATAATGAAACAGCGTGAATGTGTTTACCAAGCTGCCTGCTGTTTGTTTATTACTTTATTTGTGAAAGTGAGGCAGATGTTCACGAGCTGCTTCAACTTAACTGAGAAAGGGGGGTTGCAGGCTGGGGAGTTTGTTGGGGTTTTTCTGCACAATTTAGCTCTTACATGCCTATTGGTACTTTATGTACATCTAAAGTCTCTGTAGATCTTCCTTTCCGCATTTTAAGCCTACTTAAAGCTCGTCCCTAACTTTTACGCCCCACCTCTTTCAAATGTCACCAGCCACCACTGGTCCCATCTACAATAATACGTGTAGTGACTTCGGGTGTACGAGTTCCTCATTGCACATCTGTCACTTTCAAATATTTTTTCAGTATGTTTTCACATCCATTGTTATAGTTCTGCTCAGAATGAGAGTCTATTGTTGTATTTTGTTTCTGACGTTTCCATTTTATCAACAGCTCACACATAAAATGTGCATTAAAAAGCACGTGGTTGATGACTATTTGAGGCTTCCTGGATAGTGCCACTAAGTAGCCCCACTTATTCCTTCATGCCTTCCCCTCCTACTGGCTGTCTAGTCGTTCCCTAACTCAAAATGATGCCCCCCCTCTTCCCGCAGAATGCTTTATTTAGTTGGCCTTCAGACTCTCATTTCACAGATATTCATTATTCTGGGGTTAAATGGGTGGGCGTCAAGTGTGAGGGCATCCCTGCACCGCGTGGGCTGCACTGCTCTGCATACACCCTTGCAGTCTAGCTATTAGCAGTTTTCATTCTGGGGCTTGCAGGCATGTGAGCATCAGGGACATCTTAAGGATTTTGGGGGTCCTGGGCCAAACGTATTTTGGGGACCCCTGTTCAGAACAGCTTTCATTTTATGATTCAATTTCAGCTTTTTCATACCCTTTTGGCCAGGTGACTGATATTGCACAGGCCCACTGGTCCAAATTCTAAATGTGTTTCTATTTGTTAGTCAGGGATAGTGATATGTGTTTTCAATATTGCAATACAGCAGCAGCTCACTCATATTATTGCAAATAATCTCTTTGACAAACTGCCATTTCTCATGTGAAAGGTCCTGTTTTGATTTAAATGGAACTTTTTTAGGGATGTTGCATGGTGCTGAAAAACAGACCACATTTCTCTGCAATATGTGTCCAATAGCCTCCCACGCATCACTCATATTAAAAATAAATTAAAGCAAATAGTATTTAAAACAATCTATGTTCAAGAATCATTCAAGGTATTCAGGGCAGGACTGTGTGTAGAACAGAGCTGGATCTCTCAGGAGGCCTCCTTAAAGGCTGGGACCCATGGCCAGAGCCTACGTTGCCCATGCTTTAAAACACTTTTGGTGCTTTTCCAAGGAAAGGCACATCTGTTAGTTCCTGGTGGCTAATTGTTTTTGGCTGAAAAGCCATGGCAGGTTGAAGGTGTCCCACATGACATTGCACCAGTTGGGATCTGTGCTCAGGTAGTTTTGCTCATAACCTAACCATTTTAAATATTCGACACAAGGGGGCTGTCACTTCTAGAAAACAGCTGAAAATAGGCTAGTCGTGTTTAACAGCTGCACAGACAGGAGAGGTTCAGATTCCACGTGACGACAGACAGGCGCTGCGACTGGAGGAAAGCGTTGACTTCTGCGGCTGTAGCAACTATGAATGGAGGGGAGATATTTGCTCCTAAATGGAGTTCATTATTTAATTAGAACAAAGAGCTAATCTTGGCAGTGGGCATTTGCTATCTTGGCAGGAAAGCCACCAATATGTGCCAGTTCATACATGTAGTCCTGGGTTGGAGAGGGCTGTCTTCAGCCCCCCGCCCAGTGACGTCTTAATGCATGGGCACGCTGGGCAGTTGCCCGGGGGCTCCACAAGCATAGGGACCCCATGCAGACCACAATTTAACACAAAGTTTCCGTTAAACATTTTTATTCCTGTGAGTAGTTGTGTAGGCAGGGCCCAGTGCACTGCTTTGCCCGGGAGGCCTATAATGCTGTTAAGACTGCCCTGCCCCGCCCCCGTCTGCGAGCACCAGAGAGCATCCTCCAAGTGCCTGGCTTCACCTAGACACCAACAGCTAACAAACAGCAGCTAATTCATTCTCGTTTGAAGAGACTCACACTCCTGAAGCATTGGGGTTGTTAAATGACCTCATGTGCGTCCCAAGCAGAAAAGGGCAGAGTCGTCTTTAATGGGAACACTTTTTTTTTAAGCTGACATTTCCTGTTTCATTTAATTGGCGAGCACCGGACGGAATGGCTTATGAGGGCGCTCTTTGTTGGGCGCCATTGGGAAGTCCCATTGTTTGTTTGATATTTAGCCTGACTGCAAAGGAATGAAAGCGGTGGGTTTGTTTTGAGTGCATATTACCGAAGAGTTATTCAAATGTTCGCATCTTTGTTTTCTACTTAAAAGCAGAATCATTCTATATTATGGAACTTTATAAAATGTTCACACATGCCATGATGATATGTTATGTGCATTTTTAAAGCGCATGATCTCCAGCAAGGGTATCCTGATGCTGGGCAGGTGTGTGTGCCTACCCCTGCTAGGGAAGGTTGGTTAACTGAAAAGCCAGGTTTTCAGCTTCTTGAGGAATTCAAGAAGAGAGGAGGAGGCTCTGATATGGAATGGGAGGTTGTTCCATGCTTTAGGAACGATGTAAGTGGACGCTCGTCCTCTCAATCTGGTTCTGTGTTTGCATGGGATGTGTGTCACTAGGCGTCCTGCAGAGCAGAGGTGTCTGGGTTGCTTGTGAAAGGAGATGTGGCTGTTGAGGTAGGTGGGGCCTGAGATGTGTAGTGCCTTGAAGGTGTGTGTGAAGAATTTGAATTGAGCACGTTTGTGTATCGGGAGTCAGTGTAGTTCCGTACGTTGTAGTGTGATGTGAGTTCTGTGTGGGAACTTGAGGATGAGTCTGGATGCCGAGTTCTGTATGATCTGTAGCCTTCTGGTGAGTTACTTGGTGTTCTCGGCTTAGTGGGTGTTCCCATTGTCCAACTTGCTGGTGACTAGAGCATAAGTGATCGTTTTTAGGTCTCGCCTAGCGACGCAGCGCGAAAGCACTGTCGCTAGCGAGATCTATTGTTACTGACTTGCTTCGGAAGGGAGACAGGAGATGTGCACGCACAGGACGGACTGCAACCGTGAACACGCACGTACAGACACGCGATGTGCACATCTCCTGTCCCCCTTCCGTCCTCTCCAGCCCCAAAACATGAGCTGTGCACGCACTCCCCAGCTGTCCTTGCACCCCCTCCAGTGTCAGTCAGCCATGCGCCATCTGCCAACCCCCACCACCAACCCACACCCACCTTACCGTCGTTCCGCGATGCTTCAGCGCGATGCCCTGCAGCGTGTCCCCAGAGCTCACAGGGTGATCGGTGTACCTCGCAGCCCATGCGGCCGCCGTCACGCTGGTCTTTTCTGGCGATCTCCAGACAGCAAATGTGCACGCTCACGGCGCGTTCTGATGTGCACTTGCCCGGACAGCCGATGTGCACGCTCACGGCGTGTCTGTCTTCGGCTTTCGACACTTTACTGTGTCTTAAACTACAACACCTTTAGCAGGAAGGCAGCTATGTGCCTTACAGCGAGGTCATGCTTTGTGGCGCTATATAAACGCACTGATAAAGTATTGTTTATGAGTAGCAGTAGTTGTTCTGCTTGTGAGGGTTATGGTCTCATATCTGGCGTACGTCTGCCATCTTGTGGTTGGTTAGAAAAGTGCACTGTAAACATTGTTTATTGTGCGGATCAATATTGTCGCTAATTGGCATTTGTATAGACAGTTTCCACGAGGCGCCCCCTGTGACGTAAAAAGGACTCGTAAACCTGGTTCTCTACCATAGGACTCTTCTCTGAATCAGAAACACCGAAGACTCCGTGGGACCGTGGCCTATGAACGATGAGGTATATATATGCAGTGCTTCAGACGGCGCTCTGCTGTTTAAAACCATCTAAATGACGGATACATCGGGGGTAGATGGCCTCTCATCGGCCCAGCCCCCGATTGCGTTTTTCACTGGCAGGCTTTCTCGTCCACCTGGTGAACGTGCCAGGCTGGTTACTATGGCGCTACTCCCTGGCACCGCAGCATGGGCCTGAAGAACTGTACCCCATAATAATATGAATAACATTTGACTCTTTAGTTGTAAGCCTAAACACTTTGAGTCACGCCCAAACTAGCCCTAGAGGTCACAACTGTAGTCTAAGTGGGCACGGAGGGTGGCCACTAACCCCAATACCACACCAGGGGTCCTGCAGAAGGACCTCGGAGTTGACGGATTCCATACTGGGAACTGGACGCAGCAAACCTCCTCCCAAGCCAACGAGGAAGCTTCAACGCAGCCAGTCGCACAACAAGGCCATCATTATGAAGCGGAAGAAGCTAAGGAGAAGCCTCCGCATAGGCAGGCTCAACCCCACTATTAACAAGCATTTGCAATGCAATAGGTCTCGATTTACGCGAGTTTAAGCTATTGGCATTGTAAATGACAATGCCTTTTATTTATGTTTTAAAAAGCAAAACATAAATAAAAGGCATTGTCATTTACAATGCCAATAGCTCAAACTCTCGTAAATGCGAGACCTATTGCATTGCAAATGGTTGTTATAATAGTGTAGCTTTCATGTAGCACTTGATACTCTTTACAAAGCCTTAAACTGCTCTGTGGATGGTCGAGTCAGCAGCTACTCAGTATGTTATGTGTGGTTGGTACTGTTGGCTCATGGTGGTATGTGGTATGCTTGTTGGTAGGAGGAAGTGTGCTCCATCATGTACCAGGCACACATACACAATACATCAAGTGGGAAATAATTCAGAGTTAAAGTTAATGTAGATGAGAGCACAAAGTAAATGCCAGCAATATACTTGTTTATAGCTTATCCATGAAGTGCAAGGTGACCATCACACCAGTTGGTTGCTGCCACACCATTTTTTGTAGCATGAAAGTAGCAGAGCTACCTCTTTCTTGAGAGAAGCCTGCATGCTCATTATATTTTTGAATATAGTAATACGTGTAATACAGGTGCAGCATTTCAATATGTCTGTCAAGCCACAGCGTTTTTACTATTCCAGATGGGGGTGGTTCTTTGCAATATTAGACCTTTTCAGGTTTCATCTACAGACAACGTTTTGCAGTCTGTTGTCGAAAGACATCTGGTGGACCATAACAAATCTTACTGTGGGCTTTGGGCCATCCTACTGCTTGCCATTGGTTAGTTCTTTTGGCACTCAAAATTGCTTGTTTCTTATTCAATTGCTTTCCTTCATCTTCCCGTGTTTGTCCACCTCCTGGAGCATAGCTTTTTTACCATTCTTTTAATTAGATGACTTGCATTCTTTTACTGCTCACATTCAGGGAACTACTTTTTATGTCTTGCTTACCAGGGCAGTGCACCGGTTTTATCAGCAACTTAAAGGCTTTAAAGATCAATGAAATGTGTGCAATTGGTATGATGCCACTTGCAGTTGTTCGCAGAATAGTACCGTGCTTCAAAACCAAATCTCATTTTTTGTATTGTTGCTTCTAGTCATTTCCAGGAAAAGTACATGAAGATAATTCCCTATGTACATGAAGATCATTTCTTATAGCTATTTTAGCATTTGTGTTCATAAGCAGCCAAAATTGTGCTGAATGAGCTATAACGAGATAATATATATTAAGCAGATTTACCAAAAGACACAGAACAGTGTGATGCTGTGACCAGAATTAAGTATTGGAAAAAGAGACCACCCACTGGCATGAAATTATGCATTCTTAACGCTCTCATTTTTTCGGGAGGGGACTGAGTTCAAGTTCTTGGATGTTAAAATGGTGACTCACAAGATCGATCAACAATAAATTTGATTTTGAATGCAAATTTATTTCAGATTCTGTTTATTTTTTCAGTGATTGGAATGACCCCTCCCCTTCAAATTCCTGCTTTGCAGTTAAAAGAAAATGGTAGTGTGAAAAAATCCCTACAATTCCCACCAAATTACAGTTTTTGAAAATTTCAAAATGTTGTCCGAATATGTGACCCACCTTTAATTGTTTGGTGAAATGCCTACCAATAAATTACTGTTTTGGAGTCAAAGCAAATAACTTTGTCAATTTTGATTAAAATATCAGAGCTACAACACCCAAAGGATGGGACTTGTAGGGTATGCACTGGCCCCATATGCTATCCAAAATGTGCTTTTTCTCAGTTCCATATTGCCTGATGCATTCTTGACAGGAGGACATTGCCTCACCACTTTGCTCCTGATTCGTTAATAGGCTTGTTAGTCCCTCCTTAGTACCGCCTTGTCTTCATTTGTACCCTCCCATGGCGACTGGCCCTTTTACTCGGTTGTTACACGGTACATCTTGTTTACTCTGTAAGCACTATTTCCTTTAATGAGTTTCTCCTGTTGCAGGCACAACATGCTTTCCTGCAACATTCAGCGCGCCATGCGCGCTTTCACTTTCCAAGCAGCCCGGTACAATGGCGGCCGCTTCTTTGAAATGAAATAGATCTCGCATTTACAAGAATTTCAGGTATTGGCATTGTAAATGACAATGCCTTTTATTTATGTGTTAATCATCAAAACAGATAAATAAAATGCATTGTCATTTACAATGCCAATAGCTTAAACTCTTGCAAATGCGAGACCTATTGCATTGCAAATGCTTGTTTAGTCTGTAAGCAATATTTTCTTTAATGAGTTTCTCCTACTGCAGGCACACATGCTTTCCTGCAACATTCAGAATGCCATGCGTGCTTTCACTTTCCGAGCAGCCCGGGACAATGGCGTCCGCTTCTTTGAAATGCAATAGGTCTCGCATTTACAAGAGCTTGAGCTATTGGCATTGTAAATGACAATGCCTTTTATTTATGTGTTAATTAGAAAAAACAGATAAATAAAAGGCATTGTCATTTATAATGGCAATAGCTTAAATTCTCACAAATGCGAGACCTATTGCATTGCAAATGCTTGTTTAACTTACTGATATCTGTTGCTGCGGTATTCTCTTAAACGTTTGTTGTATTTCTCAGTATTTTGCTGAAGTACCACGGTACATAGCGATGACAAGTCATTAGGTGATTGGCTAATGGCTGCCTCTACAAAGGTTAAAGGCATCCATGTTGTTTATAGGTACAGTTTGGCTGTGTTCTGCGTTACGCCTTCAGATCTAGGTAAGTATTAGGTTTTGTGTTTTTCCAATACCTACTACCACTGTGCGCCACTCTACTCTATGCTATTCCACTGTACGCCCGTCCACTGTAACACACTCCACTGTATGCCACTGTACTGTACACCACTACATTGTACGCCAATGCACTCTACGCTATTCCACTGTAAGTTACTCCACCATACGGCACTCCACTCTATGCTATTCCTCTCTATGCCACTCTAATATACAGTACTCCACTGTACGCCACTACACTCTATGCCACTCTACCCTACCCCACTCTACTCCACTCCACTCTAAGGCCCTCCAGTCTGTGCCACTGCATACGCTGCCAGACCCCTCTACGCTACTCCACTCTATGCTATACCACTCTACGCACCTCCACTCTCGACACTACACTCCTTGCTATTCCACTCTACCACACTCCACTCCATGCCACTCCACTACACGCTATTCCACCCAATGCCAATACACAATACAGCACTCCACTGTATGGCACTCCACTATACGTTATTCCACTCTATGCCACACCACTCTACAGTATTTCTTTTTTTTTTTTTTTACTTCAGGCCCTTAAAAATATCTTTATTGACATCTGAAACAAAAATATACGTTACATCCGTTTCGACATATTATGAAACTGTACATCCAAGGAAGGTCACTGAGTCGAAAAAAGGAGGGAAAGAAGTAGGTACAAGAAAAACAAAACTTATATCACGCAGGGTATATACATACATTATCATATACCTCGTACTAGCAAGATTTAGCATATCGTGGCTATCCTTTATTCCTTCCCCTAATATACCACACTATTTTCACTGATGTCATCTGTATAACAAGAACCTTTAATTTAAACTAAACTATCCCCCCTCCTTGCCCATGCCACCCGCCCTCAATGTCTGTGTGCGGCTCTCCTTGTTATCTATCCCTATATGTCGTCCTTCCTGTCAGGAATCATGTATCCTCCTCGCCTATGTAGGTGTCACCCTATTATCTTACGGCCTCCCGGTCTCTGCATTATTGGATTGGGGGCTGTTAGGTGTTGGATCCATCTGCATATCACCTAGCATTGCCCTCCAAGCCTGTAGGTCATCTTCCACTCTTTCATCACATCTGGTCCGCTGCATTCGGACCATCTCTGCCGTTGCCCATTCATTTACATCCTGCACCCACCCCATCACCTTTGGTGGGTCGCGGCTTAGCCACGATATGGCTACCCTTCACTTTGCCAACACCAGCCCCAAGAGCATGAATCTCCTACTGAGTTTCTTATTTTTAGGCCTGGGCAGTAAACCCAGCAGGACTGTGCGTATCTCCCAGGGTATCACCCACCCTGTCGCTTCCCTCAGCCTAGTCAGAACCTCGGTCCAATAAGGGCCCATGATTGGGCATGTCAATGGAGGACTTCGAAGAAGACCCGCTGCTGGAAGGAAGAAAAGTGTCCGTTGGAATCCAAAGGTGGATTCTTGTCGAAGAGTACCTGAAAGCAGAGGGTACAGAGTCTGGGTCACTCAGGAGTGACCAGGGGCTCGGTAGACGAATGCCCACTGATGTTGGTGCTTCAGGTGCATTGATGGAGTTCTTGACTCTGCAGCTACGGGGACCAGGGGACGTTGAGGATGACCAGGAGCCGGATACAAGCTGTCCCACGAAGGATGTCGAGTACTATGGGGTCGGTGTCTGGCTGGAGCACAAACAAGCCTTGGCAACGGCAACCCACGCAGAAGGTCAAGGAGGGATACGGTTCAGACCAGCAAGGTCCAGGAGACTCACCACAGCAAGGGGAGTCAGGGCAGGCCTGGAGCAACCAGGGGAGCCCAAGAAAAGCAAAGGTGACCCTCAAGTGGACCCACAGGCCGGAGGCACAGGAGTCGCAAGAGGACCTCAAGCGATTTCACCAAACAACAGCCCACGGTGCACTCGGTGCGAGGAGGCCGGAGTTCTAGGTAGAAAATAGTGCCAGAGGTTGGGGCTACTCGGAGCCCCATGCACTTGTTCGGGAAACGCCAACAAGCATATGCACTTGAAAATGTACGCGGTGCACAGGGGTTCGGGTATTGCAGCCCCCACGAGGGACTCTGACCTCAAACTTGGTGAGAGGGCAGCTCGGACCTTGCAGGACGTAGAAACCAACCTCCTGTGTTGCTGAAGCCTTCAGAGTTCGTAGGAGCTCAGGGTCAGCAGACCGGACAGAAGTCTTGCGGTGCCTGCGAATGCAGGGGAGTGACTCCTTCACTCCAAGGAAGATATCTTTGGTTGTCCTTGATGCTCCACAGGTCCTGCATGGATCCTGTATGGTGCACGGGTACAGACGATGCTTCAGACTGAGAGGGAGATGAAGTCGGGCCCAAACGAAGTCCAGCAAAGTCCAGAGTGTCCAGACGGTCGAAGTTCAGTGGTTTCTAGTTCAGAATCTTGTCCACGTCGAATCTAGGGTCCTACAGCCAGGTAAGCCCTTTTGTACCCACGGGAGAGGGTTGGACAGATTCAGGGGACCCTCCCAGGGGAGGGTCTGGACAGTGGGAAGGTTACTCCCATGTCCTTTGTCCAGTTTCGCGCCAGAGCAGGAGCCAACGGCTCCCAGGACTGGTTTGAACTGGACTATGCACAGGGACACCAAATGTGCCCCTCAGCAGACTTTCGGTCGCTGGCAAGCGCACTCACCCAGCCCTAATACACTAAATTCTGTCTGGGAGGTGGTCACACCTCCCTGTGACAGGATGCCTATTGTTCTGCCTTCCCCTGCTCGAGCTTGGCTCAGCATCAGGAGGGCAGAAATGTGTCTCTGGTCGGCAGCAAACATTTTGTGCTGCCCGGGACTAGAAGGCTGTTACTGGGAACACCAGGGACCCAACGAAGCTCGCTTCTGAGGGGTGGAATCATACCTCCCACACCGGTTACCGGTGTGGGGGTATGATTCCAACATGTTCGACACCAAACACAATAGGGTTAGTTTCAGCCGTTTTAGAGTTGGTCATCACGCGGTCGCATAATGCCACTCTATATGTCGTAAATGGCTGCCTCACTGACAACCCGGGAGAATGGACTCCGTAGGCTGCAGGGGTGTTCCGCTCATGCAGTGGCACCCTCTCACTTAGAACCAAGCACCCTGCCTTCAGGATTGTTAAGGCCTGCTATAGGGGTGACTTATAGGTTTTAAGTGCAGTGACCCTTAGATATAGTAAACCTATATCTTAAGTAAGTGGTGCATGCACCAACTTACACAGGCTGCAATGGCAGGCCTGTAGGTTCCATTTTGCATGGCCTCTCATGGGTGGCATAATACATGCTTCAGCCCATAGGAGGCCTCTGGGGTACCTATGCCCTGGGTACATGGGTACCATATACTAGGGACTGACAAGGGTACCCCAGTATCCAATCTGGAGTGTACCAAAGTACATAACACAACAGTTTAGGGAGAAAGCAGATAGACTGGGGTCCTAATTAGCAAGATCCCAGTCAGACTAGTCGAAAACCAGCTTACCACCAGGCAAAAAGTGGGGGTACACATGCAGAAAGATCCTACCTTCCTACAGTCATGTATTATTATCTTCCATTCACCACAAGGGTGGGTTGCAGCATGTGCTGCTGTAAAACGCATGCTGTGCACACTCCTGCTATCTAGTGTAGGGCTTGGACGTTGTACGTTGTTCTTCTTTGAAGAAGGGGTTTTGGTTTTAAGGTGGCTCATCATACCTCCTCCAAACCCACAATGCACTAGGACATAGAGTCCACCTAAGGGTGTGAAATAGCAGTGTTAATGGCATTCCTGACTTTTAGTGCCATGCTGAAACCCTTTACTTCTTCCACATAGCCGATCCCAGCATTGTATGTCATCTCATTATGTTAGGTCCCTAGCCCTGTATACTTCCTCATGCAGCCAAACCCCAACACTGCCTCTTCCTCCTGTACTTCCTATAGCCAAGTTTCAAGCATATCTGCCCTTTCCTAGACACTCTTGCAGCAGTTCCCCACACAAATCCTGCCCGTCCCCTCATGCTCTCAAGCAGCAGAATTATTGCATTGCCAGGGATCACAATTATACCTGCCTCTGAATGCTTTCTCCATATGCAGAATCCTGCAATCTTCTGTATGCTCCCCACAATCCAATCACTTCCTGGCTTTCCCTGTATATCTCTCTCCTTCTACTCCTGCATTTTCTATACAGCAATAGAGCCACAGCAAAGTCTGTGTTCCGATGCCCCTTCTGCAGCAGATCCACATCACTGCCTGTCCTCCAGTGCTTTTGAGTATTGGGGGGGGGGGGGTCCTTCTGGGTCCCCTACTAGTGCTAGGGAGTCAGCGTTCCTCCCACCTGCCTCCTATATTCTCTTTTATTTTTTTACTTCAAGACACGAGTACCAAGTCCCCGAGTCATGTATTGGTGGCTACAACTTTTTTCAATGAGTTGCGGCCAGCACATCAGCCCTCTCAATACCGTAGGAGCTGTACCAGTCCTATGATATCAAAAAGGCTGACAGGAGATAAAGCTTAATTGGCCAACCACAGCCCCAATATCTTTACATTTTTGTTACACCAGAATTCCTGCGGGACTCCCACTGGACCAAATATCCAGATGTACCTAACTTTTTAAACCCTTCTTGACTACCCCAAGCACCTCTGTAAGTGCAAATTTCTCAAAAACGGTTGAACGGATTTACTCCAAATTACAAAAAGTATGCTTTCTGAGTATAGTTGTAACATTTTGCCAAATTTGGTTTAATTCGGTTCAGGTTTTTTTTTCTGTAGCCGTGACAGAAATTTTCTATGGGAATTAACATGGGCAATGTTATGGGACACCCAGCTTTTCTTGTCTATGTGCTTGACGGAACACCCCAAAACTTTCCAGGAAAGAGCTGAGGTGGATGAAGTTTTGCATTGGAAAGTTTCACCAAGATTTGTTAAACGGTGGAAACTTTGACCTAACTATAATTACTTAGTTGTGACTCCCCACTGTGATAAAATATATATATATATATATATATATATATATATTTTATCATAACAGAGTGGCATTAAGCCACTCTATAGTTAGGGTTACCAGGGAAAGGTATTCCTCGGATGGATATTTCATAGGGTGACCAGACGTCCCGGTTTCCCCGGACGGTCCCGGTTTTTCGCGAAGTGTCCCGACACTTTCCTCCAAACAGAATAAATGTCCCGGTTTTTTAATAGTGGCTGGGATGAGCACAGAAATGTCCCGGTTTTTGAGTTGTGGCTGCGTACGCACTGGTGTTAAAAAGATGTGCGCATGCTCACTTCTCGAAATATTACAGCGTGACGTCACTCCAGATGAGGTTGTTGTGAGAAGGGAAATCCTTTAAAGAGAGACATTTTCTCTGGGGATTTCCCTTCTCTTTCTTCAAGGCAGCAAGAATGTCCTTATGCCAGCCATGGGGGCAACAGCGTGTCCAAACCGCCAGCATGACCCTGTTCACTGGAGTCAAAGGTCACTGCTTCCACCAAGATCGAGCCAGCCACCAGTGTAAACTGTAGTCCTACTTCTATGTTTATGACCTGTCCCGGTTTTTTCTTTTGGGAATCTGGTCACCCTAATATTTCACCATGAATAACTTTCCACACGTTTGACAAATCTCCACAAAACTTTGCAGACCTATTCTTCCTTCTACTTTGGCGGATGATGCAAGGTTGTGGTGTGATTGGTCAAGGGGGTGCAAAGATAAGAGGGGCAGCAAAATGCATTTTGCTACCAATGCATCCCATAGACTTTAGTATTGGATGTAGTGCGAAAATGGCTGAACACATTTGCATGAAATGTGGCAGGATTTGACACTATGCTTTGAAGATGATCCTCTTCGTACTACAGACAAGTAGGATATTTTTTCAGTCATAAGGTTTTTAGGTCGAGCCTGCGCAGTGCATGCGCTGCTCTGCGGCGTCCTGTACTGGAGTATGAAATAGAAGCCCACCCACTCCCCACCCATATTTGTCATTGGCTTGTGTCATTGCCCTTCGTAAATGCTGGCTTCTAATTCGTTAATAGGCTTGTTAGTCCCTCCTTAGTACCGCCTTGTCTTCATTTGTAACCTCCCATGAGGACTGGCCCTTTTACTTTGGTTGTTACATTGTACGTCTTTTTTAGTCCGTAAGTGCTATTTTCTTTAATGAGTTTCTCCTACTGCAGGCACACATGCTTTCCTGCAACATTCAGCGTGCCATGCGTGCTTTCACTTTCCGAGCAGCCCGGGACAATGGCGTCCGCTTCTTTGAAATGCAATAGGTCTCGCATTTACAAGAGTTTGAGCTATTGGCATTGTAAATGACAATGCCTTTTAATTATCTGTTAATTAGCAAAAAAAGATAAATAAAATGCATTGTCATTTACAATGCCAATAGCTTAAATTCTTGCAAATGCGAGACCTTTTGCATTGCAAATGCTTGTTTAACTCACTGATATCTGTTGTTGTGGTATTCTCTTAAACTTTTGTGGTATTTCTTAGTATTTTGCTGAAGTACCACGGTACATAGCAATGACTGCCTCTACAAAGGTTAAAGGCAGCCATGATGTTTATAGGTACAGTTTGGCTGTGTTCTGCATTAGGCCTTCAGTTCTAGGTAAGTATTAGGTTTGGTATTTTTCCCCTAACTACAACCACTGTGCGCCACTCTACTCTATGCTATTCCACTGTACGCCAATCCACTGTAAAACACTCCACTGTATGCCACTGTACTGTACACCACTACACTGTACGCCAAAGCACTCTGCACTATTCCACTGTAAGTTACTCCACCGTACGGCGCTCCACTCTATGCTATTCCTCTCTATGCCACTCCACTGTACGCCACTCTAATATACAGTATTCAACTGTATGCCACTGCACTCTATGCCACTCTACTCCTCTCTAAGCCACTCCAGTCTGTGCCACTGCATACGCTGCCAGACCCCTCTACGCTTCTCCACTCTATGCTATTCCACTCTACCACACTCCACTCCATACCAATCCACTACACGCTATTCCACTCCATGCCAATACACTCTACAGCACTCCACTGTATGGCACTCCGGTATACGTTATTCCACTCTATGCCACTCCACTCTACAGTATTGTACTGTATGCTACTACACTGTACCTCACTCTACTGTACACTACTGCACTCTACGCTACTCCACTCTATGCTACTCCACTCTACCACACTTCACTCAACACCACTCCACTGTACATTATTCTACTGTACGCCACTCCTCTCACCAACACTCCATTCTACGCTATTTCACTCTATACTACTCCACGGTACCACACTGCACTTCACAACACTCCACGCCACTCACCTTTACACCACTCCACTGTACCATATTTCTCTCTGCTCCACTCTACTCTACTTCAGTACACTTTACAACATTTTCCTCCACTATACTGCACCACACTCCCTTAATAACAGTCCAGTCGCTGACAATATACTGTACAATGTCAAATATTTTTCTGTTGAAAATTAAAAAACATTGAAATTCAATTAAAAAAAACCAAAAGGTTAAGCCTTGGTTATCATTAGGAAAACTTTTTTTATTCTTTCTTTGCAAACCAAACTTAAAATGCACAAACCTTAGAAATTTTTCAGTTGTAGTTATACCTTTAATTAATAATTTACACAACACCTTTAAATTTATATAGCTTTCATTCACTGGCTCCCCGTTCACAAATGCGTACTCCTCAAGCTCCTCACACACACACATACCCAGCACTGCACAATCTAGGCCCCTCATACCTCAATATCTGCATCAATTTCCACACCCCGATCAGTAACCTCTGCTTGGCTGGCCTCTTATTTGCACAAATCCCCCGCAAATGCAAAGCCAGAGACTGCAGTCGAGCTTTCTCGTATCTCGCTCCTAAAGCCTAGAACAACCTTCCCCTACACATCAAAGGTGCCGTCTCAGTCCTTGAATTCCTCAAGAAACTGACGACTTGGCTGTTTACCTAGACCTCAGACACAACCAGTGCAACCCCATTATCAGTGTCAGAGTACCCTACCGGGTGAGTTGGACACAACAACTACACATATCATACCATACCATACCATACCATACAATACCATGCATGGGATTTCAATCAGCTCTCTTCATCCATTGATCTGTTCAATTGTCGTTCACAGTTTGCTTCTGCCTATGATGGCATGGAGCGATGGGTCAGCCCATTTCAGTGACTAGATCTCTATTTTATATGCTCCATTAATTTCGTGCATTTTACAAACAAAACAAAGTTGGAAGTGTTGAACAAAGAGTTGGTGATTAATAATTAGCAGATCTATCCATGTTGGGGGTTAAACCTCTTCCACCGAATCTTCCATTTTGGTTTGAGGCACCCCTTACTGAGCAACTCGTTTCACCTCGTTTATGTTATCATTTTTTGGAAACGATCCCACCAGTCACACCAGTTTTTTTACGGTTACGCGGACATCGCTTCACCTTGTAATTTTTTTTCCATATTTGAACATCTGTCCATGCCCCTGAACCATTCTTCATTATTAAGACCTCTTTTTGATCTCCACTATTTTGCTGTGTCCCTTTTAGCCACCAAGACCGGCATAGCTATCAGCATCCTTTCGCTCTGTATCCCTCCTTCCTTGCCTAAAACATCCAGCAGCTTTAATTTTTGTTATACTGGTCGAGTCAACAGTTGTGTGAGGGTGTTTGTCATGTCTTGCCAATATTTCTTATAATTGGCAATTCCAAGTCCATAATGTTGAGGCACAGTGGGGTGTAATAGATTTAGTGTAAATAGTTGAGTTGAATCAACCGCAGTCTGGCTGATTTCACCAAAGTTTGTGGAACCATCAATGCCTCTCTCCAGTCTGCTTCACAAGTTGCCCTAGGTTTTCTTTCCATTTGTCCCTCAGATACCATAGGGTATTAAAAGAGTCGCATATTAGTGTTTTAGGGATTGTCTCTCTTCACTGATAGTGATCTCATTTTGCTTGGGCACACGTGCACATCAGTCTAAAAAGTAGGTCACCTCTGTGCCAGGGCTGGTCGGCCAATCTCTGCTTTCATTCCATTTTTTTGTATTTATTTTTGTGATTGGGTGTTTTTTTGTGTATTTATTTATTTTTGCAGAAGTATGCAGCCATCTTTAGACAGTGGCATTTTCACTTTCTCTTACTTTCAAAGTTGTAATGCCAATTGATTATTTTGAAAACATATAAAAAAAACTTCACAGGCTTGTTCTATGTATGAGTGAAACTTGTGCTGATTCCTCCTATATTGCACCTCTTCCTTGTATGCACTGCTTCTGTCTATGGTCTACCTGATCTATGTTTGATGGAATCTTGCTCTGCTGCTATCTATGTGACAGAGGTGGGCCGGAGCTGAGCGAAGGGTCTGGCTGGGCTCTAAGAGCCCGTGCACGAGCCTAGCCATGAAAATGTTTGGCATGCAATTCATGCAACAAATATCATATAAAAATAAGATGAAGTGTCTTCAGAAATCAAAGAAGTATGTTACTTTAACATGCAGAATTGTTTCACCACACTGCATCAGATGAAATCACGCCATTAAAAGGTATCTATTAAAAGTGATAGTTTAAACTTAGCTTGAACTTGAAAACAATCATGTCTACTTGCCCTGCTGACAATTCCATTAGTGAACTAAGGCAAGTCAGTTGTTGTGTGTACCCTATAAATGGCCTAGATTCTTATTCTACGCAGAGCAACATTATAGTCTATTAAATCAAACAAAAGTGAAATATTTGCCAAGGATCACACTTTTTAGTCATGTGCAGAAGCCGGGCTTGATCCCAGGTTTTCTGGTTTCACATTGTGCTGTGCATCCTCTAGATGATTATTTCTTTCTTTCTCCTGTTGTACATAACAACCTACTGCTTTGTCTTAAAATCATGGTACTTGAGGTTAGAGCATTGGTGGTAGGCAGAAGCGACATGAAATCTTAGCTCGTTTTGAGCTCGAAGGTCCAAGAGAACGTCAAACTGGGCCAGAGACAGACATCTGGCTTGAACCTTCAGTGGCTTGTCCACACTACTATGTATTCTAGTTCTGTGTATCTTAATGAAGCTTACAATACACATGCCAAAATTATTGACTTTATCAGTGTTTCTATTTCTTTTCTAGCTTCGGCCCCCTGGAACGCTCTGCAGGAAGGAGTCCAGACCCTGTGACCTTCCTGAGTACTGTACGGGCAAGTCTGCCTTCTGTCCCCCCAACTCCTACCAGCTAGATGGCAGTGCCTGCCAGGAAAGCCGAGCCTACTGTTACAGTGGCATGTGTTTGACACATCAGCACCAGTGCACACAACTGTGGGGACCAGGTAAAAATTCTAAATGTATCCCTAAAACTTCAGGTCCACAGATGACATTGATCCAGAGGCTAGGGCTCCCTCATAGCATTTAGTGATGGGTTTAGGTATCCCCTGGCCGCCATGATGGTCTCTGCTAGGAGGCTGACAAATTCATGCCCTTATGATGGCCTTCACTACGTGGCCTAGGGTAGGACAGGCCGGACAAGAATGTTGGACTCCCAGAGAGCACTCCTCAAGAGGTCAAAGACCCTTCATCTTAGCCTCTCATGAGATGTCGAGGATGGGCAGAAACGAAATTCTGGTCCTATGATAGTCTTATCACCTCAGTGCCCCTGGCTTCGTTCACTAAGGGTCTAAGGACCTCAGGCCCCCAGTGACAGTCCATGATACACTCAGATGTTTCAGACCCTCCCACAGCATTTACGGAAAGGCCTCGAGCCTCTGGCAGCCTGCCAGCACTCACAGATTGTTGTGGGGTCTTAAGCTCTCCATGGCACCAGTGATGGGCCTACACAGGCTGTGATGTTCTGTGATACCGCTCCTTACAACCAGTCTGCTTGGCACTAGCCCCACTCCTTTTTTTTCTTTCACCACTTTTTTTTTTTTTTAACATTTTCGAATCCCCGGTACAGATAGATTTAGAACACATTGTTACTATCCTGCAATCAGCACTTTAAAAATCTGATGAGCCCTCATCTCGGCCATCAACCGCAAAGCTAGACATTCCATTAGTAGCGTATAAACATTCCCCATGAAGTGGCCCCGATCAGTTTCTTCCCTGCAAGGGGTTCCCTCTCAATCGCTACCCAAATCATTTGTCCCTGTTGCCTCACCAAACATACCAAGGCAGGTGGGCAGGGGATCCCTTGGCTGTGTTTGATGTATGTATGAAATGGGGTCCAAGTCTTTTCATATTTGGGTATGGTGTTCTGTACCAGTTTGTCTTTCCATTGCATGGGTGTTCTAGACTTTAGCCCACCACATGCTAGCGTTAGTGTAGTCGGCACTAGCCAATGCTGTGCTATTACTAGGCGCGCCACCCACAGTAGTGGTGTGAGTAGTCTGGTCACAGAGGGGGGGAGTGGGGATAATCCTTTGTCATCCATCAAGCTCAGCAGGGCCAGCCCTGGCTGCACAGGGAGGGGTACATTAGTAATATCGCAACCTCCATTACCTGACCCCAGACCTGCTGTGTGTACGTGTACTCCCACCACATATGCGAGTATGTCCCCCTCACTCCACATCCCCTCCGGGACTTATTGGGGCATTCACCATGTCTTTTAATCAGACTGGTGTCAAGTACCAGCGGAACCTTATTTTCAAGGCATTTGTCGTACGTTGTGGGCAGAGTGAAGAGTGTGCAGCCTGTCTCCACGTGAAAATCCAATTTCTCTCAGTCAGTTCCGGACCTTCCCAGACCCTAGTATGAGCTTATTTTTGTACTGAGGCATAATCCTGTTCTAACTCTTAACTTGAGGCACACTAAGCATAGTAGGACACTAAGGGGTATATTTACAAGGGGATAGTGCCACCAGAACTTCATTTTTAGCGACGCTCTGGTGGTGCTATGCCCTTCTCCATATTTACAAAACGGCGCTAAGCCACTTTGAGTGGCTTAATGCAGCCTTGTAAATACGGCCCCTTTACACGCATCACTTTGCGTGAAAGGGGCATGCAATGGGTGTTGCTGTGGGCGTTCCACCGCAACACCCACATGCTTTTTGACGCTGCCCCAGATTTAAAAGGATGTGTAAATCTGAGGCAGTGTCAAAAACTAACGCCATGTAATAAATAGTAGGCGTTAGAATGGGGCAACGAGGAGAAATACTTTTGTTTCTCCTCGTTTTTTCTTTTTCAGCAAATCACCATGAATGAGGCATCCCTCCTACACATACACAATCATTAAATAATGAAGATTTGCTACTTCTATGTGTGCTGCAGAGTGCAGCACACATAGAAGTAACAAATCGCCATTATTGATGGTTTATGTGCAGGAAGGGACACCTTCCTGCACATAAACAATCATTCCCTACATCACGGGCACCCTTGCAGTATGGTGCAAGGGTGCCTGCGCTGGCGCTAGGCAGCAAATTTTAGCACCAGTGCTAGGGAAAACACAGGGGTGCGCCGTATTGTTGTAAATACGCTGCATCCCTGCGTTTTGGAAATGTCGGAGCGCAACGCTGCCAAATTTGGCGCAGCTCCATGCTCCGACATTTTCCTTGTAAATATGCCCCACAATCTTAAAGTGCTCTGGCACGCCTTGTGGGGTAATAGTCTGCGCTATATAAAAACCCTCAAATAAAATAAATTAATAAATTGTGATACACTCATTCCATTTTAGCTAAAATATACTGACTGAAAGATGAGATCGCTTATACAGCAATCAAGAAGGGTTACCTCTAAAAGCTCTTGGACAGACAATGTAATTAATGCACAGTAGGGCCAGGGGTTTAAGGCAGACTAGAACACAGAAAGAGACTGCTACGATGGATGACCCACACAGGAGGAAACAACTTACCATGGCGGTAGACACATAATGAGACCGCGCACAGTGAATATAGTGACAGGAAAAGGTCTTTGAAAATCATAGGGATGTTAGTGTCGATTGATATAGAAAGAGGCACCCGGCACAGAGGTTGAGGCAGTAGGTTACAGTGAGACTGGACACAAAAGGTAGTGCAAGGCACATGTAGGACTGAAGGAAGGTATAAAGAATAAGGAAGCCACATCTAAACTACTGTTACTGTCGCCTAGGAGCAAGACCTGCCCCTGACGTCTGCTTCCAGAAGGTCAACGCCGCTGGAGATACCTACGGAAACTGTGGCAAAGACATCAACGGGCGATACAGGATGTGTGCTTCAATGTGAGTGATTTTTCATACGGATCCAAAACTATTCAGGATTCCCTAGAGTGGAAGTGAATGTCTGAAATGTCAGCTATTACTTCACAGGTCTTTAGATCAGGAGTAATAATATTTTACACCGCATGTTACTGTATCAGTAATGCCTCACACAGGAGTGCCTCACATGCAGGAACATTTGCTAAGTATTACTTTCATATCTATCTATCTGTCTATCTATCTGTCTATCTATCTATCTGTCTATCTATCTATCTATCTGTCTGTCTGTCTGTCTGTCTGTCTGTCTGTCTGTCTGTCTGTCTGTCTGTCTGTCTGTCTGTCTGTCTGTCTGTCTGTCTGTCTATCTGTCTGTCTATCTATCTATCTATCTATCTTTTGCTACCCCTTAATGCTATCCTTCCTGAACCCTACAAACCCTTTACTACCTCTTTATACTATCCATCCCTGACCTTTAAAACCTCTTACTACCTGTAATACTTTCCATCCCGGTAACCTAAAAACCCTTACTACTCTTTAGTGCTACTGTTCACTGATCCCTAAAAACCTTACTACCCATTATTGGTACCCTTTCTTGAACCCTAAATACGGAACCCTGATTAACCCCTTTCACTACCCCTTAATGGAAACCTAAAAACCCTTGCTACCACTTAACACTACCTTTCCCTGAACCCTAAAAAAACCTGTATTACTCCTTAAAGCTATCCTTCCTTGAGCTCTAAAAATTGAACCCTAAAAAATCCTTTACTACCCTTTAATGCTACGCTATACTGAAACATTAAAAAACCCTTAGTACCCCTTAACGCTACCCTTCCCTGAACCCTAAGAACCATTTACTACCCCTTAACGTTATGCCTTTCCTGAACCCTAAAAACCCCTTACCACCCCTTAACATTTAAACTTAAACCCATAAACCTATGCATTATATTAGATTTTTTATATTAAATTGAATTCATATTTAGAATTAATTAATATTCATATTTTATTTATATATGCACTTGGAATATTAATTAACTTTAACTTAATTACTTACATTTAAAATGTTAATTTTCAAATTAATTGCATTTTGATCAACATTACATATATGCATATATCACACAAAAAACACATACATATACAAATATATAAATAGTTAACTAAGGAACTTACCTGTGAAGTAAAGACTTGAGAAGTAAAAGACTGAAAAGTTACCTGCGATTTAAAGACTCACAATGTATCTCCAGCACTGATGCCCCGATGTTAAGCCTGCAAATCTAAGGTCACATACTCAGTGTCTCTTGTATCACGTGCCTCCAGAAGCAGCTGGACCTATAATATGCACCGTCTGCAGTGCTTAATTTGAGCCGATGGTTGCCGGTGGGGGCCACTGGCACTCATTTTCAGGGACCGGCACTTATTTTTCCGCATTACACACCTACCAGAGATAGACAGGAAGAAAACACCCAAAACGAAAGGTGAATGAAGAGACAGACGGACAAACCGTCATACAGGGAGAAAGTAGGAACTTGCAAGAGTGAGATAAGGGGTCAGGAAGTCTCTGGTGGCGGACGAAAGAAGTATGAGGGAGTGGCTGCAAGAAAGTTGAGGGGGCCTCCTTGCAAAGTACATGGAAGCTCCCTCTGTCCCCCCTCCCACCCAGTCAGGAGCTCTCAGGCCAGGGGTCTGCCTCCCGTGCACACTACGGGAAGGGGCACCCTGGAGTTCGCCGCCCTGCACCACGGGGGCTAAGGTTACGCCACTGGTATGAGGTCGATTTAGGACTACACAGACTTCGCATTCGGTGCACCAAAATTCATTTGCACTGCTGCGGGCTTCTGAGAGTAGATTTCGGCGCTGATACTCATTCCTATGCAAGTTAAGCACTGAGTCCATCTGCAACCTGACTTGTGAGGAATAATATCACTTATTTCACAGTCACTTATTGCATCAGTATACCTACACTGCACAGTGTGATCAGGGCCAGACTGGCCTTGGCGGGCATCGGGCGTTTGCCTGGGAAGCTGGAGGGGTGGGGGCCAGTTTTGGAGCTGTGGGGGCCCGTTTTGTGACTGGGGACCGGTTTTGCAGTGATGCTGCAATTTTGGGCAGTGGCAGCCAGCATGGCTTGTGGGTGGCAGGGGGGGGGGGGGTCGCGCGAGGGGAAATTAAAAAACAAACGTACCCTCCCGCTGGGTCCTGCGTCTCTGCTCCTGCTCTTCTGCCTCCGACTCCAGGAACAGGAAGCAGGCAGCCAGGCTCCCTCCCCTAAGCCAATCACAACACTACAATGCAGCTTTGTGATTGGTCTGAGCTCCGTGACACAGTATTACTTTGCAAGCATGAACTCCTTGTTGGCAGAAATGTGCGCCTGCTTAGAATCCACATTTAATGATGTTTCTATCCTGATTTGATGACATATTTTTATTAATTTATTTTAAGAAGAGGTGAAGGTGTAGGGTTAGTTTGCACGGATACACTCTCAAATACTCGAAGTGGAAAGTATAATTTACTTTTTTGATGTGATGAGACGCAGGGAGGGACTATTATAGTCTGCTGTATTTTATCTGTTCTTTTTTTGTGAGGGTGGATGAGCACTTCTATTATTTTGGGGGACTGAGTGGTAATACTTGCTGTCCTTATTTTATCTTTATAGTTTTATAGTGTGAAAGGAGGATATATCCCCACTGCCCTTCAAGTATGTGTTCATTCTTCTCTGCTGTGCCAGTTTTGGTGGGTCAGTGCAGGTAGTCATGCCTGTGGCTGGCACACTGATACGTAGCCTACTTCTTTGTACTGTCCAAAAAATAAAATCCATCCTGCCCTTTCTGGGTACTAATGATAGAAGCCACATTGGACATGGGGTCAGAAGGGTCTACCTACAGACGGCAGCCCTCCCAAAATCGAGCAGCCCCTCCGAGGACATGTGCACTGGTGAGTACTAGCCAAAGAGGTCTTACCCGGGCAGAGATGACAGCGGCTCCACCATTGTGTATACCACCCACCCCTGAAATCTAAATGAGGCCACGGTTCCAAGGGGCAGTCATTTGACAATTTTTGGCATATTTCCCATTACCGCACACCTCTAAATGAGGCTTTCAGTTTTTCACATGTTTTAAATATCAGTCTAGTAGAACGAGGCAGCATACAACGTCCAAAACAGGCTTCCGTAGCTCTGTCCTCTTTTATTTTATCTTTCTATTGGTTTTCTATTTCCAACTAAACCATAAAACAAAACAGATCACCATTTCACATGTGGTAATTACCAGTTCATCTGAGTAGACTTTTTCAATTGCCCTGAGGGCGTTTCTATTGCAAGAGAAGCGCCTTGGCTCCGGAGGCTGGATCCCCCCTCGCTTTCCCCCTCCCGTCCTCCAGCATCTAGGTTCAACCCCAGCCTCCCATCATAGCTCTGCTTACTCCTAACACAAAGCTTTGCTGGTGAAAGTAATTTCTAGTAGCTGATATTGGGGCTAGAGCCTTGGCAAGGTCTCCCCTACTTTCGCGGATTCTCTACAGAATGGCCAGGATCAGCACACCAAGCTCATGATCATATTTTCAGTCCGGGGAGGTTGTCTTTCCCAAATAGGTTTTGGTGGGTCATCCTGGTCCTTCTAAAGCAAGTCAGAGTGTGTTTCACAAAAGGTTTACTGCTTGCCAGTGCTTCGGTGACAGCCGCTGTTCTACTTAAATGCATTTTCAGAAATCTTCAGCAAACTCAGTTCACATTGGTAAATCTATGGGGCATTGATCGCAGATTGTACAGGCAGTTCTAGAGCTAATCCTGGACCAGATTAGGGTCAGGACAGAGGGCACACAGCTGTTTGCTCCGGGGGCTTTCACATGCTACTGGCTTCTCAATTGATAAGATTGCACAGCTACTTACCAGGTTGTCCTTTGAACAAGTCCTTGGTCCAGCAAAGACACAGGATAAAGCAAGAGCCATGGGGTCCATTATCTTCCTCCTGCAAGATCTGTACAAATACTAGTAGTCAATCTTGGCAATAGAAAGGGAAGCCAATCATACGAGTAGTAAGCATTCCCTACGGTGATGAGCATTTTCCCTAGAGGGACAATTCTGAAACAGTTGGTTTTGGGCAAGCCAAAGTTCAAATGCTGCATCCTTTATTTCCTAAATATCAAGGTGTTTTATTTGGGAGCAAGAGGTCTTTGTCTGTGCGCCCTTCTTTCTAGGGGTTTGCCAAATTGCAGAATTTTGTTTCGTGAAATTTTGTGACAATTTTGGAAAAACATTTTGCTGTATCTTGAGTGAAAATGTAACACAAGGGTACACGTCAGGTCCAAAGGTCATGTGAGACACAGGCAAGGGATCTGTTTCCAGGAGAAATTGCCTCCAGGATATTTTTGCCTTCAACCAGTCCTCCACCGACAAAAATGTGTACAATTTGATGAATTTTGAGAAATTTACGTTACACAAAATTCACAAATTTCACTGGCTACATAACAATTTTACACATGCCTTCTTCATTCTAGAGGGGACGATGCTGATGAGTCACAACAGAGGGGAGGGTCTACATGCTTGGAAGGAGGCCAGCGGTTTCCCCTAGTGCCTATGAATTTAGAGGGAGTTTCATCAGGTCACACTAATTTATTTACCAGTGTGATTGTTACAAAAGTTAAGTCTGTCTCCCTTTACAGAATCAAACAGAGACTTGGGCAAAAATGTAGTTCCATGTGAAAGCCAAAAACAAAACGCAGTTAATACCAAAAAGGTTGGAGTTCAACAAGAGGACAAATGGGATCCTTGCAGGAGAATTCTGATCATCCCAATAGCAGAAAGCTTGCAATAATACTGGGAATATCGTGGAGATTGAAAATAAACAGTGTTCATATTTTCTACAAATATGAATTAATTGGCCCAGATATGGTACCATTTAAACATGGTTTTATGCTGGCAATGGCCACGGGGTTATACAGGGAGGTAAACATACTCTTTCACTACTGTTGTGCAGCTGATTAGTCAAAGGGTGAACTGGTACATCAAAATGTACTTTATGGAAAGGCATGTGTGGTTCCTTGATAGAGCATCACTTTATCCTTGGTTTAAGGTTTCTGTGTATCTGACCATATGTCTGTCCTCCTTGTCAGTTGCTCCTCTGTCCTGCTCTGTCTCATCGTGTTTCTATGATTTCTTCGTTTCACTCTCTGGTGTTCTCTTCGCCAGTTCCCTCTAATTTCCTATCACTCTGGTATTCTTTCTTCCACCATCGGCTGCTTCCGCTGTGATAATCTCCTCTCCTCCAATCATTGGTCTGTGCCTCGCTGTTCTCCTTTCTTTATCCCACTCCTTCTTTGGTACTCTTCTCTGTTGAACCTCCTCTGTCTCTGGTATTTTTAGGTTCTCTCATTTCCTTCTATGTTCTTTTCTCTTCCCTTCCGTTTGAGGTGGTTGTTCTCTTCTTTGCTTGTCTCTTTCATGACTGTTCTGAGCTCTGTCCTCCTTCTCTGGTGGGTTCCTCTCCTTTCTCATATTCCTCTTCTCATGACATGTTTCCTGCTCACCTCCAGTGATGCTAGGTGTGGAAAGATCCAGTGCCAGAGTTCTGCCTCAAAGCCCCTGGATGCCAATGCTGTTGCCATCGATACAACTGTCACGCAGGAGGGGAAGCGCATCCGGTGTCGTGGGACGCACGTGTACCGCACAGTGGATGAGGATGTGGACATCCTGGACCAAAGTGATATCCTAGACCCTGGCCTGGTGATGACTGGAACAAAGTGTGGGGACAATCACGTGGGTATATGTGTGGACATTAAATCAGTAACATTCAGACGGAGGCCCCCTTCGTGATGTGCTACATTTGTTATGTGCCGTGTTTGGGTTGCATTTAGTTAACACTTTATTTAGGGTATTTATGAAGTTTATACATAGCCACAGGGAACAATGGAATGCTTTCGATAGTACTGGGATTTTGAGCCAGATGTTTGGCTAGCATGAGCAGCAAGGTCATAAGTTTCAGGGTTGCTAGAATACAATAACATTTTGGGGATGGAGTGTGAACTGGCAGCAGAGGTAAGGTGAAATCCTGAAGCATTGCAGACAGTCTGAGATGCAGACACAGTGGGATAGTAGTTATTGGGAGCAGAGGGAAGGTGTGATCCGGAAGTGTTGCAGACTATCTGAGATGCAGACGCAGTGGAATAGTAGTTATTGGGAGACAAGAGAGGTCTGTGTCTGTGCAGGATGTTCCCATGGAGCCAGACTGTCTTCGATTTCTCCCTAACATGCTCTGTGAAGAGCTGGTTTGAATCTGTGTGCAAGTCGAAGTGCTTAGGTAAATGGTGATGTATGGAGGGTTGGTGTGCGGGGTGCCAGATCAGGAATTTCATGTTCTGGGGTTTGTACTGGGCCAGGTGTAGCAGAGAACTGACCAGGGCCTTTTTGCTGTGCATCAGTGCTGCTCAGGGTATGTCATTCCAATCTCCTATCGCTTGTGCTCTTGCTCCATAGGTATGCTTTGAGGGCCAGTGTCGAAGTGTCGCCTTCTTCCAGACGGAGGAGTGTGCTGCCAAGTGCCATGGACAAGGGGTGCGTGCCATTGAGTACTCTCAATTCTAGGCAAAACTACAACTGATGATGCACTGTTAATGTTGCTATCCCACTGAATATCCTTTTACACATTATTGACATGTTTTTCAATATTGCGATCCAGATGAAAATACTATTTGAAATGTAAAGTCTACGCCTACATTTCATATACCACAGTGACAGTTAGTGTTGAAGCATTAATGTGAAATAAGTATTTGCGGCTTGTCAACCCTTGTGGGTAGTACAGAAAACATAACAATGTGTTGGTAGAAATGTCTAAAGAAAATGATTGTGCGTAAACTCAAATCTGGATACCGTGCTCAAAAATGGATTTTTACATCCACCTCTCCTATCTTTTCTGGTGAAGAGCGTCACACGTACATTTACTACTTTGTGCTAAATGTGGGAGAGACTGGGGGGGCTGGAAAAGAGTCCAACTTCTAAATGGGAGTGGTTTAGAGAGGAGTCAGGGTGGTTTTAGGGAGTTATAATGAGGGCTTTAGGGAGAGGCAGACATCTACCCACAAAAGAGTAAGACCATTGCTATTCACAAACTGCATTTCCAAAGTTATTAAACCTAAAAAGGACCCAAGACAGTAGTAAATGTACTCCATCTTAGACCTGGAGTAAGTCCAACACCACACATGGCCCCCCACAGGTACTGCAACACCTTCCCAAAGAAAATAATCAAGGAATGGATTAAAATATATTGTTGAGATGTTGGTATGTTATGCTGTTTCCTTTTGTAGGGCACGCCGATCACTCAGGAGCCACCCCGGTGCCTGTGAAGGTGGGGAACAAGCCTGTCTTGGGGCCTATCGACAGAGCCAAGTTTTAAATTTTTTCCAGAATACAAGGATGGAGCTGTTAGCTGTGATGCGATAGGGTAGTGTGTTCCAGGCATTGGTGGTGATTTAGGAGAATGCTTGACTTTTGGCTCTGGCCCGGGAGATCGTGGGACGTAGGCAAGGAGCAGGCTGACCGAATAGAGGTGTGTAAGAGGATGTAGTTGTTGAGGTATGCTGGGCCTTCATTGTGTAGTGTTTTGTAAGTGAATGAGGAGTTTGAAAAGGGCACGTTTGCGGAATGGAAGTCTTTGAGGTGTTTGAATAAATGTGTGCGGTGTGGGAGTTTGAGGGTAAGTTTTGCGGCTGCATTCTGTATAAGTTGGATTCTTTTGGTGAGTTGTGCAGTGATGTCAACTTAGAGGGCCTTTCCCTTAGTCAAGCCTGCTGGTGTCGAAGGGCTTGTGTAATGGATCTGTGGGTGTCCAAAGAAGATTATTCTGAGTAGTTTGAGGGTGTGGAAGCAGGTGGAAGCAACTGTGTTGACTTTATTCGCCATGGCGAGACTGTTGTCAATCACGATGCCCAGATTCCTGGCCACGTTGGATGGGTGAGGAGTCCGACCTAGATCATTGGACCACCAAATTGGAGACCAGAGAGAGGTATTTTTGCCGAAGAGGACCACCTCTGTTTTGTCGCTGTAGAGGTTGAGGCAGTATACCTTTTCACCCAGTCTGCTACCGAGTAATGCATTTCACTAAGTTGGCTTGGGTGGTGGGGGTGTCTTCTCATAGAGAGAGGATGAGCTGAATGTTGTCTGCATAGGAGATGGATGGAAGAACTGAGCAGACGGGGCTGAGTCCTTTGGCGAAAAAGTAGTGTGCAAATTGATCGCATGGGGCTCATCGTGCACAAGGTGTTGGCAGTTTCCATTGTGGTGATGGAACCACATAGTAAATAATGTTAAAAAAAATTAGTTTATTTCAACTTTCTTAAAATACATTTGTATTTAATTTAATGCAAAAAATGTGAATACAATGTCAATATCATTTTATAATAAAATAGTGTAAATCCCTATTAATTTATAATATTTTTTTTATTTTTTAGATAATTAAATGAATGTACATTAATTCTGTAAATAATGTTTTGTATTTTAATACACAATAAATAAATATAAATATTACACTTAAGATCTGATTTTTTAAAATAAGTCATTAAATAGAGAGCTCCTATGGTAAAGTGTAGGAAAATTTAGAACGTTTATAAAACTTATAGAAAATAGTAAAAATATTTTTAAGGTAAATATTAATGTAAACGTAGTTAATGTATTTATTTTACAGGTAGAACAAGATAATGAAAATGCTACAGCACTATTAACTTAATTTTTAATTAATTATTGAATTTAATTATATTAAATTAATATTACTGTTCTAGAAATGTATTTTAAAAACAATCCCACCTACAGTAACATGTTTATATTTCTTTATTATGTATTAAAATTTTCAAAAGTTATAGAATGAATTCAAATTAATATATATTTTTTTAAATTAAAGTAACATTTATTTCTAATTGAATAAAGATTACTAAAATATTTTCTCATAAAATAACATTATATATATATATATATATATATATATATATATATATTTTTTTTTTTTTTGTTCCAATGTGCCTTGCGCAATAGGAGGTCACTCGACATTAATTAATTAATCTATCTCGCATTACAGGACTCAATGTCCCAGGAAGCAATTGAATACACGCCCACTGGGGGCGGGCATACCAATGATTAAATCGAAGTCAAAATGCAAGGATGCGAGTGGTTTCATTACCTGTTTGCGGCCCAAGAAGAAGGGATGTGAGATCCTGAAACGCGTCGGCCTGAAAAATGAATGTGAGACAAGACAGCAGGCTGCATTTTAATTCGAGCAATGTCGAGTGACCTCCTATTGCGCAAGGCACATTGGAACAAAAAATATATATATATATATATACATATACATACATACATAAACAAAGCCTCCAAGCACACGGAGCCCCCGACCCTTCAGGGCGGCCTCAAGAACAATAGGCATGGAGCAGCCCATCAATCGCCATCAAAGCAAAAACAAAACTGAGGCCCATTTCTGAAACTGAACATTTATTCCACAGGACATAGCAGCACAGGTTTCCATATCCCTACACGTTTCGGCGTTAGCCTTGTTCACAGAGTGGAAACGATGTGAATTCAAAGTGCTTCGTGCATGCTAATTTATGCTAAAAAGTCACATGACCAGTCTTAAGAAATACATTTCCCATAATGCAAGGTACTGTTCACGTTGTAAATGTCATGTGGATTCTCAATAGATCCTTATCACTTCTTGATGTTTCAAGGATTTTTACATTGTACCTGCATTAGATCGTAACGGGGTTGATATTACACACGACATGTGGCTTGATTTTATTGCACAGTGCTTACTTCTTTCAGCAGCCTCTGGATATATATAATATCAAACAAACAGAGGTGTCCCCTCGAAGAAGCCACACACAGGGGGATAGAATTCAGCGCTTTATTGTGAAAGCGACAGCTTGAAGATCAGCACACATCACCTGTACTCTTTGGCCCGACGCGTTTCGTGCACAGATTGCACTTCCTCATGGGCAGAGTCCACAAGCACACGCACAGCGAAAGGAGCACTCTAATATACTGAATGGACCCGCCCCAATGGGTGTGGACGGTACTGCTGCCTTCTGGTCCTCATAGTGCTCTAAATTCATCCTCAAGTGAGTCGTATGTGCGGTGCCCAAGTAAGACCCAATGAAACACCCAGTGGGTCGATGACATGTCCTGAAAAATCCAAGTTGTCCTGTAAAGCTTGCACAGCGCCCCTCCTGTCCAACAAACTGCCGTCCGCCAGCTGGCGTCAGCAAGGTCCGCTTCTCATGCAGCGGGGCTTCCTTCACGGCAGGACTGGCCGCATTCAATTTCAAACAAACAGAGGTGTCCCCTCGAAGAAGCCACACACAGGGGGGTAGAATTCAGCGCTTTATTGTGAAAGCGACAGCTTGAAGATCAGCACACATCACCTGTACTCTTTGGCCCGACACATTTCGTGCACATATATATATATATTTTCAAAATTGTTTCCTAAGGTATTCTATTTTTAGCCCCTGCCTCCATTATTTTCTATCGGAGGGTGATGCAGTATCACTGGTTGGCCATGTTTGGTGCTGGACTTACTATTGCTCCTTCTTGTCTGTAGTAACTTACACTCATAAATTTCCTCTGACCCCTGGTTCAAAAGTTAATCAAAAGTGTAAGAGTGAGCTTACACATGCAACTTACTCACAGGTGTAGGTTAACTTTTTGAATAGCCCTGAAGGAGATTAAAATAGTTGTTCTGCATGCTCTCCAGAACCAATGCCCTCCCACACTATTCAATCCTTGCATTTCCTCACTTCTCAGCTGGTCATTGCCGACAGGCCCTGCACCTTCCCTTGAGCTTTATTTTACTTTCATGAGTTCCCAGGTAGAGGAAAATTACCTTACGTGCTGCTCACAAACACGACCTATGAGCCATCGTCAGGCAGGCAGGAGTTCCACTATATTGGACTTTCTTTTCAACTTTAGATCACCAAAACTAGAAAAAGGTTTCTGGAGAGTCCATGTTAAGTGTAGGCGAATGCGGTGTTCTTCTTTAGAGGGAAAATTTGCATGTGGGCATACTAAAAATCTCTTTGTCCAAGCTGCTGCTAAAGATAATTCGGCAGTTACTTGCTAATAATCTTCATTAATCTTAGTTCAAATTTCCTCGTACCAGTCACTGCTTTGTGATGCAGACTGCACCTCCAAGGCAGAATATGTTATAGTTAACCGTCAACAAGCAAGCTTCCACCTTTCCATTGTTCAGGTGATAAATATCCAATTACCCATAATTCTAGTGAGACATAATCCAAGATCCCTCTGGCCAAAGCCTTCAATTGAGAGATGACCTGTAGCAACGGGGAAGGGGAAGAATAAGACTAATAGTAATAAAGATTATCTTTAAGAGACTGGAGCATTACCCTCATGTCCCTCTTCATTGCCCCAGTCCTTACTTTGTGTTTAGTAACAAAGCCATCTCTGGATTCATAGCTTAAAACAAACAGAAAAACCAGGCTGAAATGATGCAAATCACACTGGCTGAAAATAAGCACCAAACATAATGTCGCTGCTGTGTTCTTTGTGCAGCCTATAAAGCTACTCTTCAGATCCCAGACAGCAAAATGCCACTTACTTCGGCTGAGGAGGCATACATACCTCTTCTGGTTATTTCCTGAATCCCAACCTTCAGGGAAACCTAGGATAGACCGTATGTCAAAGGAATGGTAGAGGTTATCCATTTGTTGTGCATGACTGTTGATGTCTTCCTTCGCTGACCTGAAACCTCTAAGATAACAAATAATTCGGCTGACCTCCTGAACAGTGCTATGCTACATGCAAGCAGGCCTCTTCTGGAGGCAACAAAAATGAGCCACCATTTGAGACCTGTAAAATAAGGACACCATTGTGGAGTGGATGCTGGGATCTGGTCTAAGAATTAATTCCAATTTGAGCTCCACCAAAAAGCCACCACGTCCTCTAGCACCTCTGTATCACCCAACCTTCTTGATAAAGTTATTGCCGCTAAGAATACCACATTATTACATGTATTGCTACCCACTGAGTTCTCAGTAATATCGTAGAGAGCAATAAATGACAGAGAGAAACAGTCCAGAGCAAACTGTATATCAGGGTTAGAACATCACATTGGGTGTACTCCTCCCCTAATATACTGTTGTGGGAGATCTTCCAGCACGTTTTGCATGACTTAATCATATAGGGGCTCTTGGACTGCTGAGAAATGCCTTTGCACTGTATCCCCCTCCCTTGAACTTCCTACAAAGAATTGCAATCCCTGGATGGGCAATGCCATGAACTAGGTTTAAAAAGGGACAATCACTGCTCTGGGGGCACTGCTAGGTATTAATTTCTTCCTCGGCGAAGAATGCACAACAAGAACCACTTTTGATGCTTCTTTTGGGATTTTTATGATAATCTTTGGAATTAGGAAAATGGATTAGAAGGCATGCAAAAGCCTCCTTGTACAAGTCAAAGACAGAGGGTCCAAGACCGAGAAACCGGCTGCAAATGTGGGTATCAGACATTTCAACGTGTTTAAAGACAACGAAAACAAGTTGAATGTGTTTATTACACTGAACTTTGGAGAGGCTCAAATTAAAGAAAACAAAACTCTTAAGTGATTGCCACACCATTATTGGTTCAGAAAATAGTGAACTTCCTTAATTATTGATCTAGGCAACTGAATCATCAACCTTTCTTAAGTGGCCTCACACACTGCCATCCCGATTCTACTGGACCTCCTGTCGACTGGCTCTGGGCAGTCCATGCACGTCTCTACCACTCCTAAGCATACTGTATGACTCTTGAGACATGTTCCACTCTGCTCCTCAGAACCCCCTCCCTTGCCTAGCTAGGAGGGACATCTAGGTGGTAAATACTTGAGTTGCTACTAGGCCAAGACCCCAATGTTTTTTTCATCTGCAGCCAGATTCATTCGTCCACTGGATTATGGATGAACATGTCCTACTTTTTTAATGTTAACTATAATATAGTATTTTGCTATCTTTTATGGTGGAGTAGACCTCTTAAAATATGACTTGTGTAATGTGTGATATTTGACAAACAATTCTCTGTGAATAGGAGATTTATGGTTACAAGCAGAGGCTCATACAGCATTGTAGGTCGGCTCATATTTTACAGTGAAATCATACATCTTTATATGCACAAAATAGAACTATTTCTTCTCCCTCTATAGATTTGCAACAACAATCGGAACTGTCACTGCTCTCAGGGCTGGGACCCCCCCTTCTGTAACCGCACAGGAAGTGGCGGCAGCATAGACAGTGGCCCGCCCCCTCTGGATGGTGCGTATGACCTGTGTAATCCCGCCTTTCGGCTCCTGTGCATGTGCATTAAGATTAAGCAACCCCTCTGGACAGTGTCTAAGCTTTGTGTAGATTTGTTTTTTTGGTTCCTAAACATACTAAGACAAAGATTCCCCTCCAGTTTGCCTGCATGACTGTATGAATGTGCACCATGGCCTATGATGGAGTCTGATGTGCACTAGACTAGAGAAATTTGAACATAAATTGGAACTGTGAAGTCAATTACATTTATGCCCAGTATAACCAAGTATCCTGCCTCTCCCCTTGAAGTGTGTGAACCCCACTGACCAGTTTCTATACACACCAGGACAGAGCAAGCCTGACGTCCTCAGAAAACTATGTAGACTGACTGCTTCTTCTACTAACTACATTAGGATGGAATAAGGCACTGTGGATGGTGTCCTTGGTCTGTACATTCTGATTACATGGCACCGATGCATTTCTACTGTGAAATGGTCACCCCTTTGGATGGTGTGCATTGCCTGTGTAGACTGGTTCTTGGGTTCCCGCAAATGTTATTTTTGGATAGTGCAACTCTTGGATAGTTTGTGTAACTTATGTAGACTTACATAGACCAATTCACTGCATGCCATTTGGTGCTCAGCTGCTACCCATGTACACTTCAATATATGTAAACTGTATAATCCAGTTCTTGTTTGTTATATTATTATATTCACATCTTTTACCACCAGTTGTACTTCATCATCATTTACACATGTATCCTCACCAGCTGATCAGGTTCTTTTGTATCAGATGTCATTGTTATGCAGAGCATTTCGGTTAGAAATTCTACCAACTCAAACACAATTAAAAACTGGATATAATAACTTCTTAAGAATGGTACATCTCACCTAGGTTGACCAGTACCCCAACTCACTTCTGTATTCACTAGAAAAGAGTAACCCCTTCTTGATGGTACTGGTGATCCCGTGTAGTCCCCTCCCCCAGCTGTCACTCAGGCAACACCAGCAGGGCGTAGTACCCACTTCTAGAAGGTATATATGCCCAGTGCAATTTCTCTGCTGCTTGAATTGTCAGTTCTCACTCTGTGAAATTCGGTTCCTCAGTTCCCACACGTGCAGATTAAGCGCCTACCCCACCAGAGTGTGTATGCCCTGTGCCTTATGCACCACCAAAATAAGCCTCAGCAGAGTGCAAGACTTCCACAAATGGCCTCAAAATGGACTTGTTGCTGGGCAAGGGAAACAATCAATGACAAAACGTTTTTTTTCTAGAGCATCTGAAAATACTTGTACTGGTATTGACTAGGATATGGCAACAACCTACTGTTCATACATATGCCCTCTGTAGTCCGGTCTCTAAGCTCTCATGCATGCGCACTAGAAACCAAGCATGTGTGACCGGTTCAGAATGGTCCCTTGGTTACCATGTCTTTGCACATGGGTACAGTAACTGCTTCCAGATGGCCTGTACGAATTGTGTAGACCAGTCCATTAGCTTGCATAAATGCCCTTGGATAACTTGACCACGTTTGGATGATGCAAACACCATGTTTAGCCAAAGCTTGCGGCCCCCACTGAGGCAGCCTAGAGAAGAGTAACCACCTTTGAAGGGGACAAATAGCCTGTGAAAGACTCCCTCTTGGCTCCCATGCATGTACACGAGGATAGAGTAATTAACTAAAAATGATGCTTATTTCCAGTGCAGAATAGTCCCTTAGCTCCCACACGTGTTCCTTCAGATAGAACATCCTTCCAGACACTGCATATAACCTGTGTACACCAGTTCCATGACTCTCATGTATTGGCTCGAGAATAGAGTTGCCACCTTTATATGGTTCATGTGACCTCTGGAGGTCAGCCCCTCAGCTTTCAAAAACATGCAGGAAGACAGTCTAACCCTTCCAGATGCTGGATGCTATGCATGGCCTGTGTAGACAATTCCCTGAGCTCACACGCATGCATAGTAGGATAGAGTCACGCCTTCCAGATGGTTCATGTGATCTCTGGAGACCAGCCCATCAGCTCCCACAGAAGTGCAGTAGGTCACAATACCCTCTTACGGATGCTGTGTATGGTCTGTGTAGACCAGTACCGGATGCCCTCAAGCATACACACCAGGATAGAATATACCCTTCCGTACTGTACATTTGTCCTTACTCAGCTCCCGCAAATCCGTAGTAGGAGGTTGCATTCAGCGATTTGCTTTTTCTTCCAGGTTCTGGAGCTGTGATGTTCGGTGCCCTCACCCTGGCATTTATGCTTATATTGCTACCAGGCGCTGCATTATGCTTATACATCTACAAACGGAAAGACAAGCTGAAGATGACCAGTGCAACCCAACCGGTTGCTGAGCAGTCACGGTAATGTGTTGTGGGGCTCGTCCATCAGTTATCTTTTGTAACTAGTGACTGTGGCTTGTATTGGATGTTGGTTGCAGCAACTTTGGGACCCTGCTGAGAGTAAAGTAACAAAAGCGGATTTCTAGATATTAGACAAAGGTGCCAGTATAGCCGCACTTTTGTTCAATTTCACTGCATTTGAAAGTAAAATTAAAGTAGAATATAAAAATAAACAACACCATTAGAATAGAAAACTAAAACACACAATTGCTAAAAGCATAAAATCCAGCATGAAACCTGCTGCCCGATATGCTTCAAATATTCTCTGCAGACTGGGCGCTGAAGCATAAAAAAGTCATATGCCACTAGTTTCCTAATGCCTTTCTTATTGCGCTCACAAACATAGTGGAAAACAGCCTAATTGGAGAAATCACTGTTTATGAAATGTCACTGTTTCTTTTAAACTTCTGGCAATTGTTCTTGGTACTTTTGAAGAACAGGTCTGAGAGTAAACACCACCTAGACTCCTGAGACACAGTCAATGAATCATTAAGTAATAGGTAACTCTGCTATTGTTCTCGCCTCATAGTAAAGTAATGTGCATCTGGGGCCATATCAAGATGTCGTTTTCTGTACTAAGTCGATGCTCAAGTGGTCTGTGTGTTTCTTTTTGGCATCTTCTGCTCATACATTAACTTGAAATAACTTTGAGTTAGTGAATTTTTTCTTGACAATAAGGCTCAGAAACACACGGCGGTTATTGCCCCTTTGTGTTTCCGAGCTCTGCTATCAGCAAAACATGCACTAACCCAAACAGTTCTTTAGGGTCTTTCAACGTGAGAATATCAAAAAAAGAGAAAGAGCACAGTTGCTGTCTATGTCTATGCCATTGAAAGGTTTGAATTGGGCTTGCTTTAATTTCAGGAGTATTTTATTGAGCATTTTTCATAAACAAATAATAAAGAGCAAACAAATAATTGGGCTTGCTTAACTGTGGGTGAAGAAATCTGAAGTCCATTTTATCTCTCTTTGAAGCCTGACCTACTACTGGGCGTCATCAGCATAGTTGTAAAGTTGAATAATCGTATAAAGGAGTTCAAGGGTGGGAATACCTAATAATCACACACAGACTAGGCTCTTCCCATTCATCCCTTCAGTGTTATGCCCCCTCCAAGCCCCCCCACCCCCTCCGGCTCCCACCAAGCACACTGCTTTGCTGTCAGCTGCATGATGGCAGTACCATTTCTAAAAGGGGCAAAGCACCTGCAGCCGGCACCACAGCTGCACTGCCCCAACCCTGCCTCGGAAAGAAAGTAAAAGACACTCCCCTAGCCCCCTGAGAGCTCGGGTCCAAATGCACATAATACGTGATGCCTCTGGCTGGATTCTCCTTATTTCATGTGTTGAATACTCAATGATAATGCACAATTGAATTGTGTTGGAAATGGCTAGTTTTGTCTTCAAAAAACCCTTTTTGTTTGAAAAGATTGTTCCTTTCGGAGGCACAGCACCCTCCTCACCCTCTCCTGTGAACCTCTCCCTCACCCCCGCGCCCCCACCCCCCGGGGCCCGGGATAGCCTTTGAGGGCTTTCCTCAAGCCAGCATGACAAAAACGGAAACAGGGGAGCTGCAACAGCAGGGGCAGAGCAGAAGAATACCAAAGACAGCAGTGGGGAAAGGGTGAGTGTGAAAATAAAGGGGGTGAGGGTAGCAACAGAAAGATGGTGGAAATGTAACCAGTGCCATCAGCAGTAGAAAGCGGATTGTTTTAAATGAACAAAGCTTGCAGGGGAATAAAGTATTCTGGGAAACATCTTCAGGAAAATTCTTGTAAATAAGAATGTGTGTGTGCATGCATGTATGTTTGTGTGTGTGTCTGAGGGGTGAAAAGCAGGGGCATGGTGGATGTGGAGGAATGCGGGGGAAGAGGCAGCTTATTCACAAGTTCTGTGAAGAACCTACACAAACGATTGAGAGTTTATACAACCCTGAGGGTTGGCATTTTCAAATCCCCACCACTTCTGTTCAACAGACAAGTACAGTTGTGACCAGAAGATTACAGGCTTGATTGTGTAAATATGTATGTCCCAAAATGAACTGCTTCAATGTACCCAAAATGACAGAATTACCAACCTCATAATGTCCTCCATCAGTTAGTTACCATACGTGAGCCCATACACTGCAAAGTAACAGAAAATACAAATTTGCTGCAGTTTGTACCCAATTCTTGGCATGTGTGAAGGCCGTCCATAGTTTTTTTTTTTTAATTCTTTTTTTACTATTTTCATTACATCACTACTATGTTGCTTGCCTTTTTTACAGTACTGAGATACAGGTCTTAACCTTGAGGCAACTTAACGTACAGAGCAATGTGACAATCCATCATATTCTAGATATGGTATTTTTCATGATCCACGGGTCATGGGCAAGAGTAGGAATGCTTTTATTGAGATTTTCCTGGTGTCTTGAACATTTAGACAACATTCCTAGGTGTTGTGCCAAGTGCTATCACACCAAACTGGTGAGAGAATATGGCCTAATGGCTAGGGCGGCCAACCTCGGAGCTGGGGAACCTGGTTCAAGTCTCGGCAGGGATGCTCAACATTCTGTGATTCTGGGCAAATCACTTAGGGGCCGATTCCGATCTCGGTCGGAGGCGCACCCAATACCATTTGGTCGGGAAAAAAGCCATGCGAAAGCCTGTTTCCCGACCGATCCGTACAGCACACCGAACGAGCAAGTACGATGCGCACAACAGCAAAAAATCCGGCCGAGCCGTACTCACCCAAACCAGGACCTGTTCTCCGACCGAGGCGAATCCGGAAACGCCGAATCGAGTCGCACGGAAGGAAAAATGCAGCCCCGTCCGGCCGGACAAGTACGATGCGCTTTCCGTACGCGCCGAACCCATCGCTACGCACGGCACGTCAAAGCATCCGGGAGAGGCGCACATAAGCTCCGATTCGCGCCACAACACGATCCACGGCTACGAGGCGAACACGCCAGCGACGAGGACGACGCGAAGCGACGAGGACGAGGCGAAGCGACGAGGACGACGCGAAGCAACGAGAAGGACGAACGACACGAACCAACCATGAATCCCTTCGTCCCGATCATACCAATATTCTACATTTACTACCGGAACAGGCACGGACGCGTACGGCGCAGAAGGTAAGCCAGACACCAACCACAAAACACATACAACACGTACACGACACATCACACACACACACAGGGATGCAGAATATACTTACACCAGCAACAGCAGCACCATAGGGGCGGGATGCCCATCACCAATGCCACATATGCACACAGGGGCCTGAATGCGCACCACCACCCCTACCCAGGGGTGGCATGATGCCTACCACCACTACCACCCTCACCCAGGGGTGGCATGATGCCTACCACCACAACCACCCTCACCCAGGGGGGCAGGATGCCTACCACTACTACCACCCTCACCCAGGGGGCAGGATGCCCACCACTACTATCACCCTCACCCAGGGGGGCAGGATGCCTACCACTACTACCACCCTTAGCCAGGGGGCAGGATGCTTACCACTACTACCACCCTTAGCCAGGGGGGCAGGATGCCTACCACTACTACCACCCTCACCCAGGGGGCAGGATGCCCACCACTACTACCACCCTCACCCAGGGGGGGCAGGATGCCTACCACTACTACCACCCTCACCCAGGGGGGCAGGATGCCTACCACTACTACCACCCTTACACAGGGGGCAGGATGCCTACCACTACTACCACCATCACCCAGGGGGGCAGGATGCCTACCACTACTACCACCATCACCCAGGGGGGCAGGATGCCTACCACTACTACCACCCTCACCCAGGGGGCAGGATGCCCACCACTACTACCACCCTCACCCAGGGGGGCAGGATGCCTACCACTACTACCACCCTCACCCAGGGGGGCAGGATGCCTACCACTACTACCACCCTTACACAGGGGGCAGGATGCCTACCACTACTACCACCATCACCCAGGGGGGGCAGGAGGCCTACCACTACTACCACCATCACCCAGGGGGGGCTGGATGCCTACCACTACTACCACCCTTAGCCAGGGGGGCAGGATGCTTACCACTACTACCACCCTCACCCAGGGGGGGCAGGATGCCTACCACTACTACCACCCTCACCCAGGGGGGCAGGATGCCCACCACTACTACCACCCTCACCCAGGGGGGGCAGGATGCCTACCACTACTACCACCCTTAGCCAGGGGGGGGCAGGATGCTTACCACTACTACCACCCTCACCCAGGGGGGGGCAGGATGCCTACCACTACTACCACCCTCACCCAGGGGGGCAGGATGCCTACCACTACTACCACCATCACCCGGGGGGCAGGATGCCTACCACTACTACCACCCTTAGCCAGGGGGCAGGATGCTTACCACTACTACCACCCTCACCCAGGGGGGCAGGATGCCCACCACTACTACCACCATCACCCAGGGGGGGCAGGATGCCTACCACTACTACCACCCTTACCCAGGGGGGGCAGGATGCCTACCACTACTACCACCCTTAGCCAGGGGGCAGGATGCTTACCACTACTACCACCCTCACCCAGGGGGGCAGGATGCCTACCACTACTACCACCCTTAGCCAGGGGGGCAGGATGCCTACCACTACTACCACCCTCACCCAGGGGGGCTGGATGCCTACCACCACCCTTAGCCAGGGGGCAGGATGCCTACCACTACTACCACCCTTAGCCAGGGGGGCAGGATGCCTACCACTACTACCACCCTCACCCAGGGGGCTGGATGCCTACCACCACCCTTAGCCAGGGTGGGCAGGATGCCTACCACTACTACCACCCCACTCATAGGATGGACAATGCATGACACAACCAGCACACCACAACCTAGGGAATGCAAGAAGAAGACATCCCCCAACACCATGACAAGCGTGTGTAGACTGTGTCAAATGCCTACAACACCGAACATGACTTTGAACATACAATGTGACCCCCTAGCACATGTGCCACACATATATGTGTGTGGCATCCACAATGCAAGCAGGCCATGACCATTGTGGCAATGGGGTCCAAACCCCCATCATCACAGTGACCAAAATGTAAGTGTGGGGTCCATAGCTGAAGCACATTTTGAACATTGTGGCAATGGGGTCCAAACCCCCATCATCACAGTGACCAAAAGGTAAGTGTGGGGTCCATAGCAGAAGCACATTTTGAACATTGTGGCAATGGGGTCCAAACCCCCATCATCACAGTGACCAAAATGTAAGTGTGGGGTCCATAGCTGAAGCACATTTTGAACATTGTGGCAATGGGGTCCAAACCCCCATCATCACAGTGACCAAAATGTAAGTGTGGGGTCCATAGCAGAAGCACATTTTGAACATTGTGGCAATGGGGTCCAAACCCCCATCATCACAGTGACCAAAATGTAAGTGTGGGGTCCATAGCTGAAGCACATTTCGAACATTGTGGCAATGGGGTCCAAACCCCCATCATCACAGTGACCAAAATGTAAGTGCGGGGTCCATAGCTGAAGCACATTTCGAACATTGTGGCAATGGGGTCCAAACCCCCATCATCACAGTGACCAAAATGTAAGTGCGGGGTCCATAGCTGAAGCACATTTTGAACATTGTGGCAATGGGGTCCAAACCCCCATCATCACAGTGACCAAAATGTAAGTGTGGGGTCCATAGCAGAAGCACATTTTGAACATTGTGGCAATGGGGTCCAAACCCCCATCATCACAGTGACCAAAATGTAAGTGTGGGGTCCATAGCTGAAGCACATTTCGAACATTGTGGCAATGGGGTCCAAACCCCCATCATCACAGTGACCAAAATGTAAGTGTGGGGTCCATAGCTGAAGCACATTTCGAACATTGTGGCAATGGGGTCCAAACCCCTATCATCACAGTGACCAAAATGTAAGTGTGGGGTCCATAGCTGAAGCACATTTTGAACATTGTGGCAATGGGGTCCAAACCCCCATCATCACATTGACCAAAAGGCAAGTGTGGGGTCCATAGCTGCAGCACATCTTGAACATTGTGGCAATGGGGTCCAAACCCCCATCATCACAGTGACCAAAAGGCAAGTGTTGACAAAGTAAGAGGTGCAACTGCCAAACTGCATGGATGATTCCTGGTCATAGAACAACAAACACATCAGTGGCAAAGTAGTGTATGTGTCCCATTGCAACATAAATTGGGGGAGCCAAATCCTGCAGTGCAAATAAGACATAACTTTGGCCATGTGCAGACAAACAACACCCATGGGGGCTGACACCGTCAACAATCATCAATGACACAATGACAGAAGTGACCATCCGAATGCAGACCCACATATTTGCACCAATGGGCACACACATGCAGATACCCTGTGGAGACTGCAGATGTGAGGCGAACAGATACCATACCATGGCAGCAATGGGACACACAATCAACAATTAGCAACAAATGAGGGCTCCCGTCCCATCAGCCTGGTCATGGAAGTGCCAACGGAATCATCAGCACAGATCCAACACACTTGTATAGCAATGTTGCACTGACAACACAGATGAGTCCTTCCCCATTGATGCCCAAACCTGCATGTTCACTGGAGATGGCCACACGGTCAGGGAAGTAGACGAATAGAACAATGGCAGGCACAACAGATGTGCAGGGGTGGAAGCCACAGATGTGAAGTTGCCAATCTAAGTAGGAAATCTCATTGCCAAATACTGAACACATGACACCCTCAGATGCTGCTATGGATGACATGGATACACCACAGGATAGGACACATAACCCCTGGACCACATGGGTTCCTGCACAGTAACACTTCATTATCATGAGACCAAATATCACCATCACTGCAGCAAGGGCATTCTTAGCATCATCAACATCATGTACATCAGAAGCAAAAGCACTAGAGAACAGAAAGTTGCTTTATTCAGCATATGTGGCATTAAAAGTAGAAGTCCGGTAGAACATAAACAAAGGCCAATGGCCAGTCCATCAACAAAGTCACAATTGGGTGACAGTGGCAGATGCCACCCTACACATGCCTGCACAAAACCAGGGACAATCCACTAGGAGGGGCAACCGGGGGGGGAAGGCCAGGCACCGCAGGGACAGGATCAGGGCTCACCAGGAGGAAGCAGGGAAGGGGTGATGGGTGCTGGAGAGCCACTGACAACTGCAGTGGAGGTGTCTGACATGGTGTGTGCCGGCACAACTGGGGGGCATGGCTCAGATGTTGTGGGTGCCGGCACGACTGCAGTGGACCCTGCAGATGGAGTGGACAGGTCCGCCACTGCAGTGCCCAAGTCAGACAGGGTGGTAGTGGACTCCACTGCAGTGCCTACCACCAGGGGAGGAGAATGGGGAACAGGCAAGGTGGGCTGGACAGAGGGGGAGGACACCCTCACCACATCAGTGGCACAGACAAGCGCAGCGGGGGTGTGGTGCCGGGAGAGCAAGTGGCAGGGGGAGAAGGCCGGAGCCTCTTGGGGATGGTATATCTGTGGGTGGGGGAACCTGGGGCAGGGTGTGGCGGGGGCACCTGTGGAGTGGGGGCCTGAGGGATGGAGGAAGGTGACCTGGTGCTTGAGCTGCAGGGCGGCGGCGGGGTCTTGCTCTTACCACTCCCGGGGGACTTGCGGGTGGGGGCCTCAGTCTGTCTGCGCCTGGGGGAGGGTGTCCGGGGGCGAGGGGCACTCTGCTCCGTGTGGGGGGCTTCCTCTTCCCCCTGGATGCTGGGGCAGCTGGATCGGAGGGGAAGAGGCCGAGGTCACTGAGGAAGAGGCGCTGGGTCTTTGGGGTTGCAGGTGAGGCAAGGGAGGGTGCTTTGGAGGGAGAGGCAACTGAGGACTGCGCAGTGCCCGTGGATGCGTGTGTGTGTACCAGGGCCCCATCCCCTGTGAGTCTGGTTTCAGTCCCCTGACTGTGCGTGCGTGTGCGTTTAGTTTGTGGCGTGTGTGTCTGTGTGCTGGATGTGTGTGTGCTGGTGTGTGCCTGTGCCGGTGTGTGTGCGCTTGGGACGGGCAAGGTGCTGGGGAGTGTGGATGGAGCAGAGGCAGGAGGGGTGAGGGACTGTCTGAGGAGGGACACTGCTGCCGTCAGGGAGGAGTCCATGGACCTGTTGCCCCTCTGTAGGTCAGACATGCCCGATGAGATGCCCTCCATGAACGACACCAGCTGAGTCAACAGTGCGGTGTGCGCATGGAGGACACTCAGCATGGCTGTCTGCCCTACATGGAGCTGGTGAAGGAGGTACACAGACTCCTCACTCAGGGCAGCAGGGGACACAGGGGCAGGGGGTGCGGTGCCTGGGCCAAAGGAGACACGCTCCCGAACATGGGAGCCTCCACGGACCTGGGGAATGGGAGCCGATGGGAGGGCGGTGGTGGTGCTGGTGGTGGCGGGGACAGCAACACTAGCTGGGGTGTGGTGGCTGCTGACACCCGCCTCCACAAGGGAGTCATCCTCCGAGTTGCTCTGGTCCTCAGCTGAGGTGGATGGTGCTGAGGATTCCTCGGTGTGGCTCCCCTCGCCCTCCGTGCCACTGGGTCCCTCCGACCACTCCTCGGCTGCTGACCCAGTCTGGCTCTCTGGCTCCTCCTGGTCCGTGGAGCTGTCCCCTTCCGTGGCCGTGGATGTATCTGTAAACAATGGGGAAACAGAAAGACATCAGTCACCTGCACCAAACACACACACCACTGTGAGCACAGCACATCACAGAGCAAGCCCTGGCATCATTAGTTGTACATTGCTAAAAGTGCCCTAACTGAACAGGAGAAGCCAATTGTCAGTCTGATGCCAAGCATGGCACTCACATCCCACATGGCCTTGCACCCATCTGTCTGGTCTCTGTTGGATTGCAACACCCCAGTGTGGACACATGCACCAAGTACACAGTAGTTGGACAGTGCAGAGGACACGGTGTGGACACATCACAGCTTTTGCCACTGAGTCAGTACAGGTTTCCGGATGAAAGGGATGCCCAGAGTCAAATAGGAAATGCATGTGATGCATACCAGCGACAGACACCATGATGCACCCATGTCCTGATAGCCAGCGCCACTATGGTGTGCATGTAGCACATGTCAATCCCCTGCAGGACCACAAATAAGTTGACACATGCCATGGCAGAGGCATGACTGTTAAGTCATACATCACTGTCTCAGTGATGTATGACTTGGCAGCCAGACAACAACACTATGCACTGTGTCACAATAGTAGGTCATGGGGAATGCAAGTCCTGGAGCTGCACAAGTGCACATGTACATCCCCCACACAACACATCATCTCAACCCTCATCTGTCCAGGTCACACCTATTGGACATATGGGAGACCTGTGACACTACCCTCTGAACCTGAGCCCCTCACAATTTGCTGTGAATGGGGAACAGCTGCCTGAACATCACATTCGCATACCCCAGTCTGCACGGGCAGCTGATCAAACACCTATGTGACACACAAGTATCGTCTCCTATGGTCACATCTCCAGGGGCATGCTGAGCCCCTACCAAGAAACACCACAGCAGTCCTGGCAACTAATCCACAGCACACTGACACAGAGGCAGACACCGGAGGGGTCAAATCACTGTGCACAATGTGTCAGCTGATACACGGGAGTGGGAGTACAGAGTGCATTGCATGGCCTGGAGTAGGCATGACTGTCCTGCTCCACATGAATGAGGGATGTGCCCTGGACAGTGGATAGCTGGCTATGTATGTGTGACACACGTAATCTGCACACTCCTGGGGCCCAAACATTGTTCCCACCCGCTGCATGGGCGTGTGCCACATACCCCAGGCACATGTGGTGGCTCAGCTCAGCAAGTGGACCGCATATCAAAGCAACACGCAGATCACATGTCCAAACCCAGGCGTTGTGTGAACAATGGACCCACCCATGATGCCCACAACAGAGTTAGGGAAACAGTTGCTGTCCCCCACCTTTAGTGAAGCAAACTGCAAGGACACAGTCCCAAGTGACACAATTCCCTGACTGTAAGGGCCACACCTGGGTATCAGATGAGCAGTGGGCAGTGCACAATAGAGGGACATGGCTCCTGGACAACATGACTGCTGCACTGTGGCAGTTGAACCAGGCCAGAGGAGGGCACAAAGCATGTAATACAGAGTTCACAGTGCAGTCTTTGACTCACCCCCTCCTTGCTGCTGTCTGGCCTTCAGCTGCCCATCCAGGTCTGGAAAGACCACCGCCAGGATCTGGAGCATGTGGGGGTCAGGGTCCGTGTTCCGCCCCTCCTGCGAGGAGGCGACAGCTTCAGCTGGACCCGTGCAATCCTCCGGGTCCAGCCCCGAAGGTCCTGCCACCTCTTCTGGCAGTTGCGGATCCGGCGCTTGTAGACCCCCACGGACCGGACAGCCCGGACGATGTCCTTCCAGATTTCCTGCTTCCGATGGGCATTAACCTGTGAGGATGACAAAGTGAAAAGGCCATTACCACACATGCAACATATCCGTGCATGACACAGTTGTATATACATGTCTCAGTCACAGGGGCACATGATGTACACAGGCAGTGCAAAGCTGACCATGGACAGTTTGCCAGACGTCACTACATGGTATCATTGCATGGGAAGTAAAACCATGTTCAAATGCACTGTCACTGCACCATACCTGTCCAGTGCAAGTCACTACACACTATGGGGGTGACAACTACTCAGTGAGCCTGCTAGCCAGTGGCGTGCAGACTCTCAGCCTTGCTAGTCAGACAAAATGCACATTCAGAAAGGCAGTGCACAGAACACTCACCTGCTCCCCTGGTGTCCCATACAGCTTGCTGTACTGTGGAAGTAGGCTGTCCAGCAGGGCCTGGTTCTCTTCAAGGCTGAAGGCTGGGGCTCTCTCCACAGTACGTGCCATTGCAGGGTCCAGAGGGGCAGAGACAGCAGCAGTGCAGTGGCAGATGTCGTCTTGGAGCATGTAGTGCAGGCAAGTGGGCTCTCAGGGGAACAGCCAGCAATATATATGTGCTGGAGAGGCAGATACTGTCCCTTGTGTCCAAAGTGATAGGTCCAAGTCGTTTGCATCTTCTGAATCTGGCCAATCCATGGAATAGCAGCACCAAAACACGCCCACAGCATCCTTCAAATCTTCAACTTCATGACTTACATGATTTTGCAACATTGTTGTGGGTGACCAACTGATTTTCCAGCAACCGACTCGTTCGAAATTCGAAAACGCGTCCGTTGCCAGGCAAGCCCATTGTCAATGGGTGCGCACCGATCGGTCCATTGCGGTACAACGCGCACAGGGGTACAACGCGTACCCGCACACATTGAAAGCAATGGGCCGGCCGGAGGCACCGATCGGTCCATTGCAGTTCAACGCGCACAGGGGTACAACGCGTACCCGCACACATTGAAAGCAATGGGCCGGCCGGAGGCACCGATCGGTCCATTGCAGTTCAACGCGCACAGGGGTACAACGCGTACCCGCACACATTGAAAGCAATGGGCCGGCCGGAGGCACCGATCGGTCCATTGCTGTTCAACGCGCACAGGGGTACAACGCGTACCCGCACACATTGAAAGCAATGGGCCGGCCGGAGGCACCGATCGGTCCATTGCAGTTCAACGCGCACAGGGGTACAACGCGTACCCGCACACATTGAAAGCAATGGGCCGGCCGGAGGCACCGATCGGTCCATTGCTGTTCAACGCGCACAGGGGTACAACGCGTACCCGCACACATTGAAAGCAATGGGCCGGCCGGAGGCACCGATCGGTCTATTGCAGTTCAACGCATCACTGTACATGTGACTGGCATATGTCAGCATGCCTGTCTCAGATGGACATATGCCAGCCACAGATAGCTCCCAGGGAGTGAGGGGCACACCTACCACACGACAGCCTGTCCAAACTTTATCATAAGGCATGTAAGGCTGCATTTCCTATTGTGTGTATGTTGGTGTACATGTTGTCCTGTGGGTGTCACCTGTGGGCAGCCACCCCCAGGCTGTGCACGTGTTCATGGGGACAGGATCCTGGGTGTTACGTGTACGTGACCACTGTGATGTGCAACTGTTCATATCTGTGCATGTGCCATGGTCACATTTCACAGTGGTGTATGTGTATGTCATGTCACATACCCCGTGAGTCCCATGTGGGACGGTATGTTTGAGCCAGGGTGTCCCAGTGGCACAATAGTGATGGTCCTCCACAGTCTTTGTGCATGTGGTGTTTACAATGTCTCTGATTTCATGTGCACAATGGGAGACAGTCTCCACATCCACGTTGTGTGTGCATGGACTCTGATGTTGTGCGTGTGTGTCACAGACGTCCATGTCTGTCCTGCCGTGGCAAGTGGGGCCACTACCTGTGGGGGTCATGGTTGTTTTGCTGTGGTGTATACATGATACTCCATGTAATGCCAGTGTCCATGTGGCATTACAGGGTCCCTGGGAATGTACCTGTCGTTGAGCTGTGGTGCCTGGGGCACATCTGTCCTCACATGTCCCTGTGGGGGGTTATTGTGACACGGCAGCAGGAGATGGGAACTGTGACACGGCCTCATGATATCCAATGGGCCAACCTGGGACTAATTGATGCCACCTGTTGGACCGTGTTGACAGATGTTGGCCATGTATGTACCATACATGTCCTTCCGGTACTGCACACTTCATGTAGTTGTGCCTCATAATGATGTATGTTGGGATCTTGAGTGTGTTCAATGCCGCATATGTGGGGTGACTGACAATCTTGCTTACTTCTCCTCTGCACTGCAGGGCTCCTGCTGTCCATCAGCCATTCCCAGACCTGGCAACGATGGTGGAACGGGACAGCATCCGACGGTACCGCTTCACCAGGCAGCTGATTGAGGATTTGGCAGTGCAGTTGTCCCCACATTTGCAGCCTGGCCGGCCGTATCCTACAGCGCTGACCCCCAAGGTGAAGGTGATGGCAGCCCTACACTTCTTTGCCACTGGTACCTTCCAACATACTGTGGCGACTGCTGGTGGGATGTCACAGACCATGTTCAGCCGTGTGCTCCGCGATGTTTTGGCGGCAATGTTGCTCTTCCTGAACCGGTACATCTATTTCCCTAGACTGCGACGACTCACTGACGTGAAGAGTGACTTTTATGCCCTGGGGAGGATGCCGCATGTAATTGGCTCCATTGATGGGACACATGTGGCTTTGGTACCACCACAGGCCCAGGAGCAGGCCTACAGGAACCGCAAGCACTACCACTCGGTCAATGCACTGGTGGTGTGTCTTGCAGACATGACCATCACACACGTGTGTGCCCGTTTCCCTGGTTCAGCACACGATGCCTTTGTGATGAGGAGTAGTCGCATCCCCAGGATGATGGCACAGATGCAGAACCAGCGTGCCTGGCTTGTCGGTGTGTACTGACTTTGTGCCATTGTGTGTGATCTGATCTGTAGTATTCTGCCCACTTTTCCAAGTCAGCTAATGTGCACTTGTCTGTCCGTAGGTGACTCGGGATACCCCAACATGCCGTGGTTGCTGACACCCCTCAGGAACCCTGTGACACCTGCCCAGATGCGCTACAATGAGGCACATGGTCGGACCAGGAGAGTGATTGAGCGGACCTTTGGTCTCCTGAAGAGCCGCTTCCGCTGCCTGGACAAGACCGGAGGGTCCCTCCCATATGCCCCTGCGAAAGTGTGCAAGATTATCATCGTCTGCTGCATGCTCCACAACCTGGCAGTGCGGAAGGAGTTGCCTCTCATCCAGGATGACAATGACCAACATCCGACACCTGTGGAGGATCCTGGCCTGGACCACGATGCCAGTGACGATGATGATGATGATGGTGATGGTGATGTCCGCACACAGCTCATCACCAACTTCTTCAGCTGAATGTGAGTATCCTGAGGTGTCATGTCAATGATGTGAGTTGGCATGATGTGTGGGTGGTGCTCTGGTGCTGTGGGAGTGTGTCCATGGGCCACTTGACTGGATGTGTGTTGCGATGTGTGGTGACAGGTGGGCTGTACTCCCCAACAGTGTTGACATGCTAACTTGGTTCTGGGTGGGTATCTTGTAACATGTATTGTGCATGTGTTTTGCTGTTCTGTCCTGTACTCCATTGCTTTTGACTGTGTGTCATTTCTGTCCTTCACAGGGTACTTTCAGATTCGTTTGGTCAACTGTGTCCACCGACGACGTGATTGCACATCCAGGCTGGTAGCTGTTGTGTCCCTACAGGTGATGTGCGCCACACCCATGGACTTCCTTCCGTCTACAGTTGTTGACTGTGTGCCCGCTGCCAGGTGGGGTTACCTTGCATCTGTAGTGGTTACGGCATGTTGCAACTGTGTAATAAACCTGTGCTTCACTTTGTGATGTGCGTTGTCTGTGGTCACACATTTGACTGCCATTTGCTTTCTGCACCTCTGGGCTACTTGACTACAACTGGGAATGGGTGAGGTGTCTGTGCATTGCACCGTCTTCCCTGGCAACATCAGTGTAGGCAATGAGTCAGATGGCCTAGGTGTGTATGTGTCGTGTAGCCCTGGTGGTGTGTCTCCCTCATGTGTGTCACGTTTCCTGTACTCACATGCCTGTGTTGTCCTTGCTGTTGCAGTTCGCATACACAGTGTAATTTTGCAGTTCATCATCCCCATAACAGCACCCACGTTGGAATCACGACAGAGGCAAGTATGGTGTATTAGTGTGTTTATTGTGATACATTTGTGTTAATAGTGCATAGGATGGGTTGTGCTGTACATGAATCTTGCAATCCCAAGTTCCTAGGTGAATTGAAAGTCCAGGTAGACAGGATCCCCAGTATCGGGGCCACAGTTGTCTGACACATTGGTCCAACTTGTACTCCCCATGCAATGTGTGGGAGTAGTGTTGCCGTCAACAGGGTGAACAGTCTGTGCACAAAGGCGAACATCCAGAACAGGTTCAGGCTTCCTGGGAGTTGCGCTTGGCCATCGGCCTCTCACTTTTCCCTCCTCGGACGACCCCTCTTCTTGGGGGGGGGGGGCCCTCAAGTGCAGGCTGCTGCGGTGCAGGGGACTCTCCGCCAGGTCCTCCTCCCTCCCTGTGGCAGTTGCAGTTTGTTCGGCACCAGATGTTGTTGGCACACAGGGAGGTGTGGACTGGTTGCTGTTCATCTGGCGGAGGCATTGTAAAATGTCCCTGTGCACCGCCGTCATCTCATGCAGTGCATCCCACTTGGACTCCACGCGGGACATGTGTGAGTCCACACGGGACATGTGTGACTCCACGTGGGACATGTGGGAGTCCAAGCGGGCATGATGGGCAGCCTGCTGCTGTTTAATGTCTCTGAGGAGCCCCACTACCTGGCTGAGCTCTCCGGTGCTGGACTGGTACGCATCAGCTATGCGTACCAGTTGTGGGTCATCATGCACACCAGCAACGTCTGCAAGCAGCGACCTCTGTCTCCCACCCCTCCCACCACCCCTGCTGACATGTGCAGTGTGTGCAGTGGCACGCACAGATAACCCTGGTCCACCTTGGGGGTTGGTGGTGGTGGTGGTGTCCATGGCCCCAGGTTGGTCCAGGGTCACTGTGCTGGTGTTGCTCCTTATTCTGTCCATGTCGGCAGGGATGGTATTCGTGGTGACAGTCGTTGTAGGGGTGGGTGCAGGGGGTGCAGCTGGTGGTCCTGCTGGTGCTGCAGCTGGTGGTCCTGCTGGTGCTGCATGTTGACTTGCACCGGATGTGCCAGGTTGTTCTTCATCGTCCGAGGAGGACAGAGGCTGTATGACGCCAGTGAGCTTGGCATCCTCTTGAGCCTGGGACTGGGACTCCTCAGCGTCTGCTGCTGTGTCCCCATCATCACCTGTTTTTGGGAGACACAAACAATGTATGTCATGTTTCTGCAGGCATCAATGGTTGACACACATGACAGTTGTGACTGTGCCTCTGGGTGCGGGCCTGTACATTGCATTGTCCTGAGTCGTCACAGTCAGGGGTTGATATTGGTGTGGCACATTGTCCTGCATTATTTGGGCATTTCTATGTATTTTCTGGGGTGTGAACATGGTCTGCATTGGTTGTGTTTGGTTGGCAGCCGGACCTCCTTCCCACCCACCCAGCCAGTCAGTTATCCCACCATGGAACGTGCTTGCGTTGCAGGGAGTGTAAGTTGTCTCTCAGGATGTCAGTCAGTGGTGTCCTGCTGTTTGTTGGTGCACAGTTGCCAGCAGGGCCTTGTGCTCCCCACAGCAGTAGCCAGTGTCAGCCATCTTGTGAGTCCTTCTCCACTCCCTGTGATGTGAGCATGGTTCAGGGTGGTGTTGATGGGACAGTTGTGGGGGTGAGCTATGTCTGTGACTACGACTCCCATCATGCCATTGCCTCCACCCCACTTCCCAGCATTCCCATACTTACTTGCTTTTGTGTGGAGTTCAGTGTGTGTGGGTGTGAGAGCAATGGCAAGATGGCTGACAGTGGTGTCCTGCTGTTGGTTGGTGTGCAGTACCCAGCATGCCCTTGTGCTCCCCACGACACAGCAACAGTGTCAGACATCTTTGATGGGCCTTTCCACTCTCTGTGGGATGTGCATGCGTGAGTGTGAGCTTGCTGGGCCATGTGGTGGGGGATGTAGAGCTGTGACTACGACTCCCATCATGCTATTGCCTCCTCCCCCTTCCCAGCATGCCCATGCTTCCTTCCTTTTGACTCTGCTTCCCTGTGGGGTGGGCTGGCTGTGCTGACAGGATGGCTGGGAGTGTTGTCCTGGCAGTTGTTTGGCTAAGAGTCCCAAGAGTGTCCCTGTGCTTCACACAACATAACCCAGGGTGGTGGTTCTTTGTGGGATCTTGTGTTAGGATGGAGGGCATTGCATTCTACCAGGTGGGTACTGTGGAGTTTGTGTTGGGGGGTGTGTGTGAGGGGAGGTGCTTGTGACTATAGTCAGTGCTGCAAGTCCCCCTTCCCACCCAGCCAGCCAGATATCCCACCATGGAACGTGCTTGCATTGCAGGGAGTGGAAGTTGTCTCTCAGGATGTCAGTCAGTGGTGTCCTGCTGTTTGTTGGTGCACATTTGCCAGCAGGGCCTTGTGCTCCCCACAGCAGTAGCCAGTGTCAGCCATCTTGTGAGTCCTTCTCCACTCCCTGTGATGTGAGCATGGTTCAGGGTGGTGTTGATGGGACAGTTGTGGGGGTGACCAATATCAGTGACTACGACTCCCATCATGCTATTGCCTCCACCCCCTTCCCAGCATGCCCATGCTTCCTTCCTTTTGACTCTGCTTCCCTGTGGGGTGGGCTGGCTGTGCTGACAGGATGGCTGGGAGTGTTGTCCTGGCAGTTGTTTGGCTAAGAGTCCCAAGAGTGTCCCTGTGCTTCACACAACATAACCCAGGGTGGTGGTTCTTTGTGGGATCTTGTGTTAGGATGGAGGGCATTGCATTCTACCAGGTGGGTACTGTGGAGTTTGTGTTGGGGGTGTGTGTGAGGGGAGGTGCTTGTGACTATAGTCAGTGCTGCAAGTCCCCCTTCCCACCCAGCCAGCCAGATATCCCACCATGGAACGTGCTTGCATTGCAGGGAGTGGAAGTTGTCTCTCAGGATGTCAGTCAGTGGTGTCCTGCTGTTTGTTGGTGCACATTTGCCAGCAGGGCCTTGTGCTCCCCACAGCAGTAGCCAGTGTCAGCCATCTTGTGAGTCCTTCTCCACTCCCTGTGATGTGAGCATGGTTCAGGGTGGTGTTGATGGGACAGTTGTGGGGGTGACCAATATCAGTGACTACGACTCCCATCATGCTATTGCCTCCACCCCCTTCCCAGCATGCCCATGCTTCCTTCCTTTTGACTCTGCTTCCCTGTGGGGTGGGCTGGCTGTGCTGACAGGATGGCTGGGAGTGTTGTCCTGGCAGTTGTTTGGCTAAGAGTCCCAAGAGTGTCCCTGTGCTTCACACAACATAACCCAGGGTGGTGGTTCTTTGTGGGATCTTGTGTTAGGATGGAGGGCATTGCATTCTAACAGGTGGGTACTGTGGAGTTTGTGTTGGGGGGTGTGTGTGAGGGGAGGTGCTTGTGACTATAGTCAGTGCTGCAAGTCCCCCTTCCCACCCAGCCAGCCAGATATCCCACCATGGAACGTGCTTGCATTGCAGGGAGTGTAAGTTGTCTCTCAGGATGTCAGTCAGTGGTGTCCTGCTGTTTGTTGGTGCACAGTTGCCAGCAGGGCCTTGTGCTCCCCACAGCAGTAGCCAGTGTCAGCCATCTTGTGAGTCCTTCTCCACTCCCTGTGATGTGCGCATGGTTCATGGTGGTGTTGATGGGACAGTTGTGGGGGGCAATATGTGTGACTGCGACTCCCATGATGCTATTGGCTACACTGACTTGGCCAGCATACACAGAATTCCTTCCTTTGAGTGGTCTTCACTGTGTGTTGGTGTTGTTGTGGTGGCTACATGTGTGGATGTGTTTGTTAGTTCTATTTGTGCCACTGCCTAGCTGTAGTTGTGGTTGTGTTTGTACATGTGTTGGCACAGTTGGATGTGACTTTTTTGATGGCATGTGTTGTGTTTATCTGACTGACATACACATTTTGGGATGATTCTGTTCTGGTTGCTGTGTAATTGCTATGAGTGCATGGTTTGACTCTCCCCTTGACAGTGATGTGTGTGTGTTTTGTGGCAGTATATTGTGTGCATTTGTTGTGTACTCACCAGGCTCTGGGATGTCCTCTAGTCCATATACGCTCACTGGCGGAAGGATGGCCCGCACCTTCTCCTCCCAGGGCCTGAGGTATATTGGCTTGTCAGGAGGGCCACTGCCGGTGTGTTGGCTGTTGATGTAGTCTTGCTTCAGCAGTTTCCGTACCCTCCTGCGCACGTCATACCACCTGTTCTGGATGTCGGTCTTTGTGCGCCGACATGGTGATTGGGCGTTCACCCTGTTGATGATCCTCTCCCACATCTTGGTTTTCTGCGACATGGGGGTCTGTTGGACCAATGTGCCAAACAGCTGTGGCTCTACCCTGAGGATCTCGTCTACCAGGACTTCCAATTCACAATCTAGGAACTTGTGATTCTTCTTGGGGGGCATGGTGATGGGTGGTGATGGTGAGTGATGTGTGTGTTGGTGTGCAGGTGAGGGTGTGTGAGTGTGTGTTTTGCTGGGTGTATGTGAGGTAGGTATTTGTTGGTGTGCTGATGGTGTGTGGCTTGTGTGAGGGATGAGCTGTGGGTGTGTGGTTGCTTTCTCTTGGGTGCTGGCAGTGGAATGGCATTTGCAAAGGCTCATGGTAGTGATTTGTGTCCTTTATATAGGTGGAGTTGTGGGTGTGTCTTTGTTCTCTGTCCCCACCCCCAGTATTTATTGGCTTGGTAATTGCTTGTTTGGCCTTTTTTGGGTGATTTTTCCTTTGTGCTGTTTGTGTATGTTGGAAACGTTCTTGTGACCGAGTCGGACCCTGCATTGGCCTCGTACGGTGTTCTCCCGTTTCGTTCACGCTGTGTTTGTGCAGTTTTCTATGCTGCGTACGCGTCGGTCGCGGTGTATTGTGTTGCTTCGGCTCGGTTTTGTATGCGTGTCGGTTGTACGGCTTGTCCTCCGTCCGACTCGGTCGTGGTTTCGCGCCTTGCATCGTACTTTGCGGTTTGGAGTTCGCGTGTACGTTTCGGTCGGATTTGTTCCGGGTGCGTGTCGGTCGGTTGGATTCGCGTGTTTTTCCGGCCGGATTGCTGTTTTCCGTGCGGCTCGGTCGGTCGACTTGGTTTCGGTACGTGTCGGTCGGATTTTTCGCGCCTTGCATCGTACTTGGCGTGTCGTGCGCCACGGGTACGTGTCGGTCTGTATTTTTTCCGGATCCGAGTCGGTCGGTGCTTTTTCCGGCCCGAATCAGATTCGACCCCTTAATCTCCTCATGCCTAACAAAAATGTATGTGTCCGTCTGTAACAGAACTGGTGCTCATGTAAAGCGCTCTGATACCTCCGGGTCTAGTTTGCGCTATATAAAACTCCACCAAAAAAAAATATATATATACATTAAGGATGTAGGGACAATGCTGAGCCTATGGGTACACCAAATGCCACATTTTTAAACTTTGAACCACATGGAACATTCGCTGATTGTGTTGTTGGAAATTGAACATGCTTTCCTTTTAGTGATAGGTATTGTATAAAAATACCCTTTAACCATCCAGATGCATTTGATTGACAATGTCAAAAGTAGCCTAAAGAAGATCCTACATTATCAGTGCTCCAGTTTAACAGCCCCCACTGTCTATCTGAGATCATCACCAATAGCTATGGTCACAGATTTGCTAATCCTAAGGGTGCGAAAGCAGAATTTGGTTTAATGAAAGCTTGTAGTTACCTTGTTAAACTCTGCTTCATAATATTTGCTTGGTGTGGTAAATTACTCTCAGGCTTGTTGTTTAATAATATGTCAGCATCACAATAAGTATTTTTTTAAGCCTTTTAAATTGAACTCACACAGTTCCTGTTATTAAGGACCATTTTATGATTTTTCTTACATGTTCATGAACAGCAATTAATTAACTAGTTGAAAAAGCCAGGGGTAAGATCCTGAGGTTTGAACCAATGGGTTTACTGCTGGCAGTCACTTCGGGAGAAATATGTAAAATTGATAGGTGAGAAACATGTCCTGTTATCTTAAGATATGGCCACAATTTTGTTTTTTTTCCACAAGGTTCAATGTAACCAGAAACATTTTTAAAAATAATTATATTATTCAAAATAACCTGGATAAACCTATTAAGGTCAGACAGCAGCATGAGCATGTTATCTACATACAGTAAAATGTGTTGTTCTGAGCTCCACCCTCTTCAACCTGCTTAAACTCCTTACAATTCCTTTGCACCCAAGGCAAGCTGAAGGGATGGGATTTCCCACAAACCATTCAGACGCTCCCATGATAGTGATTACTTGCACCTTCGAGCCTATGCATGGAACCTAATAGTAAATTTCTCACCAGAGCCATTCTTCCTCACAACTAAAATCAGATCACTCCAAGTCCCAGTATGGAATGCCTCATCATCATCAATGGAGAGAATCACTCTATCACTTTGTCTTCCTGAGATCAGAAGCAAGTGGGTCAGACTCGGTGTCTCTCTGAGATAACTGGAGATAATCTTAAATACCTACTAGTTAAATGTACATGGGGCAGCGGTGCGATTCTCTTCTATTCTGTTCCAGAAGATTATGTATACAAGTGGAGGCATTCTCACAGTGAGTCTGTTGCCGCTGTCGACAGAGCACCGGAGGAGACTGAGAAGTGAACAATGACTATTTGAGAAAAAATTGTAAAAGATGATCAGAATAATTTGTTGGATCACCAGGTTTTAATTTTTTCATTGACAAAAGCTGGTTCTACTCCTACTGTTTAGGGGGTAGGGAGCATGACTTTAAAGCCCTTGACTCTGATAGACACCCTTCCCCACTTCTGACTCCTAGATTTTGGGACTTCAAACAGTGGGCCTGTGCCAGAGTGAAGATTGCGAAGTGGGAGATAATCAGATTTCATGGGCACAAATGGTTTAGATACCAAGATTTCCTGTGTAAAGCAGAAGGAAGGAAGGCACTCTGGTAAAGACTCTCAATAAATAACATTTAAAAAAACAGCTCTTCGAAGCTGCAGAGGTTTGGTTGATTAGTGACAAATTACAGTAAGTAAGGACTCCCAAGTTTCTTACTGCATTGCCAGGAGCAGGACTGCAGCCCCTGGAGTTAGGCCAAAAACTATTAACTCAAATATTTGGGGAATTTTGAATCCGCAAGAACTCTGCCTTTGATACACTAAGGTTAAAACCATGGTCATCAAATAGATGCTAGAGACAGGTTCTGGGGAGCTTTCTATCTCCCTTTGATGTCCAACAATGAGTGGGGTTGTCTTTATACATGAAGAAGGAACAGATTACTCCATGCAGCCGATGTGCTAAAACCGATATAGTGATTGAACTGGAGGGGGTGTAAGGTGAATACCCTGGGGGATGCCCCAGGGACAAAATGTAGAGACCGATGTTTAAATGCCAATTTGCTCTGTCTGGGTTTAACCCTTCAACAACTAACTCCTAAATAGACGCATGCAAACCACTAGAGGAGAAGTTGATGGTAGATGGTGGCAAAGGACGATGAAAGATCTATTAATTTGGATGGTGCTAGGAATTTTGAGCTAAAAGATTTGAGGAAGGCATTGATACAGTAGGTGGAAAACAGTTTGTCATGAAGGATATCTTTGGGGCACTTGTGTACATTTAGTGTGAGTCATCAGCTAGAATACATGAGTGTGAAACTAATATTCAGTGTCCTTGTTTCATTCACAGCCACCACTCTAATCCAGAGCCACGCACTGGACATGCTAACCCGACATACAGACTCTGCCCACCACTCGAGGAGAGCAAGGTGAGATATCTCGATTCCTCTGCTTGACACCAAGGCTTAGATGTGAAGGATTTAATGCACCAGGCGCAGGAGCCAATAGAGAGCTCAGGTGCAGCCCTGAACTATACCATCTACCTATAGGTGGATATTTCCCAGGCTAAATGGCAGCCGTGGCCAACAAGCTGTATCCAGTAGTGTGGTCACAGCCTTCTTAATATCACAAGTATGCATCTCATGCGTATACACTTCTGGCATGGGACCTCCAATGCACCCAATAGGCTCCAATCGAAGCCTTCCTATGTGCTAAATATTAGCTCCCTGTTTTGGATTGCCTTTTGTCCTCATGTACAACGTTGACATGGTCACTTTATGCGCATGGGGTCCTTGAGTGGGCCTCCATTTCTCACATTGAGCTCCCTGTTAGGGCCTCTAACGTCCAGAGTTGATTCCTAGTGTGCGTCCTCTATACACATAAATAAAAACATTTGCTTCCAATGCAGGAGAGTGATTGTCCTGGAGGCTCTTCAGCACGCTTTACTGTACTCCGGCCTACCATCAAAACTCTTCAGCAGCCAACTGCACCAAGTACCAGCAACACGCATACCCCTGGAGACCTGTCCCAGAGGGATTCAGCAAGGCCTCTCTGTGAGACCCCTGGAGCCGCCAATGTGACAGACATCGATAGACAACCCACTCCGAACCTTGAAATTGTACTCAAGACTCATACTGTGAGCAGCTCCCCTGTGACCCCTGGAGCCTTACATCCAACTGATACAGCCAGACAGCCAAATCTGACACCTGGAGCAGTAAATCTAGCTGATACTGTGAGAGAGTCAACACCACTTAATGAAGCCTACCATCAGACTGACTCTGAGAGACAGGTGACTCTTGAATGTGGGGATTACCATCAGACTGACAATGTGCGACATCCAAGTCCCGTCCCTGGAGACTTGCATCAACCCGTTACTGTGGCACACACTCCTCATACACCAGTAGCCTTACACATAATAAATGCAAGTAAACCACAATGCCAAAGTATTGGTGAACTGCAGCAGGCTGCATCTGTGAAACATTCCCTTTTGAGTCATGGTGCTCTTCATCAGACACAGCCCATAAAAAAGTCATCAAGAAGTCGTGGAGCTCCGCTTCAGTCACAAGCTGTAACCTCTGAGAGGGACTCTTTTAGACCAACGTCTGTGAACCCTGGAGCGCAACTTCAGAAAGACCGTATGAGACGTTCTCCTCCAAAGAAGCCTGCCCCACCTGTTCCACCACACCCACCAGTGAAGGTAATGCCATGTTGTCTATTGTATCTCACCAGCATTATCAGGAAGTGCCATGCTATTTGCTCCTGCATGCCTAGCTTTTAAAGTTGTGACAACATCTAGTTCTTATGGTACTGTCATGTTGCTTGCTCCTGCACACCAGCCCTTAGTTTATATCACATATTCTGCTGTATAACACCTATCTCTGAAGGTGCTGTTATGCTATTTGCTCCTGCACACCCAGTCTTAACCTAGTGTCATGTCAGTCCGCTTTAACTATAGTTGCCGTGCTTATTTAATTAATTAATTTACGGCGCAGTTCGCTTTCACTTTAGTGGCCGTGCTTATTTATTTATTTAATTCACAGCACAACTGCTTTCACTTTAGCGGCCGCACTACAAAAGCTTGCTTTCTTTATTTATTTTTATTACACTTTGTGTAAAAGAGCCCCATATGCACTTTCACTCTAATTTTGCCCACGACCCTTTCTTTAGACGCGGCTCACTGTAACCTGAATTCGGCGAGCAGCGTCTAAAGAAAGGGGCGCGGTTACCATTAAAGTAGTCTCGCATTTGGGAGAGTTTGAACTATTAGCATTAAAAATGACAATGCCTTTTATATATTGTATTGTATTGTAATTGCATTTGTATAGCGCTTACTACCCCTGACGAGGCGTCGAAGCGCTTTTCGGCGAGTAGCACGCTACTCCGGGACCCATAGAGGATTAGTGTTGAATTAGTATAGTGAAACATGCAAGTAAATTTTAAGTGGTGGATATGTTAGTCAGTTATTTAGATTCGGAAGGATAGCAGAAGGATAGAAGAGGAAAAAAGGTTTATATTTATATAGCGCTTCTTACCCCTGATGGGGTTTAAAGCGTTTTTTTTTTGGTGAGTAGCACGCTACTCCGGAAACCCATAAAGGATTAGTGGTGAATTAGTATGGTGAAATATGAAAGTAATTTGAGTGGTGGATATTAGTCAGTTATTTGGAGTGAGAAGGATAGCGGAGGGATAGAAGGGAAAGAAAGGTTTGCATTCATATAGCGCCTGTTACCCCTGATGGGGTGTTGAAGCGCTTTTCTGGCGAGTAGCAGGCTACTCCGGAACCCATAAAGGATTAGTGTTGAAAATTAGTATAGTGAAATATGAAGTAATTTGAGTGGTGGATATGTTAGTCAGTTATTTGGATTGAGAAGGGTTGGGGAGGGGTAAAAAAGGGAAAAAAGGTTTGCATTTATATAGCGTTTGTAACCCTGATGAGGTGTTGAAACGCTTTGTTGGCGAGTAACACGCTACTCTGGAACCCATAAAGGATTAGTGGTGAATTAGTATAGTGGAATATGGAATTAGAGAAGTGAACATGTTAGTCTGTTATTTTTATTGAAAGGGATAGTGGAGGGATAGAAGAGTGAAGGATTTCTTTTTTTAGGTCATAGCAATAGGAGGCTTTTGGATGAGTAAAAAGGGTTTTTGGAGGGGAAGAGTCAGAGGGAAGAGTTTAGAAAGGTTTGTTTTGGGGGATTGGAATAGTAAAAGAGGTGTCAGATGATGCAAGGAGGGGTAGAGTAGGAGAGAGTCAAGAAAGGGTTATTTTGGGGAACATAGTAGTGGTATGGGGTTTGGGATAAATGAGAGAGTGGGTGTAGAGGATATATTGATAGATGTATAGGGTGAGAAATAGGGTAGTGCATTGGAAATGCTAAATTAGAAGAACGTGATAAATATATAGATCCATAAGTACACTGAAAGTATATAGATGCATAAAGGAGGTAAGTATATGCAGATTAAAGCTATTGATAAAGGTACAGGATGAGAAATAGGGTAGTGCATTGGATATGCTTTTTCAGGAGAAAGGTAACAGACACACAGATCCAAGTACATGGAGGTACATAGATGCACAATGGAAGCAAGTACATGTAGACCAAAGATGTTTTTAAAAAAAATTTTTTTTTTATAACAACATAATTATTCTACATGTTTATACAAAGCAATACACAAAGATAGGTACATATCTATAGTGAAAATAAATGCTTATATATAGAGGGACACATACATAGGGTGGGTATTGATGAATGGGAAAATGGGCAGCATTTATGGCCCTGGTCCCGACCAGTCTTGAACAGGCTCAAACAGGCACTCACCCTTGTCCTCTCCACCCTTAACAGGCTCAAACAGGCACTCACCCTTGTCCTCTCCACCCTTAACCTCGACGCCCGGGCTGAGACGCCCTAAGCCTCGGATGTTTATAGCCCTAGTAGTCAGGTGACCCCTTCAGCCAATGGGAACCCTAGCCCTAACCCTATCCAATCACAACACTAGCCCTAAAATCTAGAAACAATAGGAGACGAGGACCTTACAGCCCATCTCAGCCCTAGTCCAAGCACCCAATAACTTTCAAAAACCCTGAACTCTATGTCCAATAGAGGCCCTAGCCCTACCAGTAGTCCCAACCCAAGTCCAAGCAACAAATGGCACAGGAAGCCCTAGTCCCTACTTCCAATAGAAAGCCTAAACCTACTCTTTGTACCACACCTAGTCCAGCAACCAATCACACCAAAAGCCCTAATCGCAACTTCCAATTAAAGGCCTAACCCTAGCCATAATCCCACCCCAGTCCCAAAAACCAATAACACAGGAAGCCCTAGTCCCTACTTCCAATAGAAATCCTAACCCTAGCCCTAGTCCCAACCCTACATTGATTGAATCACAGACCCAGAAACCAATCAGAACCCTCAAATACCCAACCAATGAGGACACTAACCCTAATCCAATAGAAACATCAGATACAACCTCCAATCAGTGTATACATGTACCTACCACTAGCAGACTATATAAGGTCCCAGCAACCTCAGACAAGGTTTGCTGGCCAGGGAGTTGGGAGCTGCTTCTCTTGTTCAGAATCTCCTAGGAGACAGACAGGCTCAATCCACACTTTGGACTTCTGCAGGTAAAGGGCTAACTTGTCCTCTGAAAATAGTGTTTGTATAAAACTTTACTCCCTCTCCTGGACAAAAAACGAAGTGCACAGTCCCTATTAAACACAGTTTAAACAGCACACAGAAGATCACTGCTGCCTCAGAGCACACTCTGATGTAGAATATCCCTGTTGCTGGGGGGGCTGGTTTCACTGACTTGTTAACACAGAATGGTGGCTGGGGGTGCACTGTTTAACATACAGGTCTTAGCACAGAGACAAAGGGAAATTTGGAGGGAAAACTGATAGTCACCGGGAATGAGAGGGAAAAACTACAGAGATTTAGGACTGCAAATCCCACAATTCAACACGTTAAATGGAAGCAATCATGGGCAGGAAAAACCACAAGTTTGAACACAAAACAGGTAATTAAATATGCAATCACGGGCAGGTTAAAACTACAATTTTAAACTGTAACAACCACAGGCAAAGACAGTAATCACAGATAGGGAAAATCGTTTTTTTTTTTTAACTCTTTAAGGAAAGAGACAGCACTAGTCTGCCTCCTTACCACTTCCTGGACTCTGCTCACTGCAATCTGGGGCACAGGTAGGCTGCAACTCACAAGATGGAGGAGAATGATTTGGGGTGCACCCAGCAAAGCCTTAAGGGGCCTGGGCAGGTGTGAGGGGAGGGCTCAGAGTTGCCTGGGAGCTGAATAGCCAATCCCCAGTCCTAGGTCTGCTGGCCTGGAGGTGGGGACTGGGACTGGGGAGCTGCTTCTTTTGTTCAGAATCTCCTAGGATACAGACAGGCTCAATCCACACTTTGGACTTCTGCAGGTAAAGGGCTAACTTGTCCTCTGAAAATAGTGTTTGTATAAAACTTTACTCCCTCTCCTGGACAAAAAACGAAGTGCACAGTCCCTATTAAACACAGTTTAAACAGCACACAGAAGATCACTGCTGCCTCAGAGCACACTCTGATGTAGAATATCCCTGTTGCTGGGGGGGGCTGGTTTCACTGACTTGTTAATACAAAATGGTGGCTGGGGGTGCACTGTTTAACATACAGGTCTTAGCACAGAGAGAAGGGGAAATTTGGAGGGAAAACTGATAGTCACTGGGAATGAGAGGGAAAAACTAGAGATTTAGGACTGCAAATCCCACAATTCAACACGTTTAATGGAAGCAATCATGGGCAGGAAAAACCACAAGTTTGAACACAAAACAGGTAATTAAATATGCAATCACGGGCAGGTTAAAACTACAATTTTAAACTGTAACAACCACAGGCAAAGACAGTAATCACAGATAGGGAAAATCGTTTTTTTAACTCTTTTAGGAAAGAGCCAGCACTAGTCTGCCTCCTTACCACTTCCTGGACTCTGCTCACTGCAATCTGGGGCACAGGTAGGCTGCAACTCACAAGATGGAGGAGAATATGTGTTGCTTTGAAAAATACGTACATAAAGGCATTATCATTCACAATGCCAATAGCTTAAAATCTCACAATTGCGAGACCTAGTGCTTTGAAAATGCTTGTGAAAACTTTTCTTCACGGACTAGCCTGTTTTTATACCTCTAATTCAAAAAACAAACTACAGCTACAAAGCAGGATACTTTAGAATGGGAACATCAGCTCTGAACAAATAAATCCGTAAAGGCCACAAACTGTGAGCCTCCTTATCTCAGAATTGCCAGGGTGATGTTGATTGAGCAGCAGGGAGACACTGAACTAACTCTCAGTGCTGTCAAAATAGTAAAGTGTTTAAGCAGTATTTCTCAGAGGGAGTTCTCTACGCATTAAAAGGACTCGTCTTTCTTCTGTACATGTGTTTAAAAAATAGGCTCTCTGCATTTTCTGATTCTTCCACTCGCTTCAAGTTAGGAAAGTACTCGAGGGCTTTGTCTGAGATATTCCTCTGCCTTTCATCAGCATTACTTTCTTGGAAACGGCGGACGCGACTTACTCATGGTTGTATATGAGGTACAAGGGCAATTTGAATCATGTAATTCCACTGAATATGCCGTTCGAGTCGGGTAGCGACAGGTAGGTAGAATGAAGTGCATTAAGTGAAACACCTCTAGCGTTTCCCCATGAACAGTCAACAGACTAGTAAGCTGTTTGTGAAATGTTAAAACAGAAGCCTTAAAATATTACTAAGTTTCTACAACATTTTGTCCAAATTAAGTTAAATATGGGACTGGCAAAAATAAAGCAGGAGCCAAAAATATTTGGTGTTCCTTTGAGCATTAGTCAAATGTGCTCATCCAGTTCAGGTTTTTCACTTACACTCTGGTATGTGTAGTCCTTTTTTCAACTAAGTGTAAATTCAGCACTACAAGCACTAGAATGTAAACAAGCATTTGTAGTGCAATAGGTCTCGCATTTGCGAGAGTTGTATTGGAAGTGTAAATGACAATGCCTTTTATTTATCTGTTTTAAAAACCAACACATAAATAAAAGGCATTGTCATTTACAATGCAAATATCTCAATGTGAGACCTATTGCATTGCAAATGCTTGCTGTTACCATGGAAGTAGAACTGTTTTCGGTCTAGTACAGGTAGCTCCAAGGCCTGTTCTGTGGTGTCTCCTCAGACATGCCAAAGCCCCTAGGTGTAATGATATCATGTGCTTCATAATTCACACCACCTGTGGTTTTGTTCCCTCCTCCTGCAGCGCGACTTCCTTTGGTAGTGTTATGGTGCAATATTCAGATTCATTCTGAGCATTTTTCAGTGCTTTTTGACTGCAGTGGGATGTCGTGGATGAAGGCAGCTTTTGACAGTTTCCTCTCATACTAGTCTTTTCAGGGCATAGCAGTTAGCTATGTGGCTATCCAAACCGCGGTTTCAATAAGATAATAGCGCTGACACCCAGGGCTGGCTCATGAACTTTGAAATTGGTGGGGCATAAATACTTTCCCAGAATTGGACTGAACAAATGAAGCGAGAAAGCCGACCTCCTTCAGGGAGAGGTTAAGAGGGGTTCTCCTCCAAAATAATTTTTAAAAACACAACCAAATTGTGAAATATACTCATATGTTGGTGGCATGCCATACAAGCCTTAGCTTCCGCGGGGATGTTGAAACTCATCACCCCCAAGAAACATTGTGTCTCCTAAAAAGTTGACTAAATAGCTGTATGTGACAAAGGCCCCTTAGGAAACCTGGTCATGCAAGACCATGAAGCCTATCACTTTTTAAAATGCATAAAGCGCCATTCGTCATCAGAAATACCCCTTCGCATACGAGAAGTGGTAATTGCCTGCTGGAGGACAAACAAAGTTAGAGCAGCACCTCCCTATTGAATAGGAACCGGGAAGGGGAAAACAAAACAAATGTGTAGGACGCCAAAGGCCTGGTGCTCACATGGGAAAGTGGGAACCTAACAACATAAAATTGCTAGACAATATGACTTCCTTCCGACTCTGCTGATATTGACCCGGAAGTACCCATCTGACCTTTGCCTGCCTAGCCCCTCTCTGCCAGTGTGCTTGCCCCAGCTGATGCAGGCCCAGTCTCCACAATCGCCATTGCGGTCTGTAGCAAAGGAATTTACACTTTCCTTTATCTTTTGCTAGTTTCTGAATTCCCTGTGCTGTCTGGTATTTTCAGGACATTCCTCACAAAAAATGTTCTTCAACCCCAGACAGAGATCATGTTTTTGGAGTGAGATAGAAGGGGAAACACATTATACAAACTTTTGGGAGCTCTTCAGAAAGGTGCGATGCTAGCGCTACCACTGATTCTCAATCCAATATTGTGCCACTAGGAAAGACATAAATAGGGAGACGGGGGTAGCTAACATTAGTGAAGAAAGTGATGACATGAAGATGGGCATAGCTATCATTAGCGAAGCATGAGCTTTAAGATTGGGTTCAGGGGGTTGAGTGACTCGCTGTACCCTAATTATGGTAGTCCTTTCTACCCAACCAGAGAGGAGTGGACCCACTTTTCTGGCTTGCATTAACACCCATGGCACCTTTGATGTGAACCAATGAATGGATAAGAATGCATCTATGTGAAAGACACATCATGTTGCTCAACTACACATTTATATGAAGGTTACACCATGGACTAAGATGTGGCAGTAGCAGAATCGTGGAGATTTAGAGACTTACTACAGTCTTGATGTATGTGAAGATTAATGTAGACTAAGTGCAATATTTTCAGGTAGAACAGCTGCTACCGCCAACTTTCACAAATCCCTTCCTGTTGGAGGTTGTAGACTGATGTAGTATATATGCATGTATCTGTACAAGCTTTCCAAGCACTACACAATAGGAGTACTATAAAGGCAATGTAACATACCCCCCTCTCCTACAGAAACAACAATAATGATCAAAACTAATCCTCAACCATGATAACATATGACCAAGATAACAATGATAAAGAATTACACAGAAGGTGCGGGCTTGGCGGAAGGTTTTTCGAGGTCTAGGGCAAAAACATAATGCGGGGCCCTCTGGATGCTACTCCCATTTTTTGTCAGGGGCTATGGGCACCTGTTTCTAAGTATTAAAAGCTAATGTACTCCAGGCAAAGATAAACCATGATCTTTGGCACCATCTATTGTTCTGGCAATATAAGCTGCCTCATTGAAAAAGGCAAGTTTGCTTCCAATAAAAAAATGCATCAATAAATGTTGCTTGAGTAGAGGTGGGCCTGGAAAGGAAAGGCCTGGGTCATAATGGCTCCCCAGCTTCCCCTTGGGGTGACCCTGAAAAGGCATACACTCCTGCTAAGCTATATCTATATTTCTTAGGCCTTTTCCGCTTAACGCACACCACGGTCTTCGAGTTACATCATAATGATCTCACCAATACATAGACTCAACACCATTTGTTTCACTTTCAGGCGTTGTTCCAATGACACAACTTGATGAAAGCAGTATCATTTTACTAACACACCTCAAATGCCGCAGTTTTTTCACCTATTAAACCTTCCAACAACTGCTTCACTTGCTAGGATCTTAAGTACACGTTGTGTTGTCATAAATCTCAAACAACCCTTCTTCCCTGTATTCACGTGCTTCAATCTTATTAATGCCCCCATGTCAAAGGTTCACTTTCTCATACCATGTTTGGAAGGAGAATTTTCTCGATACAGTTTCTGCACCTCATCTAATTTCCTAGAAATGTTATATCTGGCCAAACCTGTGTTTCTATCGTACTCCATAGTGGGCACAACTGATAAAAAGTAAGCTGCCTCTCAGCAACACAAACTCGTAGTGGAATGAGGTGTATTTTAGTAACTCCATTCATTCGCCGGTCCGGATTATTACTGGGCATTAACCATTCACATATTCTTGAAATACTCGATTGACCTTTTCAACAAACCCAACAGGATGATATAATCTTCATAATCAATACTTGATACTGTACTTTTTTTAAAAATGAGCCACCTCCTTTTCACGCAATCAGTGTCTCATTATCTGTGACTTCCCTTTTTCGGAACCTCTTTCTACAAAATACTTGCATCATAAATTCTTCACATCCGCCGAATTAACATTGATCACAAATATGACCTCAGGCCATTTACAATAATAGCAAACATGACCAATCAGTCAAAAATATTTCAGGGTCCCTATCCATCCTGGAAATGACACTTATGTTGGGTATCCCGATGTCCACTTATGTCTTAGACATAAACAGGATCAGGGAATTACAAATAATTGTAAGGAATGGCTTCATACACCACCCTGGGTGTCATGCTTCCTCATCATCCGCCCTCCCTCACCTAGAGAATCCTCTAGTGGTGAGTAGGCTCCTGTTGCATCCACCCCAGCTCTGGAGCATGCTAACGAACACGCCACACACGGAGCTCTGTTATACACGTCTTTATTCTTCAGGATGCAACCGTTAACTGAGTGCACTGGGTCATAGACTTTATTGACCACATACACCTAAATACCTGCCAACTGATTACAGAACTTTGTAAGGAGTCCACCTAGGACCACAAGGGTCCTAATGCACATAATCACACAACACTATATCTCCCCCTTTGTTAAATAAAAAATATGAACAACAAATATACATTAGAGTTCCTCAATGAGTCGTTGAGGTGCTTGCACCAATCTTCCAGATCGAGTCGTACGAGGTGAAGGAGTTGCACTGTCATCTGGCACCATAGATGTAGACTTGGGCACTCAGGTGAACTTGTCTCACTCTTAAGGTCTGGAGCCAACGAACATGATCCGTGTCCAGCCACGTTTTTTACTTCACTTGCCCTACTACTGAACCCCCACTAAACCAGATTTGGAACACTTCTTTAAACACAGGCACCTTATCCATCTATCTGGAAAACCGCATTAGTACAGCCCATTCTAAAAAAAGTAGATGCTGACCAGACTGAATTAAAGAACTACAGGCTGATCTCCCTCTTGCCAGCTCCGGCTAAGATATTGGAAAAGGAAGTGCAGAAACAACTCTCAGCATACCTTGAATCGAACAATCTGCTACATGATTCCCAGTCCGGATTCAGGGCTGGTTACAGCACAGAGACAGCTCTACTGGAAGTGGCAGAAACGATACGAGAAACCCTGGATCATGGCAATTACTCTATGCTAGTGCTGTTGGACTTGTCCGCAGCATTTGACACTGTCTCACACCTGATCCTTCTGGAGAGGCTTGAGCAGTTGGGCGTAGGGGACATTGTCCTAACTTGGTTCCGCTCCTTTCTTGAGGGCCGATCCCAGAAAATCTGCCTACGTCCTCACGTATCCACCGCCCGCCCACTTATCTGTGGAGTCCCACAGGGCTCGGCCCTTAGCCCAACCCTTTTTAATGTTTACCTCGCCCCACTTGCCTCAATCATCGAGCATCATGGTGTCAAGGTGGTCTCCTACACTGACGACACCCAGCTGGTGTTTTCTTTCAGGGACCACTCTGAGGCTGCTTTTACTAACTTTAAACAGTGTCTGATCAACAATTCATCCTGGATGACAGACAACTGTTTAAAATTGAATACGGACAAAACAGAAGTTCTGTTTTTTAACCAGCCATCACCCCCAAAAGCCGAACTTTGGTGGCCTACGGAACTTAATCCTCCTCCTAGGCCAGTCCCGTCGGCGAGAAACGTAGGATTTAAATTTGACTCCGCCCTCTCAGGGAAGGCCCAGATAGGCCAAGTCTCGTCCTCATGCTTCTGGAAGCTGAAAACCCTTAGGAGATTTTTACATCTCCTACCAATGGACTGCAGGAAAACGGTGGTGCACGCACTAATTACCTCTCAACTGGATTATACCAACAGTCTATACTTGGGTCTCCCAGACTACCTCATCAAAAAGCTGCAGGTCATTCAAAATGCGGCTGCCAGGCTCATCAGGAATGTACCTCTCCGCCACCATATTTCCCCACATCTACGCAGCCTACATTGGTTGCCTGTAAAAAAGAGGATCCAGTTCAAGGCTCTGACCCTGGCCTTCAGGTCCATCAGTGACACTGGCCCTAAATACTTAAAACTAAGATTACCCAAATATATCCAAAACAGGACACTGAGATTGAATCACTAGAGATTCCTAGCTATTCCACGCTTTAAAAAAGCTAGACTAGGCGGTCGCTCATTTTCTTTTATAACCGCCTCTCTCTGGAACTCCATGCCGGAGCATCTCCGAAAGGCCAACTCAGAACCGATAATTAGGAAGAATCTTAAAACCTGGCTCTTTAGTCTACCTTAGAGCCTCCCCCTCCAGCCTATTCACCAGGTTACCTCCCCCACACAACTCGCTGTTAGCGCCGGGACACCTCCGTTGGAGGTAGCTGTTGCGCTTTACAAAATGCAATAATAATAATAATAATATCGAGGCAGATGCTTGAAATATGATGAGTCTCTCATAATGGACTTTCTGAGACGTTGAGCTGTCACCATATGTTCTTAGCTCTTCATGACTCTCAATGTTTCAGTATCAACTGAGCATCAGCCTTGTGTTTCCGTTATGTTTGACTAGGACCTGGTCTCTGTCCTCGAAGACCATGTACCGAGTGGATCAGCATTTTTCTGCATAGATCTTCAACTTAGTTTTGCGAGAAGTGTCCGTGACATGAATCTCATCAGTGTCTATTGCTAGGCTCATGGCCCATTGTGGTAGCTTTGTCCCAGTGGCTTTCCCAAACAGCAAGGTGACAGGGCTTTCACCTGTTGTAGAATGGGGAGTTAACCGATAGGCACGAAGGGCTGGACATAAGGCTGACTTAAGATCAATTCCTTTGAGCGTTACGTGTTCTAGGATACTCTTTTTTTACCTGGAAAATTGTGCTGCCAATATATTTCCTACAGCAGGAACATTCTATGCAGTATACCACATAATCAGTTTTACAAGAGATATATTTCCTGATTTCACATGGCTTGTTACAGAATGGGACATCATAGTTAAGGCTCCCTGTTTTCCGTTTTTACTGATTTGTACAGATAAATACAGACAGAAAACAATGTGTTTTCTGTCTGCATTATTTTTTTTATATGGATAAATACAGAAAATGTACTTCTTTTAAGTGACTCTTTGTGCTGTCTTTCATGAATTATAGCCCAACAGCTGAGAGGATGGACAGCATGGGAAATTAAAAAACAGAATGATATTTCTTTAAATAAATGCATGTGTAAACATACATTTGTGGTATAATGCTGATATTTGCCAGTGGATGTACTGGTATGTAATATTTGGCAACTTAAATAGCGAAAACACGACAGACATCATAGTATGAGTGTGCGTCTATCATTTAAATAAATATGGAAATGTACAGTTTTATAACTACATTTATAGGTAAAACACAAAATAAATATGGAAAAATAATGATAAAATGGCCATAAAATAAATATGGATAAATACAGACGGAAATGTTAAAAAAAAAAAATAACATAAAACCGGAAGCCCTAATCATAGTACACTCTACTCTGCCTATATCTGCACGCTTTGCAACTGTTACATGGAAGAATAAAAACATGGGTTCTTTGCCTACCAAGGTAGCTGAGCTCTAGTCTGGAAGTGGGTCCGAACCACTAAATCTTTAATGTTTGTACTTCTCCAGTACGTGATACTCAGTGTTTCCCCCAGGTGTGCCTTAATTTCTTCTTTGTTCTTCAGGATTTCCATATTTCTTTGAAAGATTTTAGATACTCTGCCAGATTTGGTATTAAAGGTTGTAATGACCCTCACTCTATTTTGAATCCCTTTTCTTCCAAGGGATTCTCCTTAGCCTTCCCAGGTCCACATAGTAGCCCATCTCTACCTGTCACTTGAATTCTTTCTATTGCCTTTGTCAGGATCTTATTTGGGTATCCCCTGACTCTGATCCTCATAACTGCCCCTCAAGAGGACAATCACACACCAACAGCCAACACCAGGAAGGAAGAGGAAGCTCAGCTTTGAGGAGCAAATATTGGAGGAACTACAGTTCTATCTGATCCCTAAAAAGGGTAGAGACGAAGCCACCAGTCCTTCACCACAATTGCATCTTCTCATTCTCCAGCCTCCACCATGACCTCAAATGCCATGAACCCCATGACACCTCAGCAATTTGTTGCCTCAAAACAAAAAGACTCAGATCAAGGTAGTCCCTATGATCCACATGGGGGCACATTCCAATGGACTCCCTAGTTGTGCACACAGCCAGGTAAAGAGCCTGCGACCAGGCAACAGGTACTGCCCCCTTATCTTGTCAAGTCAAAGAGAGCAAGAAGACTGGCGTTGCACGAAAGCAAGTGGCTGTGGTTGCAGCCACCCAATTGGGCATCACCAGCTCGGTGAGACTGCTCTCTTGATACAATAGGTAACACTGAGAGGAGATTGAGGAATTAGTTAAGCACCTCTCGGAGGCATATGGCAAGAGAGGACAAGACGTTACGGCTAAGGGGAAAGTTATCTCCAGTGAGAACAAACAATGTACACTGGACTTTGACTGCCAACACTGCCTCCAGGGAAGTAAACATCATACTGGCATCATACTGCGATGCCATACATGGTGTAGGGTGCTTGGGTTCAAGCTGGAGGTGCAGCAGTATCTCATTAGCGTCCCTTTCTATGGAGAGCATCTTCTTGACCCTAAAGTGGACAGTATACTTCAGAAAATCAAAAAGGATACAGAGACAGCTAAAGGTCATGGGTGCTCGGCAGACTCAAAAGTCTGCTATTCGCAAACATCTAGCAATAGGGGGTGGCAAGTCAGCAGCACTATCCAAAGACTGGGACATCAGCAACACCAGGCCTTTCAAGAAGGCCAGACATTCAAAACCTACGGCAGAGGTGGCCATCGTAGAAGTGACAGAGGCAAGGGTAAATGTGGCTCCAGGAAGGGCATCTCTACCACTGAACAGTGTTTCGCCCACCGTTCCCCTGGATCACACTACACCAATTGGGGTGAGATTATTCCGTCTAAAGAACTAACCTCAGACAGGCGGGTCCTCTTGGTGGTACAGTAGGGGTACTGCCTGGAGTTGAACACCACACCACCGAACATACCAGCTTGTTGTCATGCAATGAGTCAAGACCACCTAAGACTATTGCAGGAGAAAGTATAGGCACTCCTTGCTAAAGATGCCATTAAGTTAGAGCCCCTTCACCAGCGGGGCCAAAGAGTTTACTCCTGGTATGTTCTCATCCCCAAAAAGAGTGGAACTCTGTGTCATATCCCAGACCTCAGGTATTGAACAGATAGATCCTGTTGGAGCATTTCAGAATTGCCATCCTGCAGGACTTCATTTTGCTGCTCTGCCTAGGAGACTATATGGAGAGCCTTCTTTCCAACTTCAATCCATCCACCAAATCACTGCTACCTGGCTCTGTGGCAAGTGGACAACACTACCAGATCAAAGTTCTCCCATTAAGGGTTAGAACAGCCCAAAGAGTATTCACTAAGTGATTGGCAGTACACATGAAAAAGCAGCAGGCAAATCAGTGCCTGACACACGCTCAGCACGAAGTGACTCTGTTGCACACACTATGGTCTACTGTCAACGTAAAGAAGTTGCATCTCTAACCCCTCCAAATACAACTCTTTTTAGGGGCTGCGCTAAACACCACAACAGGAAAAGCCTTTCTGTACCAAAATAATGTGCTGGCATTCACCCTCTCATAGTTCGGGCATCACAGTCAGGATAGTAATGAAACAGCTGGGAATGATGGCTTCATGCATAGCACTCGTGTGTCTAAGATTACATATGCGTCCACTACAAACGTATTTAGCGAGGTAATTGTCACAAAGTAAGGCCAGAAGGAAGATCTACTGTTAGTGGAGCCCAGTCTTCAGCAAAGCATGAGATGGTAGAACCAGAAGAATTTGTTGGGCAGGCCATTTCTTGACCCTCAACACGCAGGTGAGCATTAGTGCGGATGCTTCTCTTATGGGCTGGGACACACCTCAACCACATGAGAATCCAGCGTACCTGGAAAATAGATCAGCAGGGATGTCATATAAACTACATGCAATTGACTTGGCAATCCATTTGGCATTCAGAGCATTTTACACCCTAATTCGGGAGAAAACAGTATTCATAAGGACAGACAAAATTACCACCATGTACTATATCCATAAACAAGGGAGGACTGATTAGACTCTGCTGTCAGTTCTAGCTCAGAAGAGTTGCATTGGGCCATCCGCAGTCTCAGTCACTTGTGAGCAGATTACCTTCTTAGGGTGGACAACAACTTTGCGGACCTGCTATGCAGGATGCACCAACAAATCCACAAATGTGAGTACTTCCAAAAACGGGGCACACTAACAGTAGATCTGTTCGCACTCATCAAAAATGCAAAATGCCAATGCTTCTCCTCTAGGTAGCAACCCACAAAATCCATGTGGATAAATTGTTCAGGGATCTTTGCCTACGCTTTTCCTCCCTTTTCCCTGAATCCATACGTAGATACGAAATTGAGGCAAATATCCGATTCTAGTCGCCCCAACTTGGGCAAGACATGATATTCAAAGCTTTATGAAAATGGCATTACATCTTCATGAAAAATTGAGATCAGGCCTACTGAAACATAACCATGTGTAGCTCAGACACCCAAACCCCAGGGAGAAAAACCAAGCCATTGGGCATCTGATGCAGGGGCGGTTACTTGATTAGGGTGGAAGGGCTGCGCCCCAGCTTCATTTTCTGCCTTAATTACTACCTCTGAGGTCTTAGAGTTTTAGTTACCTTCCCCTACCGCAGGAGTGTATGCAAATCCTGCATGAGGCGTGTAAGCCCATCACACCTGCCTGTTATGCATCCAAGTGGAAAAGGTTTGTCTCCTATTGTTCAGTAAAACATAAAGGCCCACTTACTACATCAGTTCAGGATATTATATGCTATTTGCTGCATCTTCAAAAGGTGGGGTTAGCATACACTTACCTTCGCCTTCATTTAACATCAGTGGCAGCTTGAAACAGAACAGAGAATACATATCCCTGTTTAGACTTCATGTGGTTAATTGCATTTGAGGGGGCCTTAAACATGTCCTTCCTCCAAAGTTTTCCAAAGCGTCAGCCTGGAACCACATTGTAGTGTTAACAAGTATTATGCCACCTCCGTTTGAGCTACTACACTCTTGTAACATGTGGTTCTTGTCTTGGAAGTTGGCCTTCTTTGTCACCATTACGACACTGAGAAGAGTTGGTGTATTGCAGGCGCTAAAAGTGGAGAAACCTTTTATCCAGTTTCACTGGAATAGGGTAGCTTTGCACACAAACCCAAGGTTTCTCGCAAAGTTGGTTGCCTTTTCCATGTAAACCTACCAATAGAATTGCCTGTTTTCTTCCTACAACCACAGTCAGCGACAGAGAGGGCTGTACACACACACACACACACAAATGTTTCATATTGAGAGGGTGAGATCCATCCATCGACCTAAGCAACTGTCTCTTTCACAAAGCCACACCTGGGTAATCCTATTTCTAAGGGTGACCTAGCCGTAGAGATCATCATTTAATGCATTCAGACATGCTATACTAAAGCTAAGCGTACGCTACATGCAGTGCCTAGGGCACATTCTACCTGTTAGAAGGGAACCACTATGGCCTTTTTGTCCAACTTTACAATAGCAGACATATGCAAAGCTGCTGCATGTTTAACACCACACATGTTCGTTAAACATTACTGTGTGGATATTCAAGCCCGTCAGCTGGCATTAGTTGGCCAAACTATTTTAAGAACCTTGTTTCAAATGTTTTAATAATCTACATGCTTGCTAGTCCCCGGCTTTTTAATCTATGCAAATCCTTTGTATCTACAGCAACGCATGATACAAATGGAAAATATTACTTAGTCTGTAACCATCTGTTTATAGTAGGTAGAGCTGTAGATGCACATGTGCCCTCCTGCCTCCCTGGGAGTGAGCGATGATTCAGACTTTTGACACATTTACTGTTAGTACTACAGTGCACAGTATATGTTGTCTACCTGACATAGTGCTCCACTGACACTACTCACCCGCTAGGGGGAAAACAATCTGAGGTGAAGTCTTAGTGCATTGTGGGCTGAGATAGGAGTCACAAGATATCTCGAAACCAAAGAATTCTATGCAGCAAAACAACTTGCAAATATCTGCACCCAACACTAGATGGCAGAAGTGTGCAAGGCATGTGAACCTTCAGCATTACAAGCTACAAACAGTTCCTAAGTAACAGCCTGCTCAGCAAAACGTTCATTTTTAGGTGGGGCATTCGAGACCTCTTGTATATACTTTAGTATATACTTATATATATAGATATATATACTTATATGTGGGCTTAGAGCCCACCCACTGCTTTTATTTGTCTGTTTCAGTGTCCTTTAAAAATACTTGCCTGCTAGTGGTCAATCCTTCCTCTTGTCCCTCCTTTTCTCTTTGGTTTCCTCCCACAGCAGCAAGGATCAACTACTATATAGTTACGCACATTTGGGGGATTATTTTTTTTCTTTGTTTCCTGCTCTCACATCCCTCACCCCTCCTGCCACTTCTCCCACCTCCTCCCTTGTGCAACATGCTCACCCCCACCTATTTCTGCATTGCTGTGTGTTTATTCCATATAGTTCATATTGATCTCCCCCTTGTCCTCCTCTCCCTGCACTCGTCTTTCACCCATCACGGAAATGAAATACTGTTTCACAGAATTCTGGGACATGTAGTTCTTTTTCCTTTAGACTGCACTATGTACACGAATAGCACGAGCTACAGGGGCTACATATCCCATCATGCCAAGCGCTTTCTCAGTGCGCTTTGATATGAGCTCCATTCCAGCTGTGTGTGTGTGTGCAGGCGTTTTTAGTGAGCTCTGGCGTTGTTGTAGATGGAATGTACTGGTGCCGCAGCGGAGGTCGGAGGATCACAAAGGAGGCGGCTGGGGCTCAGGAGATAGCAGCAGGGAAACACTGGTTCGGCAGACCCTCACTCTAGCAGCCAGCAGAGCGCAATTTACAAATTAGTCAAAAACACCAAGATCACTTCAATTCCTCCGACTCCGTCCATTTCATAAAGTTTGGAGGGGATGCTTCGCTTGTTACGGTAGTGTGCTCAGTCCAACAAAAATCATCCTGACCTGGGGCGTTTCGATTTAAGGAGGGCTATAAACCACATAACCAGCTAATAATAGTTAACAGCACGCGTGTGCCCTGGGGGCAGAAGTCAAACAATGGTCCTTGCCCCCTCCTTTGTTGTGGCTCTGGTGTTAACATGCCCGGCGACTAATTAGACAGAGATGCCACAGTGCTCGTAACTTGTTGGCAAACACAGACAGTTTCACGTACTGTCTGAGCGCGGTGCTCCTTGGGCCGAGATGGGGGACCGGGGAGCTGTAGACAAGGGGAGGGCCCCAGAGCGTCAGCTAAGGGTGGGTTCAGTGCTTTAAATGGGCCGGTACTCACCGGTACTGAGTACCGGCACTTCCACATTTTCTAGCCATCAGTACCGGCACTTTTCTTTAGTCAGGGAGAGTACAGGTACCCTGATTGATGGCACGGCAGGCTCGGGTTCGGTATCTCCTCCAACGCAGGACAGATGCCGCTCTGCTTCCGGATCTCGCAATCACACTGAGCCTCTGAAGTAGACTTTTGCAGGGACGCTGCTAAAGTCCAGAGGCGCCCCTTTGAAATTCCCCACACTGCAGGGGTTTGAGAGGGCTTGCATCACGCTGTGATTAACAGGACAGGGTCTAGGCAGACCCTGCACTGTTAATTAGGCGTGCCACGACCATTCACGTGAAAGTGCCTTAGCCCCCCCTCCTCCCCCCACCCCCAGCCCCCTCTCCGTCAAGTGCGGAGAGGATGTAGCCTTACGGCTAGAGCGGTTGACCTCGAAGCTGGGGAACCGGGTTCGAGTCTCGGCAACGACGCTCAACATTCTGTGAGTCTGGGCAAATCACTTAATCTCCCTGTGCCTAACAAAAATGAATGTGTCCTTCTGTAACAAAACTGGTGCTCATGTAAAGCGCTCTGATACCCGATTTCTCGGGTCTAGTTCGCGCTATATAAAACTCTAAAAAAAAAAAAAAAAAGTGCGTGAAATGGCCTGGGGCTGCGGTCAGTAATCCAGTCCCATTTAGGGTATTGCACTGGCCTTACTAAAGCGAGTGGCATTGCAGCACAATCCTACACCTTCCTCAAAGCCGGTTTTCTTTTCATGTTTGTTTTTTTCAGCGCAGGAACTGTTTCCCTTTGTGTGCCCCTCCAACACTAATGGCTGCATTTACATAACAGCCAGGGATCCATGGGTGTGAAGGTAGCCCTGCCCAAAGAGCAATGAATAGCAGGGAACACTGCAGCACTCCAGGAATGAACTCCCATGACAACTGGCAAAGGGTCTGGTTGGGGAAAAACGAGATGATCATAGAAAGAAGGGGGGGAGAGGAATGTAAAAAAGTGAGGTGACAGGTGAAGTTAGGATTGACACTTTTTTCAGATTAAAAATATCAGATATTTGTTCAGTTCTGAAATCTTGGTTTAGAAATAGCATTTTTACACAAATTTGTGTAAAGTTAAAAATCTGTATTTCTTGTTAACTTTAATAATTGGTGTTCATGTTGTGTAATGAGTTAACCTGTTTTGTTTGCATAAAAACATTTCTCGTGTTTTAATATGTGCTGCAACTGGTATAGAAGTCATTATGTATCATCATGTCTTGCCCTTAGCCCCGCCCCTAGCCCCACCCACTTGCCACACCTCTAGCTCATTTTAATGAGTACCTGCACTTATTTTTTCCCATTTAAAGCACTGGGTGGGTTTATTGTCCTCCGGACAAGCAGCTCATCTGTGAATGGACGCGGGCTGGATGAAAGGGAGAGCTCAGAGGGGGAGCTTGTCCCATGCTTTGGGGACTACTGGGTCGTGTGATAAGATAGAGGCCGTGTTTCTGCTCTCACCGTCTATTTCCCTGTAATGGGATTGTAACGACCTAAACAATCCGCTAATAAGAACAAAACACGCCCATCCGTGCAGCCCGTCTGCAAATGTTTTCTTAAAATAGCCCCACATGTGAATTCTCACATCAAAGCCACGAAGAGAAGAAATGCTTCGTCCATCAGTAGATGTTAGCTTAAATGCAGACATCACACACGCAACGCGCCTCTCTCTGAAAAACCATACATGTTTGTGACACTTTGTGAATTGTGAACAAGTTGATTTTAAATGTGACATATCTGATGACAGAGGCATGGCCTTTAGAAAGGGTGAGACAGATATTGTCCGAGTAGTTCTATATATACGGTTAAATTGAACTTTATGTAGAAAACGCCAAGATACACTAAAATGTGTGCAAAGAAGTGCCGCGTTACGCGAATGGAGAAAGCTTGCAGGGTACCGTATTGACAAAGTTGTACGATAATGATGTTATCACCGGAGCTCGCGCATAAAAACTGACGATAAGAGTTGTGTACTCGTGAGCGAGCAGCGTCTCACATGAGGTCTGACCCAGGGGCACCCTCTAGTGCAAATGTCTACTCTTAGTCAAAAGCCTATGGGAAAACTCGTAATATTGGTAATTAACTGGAATTTACAGGTATCATGAGTAGGAAAATTAAGCAATTTTTCTTTTGCCCATTGTTTGAGCCTGCTTACATTTGGTGCTAAAATTTCATGCAAACGTATGTCTCACTCCATTACTAGATTTGGCACTGCATGGAATTCTAGAAGCATTTGCACCATGGCCCCCCGCCTTATGCCCCGTTTGCGTATATAAACAAGCATTTGCAATGAAATAGGTCTCGCATTTGCGAGAGTTAGAGCTATTGGCATTGTAAATGACAATGCCTTTTATTTATGTGTTGTTTTTCAAAACCGATAAAAAAAGGCATTGACATTTACAATGCCAATAGCCTAAACTCTTGCAAATGCGAGACCTATTGCATTGTAAATTCTTGTTGCCCTTGCATGTCCAAAAGGATCAATTCAATAAGGTATTTTAATTTCCTCCAGCAGAGATCCCCAACATCCTTCGTGACTCTTTCTGCCATCACTCCCTATCCTCCGCACAGCTGATATCCCGGACAGAGTTCCCCGGTCCTGCTATCTCCCCGATGCCGAATATATTTTGCCCTACTGATTTGCCAAATGGTGTTTTCCTTTGCATTCTGTTAACAACAAAAAGTGCATTTAATAAGGATATACCCAAACTACAGGCACCAGAATATAAAGAGGAAATCCTCATTGGATGAGCACTCATCCTTGTTCCACATTAAACTAGAACTAAGGCATTTGTAGAGCACACTTGCCCTGGTATTTCTCATGTAGTCTCCATTTAGACAGATGTGTACAAGGACGAGCAGAGTATCCTGGTCAACAGTAAGCATGAATGTGAAACAGTAATGAGACATCCACAGGGTCCTCACAGTGCCTTTGAACCTGCTTTTCAGTGCACCCCCGGTATCACAATAGTGAAAGATCACTCCTCGTGTCTTCGATCATACTCTGTTGTGCATCACAGCTGGCGCATCTACAGAGTTCTATGCAGGCTCCAGGCCCTTATAGACACCGGTGTTTAGAATATGTTTTATTGAGGAAAGTCCTTAAATCCTATCCAAGTAGTCACCTGTTGGATTGTGTAGCTAGAGGGTAGGATGTGATGGTAATATGTCACTGAGTTGAGCACATGCCACTGCAGACTCTCCAACCTGTATGTTAATGGTTCCACATCTTATTATATAGCTCATGGGGTGAACATCTGTTACCAAGATCTGCGTATAACTTGCAAGTCACAGGTTTCAATGCAGTTAGAATGCTTGGTGGGTTAATGAACCTGCTACAGTGATGTGGTCAGAGACCTGCTCTCTCCCCCAGCAGCTCTGCTGTTGTGCCGCTGCCCTGTGCAGGTAGGTGTTCAAGGCCCTCCTCCACCCGCAGGCTCCTGCCTGCGCCTCATCCCTGGTGGTCCAGTGGCAGAGCCTTGCTCTTCTGCTGGTCCGCTGCTGTCTGTCTTGTGTCTGTGCCCGTTTTCTGTCTTTTCTATTACTGTGTCTTTTCTGTTATTGTGTCTTCTCTGTTATTGTGTCTTTTCTCTTATTGAGGCTTTTCTGTTATCTATTTCTGTTATTGTGCCCGTTTTCTGTCTTATTTGTTTTGCGGCGTGATTCTCTGCCCATTCCCTTCCCGCCGCTGCTGCCCCCTCCCCTTCTCCCCCCTGCTGGGTCTCACTCCCGCCTCCCAGCTGCGATTCCCTCCCCCTTCCCTATTTAATGGCGGCCGCTGCGAGGGAGTGCGAGCAAGACCTCTGACCTCCTGGTCCGAGACCTGCTCTCTCCCGCAGCAGCTCCGCTGTTGTGCTGCTGCCCTGTGCAGTGCCCTGTGCAGGTAGGTGTTCGAGGCCCTCCTCCACCCGCAGGCTCCTGCCTGCGCCTCATCCCTGGTGGTCCAGTGGCAGAGCCTTGCTCTTCTGCTGGTCCGCTGCTGTCTGTGCCCATTTTCTGTCTTTTCTGTTACTGTGTCTTTTCTCTTATTGTGGCTTTTCTGTTTCTGTTATTGTGTCCGTTTTCTGTCTTATTTGTTTTGTGGCATGATTCTCTGCCCGCTCCCTTCCTGCTGCTGCTGCTGCCCCCGCTGCCCCGCCCCCCTGCCGGTTCCCACTCCCGCCTCCCAGCTGTGCTTCCCTCCCCCTTCCCTATTTAATGGCGGCCGCTGCGAGGGAGTGCGAGCAAGACCTCTGACCTCCTGGTCAGAGACCTGCTCTCTCCCCCAGCAACTCCACTGTTGTGCTGCCGCCACTGCCCTGTGCAGGTAGGTGTTCGAGGCCCTCCTCCACCAGCATTCTCCTGCCTGCGCCTCATCCCTGGTGGTCCAGTGGGAGAGTCTTGCTCTTCTGATTGTCCGCTGCTGTCTGTCTTGTGTCTGTGCCCGTTTTCTGTCTTTTCTGTTACTGTGTCTTTTCTGTTATTGTGTCTTCTCTGTTATTCTGTCTTTTCTATTATTGTGGCTTTTCTGTTATCTATTTCTGTTATTGTGCCCATTTTCTGTCTTATTTGTTTTGCGGCATGATTCTCTGCCTGTTCTCTTCCCGCCGCTGCTGCCCCCGCAGCCTCTCCCCCCTGTCTGTTCCCACTCCCGCCTCCCAGCTGCGCTTCCCTCCCCCTCCCCTATTTAATGGCCGCCGCTGTGCGGGTGCGCTGCTGGCGCGCCAAATGCAAGCCCGTCTGCGCCCATCCGCGACCCGACCAAGACCAGCGCCAGGGACCCTGTTTCTCCGACCTCCTACGACTCGGTTGCCCTCCTCGCACTCAATCATGGAAGGAACAACAACAACAACAACTGCCAGCTGTCTACGCGGAACACCACCCACGGCCATTTCTCCTGGGGACAATCCTTCTCCATCCTCCGCACCCCCACGACCGCCTCACCCATGCCGGACGCCAGCACCACTGAAACCCTGAAGTGCATCCTCCTCAACGTGCGCTCCCTGCACAGACATGCCGTAGAGATCTGGGACCTCGTCGACACCCTCTCGCCAGACGTTGCCTACTTCACGGAAACCTGGTCCAACGCCTCCTCCGCCCCCAACATCGCCACCGCCATTCCCGACTGATACAAGATCCAGAGGAAGGACAGCCCCAACTGCCCAGGAGGAGGACACGCCATCGCACACAAGAGCTCCCTCCGACTCTCCACCTCCAGCACGAGCGACTCCCCCTCCAACACCGAACACCTTCACTTCCAGATCTAGACCAGCCCCAGAACAACACTTCGCGGCACCCTCGCCTACAGACCCCCCGGGCATCGCACCTCATTCACCACTACCACTACCTCGTTCATCGCCGACCTCATCGCACCCCACACCATCGCCTCCATGGACTACATACTCATCGGAGACCTGAACTTCCACCTCGCCAACTTCAGCGACCCCGACTCCACCTCCTTCCTGGACAACCTCGCCAACATCGGATTGAAGCAGCTCGTCACCACCCCCACCCACAAGGCAGGACACACCCTCGACCCCATCTTCGCAGGAGGGAACAACTTCTGCTTCAGCCACACCACGCAGCCCATCTGGGCGGGCCACCACTGCGTACACTTCTCTTTCAACACTACTACCACTCACAAACCCACTCTGCGTCCACTGCGAAGGAGCTGGAGCAAGGTCACAGAGGAACACCTCAACTCCACCCTCATCCACGACCCCCCCCCCGCCTCGACCGACGCCAACTCTGCAGCCAAGGAACTACACCGCTGGATCACCATCTGCGCAGACAAGCTTGCACCCCCCTGCACCCCCCTGCAACCCCGACAGACAACGCCCCTTGAAGGCCACCTGGTTCACCACTGACCTCCAAGAGGCCAGACGCTCCTACAGACGTCTCGAAAAACGATGGAGGAACAGCAAAACCACTGAAGACCAGACCACCTACAAGAACACCATGACCGAATACCACCAACTCATCAGATCCACCAAAAGGACCTTCATCCGGAACAAAATCCTCACCAACTCCAGCAACTCGAAGGAACTCTTCAGCATCATCCAGCAATTCACCAAACCCCCCAGTGAAGCCATGGAGGTCACACCCTCCCAGGACCTCTGCAACAAGCTTGGCTCCTACTTCTACTTGAAAATCAAGCCCCTCAACGACAACTTCAGCAAACAGACGCCAGAAACCACCCTGCCTTCCAGCGGCGACACCCAGCCCACCATCACTGCCTGGATCCCGGTCACCACTATGACCCTGAAGAGCACTCACTCAGGAGCCCCCATGGACCCCTGCCCGCCACACATCTTCCACAGAGCCACCGCCGCCACAGCGCCCAAGCTACGACGCACCATCAACACCACCTTTGAATCCGGCACTTTCCCCGACGACTGGAAACGTGCAGAAGTCAAGCCCCTCCTCAAGAAACCTTCTGCAGACCCGACGTACCTGAGAAACTACCGGCCCATCGCTCTTCTTCCCTTCGTAGCCAAGGTCACCTAGAAGATCGTCAATGCCCAGCTGACCAACTTCATCGAAGAGAACGCCATCCTCGACTCTTCCCAATCCGGATTCGGCAGTAACCACAGCCCCGAGACCGCCCTCCTCAACGCCACAGATGACATCTGCATGCTCCTCATCCTGCTAGACCTCTCAGCAGCCTTTTCGCAGCCAGACTCCATGATGCCGGCATACAGGGAACCACTCTCGACTGGCTCCGCTCCTTCCTCGCAGGCAGAACCCAAAGGATCAGACTCCCGCCTTTCCTTTCCGAACCCACCGAGATCAACTGCGGAGTACCCCAAGGATCATCGCTCAGCCCCACGCTCTTCAACATCTACATGGCACCCCTCGCTGCCACCGTCCGACAGCATGGACTCAGCATAGTATCCTACACCGGCACCCAGCTCATCCGCTCCCTCACGAAGGACCCCGAAACCACCAGACTCAGCTTCCAGGAGGGAAGGAAAGACATCACAGCTTGGATGAGCAGCAGCTGCCTGAAGCTCAAATCGGAGAAGACAGAAGTCCTCGTCCTTGGACCCACCCCCTCAGCTTGGGACAACACCTGGTGGCTCACCACCCTCGGCAACCCCCCCACCCCCACTGACCACATCTGGAACCTCGGCCTCATAATCGACTCCTCCCTCACCATGACTCGCCAGGTCAACGCCGTCACCTCCACCTGCTTCAACACCCTCCGCATCCTCCGCAAGACCTTCAAGTGGATCCCCCCCAAAGCCAGAAAGACCGTCACCCACGCACTCATAACAAGCAGACTGGACTACAGAAACACCCTCTACGCTGGAATCAAGAAATCCCTGCTACGCAAACTCCAGACCATCCACAACACCGCGGCCAGACTCGTCCTCGGCATCCCACGACATGAGCACATCACCCAACACCTGCGAGACCTCCACAGTCTCCCCGTCGAGAAGAGAGTAACCTTCAAGCTACTCACCCACGCCTACAAATCCCTCCACAACACCGGACCCAAATAACTCAATGAAAGAGTCTCCTTCCACGTACCCAAAAGAAACCTCCGCTTCGCCGACCTCGCCCTAGCAGAAACCCGGCGCATCCGCAGAACCAGAGTGGGTGGAAGAGCCTTCTCCTACATCGCGGCCAAGGCCTGGAATGAGCTCCCAGTCAACATCAGACGCTCTCCTAATCTGCACACCTTCAGGAAGAGCCTCAAGGCCTGGCTTTTTGGTTGACGCGGAGCTGCACCGCACTCCCCCCCCACCTCCCCCACCCAGCGCCTAGAGACCCTCTCGGGTGAGTAGCACGCTTTAAAATTCCCTGACTGATTGATTGCAGCCTGAAAAATGCATGTTCCGATTCAGTAAAAACATATGCCGGCTTAACACTCTTAGACATCTGTTTGTAGACTCTTAGGTACACCTTCCTATGCCAAACCCTATGCAGGTGTTGCATTCTATTGTATTGGAGCATTTCTCTGACAAGGCGATGAAGCGCTCTGATTGTTGGATAGTTTGCCTTTGCTACCTACAGAGATGACAGTAGGTTCAACCGCCGTAAGACAGCTCAGGAGGAGCTGCAGCTCGTTTATTGTGCAAGTTATATGTCAACATCAGAGTAAAATATCTCAAGTTGTGCCAGCTGCAAGATCTAGCGCTTAGTGTTGTATGAAATCTGTGCCACGCTGCGAGCCTAGTGTACAGTTAATACCATAGTGAGTGGATGTCTCTGGGTAGACAGTGGGCCTGGTGCATAGTCAGTCACATTTTAGGCAAATGCTTCAGAGGTACCAGTGTTCCTTGGTATATGTTATATTACATACAAGTTCAGTATCTCTGGAATGGAAGATGATTTGGGTCGGTGGTGCTTGAAGAATTTTCAGAGTGGAGGTGCTGCCATTAATGTTATATCACCAAAGTCATAGGGATTGTCAAAAGTCCAAGTGTCATACAAAAAAACATGTGTAGCAAATGTGCCACGCCCATTCAGCAGGAGAGTGGTAAGGGTTTGGTATGTAGCTGGTGGTGCATTTTGGAGCACTAGTGTACTAGCACACTGTCATTTGCAGGCAGTAAATTTCCCGTTGAAATGGCCACTGAATTTGCATAGACAGGCAGTTTTACAAGTAAAACTATATAGCGCAAAAACGATAATGTGGAAAAATTGGGTTTTAGCAAACATTTATCATTTGCGCATCACCTAGTAAAGTGTTATATTTGTTTTGCACTCACTAAAATCTTTGTTTCCATCAAACTTCAGACTTACAAAAAAGTGCTTCATTTGCGTTTGCCTAATTGCTGATATATTGTGAAATATGTATATAGTTTATTTGCTTATAATTTTAAATGTATGTTAGAAAAAAACCTGGCATCCTACAGCCTTTCCATTCGTTTCCTGTACCCCAGGAGGGTTATCACTTCGCAGTTCGAGAAATAAAAGCACACTCCAGATTCTGAATCAGCAGCAATTTGTCAAAAGCCATAGCCTGACATTTGACCTTTGTCTTTGAACCTGCAGCAAATGTGACAAGATAAACACAGATTGCAAACGCATCTTTATTACTCATTCATCTTCTGAACTTCTGCATGATTATTTTTGATTATTTATTATTATTATACCCCTATTCCAGTGCCTATAATTTGGGTTGTAACTAATCTAGGCCGACCAGACGTCCCGGATTTCCCCGGCAGTCCTGGTTTTCAGTGGACAGGCAGGCTGTCAGACTCCACAGGCCAGCACCAGGCAACCCTGATTTCTTGATGCAGCATCCTACACCTGAGGGTTTGATGGTTCAGGCGTCCACCAGTAGGATGAACTTCAATTCTTTCCCATGACTCCTCCTGACAGAGAGTCAAAAAGTCTTGAGACATTTGGGAAGCAGATATTTTTCTCAGCCAGTCTAGCCCTCTGGTCATTCAGTGGGCTCAGCACCAGGGCAACCTATCAGATTCCATCCAGGTTTCAGAGGAGACTGCAAAAGACCTGTAGTGGTGGTTCAACTATAGCTGGACCAGTGGCAGACCCCTCTCCCAACCACACCCGGAGCTGACAGTGGTGACGGATGTGCCACTGCTGGGATGGGGAAGTCATCTGGGAGAGGTGGAGTACAGAGGCACTGTAGGCCTCCCTCCTGTTTATCAGAGGGAGGATGGTTCAAATGCTAATGGAAAAGATCACTGCCATGTAGTACTAAAGCAAGCAGGATGAGGCGGGGTCCTGTGTTGGGAGGCACTTCATTTCTGGAGCTGGCTGGAGCGCTAGGGCATTTTTCTGGTTGGGAACCACCTTGCGGTATCTTTGAACACCAGGGTGGACAAGCTCAGCCTGCGCTGCCTGGCCAATCACAAATGGCAGTTACACTCCCAGGTGGCAAGGGCATCTTCCAACACTAGAGGGAGCCCTGACTAAATATTCTTGTCTCTGCTGAGAACGCATAATATAATAAAAAATTTGTGGTGGAGTCCCCAAGAAGGCTCTCTCTCTGAGACGCTTTGTGGATAGTGTCGAGCACAGGATACCTGTACACCTTTCCGCTGCTGCCTCCCGTGCCCCAAATTCTGAAGAAGATCAGGAACGCAGAGTCCAAGCCATACTAGTAGCTCCGGATCGAGCAAGGAGAGTGTAGTACCTGGACTTTCTGGACATGAGCCTATGTCTTCTGATCAGGCTACCGCTTCAGGAGGATCTCCTGTTGCAGCCGCATGGCAGGGTCTTACACCCGAAACTGAGTGAGCAGTGGCAGTTGACTGCATTTGATCTTCCTCCCCAGGTTGTGAATGTCATCCTTGCTGCACAGTACCCCTCTACAAAGGGTGTCTATTCTGGGCTCAGGACAAGTTTGTAGCCTGTTGTGGCAACAGCAAGACCGACCCGTTACAGGCCAAGCTGTTGAATGAATTTTTATTGTGGTCACTACTAAAGGTTATTTGCTGCCCTTTCGGCCTTTTTATGTTACTGGGCCAGCTGTCTTTGTTCAACTCACCCATTCTGATTAGGTGTCTAAAAAATTTGATTCATTTGTGTATGCCATTCAAACGCATGCACCGCTGTCCAGTACGACTCCTGATTCTGAAGACTGTGTTTCTGGTTGGGGTGACTTCAGCTCGTCCTGTGACCGAACTCCAAGCTCTCTCAGTGCAACCTCCTTATACCATCTTTCTCCCAGACAAAGTGGTACTGCGGACAAAGGTGTCCTTTTTACCTGAAGTTGTCATTGCTTTTCATGTAGGACAATCCATCACTCTTTCAATGTTCATTTCCCCCACCTCACCCCGAGAGAGAGAAGAGACTCCATTGGCTGTACCCTAATAGAGCTTTAAGCAATTACATCGAGCACACCAAATACCATCGAGTGGACGATCAGCTTATTGTGGGGTTCGCTGGTGCAAAGGTTTTCAAGGCAGAAAAGGACTTTGTCATAGTGGATAGTCCTCTGTATCAAGATCTGCTATGCACTGACCCAGAAGCAGCCTGTGGAGGGGTCGAGGGCCCATGTTACCAGGGCCAAGGCTGCTATCACTGCACCAGCACATAAAGTGTTTGCACTCGACATCTGTCAGGATGTGAAGTGGACATCAATACACACTTTCATGAAGCATGACTGATTTGACAGATAGATCTGACGGAAAGGGCATTTCACTTGTTTGGTTTTGCAGCACTTTTTGATCTGAGCCATTCAACAGCCCAACCGCTGGAGGGTGGCGTGGAACACTGCTTAGCTATTTATTCTTTTTCCTAAATTTATTTTTATTGCTGTTCTATCAGAGGTTATGTAAAAACATTCATACATTTATCAGTACAGTTCCATTGACAGGAAATGCTCAAGTATCTATTCTAATGGTGAGGAATCTGTGGTTATAAGTATCCATCAGAAGAACAAGCTACTTACCTTTGGTAACCTTGTTTATGGTGGATACTCTATCTAACTGCAGATTCCTCGTCACCCTCTCACCTCCCTTTTCTGTGGAATGCTCTCCTTTCTGATCTAAAAATCAATCTAGGAAGCTGTACACTGGTGTTGCTGATTATTGTTGGGGTCTGTGTCTGAGGGCGCGGACAGAGTCAAGAAGAAACTGGCATCAGCGCTCAGGGAAGGCACTTATATGCGACCTGGTTCATCACACGATGCCACCTACTTGTGCGTGGGAGTAATACTGACTAAATCTTCCGGTTCCAGTCTGGCGCCTTGGGATATTCTAAAGGTGAGGAAACTGCAGCTATAGAGAGTATCTACCAGAAAGAATGTTATCAAAAGTAAGTAACTTGCTTTTCTAAAAAAAAACTCCGAAAGCGGGAGTTTGTTTCAGAGAAACAAAAAACTAATGATTACCATACCCTGGGAGTGGCACGCATTGTTCACCAGAGATGAAGGCATTTGCCTAGAAGAGGCCGTGTCTAGATAGGGCAACACCATCTTGTCATCCTTCAGTACTCCCGTGATAGGATAGTGTGTCCTTGTTGCAATGAGACTCAGATACGACCTGATTCATATCATGCTACCCTAGTGCGGGAAGGCTGTGTCACAAATATCAATCAATCAGGTTTATTATAAAGTGCAACTAATAACGTGTGAGGGTCTCAAGGCTGAGTTTCTTAATTCTTCTCAAGGTGACTGTGTCAGGTTCACTATAGTGAAATATTTACTAAATGTGCTTTTTCCTTCAGAAATTTCACAGATCTGATCCACCCCAAAAACCCTTACCTGCTGTTCCTGTCATTCGTCCCAAAGTGGTGGTGCCTGGAACCCGAAATACATCACCTATAACTGGAAGGAAGAAGGGTGTAATGAAGCCAAGTGCTCAGCCATGAATCAATCCTGCCAACCACACAGGTAAGAGAGTCCTGTTATGAGAGATGATTGAAACTTGAGAGAAAGGAGAAAAATCAGAAGTAGCAGTCCCAAGGTAAGAAAATAAATGGGCGAGAAAACAGAGAGAGAAAAGAGGGGTAGAGTGCCTTAGCGGCTGCTACCAGACCGAGGTGGTGGGGCGGGGGCAGCGGGTGGGGGGGGGATTTTTTTTTTAAAATCACTTACCTGTGACGGCCGGCAGCCGCCTCTCCTCCTTCCTCTTCTTCCTGACTCCGGTCCTGCAGCAGGATGTAGGAAGCAGCAGGAATTACCTGGCTCCCAGCTCCTAATTGCCTATCACAATGCTGCATTTAGCCAATCACAATGCTGCAATGCAGCATTGTGATTGGTCTGAGCGCCGTGGATCGGCGCTCAGCCAGGGAATGGGGGCCTGGGCATGTTCTCCGCACAGGCTGTAAGCCTGCATGGAGAAGATGCGAAGTGCTCAGGCCAAACAGTCATGTGCACTTAGGAGTGGGCAAACCACTCCTCCCCTGCTCCTCTGTCGTTGGAGCAGCCCCACCCCAAACGCAAAGCTGCAGCAGAAGGAAACATAAAATGATAATAACACAAGTTATTATCATTTTATGTTTCCTTTACTTCACTCCTGTGAAGCAGTGGGGAGACGCTCCTTCGCCTTAGCGGAGGAGCCGCCACTGGTTGAGTGTTCACATGTAAAAGTCCATAGGTGAGAAAAACCTGACATAAAAGAGCTCAGTGGGAAGAGTGCAGAGGTTGGAGCCCAAAAGTGTAAGAACACAGATGTGTGAGAGAGAACACAATGTTGAGACCCAAAATGGGAGCGAGGGGAGAGGGCCAAGAGGTGGAAAATGGCAGAGGTGAGAGAGGGAAAAGGGAGCTAAGAGGCAAGAGAATATGGAGAAGAGTTTAATTTAGAGGAGAAAGAGAGAGTGAGTGTGAGGGAGAGGCCTGCATAGCGTTTTAGGAGAGCTTAGTTGAAAGAGCTCCCAGATATTAAAGACCTCAAAACAAAGAGGGGAGAGGGATCAGATGAAAAAGAGCCAGGAAGGTGAAATGAGAAAGAGGTAACTGAGCATTGATGGGAGAGAAGCTGGAAGTGAGAAACCCTAGTGCTGACAGACAAATGTTGGGAGAGGACATGGGTGGTGAGGGGGGGGGGCAGAGTATAGAGAGTCTAAAGGTGTGAAAGATCAGATCTGTAAAAACCTAAAGGTGCAAGTGAGCTCTGAGATGAGCGATTTCAATGGAAAGAGAGCCCAGATGTTGTAAAGTTGAAAGGTGAGAGAGGTCAGAAATGAAAGGTCTGTGAGGCAACAAAGCCCAGAGTCAAGAGAGCAGAGAGGGAAGAGAACCTGGAGGCTACATATAATGGCAGAAAACATGCTTCAAGCAAACACCTTTAGTCAGTACACCAAGATATTCAAGTACCCCAGGTTGCCAAAATACAGATGCCCGAGTGCTTAGTTGTTTGCATGGACAGGAACTCTTGCTCAGTAAAAAGTTTTGCTATGATCACCTTTCCAAGCAGCTGAAAGTGCCAAGTGAGATACATGTCTTATGATTGTTTTACACTGAAGTAGCACAGTCATACTTACCCACTTGTATGTAAGTTTAGTTCCTCTGAATCAACATTATCAGGGAATGTATGTGAACTATGGAGTACTTCCTTGCCTCTGTCCAGTACTGAAGCATCTGACTTTAGATCTTGTTTGAGATCTTGTCTGAAGTGGATAGAAATGACTTCACAGATATTTAATATAGCATTGTATATAGCCCAATTACACCACTGTTTGGGTCTGCCAGGCAGCCAATGAGCTGGCAAGAATTTTTAACTCCACTCCTCCTTTCTATCACATGCTGAGTAAAAAAAGAACTGCCTTTAGCTCTCAGCTCTTTCTCAGCATTTCTTCATTATTTTTTCACATGCAGAGAGGGCCACAGTTATTACAGGTTGAGTTTCACTGTTACATTAAAAATATGAATAATTCTGCTTTTTTTCTTTCTCTCTGGTCTTCCCACTTACAATAGCAGTACCAGAGAAATTTTCTTCAAGTAATGTCTCTGGGCAGTTGAATCAGGGCAAACTTGTGTAAAAATCAGCAATATTGTGTATTCATAGCAGGGACAGCAATCATTATTTAAGCTATGTGGAACTTTTGGGCAACATAGATTTTGCCGATGCTCCACATCTACAGGGTATTTATTTCTTATGCACAAAACTTCCATATTTGCACAAACCTGTCAGCCAAAATCTTGGGGGGTGTGGAGTGAATGCTGATTTTTTATTTCAAGAGGGTACAGTCTTCCACTGAAGACTGTCTGAAGTATTTCACCTCCCTTATCTTCAAAGAAATGACTAACAAAACCTGGAAATGGAACCATCAATTGAAAAAGGGTGAAAACTTGGAGTTGACTCTCCTGGCATCCTTGGAGATTTGGATCTCTCAGAGCCTGGTCAAATGCAAAAACCTCGGCTGCAGCTAAAAACAGTTGACAAGCTCCTCTTCATCAAGAACCAAAACAGTTGAGACCCCATCATCAATCGGCAAATCATTTCAAATGCTGTGCTTACAGCAGTCACATCAATGAGGTCTCCCCCATTGACAGGCTCAGGCAAAGGACTTCTGCTTCTCCCAGGCAACAACTCCATTAATGATGGGTTCACGGACAGTGAAGTAACTCATTTCAAAGACCTGTACCACTCTCCAGGAGACCTCTTCCACAGATCAGAGGGCATCAACTGAGTACTTTCAACTTTGGCTCGCAATACACTACTACCTGCCCAGGAATGACAGGCTCATGGAAGGCATAATACCCTGTGAGGGTTCATCAAGGAATTCAGAGCACCGAAAGCCGTAAAAAGGGCACTTGGCAGATGATGGATAAGTGGACAGGATTTGCCTCCAGCAATACAGAAGTCAATCAATCAATGTCAATAAAACTTTATTTTGAATGTAATCAAAAACGCTCTGAAAAGTAGAAAAAAACATTACAAAAATAATATATCAAACCAAAAAAGAAAACTTTAAAAAAGCTCCAACATAAAAACAAGAGGTCTTTTCGCTAAGCATTTGCAGGAATCATAGGACAACCCTACACCTTTTAAAATAATGATTTTTGGAAAAATAAGTAATAAAAAGCACCTCATAAAGAATTCATAATAGTTACAAAAAAAGATAAAATGTGACAGAGATTGACTTGACGTTTCATCACAAGGACAAGTATATCAGAATTCCTGTATTGTCCAAGTTGAAAACATAACAAACAACGGATCATACCTGAATGGAATTTAAAAATTAATGCCCTTTCCCAAGGACCAGATACCCACATTAGATAAGGTTCCACATCTTCACACGTCTTCAGTATCATGTGTTGTCTTACAGAGGGTTTCCTTAGTTCAACTACTTCCGTTATACTATTATATAATCAAAAAATGTTTCCTTAAGTTCGAGCATACCCTTTTGACCTAGGGCTTTATCCGAAGAACTTTGATAAATAGCTAAATGAACGTCATCACGAGTGAAAGAAAGTCAACTACACCGAGAAATATTAAAAACAATATCATCTGATTCATTGAGATCATAAATAGTTTGAAAATGGGTAACCCAATCATCTGCGCTTCTAAGAGCACACGGATATGAAAGGGCACCATTGGTAGCTCTAATTGAGTTGACTGCTTGCAAAAAAAGTTTGGAGTTCAGCAGTTTAGATGACTCAGCTAAGTGATCCCTATTGGTCTTCTTCAGTTTATGTTATAAGGAGGATTTGTAAAGGTGTTAACAAGATTTTATCTCTTCAGGGATTCTAGATTTCTTAGCTAGTGCCCTTCTCAGATGCCTGTTAGTACAAGAACAAGGAACATTAAACATTGAGGGGGAGGGTTTGGTTGTTTGCTACTAGGTTTGAGCAGAGAGATTTTAATGCCTAAGCATTGATCAATAAAGAACTGAGTAATAAGCTCAGCACCATCCGTGTCAGATAGACAGGCTATAATAAGAGATTAATTGAATTTCATCAAGGCCCTCAGTACAGTTTCAGGGGAAACAATCTTCCAGGTTAACCTCAAACAATTATGTCTGGTAGTGGGATGATAAGGATGCACTACAGTGAAATGGTAATTATAATTAGAAGACAAAAAGTCAGAGTCAGTGGGTTATGGTCACCAGTGTTGGTGTCTAAAACATCACTACATAATTAGTGCCCTAGGAAGCTACGGCACATAAATATGTAGTCTATGGTGGAGGTGTACCCTCTGCCAACAAATGTAGGAAGAGTGTTATGTTGCTCAGAATCCAACTCACGAACATTTAATAAATCCTGCTCAAAAACGAAGTTACTTAATATAGTCCCTCTGGAATCTGAACGACATGGCGCAACAGTATAACATAAAAAATATACTTTAAGTTTCGTGGGGAGCTAATGGTCACAGTGCTAATCAAAAAATCACAAATGTACATCTACTGATTAGATTTCTATTCGGATTTATTCCAAATGTTAATATCTTTAAACAATTACAGAAAAAAAATTCAAAAAATATTGTTCCATAAGTTTCTTTTAGAGCAGTATCCTAAGAAACGATATTCAAGAAAACATAGTTCACCACATCATAACTGTAGTGTTTCAAGAAACAGTTACAGTAGCTTGGTTTTGTCACAAATATTTTCGGCCAACATTTGTTTTGGGGCAGTAGTTGCCGCTTCGTCAGCGCCTCAAACTTGTACCAACGTGTCTCTTGCTCGCATCTTTTGTTCCTAATACTGTCCTGACATAAATCCAACTTTTAAAATATAAAATAGGTAATAGGAATTATTGCTTAAAATGATTCTAAAGTCAAAGATTTTCGTCATCCTCTGGATTCGAACCCCTTCGTTCCCGTACTACTGTTATAAGGCCCGAACCATTCCGCTAACCTTAACCGAGCGTATTGATGCAGGAGCACTGTGACCATTATCTGTCCACGAAACTTTAAGTATATTTTATGTATCGACTTGGCTGGGCACAAGCCCAGTGGGTGGAGCTTGTGCTGGGCCACTAGAGGCTTTGCCCATATTTCAATTTAAGTATTACATACAACATGGGCTACAAAGTTAACATTAAAACAGTTAATTTAGCATTAACATCTCCACAAATTAAAAGGTTTAAATAGATATAACTAGGCAATTGATCAGCAAAGGTAAAACGTGGTTTAAAGGTAGAATTGTGTGAGGAAGAGAAATTGGTATTATAAAAATCAAATATTTACAAGCAGTAGGTGCTCAGGCCCTTAAATGAAACTCCTTACTATAAGTGTTTATAGAATACACACTGCCACCCAAAGGCAACTTAAACCAAGCTGTAAGGCCACCCTTTGCTCTACCCGAAGTAGAGGGAATAGTGGGCATAGAGAAACAATCATAGCTATCTTTATACACAGGAGTCAGGGACCAGGTTTCATGTAAGAGCACCACATCATGGTTCTCAATTAGGCAAACCCACTCAGAGCGCCTCAATTTCGAGTGGATGCCTGCTACATTCCAACTAACTAATTTAACTAGTAGTGAGCGCACCAGAACAGATGCTGTTCTAGTGCACTTTTGTTGGTTGTTGTTCTAAGGAACTATGGACAGATTGTGAGACACTCAGTAAAGCTGGGACATCCACAAGCTCTTGTCAGTCCATGTCAGATAGATTTTGCAGGGTCTGGTATGTATTTGCAAGTGTTGTCAGTGCTAAGAGGAGGGTGGACTTGAGAATTATAATTAGGCAGAGAGCTATGGAAAGGACCAGGTGGAAGATTAAACAATGTGGGTGTCTTGTCAAAAAAACCAAGAGGTAGGGAAAGAAATTGACTCCTAGAGTTCACAGACAGTTTGCTAAACAACAGATTGTGCACACGAATGGGGGTCCTAAAATTAATCACAACGCAGTCCCCTTCAAAGGTTTTAGGAGACGTATCAAGGGACTCTTCAGACAGAAATAATCTGATTAAAATTACACAAATTGAAGCCCTTGTACTCCGTTAATCAGTGTAAGACCTTATTCCTCAGGTGTTCAAAATCCCCAGTGACATTCTTGCCCAGAACAGGAATGTCTCCTAAAAGTAAGACATATGGCCAAGCCGAGGGAGGTAAATTTAAGGACCCAGATTGCAGAAAAGGTGCACTTGTTACACTAGCGTTTTTAGCTACCGTACTTTGAGACAAACTCTTTCTGGGAGGCTCGCCTCTGGGCAGGACCGGACTGGTCCTCCAGGAGGCTTGAAGGGTGTGGGCCGGCTTTGCAGTGGTGGGGGCTGGTTTTGTTAATGGGAACCGTTTTTGCAGTGGTCCGGCAATATCGGCCACCAACATCAAAAGCAGCAAGCAAGCATTTCCAGGCTTTCGGTCCTAGGCAGTGCTTCCCCAGATGCTGGTTCGAGAAAATTGCCAGGGCTGCTTTGGGTTCCCAGTCCGGCCCTGCCTTTGGGGCAGTTAGACCCAGAACAGGTATCAAAAGGCTGGCAAAGAGATCCTGAAGGTAGTATGGGTACATTAAGGGCAGGTAAAAGAGTGAGAATAGAGGCCAGATTAGCCGAAGGGCGATTTCTAGAAACGCTACTAGGTGCCAAAAGGGAAATTGGAGCAGAAGCACAAGAGTTCAACTTAGAAAGACCAAAGCCACTAAGTCTGCGGTTAATACTCTCCAACTTATCAACCAGAGGATTTGGAAGGTCCTTCATTAAATCTGAGACTTTAATAAAAAGTTTATCCAGGAACAACAGCACATCCGTTGCGAGCAAGGAGCGACCCTCGTCAGTTCCAACACATTTAGTTACTTTAGTTATGAGCAAGCCGGGGGCATGCTACCCCTTTTTTTTGCATTTGATTGCAGGCTCAACAGAAGGCGAAGGAGCCAAGAGGGCTGACGGGCTCGCTCTTGGCCTGGTCTCCACCCGGGCACTTGCTCATCCTGTGCATCAGGAATAACAGTGCGCTTAAGAAGCCCAGGGCACCAGCTCCCACCTCAAGTCACATGCTCCTGTACACTATGTGCGATGTAGTCCATTCTGCAGCGTCCTCAGGAGTCCTGCGCAGCAGGAAGAACAGCACACTCCAAAAGCACTTGGTTCCAGCTCCTTCTTCCAGTCATCTGCCCCTATATACTATGGGCAATGTAGTCTACTCTGTAGTGTCCTCTGGTTTTACTCTGCAAACAAAGAAAACGCATTCCACTCTACGCTATTTCACTTTATGCCACTCTACTTTATGCTATCCCACTGTATGCCACTCCACTCTAACCGACTCCACGCCACTCCTCTCTACACTACTCCACTGAATGCTTTTCCACTCTACGCCACTGCTGTCAACGCCACTCTACTCTATTCCACTATACATAACTCCACTCTTCGCCACTCCACTCTACACTATCCACTCTATGCCACTCCAGTCTACCTAACTCCACTATATCCTATTTCACTCTCTGCCACTCCACTCCCCAGTATGCCACTACACTCTATGCTACTCCACTCTATGCTACTCCACTGTACACAACTCCACTCTACTCTATGCAACTTTACACCACTCTACTGTATGTTATTCCACTCAATGCCACTCCACTCTAGCCTAATCCACTCTATGCTATTCCACTCCAGTCTACGCCACTCCACTATATGCCACTGCACTGCACCTCACCCCACACTGTGCCAGTCCACGCCACTCTACTGTACGCTATTCCACTCTGCGCCACTCCAGTCTATGCCACTCCACTGTATGCTATTCCACTGTACGCAAGTACACTTTACGCCTCTCTACTCTACTCTACTCTACTCCACTCCACTCCACTGTACGCATTCTGCTTGAAGCTATTACACTCTACTCTATGCCATTCCACTGTACGCTATCCCACTGTACACCACTGCACTCTACACCACTCCACTGTATGCTATTCCACTCCAATCAACGCCACTCCACTCTATGCCACTCTACTGTACGCTACTCCACTCTGTGCTATTCTACTCTACGCCACTGCACTCTACCCCACTCCACTCTAGGCTATTCCACTCTACGCCATTCCACACCACTCCCCTGTACGCCACTACACTCTACGCTGCTCCACTCTATGCTATTCCACTGTATGCAATGCCTTTTAACGACACTCAACTCTACACTATTCCACTCTACGCCACTCCACTGTATGCCATGCTACTCTTTGCCACCCCAGTGTATGCCAATCTACGCTATTCTACTGTATGCCACTACACTGTACCTCACTCCACTCTACCCCACTACACTGTACGTCACTCTACTCTACAATACTTCACTCTATGCCACTCTACTCTACCCCACTCCACTCTGTGTTATTCCACTCCACTACTCCCCTGTACACTACTCCCCTGTACGCCGCTACACTCTACGCTACTCCACTCTACACTATTCCACTGTACACAACTCCACTCTACAGCACTCCATTCTATGCTATCCCACTCTACACCACTTCAATCTACGCCACTCCACTGTATGCTATTCCAGTCTACACCACTCCACTCTACACTATTCCAATGTACACTCTACACTGTTCTACTGTACGCCACTACACTGTACCTCACTCCACTCTACGCCACTCCACTCTACGCCACTCCACTCTAAGCTTTTCCACTCTGTGCCACTCCACTCCACCACAGCTCACTCTACGCCACTCCACACCACTCCACTGTATGCGATTCGACTCTAGGCCACTCCAGTTTACGCCACTCCACTGTACGTCACAACACTGTACTTCACTCCACTCTATGCCACTCCACTCCACTCTACACCACTCTACTGTACGCTATTCCACTCTAAGACACTCCACTCTATGCCACTCCACTCTACGCTGTTCCATTGTGCCACTTCACAGTACCACTCTCCACTCCTCCACTATATGAGACTCCACTCTATGGCAATCCACTGGAAGCCACTCCACTCTACGCCACTCCACTCTGCACCACGCTATTCCAATGTACACCACTCCACTCTATGCTGTTCCACTCTATGCCACTGTACGCTATTCCACCATACGTCACTCCAATATGCACCACTTCACTTAACGGCACTCCACTTTCCCCCACGCCACTCTACAGCAATCCATTCTGCACTATTCCACAGTACGCAATTCCACTCTATGCCACTTCAGTCTATGCCACTCCATTATACTCAATTCCACTGTACGCAAGTACAGTCTACACCACTCTACTCTAAGCTATTCAACTGTACGCCACTCCACTCTACACCACTCTACTGTACACTACTCCACTCTATGCTATTACACTTTACACCATTCTACTGTACGCTATTCTGCTGTCTGCCCCGCCACACCAGCCCCTGTACGCCACTCCACTATACGCTATTCCACTGTACGCCACTCCACTCTATGCCAACCTGTGCTACGCTTTTCCACTCTGACCCGCACCACTCTGTGCTATTGCACTATACGCCACTCCACTCTACTTTACACTACTCCACTCTATGCTCTTTCACTGTACGCTACTCTTCTCTACACTATTCCACTGCATGCCACTCCACTCTAGGCCACTCCACGGTATGCTATTCCACTCCACCCCACTCCATGCCACTCCACTGTACACCACTCCACTGTACGCTATTCCACTGAACGCCACTCCAGTCAGCGCCACTCCACTTGATGCCACTGTCTGTAACTCCACTCTAACCACTCCTCTCTACCCCACTCCACTCTTCGCTATTCCGCTCTACGACACTCAGCTCTACGCCACTCCACTCTATGCTATTCCACTGCGCGTAACTCCAGTGTACACCACTCTACTCTGCGCTATTCCACTGTATGCCACTACACTGTATCTCACTCCACTCTTTGTCACTCTACTCTACTCCACTCAATGTTATGTTAGGTTAATTGAATTTATACGGCGCGCAGCTACCCCGAAGGGTTTCCACTGTACGCCACTCCACTCTACACCACTCAATGCCACTCCACTCTACCCCACTCCGCTGTACACTATTCGACTGTACCCCACTCCACACTACTACACTTCACTCTGTGCCACTCCACTCTACACCACTCCACTGTACGCTATTCCACTCTGCACCACTCCAGTCTACGCCACTCCAGTGTACACTATTCCAGTCTACGCCACTCCATTGTATGCTATGCCACTGTACGCAAGTACACTCTATGGTATTCCACTCTACCCCTCTACCACACTCGACGCCATTCCAGTGTGCGCCACTCAACCCTACGCTATTCCACTGTATGCCACTCCACTCTACACCACTCAATGCCACTCTACACTACTCCACTCTATGCTATTTCACTTTATTCACTCTTCTGTATGCTATTCCACTGTATCCCACTCCCCTGTACGCCACTCCTCTCTACCCCAATCCACTGTACACCACTCCACTGTCTGCTATTCCACTTTACGCCACTCCAATCTACCCTCCACTATTCCACTGTACGTAACTCAACTCTATGCTGTTCCACTCTATTCCACTCCACTGTATGCTACTTCACGGCACCCTATTCCACTGTACAGCATTCCACTCTACGCTGTACCATTGAAGACCACTCTGCTCTACCCAGCTTCACTCCATTCTACTTCACTGCATGACACTTTACCCCACTCTATGCCATTGTACGACATTCCACTCTACACAGCTCCACTCTACAACACTCTACTCCACTCCACAACACTGTACTACACTTTGTGCCACTATACCACACTGTACTCCACTATACCACACTGTACTCCACTCTGTGCCCCTATGCTACGTTGTACAATCCTCTTTTCTGCTCTGTGCCCCTACACTCTACTGTACAACACTCTACTCCACTCTATAACACTTTTCAACACTACGACACACAACTCCACTGTACAGAACAATACACCACTCCAGCTTATGACAGTTTACTCAACTTTATGCTACACCTCTCCACTCTAGTGCACTCCATGCCACTGTACTGTACAACATGCGGCTCCACTCTGACACTTTACTCCACTGTATGCTACACCGCACCACTCCACTCCACTCTATCCAGTCTAAGACACTATGCTCTATGACACTACACTGTACTACACTCTCCTGCACTGTACTGTACGACACTGCACTTAGCAACACTCCTTTCGATGACACTGTACTCTACGATTAAAAAAAAATTCAAATTCAATTAAAAAACATAAAAGTTAAACCTTGGTTATAGTTAGGAAGACTTTATTTATTCTTTCTACTGAAAACAAACTTAAACTACAGAAAAATGAGAAATTCTAAAGTTCTAGTTATACGTTTAATTTTATTATTTAGACACCACCTTTAAATTACTATAAACCTATTTATTCTTTGTATCCAAACCAAACTTCATCTATACAAGCATTAGAAATTCTAAAGTTATACTTATACCTCAAATTTATTATTTATGCCACACCTTCAGATTATTATAACTCATGGACCACCATACTCGGTGTGTTGAATTCGGTAGCCACAGTACAGTAACTACAACTTACGTCTTCTACACGCACTGCTTAAACCCTTTCATTTTACATCACTTATACCATCTGAAATCGTAGCATTTACAACAACGCTTATAACATCACATCATTTGTGAGAACACAGTGCATGGTAGGAAGCGAATGTTAAGGCCTTTGATCTGTGTTGGAGTGGTGCCTACATATGTGGGAGTTCCATTTAAATTCTCTCCGACATTACTACCAATGTCCATTTCATCAACAGTTGGCGGTTTGGGGTCATGAACCTTCTGTAGAAAGGTGATTTATCTGTGGAGGTAGTTCACAACAAAGCATTTTCCTGGTTGTGGCACACTTCGCAGGCTCCCTCAACATGAAAGTAGATGCTCTGAGTTGCCTATTCTTAAGTGAAAATGGGACGAAACTTTATTAAGAAGTGATAGAAATGATCTTTTTTCAGATTGGGGTGTTCATGTGTGGATCTCTTTACCATGGCCCACAACATGTACCCTTTTTTGTGCTATGCACTTCCTTCTGAATCTTTCCCTTGGGGATGCCTTCAGGTTTGGTCACAAGGCCTGCTTTACTCCTTCACGCCATTCCTACTTGTTGAAAGTGCTGTTCCCACTTCTTTGAAAAGTCCAGCAGAAGGCACAAGAGGATCAAGCACAGTTGATTCTGATACCGAAGAACTGGATTAGGAGAATTCATTAGGCAGATCCATTGGAACTGAGCATTTGACCCCACCATTCTCTCCCGCACGTGGGGGACCAGCTCTCACAGCATGGTAGCCTAGTCCTTCATTTTTATTTCCAAACACTTCTGCTCTTATTCTGGTGATTTGGCAGTGTCAGCTAGAATCCTTATGCTTACCGTCTGCAGTTAAGGATGTCATTTTGGCTGTCCGTCACTAAATCCATTAATGCAGGTCTCTCGAAAAAGTTTGTTTAGTGGTGTGAGTCAGAAAGTCTGATCTCCATTTAGTCATGCCTTTATCCTGCCTATCAGTGGCTACTGAAACAAGTCAATTGGCTGCCCTCTCTGCCTTCATTTGTCTACCTGACCAGCCTTTTTATTTGTTTAAGTCACTATTAATGGCACATTTGCTAAAGGTTTTAGTTTGAAATCTTTTTATTGATTTATCAACAAATAAGATGCAGTGAAAAATGAGGCCCACAAGGCCCGCAACTTTCGTATTGCTTCGCAGAGCATCAAAATAACACCACAAAGAACTTTCCCACCCCCCTCCCTTTCCCCACCCCCTCCTCCCCCCACCCGCCTCCTCCCCCATTCAAGATGGCTAGACAGAATAGCGAAGAGCAAGCTCAACATTCCATTGCACGGTGTAATAATGCTTAGTTCACGCTTTGGCTCAACTCGGGAAGACGTAGCAGCCGTAAGTATCTAGGGCAGGACAGCTCACGGAATTCAGTACACAGCAAAGTGACAAATGGCCGCCACACATCAGCAAAAGAGGCCCCTTCTCCTTGAAGCGAGGAGGAGATGCGTTCCATGCCAAGAACATACCACAATTGATGCAGCCATCCCTGCACAGTTGGCGTTCTGTCTGTGCCCCAGTCTGAAAGTATATTCTGTAGTGCCGCCCCTAAGGCTATACCTAGTTGTTTACCATTACGAGACTTGAGGGGGAAGGTAAGCCTATCAGACACTCCCAGGACCACATATTCGGGGAAGCGTAATAGCGTGGTGTCGAAGTGACTATCAATCTCGTCCAGTAACTGCGTCCAGTAAGTGGTAAGAGTAGGGCACTCCCACAGAAGGTGCAAGAGTGGGCCTTAAGTATCACATCCCCTCCAGCAAGTGGGGGAACGGTCAGGGTCGCTCTTGTGGAGTCGGGAGGGAGTAAGATACCAATACGTCATAATCTTAGTGGCCGTCTCGATGTTAGATATATTACGTGCTGAATGCCGAGCTCTGTAATAAATGTCTGTCCATTCTTAAGGGGTCAGGGTCCGACCGAGCTCAACCTCACACCGTCTTTGACCCGCTGACTTAACCGCCTGTTCTGGGGGACACAGGATGTGGTAGAGTTCTGTGATATGTCGCTTTGTGGATTGTTTCGAGAGCAACCAGCGCTCGTACCGAGTGAGGGACCGGTCCACCCCCGGACGGATTTGGGGTTGCAGAGCCCAGTGTCGTATTTGCAGATAATGGTAGAGTTCCGTTTCGGGTATGTTGAAGTCAGACTTAAAATCCTCGAAGGGTCGAGGACCCTCAATATCCAAAAGATGACCTACAGACCTGTGCCCTGCTGTGTCCCAATGACTAAATGCTTCCCAGTCAAGGCCCGGGGAGAAGTCCGGATTCTCCGTAATCGGAGTGAGGGGCGAAGGGAAAGTTGTCAGACCGTTACGGGTAGCTGTAGCGTCCCAAGCTTTCAATGTGGCACGAGCCACAGGAGAGCCATACAGCCCAGAGGGCCTAGAGGCCTTGTGAAGGAAGGGGATCTTCCAGAGAGCCTTTTTCGCTAGCGCACGCTCCACAAAGAGCCAGCACTTCTCAGATTCCGGTTGAGCCCATTCTAAGAGAGTCCGCAGCTGCGTCGCTTTATAATAGCGGTCAAGGTCGGGTATCCCCAGCCCCCCCTCCTCGTGGGGTCTAAAACTCAGAGCTCTATTCATTCACGGCCTCTTGTCCGCCCAGACAAAGGCGACGAATTCGGATTGTAGCTGCTTTAAAACACCCGGAGGGGGTTCTACCGGGAGGGTTTGGAAGAGGTATAGGACCTTGGGGAGTATGCTCATCTTGAGGGCTGCCACTCTACCCAGCCACGAGAGATTAAACGGCCGCCATCGTTTAAGCTCCTGCCTTGTCTGACGCAGCAGCCGAGAGTAGTTCAAGGATGTCGTCTCAGCGATGGATGAGGACAGCATAATGCCCAAGTATGGCATAACCTTTTGATCCCACTGAATAAGGCATGCTTGGGCCAGAGCCGTGATGGTGGTCTGCTTCAATGAGAAGCCCAACGCTTGGGACTTGGCCACATTAACCTTGAATCCAGAAGCTGCTGCAAATTCCTCTAATTCGGCCAAAAACGCTGGAACTGAGGTGTGGGGGGACTCCAGCGTGGCGACGACATCGTCCGCATAAAGGCTGATGGTATGACGCTCACCCCCAAAAAGGATCCCCTTAATCTGCTGGTTCTCCCGAACCCGTTGGGCTAGCGGCTCCATGTAGAGCGCAAACAATATTGGGGAGACGGGCAGCCCTGAAGCGTGCCCCTGGCGATATTAAAGGGGTCGGAGGCAAAGCCATTCACCCTAACAGTAGCTGAAGGGCGGCTGTAGCTGCTAAAAACCCATTGACGAAAACGACGCCCAAACCCGAACCCCTCTAGGACAGTCTCCAAGAAGGGCCAGTGGACCCTGTCAAATGCCTTCTCGGCGTCTATTGATAGGAAGACGCGCTCCTCTGACTGTCGGTGGGACTTATCCAAGAGATGTAGCAGCCGTCTGGTATTATCACTACACTGCCTAGTCGCAACAAATCCGGCCTGGTCCGGGTCTATTAATCCCGGCATCATAGGCCCCAGTCTAGCCGCAAGGATTCCTGTGAAGATCTTGAAATCGATGTTCAAAAGAGATATTGGCCTATAAGAGGCGCAGTATCTATTGTCTTTGCTGGGTTTGGGCAAGACTGCCACTGACGCTAAAGGTGCACAGACAGAATATCAAGTTTTTAATTTCGCCCTACCATAATATCGAGTTTTAAATATCGTAGGTCAAGAATATCGACTGCAAGAATATCGTGGTACAGAATATCGACAGTAAGGTAAGAAATATCGGTTTTTTTAATAATCGAAGACAGTAATATCGTTTGTAAAAATATCGTTGTTAATATTATCGATGTTTATATTAGTGTTCTGTATTTTAGTATGTGTGTTAAAAGTATGTGATGTAATTTTTTGGTATAAGTGTAGTTTTTTTTTTAATGCATGTGTTAAATTTTTAGCAGTAAATACTTCTATGTAAATTAATTTTTGTGTATTTTAGTTCTGTAGCGGGTTGTGGGTCTATAGGGGAATAGGGTGGGAAGTAATTTAATTATAAAAAAAAGTAATTATTAATTTTTATTCATTATTATTTATAATTAATGTATTATTAATTAATTATTAATTGGTTATTAATTAATATTAATTAATTAATAGATAATTATATAAATTGTGTTATTTTTTTAGGAGCGGGTTGTGGGTTTATAGGGGAATAGGGTGGGAAGTAATTTAATTATAAAAAGTAATTACTAATTTTTATTCATTATTATTTATAATTAATTTATTATTAATTAATTATTAATTGGTTATTAATTAATATTAATTAATTAATAGATAATTATATAAATTGTTTTATTTATTTAGGAGCGGGTTGTGGGTTTATAGGGGAATAGGTGGGAAGTAATTTATTTATAATAAAGTAATTATTAATATTTATTAGTATTTATAATTAATGTATTATTAATTAATTAAAAACTTGGTTATTAATTTTTATTAATTGATCATTATATTAATTGTGTTTTATTAGGAGCGGGTTGTGGGTTTATAGGGGAATAGAGTGGGAAGCAATTTAATTATAATTAAGTAATTATTAATATTTATTTATTAGTATGTATAATTAATTTATTATTAATTGATTATTAATTGGTTATTTAATTTTAATAATTATTTAATTGATAAGTATGTTAATTTTAACCCTCTGCTATCCAACACTTTCCCTACTGTTGCACTCTCTGGAGTGGGAATAGTAATTTTTACCCCTACGCTATCCAACACTTTCCCTACTGTTGCACTCACTGGAGTGGGAATAGTAATTTTTACTCCTACGCTATCCAACACTTTCCCTACTGTTGCACTCACTAGAGTGGGAATAGTACTTTTACCCCTCCGCTATCCAACACTTTCCCTACTGTTGCACTCACTGGAGTGGGAATAGTAATTTTTACCCCTACGCTATCCAACAATTTCCCTACTGTTGCACTCTGTGGAGTGGGAATAGTAATTTGTACATCTCCGCTATTCAATACTTTCCCTACTGTTGCACTCACTGGAGTGGGAATAGTAATTTTTACCCTCCGCTATCCAAAACTTTCCCTACTGTTGCACTCACTGGAATGGGAATAGTAATTTTTACCCCTACGCTATCCAACACTTTCCCTACTGTTGCACTCTCAGGAGTGGGAATAGTAATTTTTACCCCTACGCTATCCAACACTTTCCCTACTGTTGCACTCACTGGAGTGGGAATAGTAATTTTTACCCCTTCGCTATCCAACACTTTCCTAACTGTTGCACTCTCTGGAGTGGGAATAGTAATTTTTACCCCTCCGCTATCCAACACTTTCCCTACTGTTGCACCTACTGGAGTGGGAATAGTAATTTTTACCCCTACGCTATCCAACACTTTCCCTACTGTTGCACTCTGTGGAGTAGGAATAGTAGTTTTTACCCCTACGCTATCCAACTCTTTCCCTACTTTTGCACTCTCTGGAGTGGGAATAGTAATTTGTACATCTCCGCTATCCAATACTTTCCCTACTGTTGCACTCACTGGAGTGGGAATAGTAATTTTTACCCCTCCGCTATCCAAAGCTTTCCTAACTGTTGCACTCTGTGGAGTGGGAATAGTAATTTTTACCCCTACGCTATCCAACACTTTCCCTACTGTTGCACTCTCTGGAGTGGGAATAGTAATTTTTACCCTTACGCTATCCAACACTTTCCCTACTGTTGCACTCTCTGGAGTGGGAATAGTAATTTTATCCCCTCCGCTATCCATAGCTTTCCTAACTGTTGCACTCTGTGGAGTGGGAATAGTAATTTTTACCCCTACGCTATCCAACACTTTCCCTACTGTTGCACTCTCTGGAGTGGGAATAGTAATTTTTACCGTTACGCTATCCAACACTTTCCCTACTGTTGCACTCTCTGGAGTGGGAATAGTAATTTTATCCCCTCCGCTATCCAATATTTTCTCTACTGTTTTAGTTATGTAGTGTAAATGTATTTTAAAAAAATTAAAAATATTGTCATATTTTAATTTGTTATATATATTTTTTATTTTTATTTATATTATTGGTGTATGTGTATATATATGTATTTATAATTTTTAATATGTTTTTAACAATTTATAAGTTATTAAAATAATTATTTATAAATATTAAGTAAGTATATTTATTATTTTTTATACATATGTATGTTTAATTGGTTTTTACATTATATGTATTACTTATAATTTTAAACATTTTGTAATAATTTTGACTGTTTTTTTAATTATATGTATTATTCACTTATTTTACATTATTTTTTATACATTAAAAAAACGATATTTTTAACAACGATATTTTTTTATCGATATTTTTGTACTTACCATTATGTAGATAGGACTTCGATATTCTGGACATCGATATTCTTGCGTCAATATTTTTGTAGCTCGATATTCTGACTGTCGATATTCTGTCAGTGCTCCGACGCTAAAAGCATTGTAGGCGGCAGCCCCGTGGTGTCATCGATGGCGTTAAAAAGTCGTGTCAATATTGGGGCTACCAGTGAACAAAAGGTTTTATAAAAAAGGGCGGTAAACCCATCTGGGCCAGGGGATTTAAGAAGTTTGAGTCGAGCTATGGCCGAGATAACTTCTTCGGTTCTAATGGGACTATCTCGGGCCGCTTCCTGGTCAGCGGTCAGCTTATAGTGTGTTATGCCTTGACAATACTTGGAGGGGTTCTGGTCAGACAGGGACTGTGCGGTATACAAATTTACGTAAAAATCTAGAAATGTATTTGCTATATCCTTGCCCCGTGTGTTCTCGATGCCCTCGTCAGTCAGAATGAGTGGGACTGTCACCGCCTGTCTCTGCGCGCGCAATTTATGGGCCAATAAGCGTCCGCATTTGTCCCCCCCGTGTAAAATGTGTGCTTTAAACGAAGCGCAGCATATTCCGCCCTGTCTAAATCAAGGCTGGCTAGCTGCGCCCTGGCTGCCTTTAGTTTCCTCCATATGCGGGGTGCCCCCGTCCTTTTATGGATCCCCTCTAATTCGAGTACTTGTGTAGAAAGTTCATCCCTCTTCTCTCCCTATTATCCGCAGCTGACGTAGCTATGAGGTCGCCCCGGGCTACTAACTTGAGGGTTTCCCAAAGGGAGACAATTGAGGTGTCTTGTGTGTCATTTATTACTAAGAAATCTTCCAGTGTTTTTGTGAGGCGTTTGACAACTTCAGGGCGGTGGAGAAGTGTGTCCCTAAGTCTCCAAGAGTATGACGGTCTAGAGATAGGTGGGAACAGCAGAGTCGTAGTCAGGGCCGCATGGTCCGAGAGTGCCTGGGGGGCCGACCATCCAGCATCCATAGGCTCCCCTACGTGCCCCGCAGATGGGGAGGAAAAGCCAGCGGTGCAGTGGTAGCAGAGTACCCCGCAGGGCACGGTGGCTCCTCCCCCACCAAGGCTGCAGAAGCGGGGCCTTTTCTCAGTGGTGGCGCCAGGGCCTCGCGTGGTTGCCGCGGCCCGGGTCCACTCGTGCGGCGCCAGGCCAGGTCAGTGTCTGCTCCGCCGGGGAGATTCTGCTTGGGTAATGTGTTGCGGCAGCCCCTTAGGATGCACAGGGGCTGCCGAGAGATGCCAATCCTCCGCCGTCACTGTCCGGATCGACGTGAGCCCCTCCGGACACTCAGCAGCTCCGCAGAGGGTTCCCGCCGCAGCGTGATGGCTGGCTCCGGAGCATCGACGCTGCCGCCTCACCGTCTCAGTGAGGCAGCGTTGCTCCAGAAAGGCTCTCCGCCCGGATCGGCACCCTCGCACTGCCGGAATTGCTATAGTAAGCCCGGTGGGAGCGGAGAGCTCCGAAAAAGCGTCCTACCGAGACGCCATCTTGGCCACGCCCCCCTTGCTAAAGGTTTTACTCTGATTATTTGCTTCTGCTCCATTATTGGTTGTCTTAGTACATTGACTACAGACATCAGGATAGAGTAGTTGATCAGCTCTTTGTGGGCTTCGGCAGAGGCAAGGAGGGCAATGCGGTGACCAGGTGCAGCATTTTCAATTGAGTTACCCTTTGGGTTATCCTTTGCATTAAAATCTACTGTGCCTTAGCCAAGAAAGAACCTCTGGTTAGAATTTGTTTCCGTTCCACCAGGGCCATGTCTGCTTCCATGGCTCTCTCCGGAAGAGTTCTGGTGGTTTATATTGGCCAGGCAGCTACATGGTCACCCTTGCATACTTTTGCTATTCATTATTGCCTCACAGCTCAAACATGAATTGACAGATACCATGCAAGGGCTCTGTTGTATAGCTTCTTTGGTTAATGGCCTCCACTCGATCCCACCTCTCAGCAAAGTATTGCTTTGGGTCTGACATATAAAGTGAAGAATCTATGGGAAGAAGTATCCATTAGATTTCTGGTTATAATCATTTTTGAGTTATGACCAGTAGCGGCTGCCACCATGTATCACGGTTGAGGGGTGGTAGGGGAGGGGGTGGGATAAGAAAGTAAATACAAAAAAAGACCTACCTTGCTCCCGGACCGCGGCCTACTCCTGCATCGTCCTCTTCTGTTCCTGCTTGATGCAGGAAGCCAAACAGGCTCCCCCAGCCAATCACTATGCTGCAATGCAGCGTTGTGATTGGTCGAGCACTGTGGTTTGGTGCCCAGACAGGCAGTGGGAACCTGTGCATGTTCCTCACCAGGCTGTGCATTATACCCTTGTGGGGAACATGCAAAGTGCGCATGACTGGCTGGGCCAAGACGGTCGTCAAGCAGTCATGCCCGCTTAAGTGCCCACCACTCCTCTCCTTGCTGGCTGTGACACAGCCAAGCCCCGCCCGCCCCGTAAACTGGAAAAATAAAATGATGATAACATAGTGTTATTATCATTTTCTTTTTCTTTTATCCACTGCTCGAAATGCAGTGGGGCGACGCTCCTCTGGTTAGTGGAGGAGCCGTCGCTGGTTATGACCCTAAACAGCCCAGTGCAGTTATCAGGTACTTGAATAGAGACATAAACCTAAACATTATTGCATACTGGATCACTGTTGGCTTATAGTTGAAGTCATCAATGGAAGGGGGGTGGGGGGTGAGCTCTCAATCTATAATTGACACCCAAGAGTAAAAAGCTTTTCTTTTTTCCCAAGATATTTTCCAACTAATAAATTTGGTATAGTGCTCCGCATATGAATCTAGAATACTTTCAAGCTGCCAGACTATTGTCAATACTCAAAAAAGAGACAGGAAATGAGCATCATTTGCGTGTGTGCTAGATTCGACCCAACCTGATCTGCACCATTGTTGTAAGTATTGCAACCAAGCTGTGATTTGAGTTGAGTCTGCTGTTAAACGTGGCGTTATGGTGTTAGTAGTATCTATCTCCATCAGTAACCAGTGCGTTGGCTGATTGGCATAGAGTCCTTTGAATTAATGAAGCAGTGCGCTGCATGACTTCATTGTAAACTAAGATGATGATTTGAGAGCAAACCATGTAAACCTTCTTTAATTGGGACCACTTGGCAAAGGGAGCTTTACATAGGGTTGGAAATTTAAATGAAATTACAAACAAAACTGAATAAACCTGACTTAAGCGGTGGATGCTGGAACAAAGGTGACAGCACCCTCAACCAAAAATGAAAATAATATGTTCTTAAATGACACTATAAAGGCTTATATGTTCATCAAGAGATCTGGAGTAAACACCTCAAGCACATTTTCCCAGCAAAACAAGAAACACACTAAAGGTGCTTGGGTAATAAGAAAGGACATTTATTATGGTCCTAGCTCGACTGCGGGCCTCTAAAAGATATGGCTGGGTCACCTCACCCACTTCTTGTGGCATGCTTCATCATATAGGTAAATACCACCCTGGTGGACTCAACTGATGTCCAGTAGTTTGAATAAAAGTAACAGGATAATTTGCAGCAGTGCTGGATCTGGAAAACAATAACTGTGGGAACCCTAAAGTAGAGACTCTGCAGAGGTGGGGTTAAAGGGGCAGAGTCAGGCAAGGCAGAGCCAGAAGCTGTTCATTCAGTGGTAGGCAACTTAACGTCTAATGTCTGCAAGTGCATATGAATTATTCTTATAAACTCCACTCCAAAAGAAATTGACAATTGGAAAGACAATGTTAAAGTTGAACTGGCATATTTTATTTGTTTCATACAGACCAAATGATATAAACCAGATCACTATGCTTAACATTAATACCGAGCGTAAATAAACGTGAATACAGATGCAAACAACCAAAAGTAAAATAAAAAAATGAAAAAAACACTACACTAAAACATACATTTATCCCTCTGCAGATTAACTGATAAACTGTCTCATTGTATCTCTAATCCGCCGCTCCAACTGGGGATGAGATATGAAATGCCGTACCAGCACCAAGCTCAGAGACTACCTATTCTAAAGGAATTAATTACATGCAAACTATGCAAATGTGGCGAGCCCAGCCCAAATTGCAAGGAAAGTAATTAGCTGTCAGCATTAGCAGCTTTAGTTAACAATGCAGCACACCACCATGAAGAGGAGGAAAAGGGCCTCATCAGACCCCTGCAGGCAGCTGCTCGGCAAGATCCACACACTGCCTGTGACAGGCTGCTGCATTTGCTGAGGACAGCCTGTGTCTCTGTATCAGGACCGAGGTGGTGGGAGATGCAGGCACCTGCCAAGAACATGCTTCCCTCGCAATAACACCTGCCAGAACCGAATACTGTGCATTCTTGCAGCATTCCAGCACTGATTTGCAGGGAACCAGATAAATTAAACATATCTTACGGTATACTCCTGTGGGAATTCCTCTTTATTAACGGGTACCCTTGATATGATAATCACGTTGATCTTTGATGGGATCTAATAAGCCATCTATCCACTAATGTCTTGCCTACATGTTTCAGCCATTTCACATGCCCAAGCAATGGCCTTTTTCAGGGCTGTTATGATGATGGTGTCTCTGCTTAATGTCCACTCATTCAGTGCAATACATTAAAAGATGCACATAGTAAGAGACATTCTCTGACATGTTCTCGGTTGTATTATGTAACCCTTACTATATGTTTCTTTTGCTTCAAAGTCAAGACAGGGGCTTCACCCTGTAATCACATCATTCATCAAAGGGTAGGGAGCCACAACCAACCTACTGGTCCCGTGTCCGTCCAGCACTATAAAGGCTGCCTAGTGCCATGCGCCGCTTTTCTGCTATGATACAGATGTGTTTGTTTGCTGTCTAGCATAGAATTTGTACCTGAACAAGACTCTTCTGGCACAAAATTCTATGCCTATAAAAATTCTGAAACATTCCTCACAGTGTAGCACAAATACAAAGTGTGGAATGTTTTGAGAAATTAAACAAATCTCCTTGGCGGCTTCATCTTCAAGAAAGCATTAGTTTTTAATACTAAGCCCAGTCTAGCTATTTTTGTAGATCAGGCTTTGCATCAAAAACTACGGGTGCTTACGCAGATCAGCCCAAGAAACAAGCAAGTAACCCAAGTCACACCCCTTCACATAAAGTGGTGCAAAACAGCACAAAGAGCAATTTGCACTGAGAAAAGGAAACCTTTCAAGCTACCTTTTATCAGGCACAAAGGGGCCCATTACGATGGCGGGCGGAAGCACAACCGCCGTGCTGGCGGATGCAAAAACCACCAGTTACCGCCGGCACGCAGCAGTCCACACGCCCGCCCAATTACGATGCGAAAAGCAGGCCAAACACCGCCGGCAAGCCAGCAACACCGTCCGCCATCAAAGTGCGCCCGCACACGTAGCGGCGCAGCCCAACTGACACACACCGTCCGACGAAACACGTCCCGCCCGGCGCATAAATTACGATGCCGCAAACAAACGGCTCCCACGGCCAAGAGACACCGCACGTGAAAGAGAGGCGGAAACACGGACGCAGAGCACGGACAACGAAGAAGCGGCACCCCGGGCATGAATCCAGCACTGCAGGCCCTTCCCATGCTTCTGCTGATGCACCACCAAGGACGCAACGTACCGCGGAGACGCAGGTAGGCACACACACAACAAGTGCACGCAAACAGCGCACACAGTGCAAGGGCGGAAAAAGCGGACAACCCCCACCAGCGCGTGCACACTACACATCCACCATTGCATCCACATATGACACACAGGCCAAATCCTAACATCGCAGAACACATGTGTACACACCACCTGGGACTAGGAACCAACCACCCCGTCACGGCCCCAAAGCGCCGATGACGCCGCCACACATGCGCACAACGCAGAGGCCAACCGCAGCGCCATGCATGCGTCGCACACAGACACAGGGACACAACCAAGCAGCACACACACCAGCCCCACCCCGAACGCACATGACACGTGACAGGCCGGCCACAGACATGTCCCCAACGCCCAATTCACGGACAACACCCAACGCCACACAACCGACGCACACATGTCAGTGAAGTCACGCAACAGCAGGACACACCCCAGTGTAACAAACATGGCGAAGCACACAGCGGCGGCAACACCAACTAGGAGAAGCAGGGCTCCTTCGGGAAGAGGAACGCCAGTACCACACTGAAAAACCCATACCACCCTGCACATATGAACAAGACACATGAAACGGAACACCAAAGAGCCCGGTGACCGACAACAGGTGGCCCAAGAATTACATCCACACACAAGGCCCAACGCAGAGCGGAAAGGCAGCCTGCCGCCCACACAAGGGAGAGCAGACAGCACTGAATGACCTTCCATTCCAACACCGAAACCACAGCCCTACGACAGAAGCCGGTGAATACAGCCATTGTCCAAGAATAGACCAACACAGGCATGCCGAGGAGACCGACCACAGGGCAGATAGCGCATATCACAGAAGCACACAACGGACGGGGAAGAAAGAAGAAAACACTCCCCCATGTCGGCCACATGCAAGTTAATTGGAAGGAGTCACACAGCACCGACCTTGAACTGTCTGAGAAGCATGTGGGAAGAGGGCCCGTGTCCTCCAAACAAGCCAACAGAACACAAGTCCTGTCTCCCCACGACTACACAGAGCTCACAGCAACCCCGGAGCGTGCACATTGCAGACTGCACACACAGCCGGAGCACGCCACCTCTACGAACCGCTGCGAAATGGCAACCGCAACACACCTACCCAACTACGCCGAAGAGCTCAAGCTGTACCAAACCAACACGATACATACATTGGGATGCGATCTCCTGTCCCTGCTGAACGTAAGTTACCGACTGACTTACCGCATCACATTGTTCAGCTGCGTCATGCCCGTCTTCTACTGTCGGAGGTGTCCCTACCAGCATCCCGTCGAGATATGCCTCTCCAACCCGGCATGTCTGAAGGCGGACCTGCTACCACTACTCCTCCCTCTGGACGCACACGACAGGGCCTGCTCTGCCTATGGGGGCATGGCGTATGTGGCCAACATCGCACGCGCACTGAAATGGAACCACTGTGCCTCCACACGACGGATCATCGAGAACAGCTACATCGAATGTCACCCAGCATGCCCCATCATGGTCCTCCAAGGGACAACCTACGAACAACACCTTGACAGCCACCATCCGCTTCATTGGCTGGCAAACATGTACACCACCAATGACATGGAAGCCCTGCTGGACGGCATCGCATACCTGACAACCTGTAAATACGTCGGACCACAACGCAGGTTCCCCGAGTGACCTATGAAGTCCAACCCCGCACCCATGCTCAGCTTCCGCACGGACTGGCCAGTCACCACCACAACAGCCATACCAAACGACCGGCAACTGTAACCACACCATCAACGACATCGCCATGACATCGGATATGACCGGGACATGCACACTGTTCCCCATCACATCCAGGAACACCGCATGCATCGTGGGAGGCAGTGGCATGGGCTCTGTGCATCCCACCCACATGGACGGAACTGCACGAACAACCAGGACACGACATGGATCCAGCGCACATGGACACACACACCGCTCAGTGGACATGAATAGGTCGCCTGGAGTCTGTGGGTGCTGCACCCCTCCCACCCCCGCCCCGGGAATCCCATACCAGGACCTTTGCATGGACGACAAGTGCATACAACAACAACACGACCCCAGTGACTGTGACATGTCCAGTAACCACCACAGTGCAACAACAAGTGGCACGCCGCTGCATGCACGCAAGCACATGCCCTGATGTCATCTCACATGCACGCGTGCATGAGGAACAACCGCAGCAAACCTGTCACATGGAACTGAGATGGACTGTGCCCATGATGCCGAGCGGTCTGGTAGGCTACATGTATACCGTCTGTGTCAAAGTCCGCAGCTCCGCAGCTATACGTAAATGTACATTAGCACAGCCTTGGCCAAGCAGATGTAACCCCACACCCTATCCCATTTGTAATCATGCTCAGTATATCCTCAACATGTATTCCGCTGCCAGTAGTGTCCACTATACTGCATCACAGAGGACAGAAGACTCAATATAATGTCTGAAACCAAAACTGTCTCCGCTGACTCATTTCACAAGTACGAATGAGAGAGGATGAGAGTATGTGAAGTACACGGCAGTCGTGACATGACCATGTAGTCCACTGGTATTGGATGTCAACGCAAATGAGTAGCACTACTGTGGAAGACACACATGTGTCGTGTGAAGTCGTATGGACGCAGTGCTCAGGTGGGTGGGTGCGACGGGTAGATGCGCACATGCCAAGTTGGAGCACGCCGTGTTGGGAGGGGTCATGAACAGTACACCACCGCTTCCCTGGGCATTGTGAGAGGACACCTGTCGGGGGGAGTGAACACGTGTGTGCACAGCAGCCGGGCACACGTACAAAGCGGTACCAGGCGCACCTCAGCCCACCCTCTGTGGACAAGCTGGATCCTGTTGTGCGCCCGCCATGCCCCTTGACAAGGCACACACAGCCCCAGTCGACCAGGTGTAACCCCAACATAGTCAATCCGCACAGGCGATACAGGGCACGGGATGGCAGTGGAGCATGGTGTGTGAGAGGTCTCCTCGCGCTCCTCCTGGTCATATCACGCAGGCAATAGAACCTCAACGTCTAGCATGGCACAAGTCAAATGGAAGTGTAGGGGGACGCACCACAGCACGAGCAGCACTGACGTCACGGGAGGTGGCTCGCACCATCCCATCCATTGCCCATCATACCAACCACGCCACATGCCATTGCGACTAAGTGCAAGCGCGTGCGCCACCACCCCCGAGCCCTCCCCAGAGAGGCCAAAGAGTGAATGTGTGGGCCATCAGCCACAGACGGACGCGGCCTGGCCGCAAGGGCAGCCACAGCCACTGGGTGTCGCAGGTGGCGGATCCGGAAGGCGAAGACTGTGATGCATAGTCCATGCAGGCCGGGTCTCCATTTGGGGCACCACGCAGGTGGACGGCGTCCCGCCACACATCATACCCTGAGACAGCCCACTCGTGCAACTGGACCCACACATACACTCCTTGCCCTCTCTGGTGCGAGCTTGGGGCTGCCTGTGCAAGCGCTAGCCTCGCAGGTGAGCATGCATATTGGGGGGCGAGGGGAGGACATGAGGGCTGGGGCGAAGATGACTGTATCACTGTCAGTTAGTACAAGGGATGACCCAGATGTGGAAAGGAAGAGACGTGTCCCGTGTGTACTGCAACTAGTCGCCAATTCAACTACCCCCCATGTCCGGAATGTAAGCCCGCACCTAGGCCCGCCCATCCGCCACATCGAACATACCACAAGCACGACAACCTTCCCATTCGAAACACTGACTGGGGGTGGCGACCAGTGAACAATCATGTGTAGCCTACCCACGCGTACATGTGGGCCCTCCATGATCCATGTCACCTGCGGCAAAGACATGACATGCGCAATGAGGGAAGTGAGGAGAGCTGTCCGCCCCACGCGCAGAAGGTGCATCAGCTCCACAGACCCAGCAGCGAGTCCAGCAGGGGTCACATGTGCAGGGGCAGCTGTGCCTGGTGTGAAGGCACATGCATATAGACAGCACATCGACCAATGTGTAGTCTGCCCACATCCACAGTCCATCATCATGCGGACATAGGAATTGAACACAGGGCAACACATCTTAGTTGGTGCACCCACCGTGACCAACAATGCGCAATCATCGACGTACCCGCCCTGTGCATGGCCCCCCACCCAACGGAGGCACATCCAGTGCCACCATCCCACACACACAAGCCTTCCACGGAACATGCTGTGTCCAATGGTCAGTACAGAGTCAGCGCCCATCTGGTGGATCCTGAACAGGAGACACATGCACACACATGCCAGCTCCCACTATGTACGTCTGCCACCTGGCACGTGCAATGTAACCTCTCACCTGTGACGTGTGACTGCAAGCACACAGCCGTCTTGGCATGGGGCTGTCAATGTGGACACCAGTCAATGTTTCGGGAGCTGTGATCCGTACAGTGCTGTACATAGGGTGCAGTGCTGACACCTACTACTGTCTCATATCCCCTCGTGCCACAGGTCCCACTTGTATTGGCCGCTCAGCCCGTGCCCACATCGTCGTCGTCGTGTGCCATACTCATCCAGCCTCGGAAGCAGTTCCATGCTCAGCAGACACTCATGTTGCCGTGGCGTTGCCGCTTGACGAATATGCAGTCAGTCCCCATCAGCACGCCCGCAAGTCATTGGGGCCTAGATCCCCATGTGCATGCACATGGCAGTGGTATGTCTCACTTGCCATTGCCATTGTTGGGAGACCTGTGTAAGTGTATTGTGGCCGTGCCGTCCCAGCTTGACAGCTGGGCTGTGGCTCATGTGCTTGCTCAGTCATGTCAGTGATGTGTATGCGAAATTGCTATGTGCCGTGTTGCTTTGACATGTGTCCTCTGCCATTTAACCCAGGCGGAGACCGAACATTGACCGCCCATACCAATTGCTGGCGGACATGGACGATACAGAGGTAATCAGGAAGTTTCGGCTGGACAGGCCAACTCTGCATCGACTGTGTGCCATGTTAGAGCCCCATCTCCGTCCCCGCAGGGTGTATCCGACTGCTGTCACCCCCACGGCTAAGGTGATGGCCGCCATGCATTTCTTCGCCACTGGGTCATTCCAGCACACAGTGGGCAGTGGAGGAGGGATGTCCCAGCCCATGTTCAGCAAGGTGCTGAGGGATGTACTGGCAGCCATGATGCTGTACCGGAACAGGTACATCAGATTCCCCAGGGCTCGTGAATTGGCGGCAGTGAAGGGTGCATTCTATGCCCTTGGCAGAATCCCACACGTCGTGGGAGCCATTGACTGCACTCATGTTGGCCTTGTTCCACCACAGGCCACTGAGCACCTGTACCGCAACAGGAAGCACACGCACTCCCTGAATGTGCAAGTGGTGTGCCTTGCAGACATGGTGATCACCCACGTGTGTGCCAAGTTTCCAGGCTCGGCCCATGACGCACACATAATGCGCAACAGCATCTTGCCACGACTGATGGCCAATCTGCAACAGGATCGTGGCTGTATTGTCGGTGAGTATGTGGAGTGGTGTAGCGTGCTGGTTGTGCGATGCTGTCCCCTGTCCAGTTGGAATAGCAACGGTTCTCTGTGTCCCTCACACCCAGGTGACTCTGCGTATCCGAATGGGGCATGGCTGCTCAGTCCATTGAGGAATCCTCGCACCCCAGCAGACGATCGATACAATGAGGCACATGGGAGGACCAGACGTGTGGTCGAGCGTACCTTTGGCCTCCTCAAGTCCAGGTTCAGGTGCCTGGACCGCACCGAGGGTGCACTGGCGTACTCCCCACAGAAGGTGTGCCAGATAGTGGTGGCGTGCTGCATGCTGCACAATCTGGCCATTCGGAAGCAGATCCCCCTCATTGTGGATGACGGAGATCAACCAGGGCCCCAGCCCGCAGACCAGGACAGCTCGAGTGAGGTGGACAGCGGAGAGGAGGAAGCTGGGAATGTGCGCCAGCAGCTCATCGCCCGCTACTTCACTTGACGGTGAGTGTCCATGTACGACGGATGATGTGTCTGTATCTATGCAGGTGTGTGTGTGCTGTGTCAGGGTGGCCGTATGTTCACTGCGTGCAGTGTGTCAACGCTCCATGGCCAGGGTAGTATGCCACTGTTGGTGACTGTGGCATTGTGCCCTATTGCTCTGTGCGATGTGTGTACATTGCTTGTAGTTGTTGACATGTACTGTGTGATGGGTGTGTGACACACTCATTGAATGTGCTCCTGTTCTGTCTCCCACCCCTAGGTCCCTACAGGCCCTCCGGATTCCATTGCCATGCCACGCATCAGGTGCCCTTCCGCCCAAGGTGGCCGTTGTATTCCGTACAAATAAAACACAGGGCACAAACAGCAGTTAGTGAAAAAGGTGCATTTATTACGAACTGTGACATGTGATTGTGTGTAAGGTGATGACAAAAGTGGTGCGTGCAGTGACAATGAGCTGTCGGTCATGGCTGCGTGATGATCAGGGTGTACCCACTGGTTCTATGTCCATAGTCCAACACACACATGCCATCCAGCTGGCTGTGTGGAGTGGGATCGTAGAGCAAGTCAATGCAGTGGCTGGTCAAGGAAGGCTGGCGGAAGGCTGGCTGGCTGCCTCACTTGCGACTGGAGCGTGCGAAGTCCTCCCGGGAGATCTGTTTCCTCTTCGGACGGCCCCTTCCACGTTTGGGAGGGGGTGTGTGGTGGCGACCTGCTGGTGGTGGGTGAGGTGTGCTCACTGGCTGTGGACGCAGGGGAAGTGGACACTACTGGCCGACCCTGCGCCCTAGCAGGTGGTGGCGGAGGTGGTGTTGCTGGCCTTGCCTGTGACCCCACCGCCACCACCAGCTGGCCCATGAGGTCCACGAGTTGGTCCATACGGGACACGAATTGGCCCATATGGGCGTCCATGGACCTCAGCACCCCCAGCACCTCCCGCGTGTCAGTAGCAGACCTGGCCCATTGTCCTTGGGCCTCTTCATAGGCCCCAAGGACTCTGGCCATTTGAGGCAGGGCATGGCTCCCAGGGGAGGCTGGCGTTTCCCTGACCCTGCTCCTCCTACCAGTCCTGCTGCCACCGGCCTGCCCACTAGCCACATTGCTCACCACGGTCCTCGCTGTGGCTCCCAGGGTGGATCCAGTCGGCCGGGCCACCACCTGCGCTGGGGCTGGTGCCAGCGAAGACGTGGTGGTGGTGGAGGCGGTGGTGGTCGGTGCGGCGATGGTGGCGGTTGCGGCAGTGGTAGTGGCCGCAATGACCGTGGGTGTGGCCGCAACGACAGTGGCAGCAGGGGACTGGGACTGTTCAGCATCCCTGGAGGATGGGTTGGTGGGTAGGAGGGGTCCTGGGGAGCGGCTGGGCCCTGCCACGCCAGATGGGCCAGCTTGGTGGTCCGTGTCCGAAGAGGTGGATAGATCCTCCAGATCCGTGTGTCCTCGTTGGGGGCTTGTAGGCTGGCTGTGCTGGCTGCTGTCTCCATCCCCAGCGTCCAGCAGTTCGTCACCTGTGGAGAGAATGAGATTTGTTATTGTGTTGCACCTGGCGAAGTATGTATTAGTCGTCTGACATTGGCAGTTCGTGCAATCTCGTACATGGGTTTCCCGGAGGCGAGTGTGTGGCTGTGGCATCTGTAGTTGTGTGTGCTAGGCAATGGGACTGTGTGCTGTGCACATGTGGCATGGGACGGATTGGCCATGCCGATGGGTGTGTTGCTTTGCCCCTACTCATTGTGACTCTGGTGTATGCGGGCTCCTGGCCCATCCTGGGTCTGGTTTGTACTTTGCTTTTGGGGTTCAAATGGAACGCTTAGGAACGCATATGGCAACATGGGGGCCATGCCCCAGATTCGCATTTGGGATGGAATATGCTTTTGGGGTTCAAATGGAACGCTTAGGAACGCATATGGCAACATGGGGGCCATGCCCCAGATTCGCATTTGGGATGGAATATGCTTTTGGGGTTCAAATGGAACGCTTAGGAACGCATATGGCAACATGGGGGCCATGCCCCAGATTCGCATTTGGGATGGAATATGCTTTTGGGGTTCAAATGGAACGCTTAGGAACGCATATGGCAACATGGGGCCATGCCCCAGATTCGCATTTGGGATGGAATATGCTTTTGGGGTTCAAATGGAACGCTTAGGAACGCATATGGCAACATGGGGGCCATGCCCCAGATTCGCATTTGGGATGGAATATGCTTTGGGGTTCAAATGGAACGCTTAGGAACGCATATGGCAACATGGGGGCCATGCCCCAGATTCGCATTTGGGAGGGGATATGCTTTTGGGGTACATGCTGTGAGCCATGGGTGCCGAACGTGACATGTGTTGTGGCAGCATGACAGTGCATGGTCTGAGGTGTGTGCATGCCTGACATGCCCTGCATATTTGCTGTCTGTTGTGGTTACTGGACATGGCATTGGACGCATCGTTATGAGTGAGTGATAGTTGTGTGCCAGCCAACGTATTGCAGTTGTCCCATCTCCTTGGTGTGCGTGCTGCCCTGTGCCATGTGCATCACTGCAGTGCTCGGGGGGTGTGGCCCATGTTGTGTGTTGTTGCTCACAGTGTGTCGTGCGCTTAATTGACTTCTGGCACATGGTTGGTCATGGGCATGTGTCTTAGCGTGACTGCTGTATGTGTGGCAGCTGTGCGGATGACATGCCTTTCATGTGACTGGGGCTGACGGATGGGATGGATGGTATGTTGTATGTGCATGGTGTGTCTGTGAGTTTGATGGGTTCAGTGGTGTTCGTGTGCATTTCTGTTGTTCCGCTCTGTTGCGTCTAGTGTTGTTTGTCTTACATAGGCGTAGTTGTGGGGTGTGGGGTTGACAGGCAGTGGGGGCTACATGGACAGGACTTCAATGGTGTTTCGGTTGTGTGTGATGAGTTGCACAGTGGCTGCCGTGTGGGACTATATTCAGTGTGGCTTGTGCATGCAGACGTGGCTCCTTGGGTGTTGCTATGTCTGTGATGGGTCATGTGGGGTGTGAGTCTGCTGTTCATGTCCGTGTGCACATTGTTCACTTGTTCGTGACGGTGGGCGGTGCTGCGTGTCCGTGTGCTACGTGACATGTCCCATGTGTTGGTGGTGTTATGGTCCTCATGCCTCCAGTAATCCAGCCCTGTCCAGTTTCCCACCTGCAAGTTGTTCGTGCGTGCACTGTACTGGATGCCACATGGCTCTAAGCGGGGGTGCTCCATGTTGCAGGTCTGTGGGGGTGGGGGGGTGTAGTGGGTCGTGGGGGTGGCTGTACACCCACTGACACCGATTGCTGTGGACCGTGATGTCTGCCTTTCGGCTGTCGTTGTGCACTGCGGTGGCTGACACGTGGCTGTGGGGTGTGGGGATGCTCCTCCTTGCTGTGCTGTGGGACTGGGGCCTGGTGTGTGTTGTACTTGGGCTGTCCACCGTCCCACCCACTGCACTTTGTGTTCCTGCCACTTACCTGTTACTTGTCGGTTAGTGCAGCTGTGGCGGACACATGGGTGTGGTGGGTGCTCGTTGTGGCGCTTCTGGCATATTTGTGGACCTGTTGGTGGTTACGTGGCTGGCTTAGTGTACACATGTCCCCACGCATCTTACAGTTGTTCGGTTTGGGCTGTGTGTGGTAGTGTCTGTTGCATGTGTGTGTGATGTGTTGTGTATTGTGTGCTGGACATGGGGGTGTTTGTCCCTGGGAGCTGTGGCATGGTAGTTGCGCATGTGAGTACATAGCGGTGTGCTGGTATACATTAGTTTGTACTTACCAGCCTCCACTCCCCCTGCTAATCCGGCGAGGATCTCCGGATGGATTACGACTCGCACCTTCTCCTCCCACGCTTTGAAGGTCTTAAAGAGCGTGGGATTCCCTCCGCCAGTGACGGCAGCCAGCTCTCTGTTTTTGCCCTCCTTCTTCTTGACCAGGCTCTTTACGTCATTCCAACGTTTGTTTATCTCGGTTCTGTTCCTGGGCAGGGTCCCGACTGCATTGACCTGGTCTACGATCCGGGTCCACATTCTGTTTCTGGTGGCTAGTGGTGTGTGCTGGACCATGTTCCCATAGATTTGTGGGTACACCTTGATGATCTCGTCGACCATGACCGTCAGCTCCATGGGCGTGAACTTGGGCATCCTTTGTGGTGCCATGGTGTTTGTGGTGCTGGTGCGGTGTGTGTTGTGTAATGTGCAGGGGTTTGTGGTGCCGGTGTTTGGTGGTGGTGGTGGTGGTGGTGCCGGTGTTTGGTGGTGGTGGTGGTGGTGGTGGTTGTGATGTGTGCGTTTCTGTGGTGTGCTGCTGTCCTTGCTGTGTCACTGTGTCCTCTCCTCTCCTCTCTGGTTTGCAATGTAGCAAGGGGTTGTGGTCTGTGGGAGTGCTGCTTTTGTACTCACCTATGTGGGTGTGTCCTCATGGTCTGTTGTTTTCAGGTGTGTTGTGTCTGGGGTTCTGGCCTTTGTATTTTGTGTTTGTCCGGGGGGTGTTTTCGGGATGTGTACTGTGCTTGTGTATTTGTGTGTGCCTTGCTGTGTGGACTTGTTGGCCATGTTGTGTGCTATTGGTTTTGTGTGCGGATGGTTTCTGTGCAGGTACGTGGGCGCCATGGCTTCTGCCGTGTCGATTCGCATCGGCGTTGTTTGCGCTGGCGGGCGGTATATTTGTTGTTTTTCCGCGCTCATGGCGGTGCGATCGTAATTTCACGTGCGGTGTGTCGGCCGTGTGGGCGGGCGGTTTTGTGTTGTCGTGCGTGTTTCCGTCCGTGGCGGGCGGTTTGACTCCGACTCGGACGATGGCGGGCGGTATTTTGTGTGATTTTTCCGCCGATGGCGGTTTTCGGTTTGTGTACTCGTAATGGCGTGGTCGGTGTTCAGGCGGTGTGTGCGGGCGGATTTTTGCCGCTTCCATGCCTGGCGGATTTATTTACGCCGGGTATCGGAATGAGCCCCTTAGTTCGTACAAAGGCACTCGACCAAACCATGTGATCCTGGGCAAGCCATGTTATCTAGTAGGATCTCAGTTCCCTTTTCTGCCGCCTCTGGGAATTCTTTACATGTTCACTCTCATGGGAAGCACTGCATAAAAAATTTGCCATGTACAAAATGATTTTACGATATCCTGATATTTTACAGAATGAGGCAGAAATACATATTTTTAGAGATTAATGGGTGCCGAAGGGGCATTGCAGAATGTTGCGCTATTGCAAGGTTTGTGTATCACTAGTTGGTATCTTTGCAAAGCAGAAGGGAGCATGTGATGGAACTATGTTGGCTACGTTTGTGTATCATTAGTTGGCATCTTTACTCTGTTACTAAGCATGATATGACATATTTACTTCCACTAAGCTAAATGTGCTCAAAATCAGTGCCGGCTACCAGTTATAAAATATGGTGAGGCATGATGGCACCAAACTCACCATAAATGCTGCACTTCTCCCTGGCGTCCACAAGCAGGAATGGAAGGACGTCCTTAATGCTCAGTGGAACGCGAATCCAACCAATCCTGGAACTGCTCTCATCAGCGTGAGAGCAGCTCCAAGATTGGTGGGAGCAGGCTACCCCACACTCATTTTGAGGCTGGGGCCTGTGTCAGCAATCCCCTGGCTGTGGGTCTACAGTGTGCATGCCGGGCTGACCATTTGTGCACTGAAAAGGGCAGCAGTAATCCTGCAAAAGAAGGATTCAGCCCCGCCCCCTACTTCACGCTTGCGCTGTACACAGCACAACCTTTTGGCAAAATAAAATGGTATTATTATGTGATTTTTTTCATGTGTGTTAGCCTGCTGCGCTCGTAGCAGGTGGGGTGATGCTCCTCCGCTATTGTGGAGGAGTCCCTGCTGTTCAAAATTCAAAGAAGTCTGGCAAAATATGCATAACTACTCTGTTACATGATGCTAATACACATAGGTGCATACATCCAGAGTGATGCTCTTACCCTGTAAACCAAAAGCAAATTCAGTCTTTAAGTGAACCCATAGAATCTACAAAGTCATTTACCTTAGCACCCCGGATTAACACGTCACCAACATATGTGGCTAACATGCTCTTCACAACAAAGAAATTCTGTGCTGAGAAGTCCATAAGTGAATCTAAGCGTGCCCCTAAAATCTGGAACCCATTCTTACATTTGAAAGTAGCCCCTGGTATCAAACCATTTAGAAAAGAGATCAGAACATTCCTTTTCAGTCCCTTTGTCACCAGTGAAGTCAGACAGTCATGATATTACAGCGGCAATGCGCTCCACCAACAAACAGCTGTAGACAGTGCCAACTCCAGCACTGAAATTATTGGCTGGCTAGTAACTAACATCTTTGTCGATTATTGTAACTAACTCAGCATTTGCCTCCCATGCGTATTGCAGGCTACTACCTGCTCCCTGATATTATACCACCGTATAATAATAATCAGTGCTTAATTTGTAAAAAAATAAGTGCCAGGGTTCTCATCAGGCGGCTCCTGCAGCTTGCACCACACAGTGCCCCAGCTATTCTACCAATAATAGTAACAACACAGCTACTAACCATCACACTCCTACAAGCGTGACAATAAGGACTATTTCAGGCCCCCAAAGCTATAAGAATGGCTTGGGCAGCAGGTAATAGTCATTTGTAATGTATATTGTATTAATAATTAACTGTTGTGGTCAGTTATAAATTAACCAGACAGCTCCACCTTGTGGCAGACTGTCACAAGTGCCAGTGTTGACAATTAAGTGCTGGTGCCGAGCACCGGAAACCACCGGCTTAAATTAAGCACTGATAATAAAACTCATTATGTTCTGTGATAGACCATCAATGGTTCCTGACTACCTCTGTTAGATCTCCTCATCACAGCCATGCTTCATGCAGCAAATGCTCTTGACCAGGCCGAGTAGGCACTTTTGCTCTATATTCACTATCAAATGCCACAATGTGCACCATTCTGTAGAAAACACTATGTGTGGCCCTCGAATTGCTTTATTATAACTCATTTGGGAGGGACAAAACACGTGGCTGGTTCCCAGCGTGGTTCATCTCACCAATGTGTTTGTATAACGATTTGAGCTGTCAGAAAGGTTTTTGTGCAAATAAAATTTAGAATGACCATTCGCTACAATTTGGATCATGTACTTCTGATGTGTGTATATATATATATATATATATATATATATATATATATATATATATATATATATATATAATTAGACAGTTTGCTTCCATTCGCTGGTTACTTCACGTGTAAGTGGTTGGCCTACAATAGCAAGATGCTGCAATGGATTGAGCACCCGCATGTATATACTAATATGATACAGTCGAGTTCTGACATCACCATGCCTGCTGCCAGAGCCAGCAGTCCAGGTGAAAGGCAGGTCAAGGTCACGGAGCGTAATTGAAGTAGCTGTTTGAAGCAATGAAAAATGAATGTTGCTTTTCTTTCTTCTGCTCTATATTAAAAGCTTACAAAGACAAGTAGAGAGAATATGTTTATTTTTTGCACTCCTTAGAGAAAAGCTAGAATCTTTCTGCATGTTTCTACACATTCCGAGCTCCGGCAGCTTTTTCTTTCTTTTTCTAAAACCTGACTTGTATTGAACTGTTTCTAATATTCACTGTTTCATGTTTTTGATGATTTTAATTTTGCACTAGAGGTTATATTTTTATTCTTCATGTTTGAAAACATGCTTTCTCTTTCATATGAAACAGCTATGCACCAAGGTTTTAAGTGATTTATGGGAAAGGTGATGGTGTGACCATGTATTATATGGGATAAAGTACCCCCTGGCATACATGACAAGGATATTGCAAGTCACTTGGAGTTCCATAACCTTATAAAGGAACTTGGGCTTCAGCCTCGGTCCTCTCTATGTTTATGGAACTACAGAGTGACTTGCAATATCCTTAAAATGAACAGAAGGGGGTACTTTATCACTTAAATTGTTCAATTTTATCAATTATTTCAACTGTATTAGGATGTGCAGCAACATCCAACCACGGTTACCATTGTAAAGTAAACCATGCCTACTTATGTTTCAAATAAAAAATATTTGCCACCTCACAAATTATGTTTATGCACAGTAAAATATATCTAGTACTTATTAGTACCTGTTATACTCAAAGGTTAAATCAAAGGTTATATTAGCCTATTTTCTGTAAGATCCTATAGGAATGAAAAGCTGAAAGTGCAGAGCATACTTGCACAACATCCACACTGTACCTATTTTTTTTTACATCTGCTGTTATTATAAATTCAGACTGGGGAAGGGTGTTGTGGAGAGGTCTAGTACCAAAACATATGATCCTTTCAAAGCGAGTCAAAGGTTTGCCTTATTCTGCAAATGAGAAGCGTGTGCATCCATGTTGGACATGGCCATCTCTGCAGGGTCAACCACAAACCATTTTTCTTCACCCTCCACCTTTTGTTGATTTCGTTTTTTGTTGGTCTTCACACTCTGTGCACTTTACTACTGCTAACCAGTGCTAAAGTGCTTATGCTCTCTCCCCAAAATATGGTAAAATTGGCTTATCAATCAATCAGTCAATCAATCAATCAATCAATCAATCAATCATTTGTAAAGCGCACTACTCACCTGTGAGGGTCTCAAGGCGCCGGGGGGGAGGGGTGCTGCTACTGCTCGAACAGCCAGGTCTTGAGCAGCCTCCTGAAGGTTAGTAGGTCCTGGGTCTGCCGCAGGTGGATGGGGAGGGTGTTCCAGGTCTTGGCGGCGAGGTGGGAGAAAGATCTGCCGCCGGAGGTTGCTCTTCGGATGCAGGGGATGGTGGCGAGGGCGAGGTCGGCGGAGCGGAGCTGGCGGTTCGGGGTGTAGAAGGTGAGTCGTCTGCTGAGGTATGCTGGTCCGGTGTCGTGAAGTGCCTTGTGTGCGTGGGTGAGGAGCTTGAAGGTGATCCTCTTGTTGACGGGGAGCCAGTGCAGGTCTTTCAGGTGGGGTGTGATGTGGCTGTGGCGAGGGATGTCGAGGATGAGGCGTGCAGAGGCGTTCTGTATACGTTGCAGTCGTTTCAGGAGTTTGGCCGAGGCTCCTGCGTAGAGGGCGTTTCCGTAGTCCAACCTGCTACTGACGAGGGCCTGGGTGACCGTTCTTCTGGTTTCGGTGGGGATCCATCTGTAGATCTTGCGGAGCATGCGGAGCATGCGGAGGGTATTGAAGCAGGAGGATGAGACGGCGTTGACTTGCTTGGTCATGGAGAGTGCAGAGTCGAGGATGAACCCCAGGTTGCGTGTGTGGTCGGTGGGTGTCGGTGCTGCTCCCAGTGTGGTCGGCCACCAGGAGTCGTCCCAGGCTGAGGGGGTGGAGCCGAGGATGAGGACCTCTGTCTTGTCTGAGTTCAGTTACAGTCGGCTGTTCTTCATCCACTCGGCGACGGCCTTCATTCCTTCGTGGAGGTTGGTTTTGGCGGTGAAGGGGTCCTTGGTGAGGGAGAGGATCAGCTGGGTGTCGTCGGCATAGGAGATGATGTCATGCAATCGGGCTATGTGGGCGAGCGGTGCCATGTAGACGTTGAACAGTGTCGGGCTGAGGGATGATCCTTGGGGAACGCCGCAGATGATCTCGGAGGCTTCGGATCGGAAGGGCGGGAGGCGGACACACTGGGTTCTGCCGGAGAGGAAGGATGTGGCCCATTCCAGGGCCTTGTCTCGGATCCCTGCATTGTGGAGGCGTGTGCGTAGAGTGTGGTGGCAGACTGTGTCGAAGGCAGCTGAGAGGTCCAGGAGGATGAGGGCCGCGGTTTCTCCGTTGTCCAGCAGGGCCCTGATGTCATCGGTGGCGGCGATGAGGGCGATTTCGGTGCTGTGGTTGCTGCGGAACCCAGACTGGGACGGGTCCAGGATGTTGTTCTCCTCGAGGTAGCGGGTTAGTTGTCCGTTGACGATCTTCTCGATGACCTTCGCCGGGAACGGGAGCAGGGAGATGGGCCGGAAGTTCTTGAGGTCTCTCGGATCCGCCTTGGGTTTTTTGAGTAGGGCGTTGATCTCGGTGTGCTTCCAGCTCTCCGGGAAGGTTGCGGTCTCGAAGGAGATGTTAATGATCTTGCGGAGATGGGGTGCGATGGTGGCGCTGGCTTTGTTGAAGATGTGGTGCGGGCATGGGTCTGACGGAGAGCCAGAGTGGATGGTGTTCATGGTTTTGATGGTGTCGTCGTCGTTCACGTTGATCCAGGCGAGCAGGGGATCGGTGTGGATGGTGGGCAGAGAGTCTGAGGTGTCGGTGGCTGTCAGGGTGGTCTGGTTGTTGAAGCTGTCGTGAATGTTTGCGATCTTGCGGTGGAAGAAGGCGGCTAGGGAGTCGCACAGGTCTTGCGATGGTGGGATGTCGTTGGTGTTGGAGCTGGTGTTGGAGAGTTCCTTCACGATTGCGAAGAGCTCTTCGCTGTTGTGTGCGTTGTTGTCGAGGCGGTCCTTGAAGGAGGCCCTTTTGGCGGATAGGATGAGGTGATGGTGTCTGCGGATGGCGTTCTTGTGGGCTGCATAGCTGTCCGGTGTCTGTTCGAGGTGCCATTTCTTCTCGAGCTTTCGGCAGGTTTGCTTGGAGGCCTGGAGGTCGGCGGTGAACCAGCTGGCTTTTCTGTCGATGCATCTGTTGGAGGGTTTTTTGATCGGGGCGAGAGTGTTGGCGCAGTCGTTATACCCACTTGGCATATTTAATTTACTTGTGCGTCCCTTGTAGAGTGGCATACCATATACCCAAGGCCTGTAAATTAAATGGTAATATGGGCCAGCAATACTTATTGCGCCACCCACTTAGGTAGCACTTCAAAACATGTCGCAGGCTTGGCATTGCAGCCTGAATGTAGTTTTAAAGTGGCATGTCGGCTTGGCATTAAAACCCCCTTGCCAAACCTTAAACTCCCATTTTATTACATATAAGTCACTCCTATGATAGTCCCTAGGTAGTTCATAGGGCAGGTTGCTGTGTAATTAAAAGATTGGATATGTACTTTTAAGTTCTACATAACCTGGTAGTGAAAAAAAATCCAAATTCGTTTTATACTACTGTGAGGTCTACCCCTCCCATTAGATAACATTGGGGATTCCTTATTACATTTAATAAGCAGTAATTTCCAAATGGGAGATGTTTGGTGTCTTTAAAATTGTGGTAAAGAGCCCAATTTAATCGTAAAGTCAGGTTATTGATCACACTTTTTATAATTCCACTTTTAGAAAGTTGCAAAAAGAACAACTGATGGACAGAATGCTGAACAATATCAAACATTCACCCAAGTACAGAGATCTGGGCCTAAATCCATAGTATTTTTGCTCCCCATGCCATTCCAGTTTAAACCCAGCCATATGCAAATCAGTCTTGACCCTTCTCCCCATGGGAACAGTCCAGCCTGAACTGCCTTTTAGAAAATTGGCATTTTTCTGCCCTTAGCCAGTTTGTGCCTGTAGCCTGGTCTGGGTCACATGACTAGGTGTAACCGACAGTTTGACTTGTGAACTCCTTCCAGACAGTCACACTATGTGGGGTTAGGTGTGCCTCAAAGGGCCACTTGCTGGCAGGATAGAGGGGCGGAGCTGAGCACAGCCCCACTTGCAACTCAATAGCCTGTGCTCTGCTTTCACACAAAGGGCATAACGATTCCACATTGCCACCACAGCCAGCTTGGAGCCAAGGCAGGGGAGGTAGGAAATTTAATGTACTTCAAAGCCACTGTCTAGAAGCTTCTCCCACCTTCCAGAACCAGGGCACCAGGGTATAAAAAGAGGGACCTCAGACACAAACTCTTCAGTACAGTTCTGGACCTGTGGACAGACTGCCCGAAAGAAGTACTGCTACTCTGCTAGATTGCCAATCTAGATGACTGCTGCCCAGCTGAATTGCTGCCCTGTTTGTCCTACTGCTCTGCTACTTTTTGCCTGGGGACAATAACTGGATCTTTAACTGTCCTAGGACCTCCAGAATGACTCACAAGGGCAAGTTTGCTGGCCTCCTGTTCAGAGCCATAGGACACAAAATGCTTCCTCCATCTTGAAACCGAGCCTGGGCCCAGCCTGTGTGATTCCTGATCCTCCAAGTGGTGCCCCTCCAGTCCTGGACCATTGGAAGTGGTGCGAAGTGGTGCTAAAGTTGCCCAGATGGCCAATCTCAAAACTGATGGTTTTGGCCAGAACCTGCTCTGAGAACTACGAGGAGACCAGGACCAATCGGGTCGCCTATCTGCCCGAGGTACAACGTCAGTGAGATTGACTTCACGGCTTCTCCAGCTCTGTTCTTCTCCACAGCAGCAAATCCGTTTCAGCGGTCCTTTGCCAAAGGTGTATCCGGCCTCATGGAACTGTCCTAGGCTATAGCCCTCTGACTTGTCCCGCTGGAGATTTTCGACTTCCATTTCAGAGATTAAGTCCAAATGTAGAAATCTTCTCTGCGGCTTCAACTCATGGCTATCCGGCAACAACGCTCCCTCTCTGGACACCTTCTGCAGCCTTGCTGTACGGGACCTTACCTTCTCAGAACATTTTTCTCAAGAATTTTTTGAATTCCGAAGGTAAGCAGTGACCGGGCCCAATCCACTGCTTGTAACCAAAACCGCGCTCCATCATATTTTTTGATTATTTTTAGATTATGACCTGGTCTAACTTGACTAGATGTCCGCTATTGGCGAATTGATCTTTTAGGCGCAAGTTTTCACTAAAAACATTAAAAATTCATAACTCTGGTTGTACTGATTTTGCCGTTTTGGATTTTTCTTGTGTTGTGTTTTCCCTTTATTACTGTTTGTGTGCTGCATAAATACTTTACAAGTTTTTGTTTTCAGAAAAAGGTTCAAGGGTTCTCTTCCTGGAGGTAATTGCCTTTAATCCTATTTTTAGGGGAGGCTATTCTCGAGGTACTGAACCTTTTTTACCTCAGTTAAGTAACAGTTAGGGGTATGTGAATACCTCCTCCTCCATTTCACAGTGCTCCTCCATTAGCAGATATAATTCACAGTTCCAGGTGGTGATTTTAAATTTATTTATTGATTTAGATATCCAGTATTTGTTGCAAAGTGAGGTACAGTAAAAGATCTTCAACAGCCGACAGGTGTTTCGCCCTTCAGGGTCAATCAGAACAGGGCTTCCTCAAAGCTGAAATAAGATCGAATGAGAAATCTGTAATACTTTGTACGGACTGAAAGACATAGTCACCACCAAGTGCTATGTGAAGTGGTTAGGTAATAATCGTGAATTATATGCCATGCATTAGAATTCGAGTATTCTTAAAGTGGTGTTAGTAGAAACAGTGAATGAGGAAGTGTAAAGGTCAAAAAGTGAAGTTAGAGAATGTTGCAACGGCTTACAGGCGCAAAATGTTGGAATTCGCACATGATTTAGTTCTGGTGCTGGTATTTAGACATCAGGTATTAGAGATATGATATATCTAATGATAGTACCATGCAAGTCGCTTATTATTACTGGCCGGAAAGTCATCTCTAGCTGTGATACTAATATTAAAAAAGAGTGAGTTGGTGCCATAAACCCAGGTTGTAAGGCAGAAATTTTTGCATTAGTGTTGTATACCTTTCACAGTAATAACATCAGGTTTTTCAAAGTCAGCTCAGGGTAAGTAAATCTTGTGGCACAAAAGTCATTCAGCATATATATTCTAAGACATAAGAAATGCAATACCATTTGTTTACATTGAATACAAAGTGCATTTCTAAACAGTAGCTTAAATAGTTTTTTTTTTTAAACATTACAATTCTCCATTGCGAGTAGCGTCCTACTGCTTATTGTTTCAATACCCCCAAGCAATGCAAAGTATCACCGCTCTATAGGGCGCAGACAGTAAGATCACAGATTTTGGTAGCGCTTATACGTCATAACATCACTGGGTTAAAATATTGCTGAGGAATGCATAGCAACATGTTTAGAAAATAGATGTTAAAGTGAGTAAGATAATGACATATGGTATCCCCATAACTCAGGGCTAGGGATCTTTTAACTTTTCGAGTGGCTCATGATATTCCTTTCAAATGGCAATAGCAGGTACAGCGTTATACTGCTCTGCTAATTTCGATCTATATAATAGCGCGCAATCAGCTGTAGATTCGGACTGCAGAGTCCGTGAAGAGAGGTGTCACCCGGATGTTAATAAGGTGAACGCAAGTTTTTTCAAGCTTTATTCGCGAATTTGTGTATATAAAAAAGATTTTAGACAGGCATTACAGTGAGACGCTCTGCTAGTTCTTGTTCTCAAATGGGCTGTACAGTAAATTGATTCGGGCTTTAGGGTCCGTGACTTGCCAACAATTTAGTAGCAAATCGATTTGGGCAAAATTACGAAAGGTTGGAGAGAGCTGTTGGGCCTGTTTCACTTACTTGTCTGCGGTCTGTGTGGCAGCGTGCTTCCTAGTGCGATCTGCCAGTCATGTGTACGCATGGTGTGCGGACGCCATAATTAATGTCTGACATGCTTGAAACGCAGTGTTTACCTATGCATAGGACGGGGCCGCCATCTTTGAGAGGTCATTTAACGCTAATAGGTAGCTGTTTAGATGAAACACTGACAGAATTAAGCAGAGTTGGTATCTATGAAGAGTTTTGAAAAGAAATCCAATGTATGGATATCAATTAGCTTTAATGCGCTCGAAATATGTTAACGTACAATGAGAGTTAAATCAACACTGGTGGCAGCATTATTCTATGATAAAAGGAGGCCGCCATCTTATAATGGTCAGATGGATAATCGGCATAGATAGATTCTCCGATGGACGGTCATGTATTGGGGAAGATAAAATATGGAAATTAAATCTTATTTTTGGGGCAGCCATAAATTATGTTCCAACCTATTTTATATACATACTGCGTAATTAGTAATGGATTATGTGTGATGAATAAAATGCAAGGTAGAAGAAATGGACCCAAAAGGACCAAGGTAGGGAAGCATAAAGGGATGGTTATGGCACCTTTTCGAGCAGGGTGTGACTAGCCTGATTTGATTAGTTCAGGCTATGTAGATAAAGTGTCAATCTACTAATAATGGTCTAAATACGTATATATAGGAGTTGGGCGGGGGGCCCCCAAATGATGGCGGTGCTAAGTCAAGTTCGGGTAAAGGTATATACTGAGTAAGTACAGAGAAGAGCTCACTATTTTGTGGATGGCATTGTCAATGGGCATCTTTAAATATAAGGACTATGGGGGCGTAAGCGAGGGAATATAGATTGGGAATGGAGCTAGGGTGGTATTAACCATATCCGTATTTGATGATCAGGACTGTGATCACATATGCCTATAGACGTTCAATTCATATCTATTATGGTGCATGAGAGTCTCATGTTATTTCCTCTTCCCTTCTGGTAGAACGAGGATTGAGTGTCTCCTATGGTTCATTGGTTACAGCCAGTAGTGCCACTCAGGGTCTCTGTTTAGGCCACTAGCTACCGTGTCGTAGCGGATGATGAGGGCACATTCTCGTTGGCGTAGTCTGAGTTCCAAGATTCCTCCTCTTGCATGTGTTTTCATTTTGATCAGACCGCAGAGGCTAAGAGGTCGTTGGTGTGGATGATGTTTCAAAAAGTGGTTGACTAATGGTTGTTTATCATCATCTTTGTGGATGTTGTGGTAGTGTTCTTGGATTCGTGTTTTCAATGGTCTGATTGTACTCCCTATGTAGTTTTTGTTGCAGGCACATGAAATTAGATAGACTGTATTGGTACTTTCACAGTTGATGAAGTCTCGTATTTGGTGAAGGTGTCCATTTATTACTGTTTCTTTGGTTCTTGTTTTCCCTAGTTTGCAGATTGAGCAATTTAAACAGGTATAAAATCCCTTTAGTTATTGCAGAAAGGATTTTGAGTCTTTTTTCTCCTGAAAGAAAGATGGGCAGAGATCTTCTTTTAAGTTTTTACATTGTTGGAAGCTTAACTGAGGGGCATAGCTGAGGGCATCTGAGATTGTCTGATTTTGAATAAGTAGGTTCCAGTGTTTTTGGAGAGTTTTACGAACATGATGTTGACCATTATTATATTTGGTTACGAAACGGATGATCGGAATTTGGGCCGTAGATTTCGTATTGTACAGTAAGGTTTTACGATCTTGTTGTGCAAAATGATGTTGTTTTTGAACTAGTTGAGTTTGGTCGTATCCTCTCTTTCTTAGGCGTTCAGCAATCTCCATGGATTTGTTTTCATACTCCTGCAATGTGCTGCAGTTGATTCGTGCTCTCCGGTATTCCCCAGATGGAATATTTGAAATGGTGTGGCGCGGATGGCAACTTGACGCATGGAGGACTGAGTTAGCAGCTGTCGGTTTTCTATACATTTTTGTATGAAGGGTGTTCTGTTCTACATATAGTGTCAAGTCTAAGAATTCTATTTCTGTTTTTGAGATAGTATGTGTGATTTCTAAGCCCATTTGTTGGGTGAGAGGCTGTTGATGAATTGTTTCAGGAGTGTTTCAGGTCCTTGCCAGATGAGTAGTATATCGTCGATATACCGTCCCCAGAAAACTATGTTTCTGGAGAGGTGTTCCGAGTTGTCATTCCATAGCCATAGGCGTTCTACATCTCTCATCAGTAAGCAGGCATATGGAGGAGCGAATTTAGCTCCCATGGCGGTCCGCTGGAGTTGCAAATAGAAGTCGCCATTAAAGAGGAAGTAATTATTTTTCAGACAAAACTCCAACATCTCAGTGAACATCCGATTTCTCCCCAACAGGTGCACTGATCTTGTTTGTAAGCATTTTTTTATAGCTGCAAGTCCATCCTTATGTTTTATGGAGGTGTAAAGACTAACAACGTCTATTGTTATTAAGAAAAAGTGGGTTGCCATGTGATATTTTGAAGTTTCTGTAGGACATCCATTGTGTCCCGAATATACGATGGTAGGTCCTTCATAAATGGCTGTAATTCGGTGTCAACAAATTATCCAAGGTTGTAGCAAATGGAATCTATACCTGCAATGATCGGTCTGCCTTTAGAAGGAATGCCAGGCTTATGAACCTTGGGTAGTAGGTATAATGTAGGTGTTACTGGGTTTTCAATGAGAAGGTGTTTTTTCTCTTCAAATGTGAGTAGACCGCACTAGGAAGCACGCTGCTACACAGACCGCAGACAAGTAAGTGAAACAGGCACAACGGCTCTCTTTAACCTTTCGTAATTTTGCCCAAATCGATTTGCTACTAAATTGTTGGCAAGTCACGGACCCTAAAGCCTGAATCAATTTACTGTGCAGCCCATTTGAGAACAAGAACTAGCAGAGCGTCTCACTGTAATGCCTGTCTAAAATCTTTTTTATATACATGAATTCGCGAATAAAGCTTGAAAAAACTTGCGTTCACCTTATTAACATCCGGGTGACACCTCTCTTCAAGGACCCGGCAGTCCGAATCTACAGCTGATTGCGCACTATTATATAGATCGAAATTAGCAGAGCACTTTAACGCTGTACCTGCTATTGCCATTTGAAAGGAATATCATGAGCCACTCGAAAAGTTAAAAGATCCCCAGCCCTGAGTTATGGGGATACCATATGTCATTATCTTACTCACTTTAACATCTATTTTCTAAACATGTTGCTATGCATTCCTCAGCAATATTTTAACCCAGTGATGTTATGACGTATAAGCGCTACCAAAATCTGTGATCTTACTGTCTGCGCCCTATAGAGCGGTGATACTTTACATTGCTTGGGGGTATTGAAACAATAAGCTGTAGGACGCTACTCGCAATGGAGAATTGTAATGTTTAAAAAAAAACTTTTTAAGCTACTGTTTAGACATGCACATTGTATTCAATGTAAACAAATGGTATTGCATTTCTTATGTCTTAGAATATATATGCTGAATGACTTTTGTGCCACTAGATTTACTTACCCTGAGCTGACTTTGAAAAACCTGATGTTATTACTGTGAAAGGTATACAACACTAATGCAAACATTTCTGCCTTACAACCTGGGTTTATGGCACCAACTTACTCTTTTTTGATATTAGTATCACAACTAGAGGTGACTTTCCGGCCAGTAATAATAAGCGACTCGCATGGTACTATCATTAGATATATCATGTCTCTAATACCTGATGTCTAAATACTAGCACCAGAACTAAATCATGTGCAAATCCCAACATTTTGCGCCTGTAAGCCGTTGCAACATTCTCTAGCTTCACTTTTTGACCTTTATACTTTTACACTTCCTCATTCACTGTTTTCTAGTAACACCACTTTTAGAATACGCGTATTCTACTGCATGACCTATAATTCACGATTATTACCTAACCACTTCACATAGCACTTGGTGGTGACTATGGGGCCGATTCCGATTCGGGCCGGAAATCTCTCCGACCGAGCCGGATCCGGAGAGATTTCCAACCGAGCCGGACTCCCGCAGTCCGACCGAGCGAGTACGATGCGGCCGTATGCTGCCCGACTCGATTCGGTCGGACTCCCATTGAAGTCAATGGGAGCTGGTCGTACAACGCGTACACGGGCTCCCATTGACTGAATGGGTACGTCGCGAACAGGGGGGCCCTCTACAGTGGGTACGCGTCGGTGCGACTCGCACCGTACATGCATGTTTAGGGGGGACCCTTGGGTCCCCCCTGTGTGCGACCCATGCGGCTACGCATGCAGGGGGGTCCGACACGGACCCCCGAAGTCCGGCTCCGACAGCTCTTTGGAGCCGGACGCTACGAGTCGGTCGGGCTGTTCGAAGCGCGCATCGTACTTGCTCGGTAGGGAAACGTCTCCATTGCGTGGTGCGAGCCGTGTCTGTACGAGTCGGTCGGAGCGGTTCGGACCCGGGAACGAGTCGGTCGGCGATTTTGCGTGCGCTCGCATCGTACTTGCTCGCTGGGACGACTGTTCGAATCGGTCGGGAAAAAGGCCTCCGAATCGGATCCGGTTCAGCAGAATCCGATTCGGAGCCCCACCGGCCGAGATCGGAATCGGCCACTATGTCTTTCAGTCCGTACAAAGTATTACAGATTTCTCGTTCGATCTTATTTCAGCGTTGAGGAAGCCCTGGTCTGATTGACCCTGAACGGCGAAACACGTGTCGGCTGTTGAAGATCTTTTACTGTACCTCACTTTGCAACAAATACTGGATATCTAAATAAATTTAAAATCACCACCTGGAACTGTGAATTATATCTGCTAATGGAGGAGCACTGAGAAATGGAGGAGGAGGTATTTACATACCCATAAATACTTTACACATTGCCTCTAAGTTAAGCCTGAATGCTTTTTGTGCCAAGCTACCCAGGGTTAAGCACAGGTTAATTTAATGACTTTTTGTGGTTCACCCTGCAAGGGATTGTGGCTGTTGTTTGACCAGGGCTTACACCTCAGTCAACCAACAACCCAATTTCTCACAATCCAGAACCTAGCATGTCTGATTTACCATGTGAATCGAAAGGATCTCATCAGAAAATATATGCAGTTGAAATTAGGTGGTAAATAATCTTATTACACTAAAAACATTCTAGATTATATAGAAGATATTCCATGGCTAGATAACATAATCTAGAGATACTTCAAAAGAAACAGATCTGGGATACACAAAACAATGTCCAAGACGCTAGATGGTTAAAAAACAATATGTACATATGCACACACTTACAAATGGTGCAGAGACAGAATATCGAGTTGGAAATGTCGACATACACAAATATTGAGTTGGAAATATCGTGATGCAGAAATATCGACAGCAAGAATATCGTGGTCAAGAATATCGACTTGGAGGTAAGAAATATCGTTTTCGAAAATATCGAAGTCATTAATATCGTTTGCAAAAATATAGTTGTTTAAAATATCGATGTTTTAATTAGTGTTATGTATTTTAGTATGTATTTCAAAAGTATGTGAACAATTTTTTTGTATAAGTATTGCTTTTGTTTTTTAATATATGTGTTACGTTTTTAGTAGTTATTAATATTATTTTATTACATTTTGCGTTTTTTAGTTCTGTAGCGGGTTGTGGGTTTATAGGGGAACAGGGTGGGAAGTAATTTAATTATAATAAATTAATTATTATTTTTTATTTATTAGTATTTATTTAATTTAGATTTTATAGTGTTAATTGTGGGCATTAATTTATTATTAATTAATTATTAATTGGTTAATTATTATAATGAATTAATTGGTAATTATGTTAATTGTGTCATTTTTTAGGAGCGGGTTATGGGTTTATAGGGGAATAGGGTGGGAAGTAATTTAATTATAATAAATGTATCAATATTTTTTATTTATTAATATGTATTTAATTTATATTTTATAGAGTTAATTGTGGGAATTAATTTATTATTAATTATTTATTAATTGGTTGTTAATTATTATTAATTAATTAATTGGTAATTATGTTGTGTCATTTTTTTAGGAGCGGGTTGTGGGTTTATAGGGGACTAGGGTGGAAAGTAATTTAATTATAATAAATGTATTCATATTTTTTATTTATTCATATTTATTTAATTTATATTTTATAGTGTTAATTGTGGGAATTCATTTATTATTAATTATTTATTAATTGATTGTTAATTATTATTAATTAATTAATTGGTAAATAATTATGTTAATTGTGTTATTTTTTTAGGAGCGGGTGGTGGGGTTTATAGGGGAATATGGTGGGAAGTAATTTATTTATAATTAATTAATTATTATTTGTTAATTAATGTTAATTAATTAATTAAAATTTAAATATGGCAATTGTGTAATTAATTTTAGATGTGAGTTGTGGGGTTTATAGTGGTAAAGGGTGGGAAGTAAATTATTTTAAATTAATTAATAAGTTGTTGTTAATTGATATTAATTTATTAATGTAAAATTAGTTATGGAAATTGTGTAATGATTTTTAGGTGTGGGTTGTGGTGTTTATTGGGGTAGAGGGTGGAAAGTAATTTATGTTTAATTAATTAATAATTAGTTGATCATTAATATTAATTCATCAATTCATAGATATTTATGGTAATTGTTTATTTTTATTTTGTGTGTGGGTTTTGGTTTTACAGGGGTAACGTTTGGGGAGTAAATTATTTTTATCTGTTTTAATTTGTTTTTTAATTAATAATAATTCTTTAATTGATAATTAATTATGTTAATTATGGAGGTACATTTTTTTAAAATTTAGATGTGTGTTGTGAATTGTGTGGTGTTATACAGTAGGAAATAAAAAGATTAAATTTATGTAATAATTAATGTTTTTGATTATAAATAATTTCTATTAAAAATAGTTATTTGTTTGTAAATTATTTTTAATTTTTATAAAAATATTCTTTCTAGTTATTTGTTAGATCTTTTTAACATTATAATATGTGTCTATCTTTTGTAAATTTTTAATATTTTTATATTTGTTTTCTTTTTATAAATCTGTTGTGTTGTAGTTGATATTTTGTTTGTTTTTAATTTTGAACTAACTCCAATGGGAATATTAATTTTTACCCCTCTGCTATCCAACACTTTCCCTACTGTTGCACTCACTAGAGTGGGAATAGTAATTTTTACCCCTCCGCTTTCCAACACTTTCCCTACTGTTGCACTCACTGGAGTGGGAATATTAAGTTTTACCCCTCCGCTATCCAACACTTTCCCTTCTGTTGCACTCACTGGAGTGGGGATAGTAATTTTTACCCTCCGTTATCCAACATTTTCCCTACTGTTGCACTCACTGGAGTGGGAATATTAAGTTTTACCCCTCCGCTATCCAACACTTTCCTTACTGTTGCACTCACTGGAGTGGGGATAGTAATTTTTACCCCTCCACTATCCAACATTTTCCCTACGGTTGCACTCACTGAAGTGGGAATAGTAAATTTTACCCCTCTGCTATCCAACACTTTCTCTATGGTTGCACTCACTGGAGTGGAAATAGTAATTTTTACCCCTCCGCTATCCAACACTTTCCCTACTGTTGCACTCACTGGAGTGGGAATAGTAGTTTTTACCCCTCCGCTATCCAACACTTTCCCTACTGTTGCACTCACTGGAGTGCAAAATTTAAGTTTAAAGGCTATTAAATATTTTAATTTTTTAATTTATAATATAATGTTTTATGTTATAGATGTATGTATATATATATATATTTGTAAATTTTTATATATTTATAAAATTTAAAAATAAATTAAAATTAATAGTTTATTAATTGTTTAAAGTAAATATATATATATGTATATATATATTACATTTTATATATGTATGTTTACATTTTTTTAAATTACATTTTTTGCTTATATTTGTTTAAATGTATATAATTTTTTTTAAGTTAATTTTATTATTTAATATATTTAACATTATTTTTTATATATATAAAAAAATCGATATTTTGTACATCTATGTTTTTTACATCGATATTTTTTTTTCAATATTTTTATACTTACCATTATAAATATAGGATGCCGATATTTTTGACATCGATATTTATGACTCAATATTTGTGTATGGGGATATTTTGGGCATCGATATTCTATCAGGGAACCCTTACAAATGCTTACACATACACGTGCACACACACACATACATGGACGTTGTCTAGGGGTCACCAGGGGTTGCAGCGGAGACACCTGCTTTACCCCTTGCAGCCCCTGGCTCTGCCTTTGCGACCCCTGGACTTAGAGGTGGCCAAATCAGTTCCAAGAGCACAGGTCCAGCTCTGCATTCCTTATTTTCTGCCCATTTTTCATTATACTAATAATAAATATTATTCTATTATTCACTATTAGTGTAATAAAAAATGAAGTGGTAGCTATGGTATGTAAAAACTGTTTTAATTTATGTTGTGTGCGTTCATGCGGGTCAGAGTGTGTTTATGTGAAACAGCACATGTGGATGTGTGAGCATGTGTGTGTGAGTGAGAGTTAGTGACAGGTAGTGAGTGAGATTGAGGCCCAGATTTACTATCTTTTATGCAAGGTAACCAAAGTTGCTGTGCTGCCTTGTATCAAAGGGAGAGAGAAAAAATGCAAAATATCTTCTAAGATATGGCACATTTTTTCTCTCCCTGTGGCCTGGTGCACTTTTGGTTGCCACACACCTTTGGACACAAGTAGTGTCCGTAGCCTGTGCCCCATAGTGCAAGTGTGCGTGCAATTTCTGAAGCATAGCTTTTGCACTGGAAGGGGTCCCTTCAGTATGAAGGAAATGCTTTAAGGCTTTCCCACTTTGTATGTGTGCTGTACAATGCAGCACACGTACAAAATGAAAAGATTTGGAGAAATGAAAACATTTCTCCTCTTAATGCCTGCCTCAAGGAGTCCACCCATGGGATTCTCCCTTGATGCAAAATTACAAAGCAGAGCATATCACAATTTTGCGTCACTCAGGTATACTATCCAAGGCAAATCAGTATTGCGTTGGACAGTAAATCCTACTCTAACACTTTGTGCCGGGTTAGTGTCCTACAAGTGCTGCATACAGTGCAAAGCATTTAACCTGGGCCTGAGTGTCAGTAAGTATGTGACTATGATTGAGACTAAGAGCGAATGCAAGTGAGTGAGTGAGAAAGAAAATAAGAATAAGTGTAAAGGAGTGTAAGAGAGTGTGAGTGTGATGTTAAGTTCATGTGATATGCCTTCTTGGAAAAAATCAGGGTCAAGGGCCATATGATGTCAATTCCTGTGATGTCATTAAGGTAATAGAGTATGTGATGTCACTTCTGCTACCCCTGGCAATTTCACATGGAGCTCACAACAGAACCGTAGTGACTGCGAATAGATCTGCGGGTAAAATCTAAACGACAGATGGCATTCATTCTGGCATTGAATAGGTTTGGTGTATGAATCTAAAAATCAGCTTTAATCATGCAATAGCAACAATAGGGCCAGTTAGCACATTTTTGAAGGAAAGATTTCAGATGATGAGACAACCCCCCCTAATGCTGATAATTAAATGGCCCTTTAGTTCAACTTAATCCTCTCTTGGGTGAGGGAAATTGAACAATGCCTTGCCCAAGGTTTCACTATCATATATGCACACTATTGTGTCAAACCTCTTGTCCTCTTAAATTTGCTATTGTCAGGGAGGCGTGAAGACAGTTTACAAGTCATGAAAGAATGAGTGAAGAAATACTCATAAAGTACACATTCACATGCTACATATAAGGGAGTAGGAGAGTGAAGGTTGATCAAAACAAGCTTCAGAAGACAGAGATTACTAGACAAAAGTACCTTTAAATTTGTTTTTAAATGCAGGGGCGTAACAATAGCCCCCTCAGCCGCCGTGGTGTGGGGGGGGGGGGCGAGTTCCAGGAGTCCTCCACCGGCACTGTGCACAGGCAGCAGGCCCCTGGCCTGAGAGCACCCAACTGGGTGCAGAGCAAAGGGGCCCCCCTTGACGTACTCTGCAGGGGGGCCCTCAAGTTGCGTTACGTCACTGCCTAAATGTAAGTTGAATCAGTATTTCCTGATGTTATATGGAAGGGCGTTCCATAACATCAGAGCTAAACTGGAATGGTTCAGCTCCCGCAGGTGGCGTGCCTGGATCTGGGAGTTAGCAGACGATGCTTGGATTTGGATCGAAGAGAAGGAAGACCTAGGGCCGTACCACCTAAAGGGAGCATTGAGTATGCTAATTTATGACAGGTCTCTGCCACAGTTTTGGGCTGACTGGTGTCTTCAATAATTGAAGAGCTGGAGCAGTGGTATTTTACCACTGTAGACAGTGATATATGGTGATCTGAAAATGGAACGCTAAAGGAAAATGCTGCTTTTCACTGGAAATGTAGGATTTTGTGACAGCAACAATACAACACAGGAACGTTGCATGAATCGAAATAATAACAAAACATAATAAGGCACAACAAAACAGTCAAAACAGCATGCCGCAAAGCAACGACAGTACAACGTATGAATAACACAATGCAACAATGCTATACAAAAACATATTAGCACAAAAAGCAACACAAAGCATCACCACCACAACAAAATGCAAAACAATAAATATGCAAAATTATACTGCCACATTACCACCCCTAGAAATCTGCTTTCATAATAAAATGTGCTTGCACCAAGCATTGACTCAGTAGGCACGAAAAACATCCATTAATGCCAGTCAAAAACGTTCTGTGATCCAGTCTTTGGAGTTAGTTTTTCCGCCGTAAGAGTGGGTGATGCGGGGAAGACACATAGGGCCCACGAAAAGGGTCTTAGAAGGTCCATTCATTATAGGAGAAAAAAAATTCTTTACCCAGTCCTGGGCTAACAATCACAAACAACAGGCATTCCAGAATGTTGCTTCAACTGATGGCACCTGCTTGCCTTCTGAGGTGTATCGTGACATCATTCACCGCATGGCCCCTTTACATTTTATGCAGAGTATTCTTATAATGAAATAATGATGGATGTGTGACACTGAGAGGAGACAGTGTAATGTACTGTGTAATATCTGTACATATCATTGCAGTAAAAGAAACATGGCTAATTAACAGCAACGGGCAAAAATATTAGATTAGTTGTATACTTTTCCAATCCTTTAATAATTCATGATTGATCGGTAAAAAAGTTGATGTATTGCTGCGCATATGCTTTTTATGAAAACCAGTATGTGAAATAAACATTTACGACACAGTAAGAAAGCAACAAAGGGCTCAGTGGAGCCCAATCTCCTGAGTGACTACACCCCAGGAAACAAGGGCTTGCACAGGAAAAATGAGCTGTTTGTCAGCCGGGCACAGATCCAGCTTGTATCGGAGGTCTGTCTGTGGCAGTCAAAAGAGAACTGTGGGCTATGACTAGAAGAAGCAATTCCTTAATACTTGCTTGTGGTGATGCACAAATGAAAACACATGCCAGGCTCAATCAAAGAACCGGCACCCCTCTAACACGATTATTACCATATTAACTATCCCTGCCTGAAAACAACATTAGCACAAGGCACATTTCATCATTTAGAGAGCATTCCCATTGCAGCATTTCAACTTTCAGATTATTTTCGGTAGAAATGCAGGTCGATTGGTCATCTGCCATTCGTCTTCATGAGATTTCTGAGCTGTGAGGTCTCACATTCATCACCTAACAACTGTCCTTTGAGCCAGCATTGGAAAAGGTACCTCAACACGCAGATAATCTCTTTCTATAAGATGTTTGAACTGTATTTCAACCCATGCAGTGTGCTTGATCTGTATTCTCATTAGTAAGAGTGCATTTTGAGAGGATTAACTAAGTTAGTGTTTAGTCAAGTCTGGTCTGTTGGCTGAGTGGACCCATGCATTCAACCATCATCAAAAATTCTTTATTCGATTATTTTAAAACCATAAAAGTTGCTGTGAATAAAAACATGCAGTACAATGATACAACTATACACTAAGCGAACAGAGGGGTCGATTAGGATGGCGGACGGACTGGAGTCCGTCCGCCATCCTGTTGTAAACCAGGACCGTCCGCCATGCCTGCGGCGGTCCCGCAACACAAATTAGGATGCGACCGCCACCATGGCGGTCGCATTCTTCATTTTAACATTGCGGCGGGTGCTGCTGAAAGCAGCACCCGCCGCAATGTTAAAATCGCATGTTGTATATTTCACTGCGCTACATGGAAGGCACCACACGTTGCCTGCCACTTGGTGCAGTGAACTGCAGGGGGTTACCATGGGTACCATCCAAGTGCACCCCACCTCCCCCTGACACAAGGGGGGCCTGCAACGGGCCCCCGTAACCAATCCCCACATGCCTTTCCATGGCGGCAACGCCGCCATGGAAAGGCCGCTTTTTGCCAACATCCTAATTTGGTGGACGATGCCTGCTAGGCACCGCCACCATTTTAGGCACCCTGCACCGTCCGCCAGGCAATGGGAAAGATTGCCTTTGGCGGTACTGTGGCAGACGGACTTTGCGTCCGCCGCGGTACCCACCGCCATCCTAATTAGGCGGTGGGCAGGGCCGGACTGGGAACAGAAACCGGCCCTGGCAGACTGCTCAGCCGGCCCCCCCTGGGGTGAGGGGGAGTGCAGCCGAGCAGTTTGCAAGGGCCGGTTTCGGCCGATTTTGTTACAGGGGGCCGATATTGCCGACCCCCAATAACAAAAACGGCCTCCCAGGTGCCCAAAACCGGCTCCCACCCTAGCGGCCTACCGGGGAAACGCCCGGTGCCCGCTATGGCCAGTCCGGCCCTGGCGGTGGGTAAATCGCTGTTTGATGGCGGAAGGACCGCCACCACAGGGCCGGCGGTTGCCACCGCAGGGCCGGCGGTGGCGGTCCTTCCGCCATCCTAATGAGCCCCAGAGAGTGAAGGAACAGAGAGTGAAGGTTAAAACAAAACATGAATCCATCGATACAGAGAGTAAATAACAATCTAAGGTAAAAGTATTAAAATCATAAAATCTTCTTCAGGTTTAACTAGCAAATCACTTTCAATAGAATAACTGGTTTCAACAATGCCGTCTGCGCCTGACCGCCCCGGCTAGAAAACTAGCCACATTAAAACAAGCACATTCATTGGGCAACACTCCACAGGCTGCAGTCCTGAATATCGAGCATACCAATGTCGCCCTGCAAAAATACTGTCAAGGTCAAAATATCGACGACTTGAAATAATTATCCTATACTTTTAATTAAAGTAACATCAATATTGATTCCAAAATACTGCCATGCAAAAACTGCAGAAGGTAAACACTATTTACTACCGAAATATAGAGTAGAATAATATTGAGTTTTAAAAACTCCATTCCAACAAATATTGGTGTTAATACGTATAACTGGGGTTGGAATATGTACTATTCTAATGACAGTGTACAAACTTTGAGGTAATTGTATAAAATTTGAGTTGTGGTGACATTATTATTCCTACAAACGCATTTAATTAGGGAGGAGAAATATTTACTATTCTAACTCCAGTTCTACAAAGAGTGGGGTAAGTGCATATAATTCGGGAATGGGTTTATTTTCTATTCTAACTCTAGTCTACAACCTTGAGGAATGTGTTTGTAATTAGGAGATCACTCCTACAAAGACAAATACAGTGCATATGATTAGGGAGGGGACATATTTACTATTGTAATGCAAGTCCTACGAAGAGTAGTGTAAGTGTATTTGATTGGGGAAGGGGCATATTTACTATTCTAACTCTAGTCTGACAAACATTGGGGTAGGTGCATACAATTGGGAGGAAGAGTTAATTTTCTACGGTAACTGCGGAGAAACAAACTTTGGACTGTGTGCTTAAATGTATCAATGTCACAAGAATTAAAAAATTGTTGGTATGGCCAAAATATAATTTTTATGAAAATATATTTTTGGCTTCAATTTATAAATGCAAAATCCAATTTCACACACTTTTAAAAAATGTACAATAATATGAAAATGTAACTAATATAGTAAAAAAATAGTTTAAATAGAAATTATTACAAAACAACTGTATTAAAATACATATATTTTAGATTTTGGTAATCATTGATTTATTTATTCAATTGAATAAATATGATTAGATGCATGATTTAATTTAAGAAAAAACATATTTAGATACTTAGACCATTCATGGCCATCACAAAGATAGGGACAGGAATAGCGTTATGCCCCAGGGTCACGTGCTCCTAGAGCAAAGCAATTCAAAGCAAGCCTGATGTTATTTTTAATAATGATGCAGCTTACTTTGCCATAGTACTAGATGGTGCCATGTGCCGCAGCTTTGATATCTTCTTTTTCCCCAGAGGACTTGCATGTTTATATATATTTTAACCATAGTTAGAATTAAGTGCTTATGGCACCTAACAGAAAAGGAGAAATGTCCAGTGGAACCAGCATCACTTTGTTGACTCTGGTTCCTACAAACTTCAGACAATCCTGGTACCAGGCCCGGCTTTAGCGCTGGTGGCGCCCAGTGCGACAATCATTTTTGGCACCACCATGACCTCCTCCTCAGATTCTCTCACAACCACCGGGCCAAAGTGCCCCTCATCTCTCTAATCATAAGTTATTGCTAAACACAGTACCCCCCCTCTCCCTGAGGTCAGTGCCCCCTCCACAGGTCAGCGCCCAGTACGGCAGCACCAGTCGTACTGCCCTAAAGCCGGCCCTGCCTGGTACCATTGCAGTGGGCAACAGTGAGGCAACTCTTATTCAGGGTATGCAGACTTTGACATGCGTCGCTCTTCCCGACAGGCATTTTGCCACCTGCACTGCTGCACCTAATTAAACAGTGCTGCAGTTGTAGGTGGCAATATGACCGTTGGTTAGGTGGGAAGAAGAGCAGGGGCGGGGGCACCCCGCGTAAAAAAACAGAAAGCAGCAATCACTGCATGGCAAACTCTGGCATCAAGAGTGAGTCTGTGTTCGTCCTGCGGTGAAATAGCAAATCGTTATTCAGCACCCAGAGGCTCCTAGGCTGAATGAGCATTTTACAAATGCGCGTTATGCTATGTTTTAATATAAATGTTTGAGTACATCTGTTTTTAGGTCACGTTCTGTAAGGAGACCACGTGTTTCCAGTTGTGGTTTATGCATGATTTTTTTTTATAAACAAATTAATAGTTTACCCTGCTCAATTAAGTTAAGAGCTGTCTCAAGTGATTTTGTTAATTAGGGTAAAATTTTATCATTTCATCAAACATCGTCAGCATATTTTTTCATTTGTTAATGAGTGGAGTAAAGTGTATGTATCTGCATATCAGCAGTTTTAATATATTTTATGTGATGCCCTTTCACACATTTCATTGAATTCTTACTACTGATTCCTGTTGGTTTGACATTTCAAATAATTTTATTTTGATGTCATATAAGCACTTTTATTCAGTGGTCGAAGTGGGCGCGATCTGAGAGCACAACGTGCCCATACTTTTTAATTGAAGAACAACAGTTCCCCTACTTTTTGTGAAAAGATAATCGTCCCAGGACTGTTGAGTCCAACAGTTTAAATGCCTAAGCTGAAGTGTTAGGCAAGGAGTCCTGTGCTGTGAAACCGAGCGAGGGGCAGACAGCTAAACAAGCCACCTTGCCAGGGTTCCTGTTTACCAAAAAGAAATGTAAATGTGCAGCAACTGGTCAATCTGCAAATGTAAAGGGTGCTTCAAAGCCAGAATTGACTATAATTGATGGAATCACTTGACCTTCCGGATGACAGAGATTTGGGCCAGATGTATCAAAGGGTTTTACACATTGTGTGTCTATGGGAAAATGTGTTCATACATATGGCCCTTATTTATTCTTTTTGAGCGGAATTGCAAGGGAGTTACCAGCTGAGCTGTGAAATATGTGCTATTAAAGGACAGTTATATAAAAAAAAAGATTTCTACAAGTACACTCTGGGTATTACTAACATTTATATTGTGGAAATCCCTTTTTTATCTTAAAATTTTTTGCAAATTTTTTAGCAGCCTATCTTCTACTGTGTGCAATGCCTGATTAATACAATGCGTTACATATTCACAGCACTTCTGTCATGGATCTCATAGCACTAAATATACACAGGTCACTATTCTCCACTGCACCAACCATGATTCAATTCTGTGGCTCTCTGGTTAAAAACATAGACCTCTGCAGTGCATTAACTAATAGAAGCTTCATAATGTACAATAGTGCATTTTCAACTGATTGACTTAACTTGTATTCATTTTTAATTTAAGCTGTGCGTTATTTTATATGTAGTTACCTGAAGGTGAAAGATCAAAATAATTATAGAACATTTTGTTTTTTAAGCCATGCCTTTGACCCCGCCCCACGGTCACTCACCCCGCCCCCATTTGCGTGCAGCATCACAGTTCTCATATTTTTTTTAATGCACTGCGACCGCTGCTTTTATTGCAATACTTTTCAGTGTTTCTTTGGTAGGGATCTCATGGAAACTTTGAAGGACTGGATTACATCAATAACCATGTGTTGCACTATCTTGTTCCTAGTCCTAAATGCTACAAGGGTGATAGTTTGTCTCCTCTTGTTCCCTTCTGATGTTGCTAACTAGCATTGGCCTGTTTTGGCTCATAATACCTTTCAAAAGTAACTTTACATAACTGCGCTTAAAGTAAAAAAAGTTGGAGTAAATAATTCAGTATATTATTTGTACTCCAAAGTGCAACTCTCAAACACTGTAAAGCGATAGTTCACACACTTAATAAGTGCTATATTAAAATTCCTTTTGCTCACAGTGTTCCCCCAGTTTCTCACTTTTTGTGCTTATGGATTTTTTTTAATAAAAAATATTTGGCTATTTAAAACAGTTATATAGCTTAAAAAACATCTAGCAATGTTAGACACAGCAGGAATAATTCAGGCGGACACTATGGAGATGATCGTCACGTGTTCCACATGCCTTGCTCTTTCCAAATTCGCCAGATACAAAGTCTACATAGACACAGAGGCAAGGAGCCCTAGACAGAATTTCTCCTCTTCTACATGCAAATATTAAAGTGTGCCAACCACAGAATTCATATCTTGGAGCCTCTCCAGTTTTTACCTCTTCTGTGAGCTGATACCTGTTGCCATCCTTAGCCACTATATACTCTGTGTGAGTTTCATCACTGTCTAACTCCTACTTCAATGGAACCTACCTGGCATTTCGTTCTGTGACCAAGATGAAACAGGGATTTGTAAAGTATTAACAACTAACACATTAAAAGTAGGAGTGGGCGGAACTTGCAGAATTTGACTCTGCGGAATCCTGTGGAGTTACAAAAAAAACACTGTGAGGTTCTGCAGAGTTCTGCAAACGGGCAGAAATAAGCATGTTGCACTGCTGGTGCTGTGATTTAGTGTCAGGAGTGCATTCTGCGTGGACATTGTGATTGAGTCTACTCAAACATGGATTGTCAGCAGGCGTTGCTCACCCTAATCCAGGCAAAAATGTCTAATGCCTACCTTAAACTGAACTGCAACAAGGCTGAATTCCTTAAATTCCAGATCCTTAATTGGATCTCCCAAATGAAAATTGAAGAACTGACTTCCCAACTCACCCCATGAAAAATTTCTAGATTTCATAATAAGCAGAAGACTATCCTTCAAGAACCCATTACCAAGATGGCACACACTGTCTGATACAAATGCTGAGTCTTACTAAACATAATACCATACATATTAAAACTCCTTCCCAACTGCCATCCAATCCTTGATCCTCTGCCACCAAGATTGTAGAACCACCACAGTACTGATACCCACCAGTCTTCACCTGGTTAATATGCAATAATGCAATAGGCTTTTTTTGTTACTTCCCATCAACTAGATCAGTGAATTCACCAAACTTATCCTGCAAGTTTTATTGTTTGAAGAAATGACAATGTGAATAATTAGTCCATTATTGATCATGTCCATTATTTTCCCTTTGAGGCTGCCTTGCTTGGTAATATTTTATTTTTATACTGTGCAAAAATAGTGCATATATAGTTTGCAGTAGTATAATTCACTTTATTTTAAGATAATTATGTGTAATTATTGTAGTGACTGATTGCTTGTGTGTGTATGCAGGTAGATAAAGATTTATTTTTTTAGCAATATTTATCCGTATCCCGAAGATAAATATAGCTTTTTACCTGATAAACTTTCATAATAATGATTTTGTTAAAGTCACTTGCACACACTTTACTAGCTTGTTTAACTTTTTATCAGATATACAAATCAATATTGAGCACAGTCACGCCCAATCTCATTTTTTTATCTGTGGAGATTTTAATGCAAAGCTTAATAGATGTTCACAGTCCCAAGACAATCGCACTGATGACTATGTAACTACCCAGGACGCAAGGGAGGCAGAGCTCTATGAGCACATAATACTTTCGGACTGGTAGATCTAATCGAGACCTTAGGAGGAGCAAGCCATATTGTCTCAACCTTTAAAGGGCGGGGGAAGGCCTCAATAATCAACTATATGTTTGTAAGCCCCAACTTTATGCCTTGGTTTTATAAAGGGGAGATCCTACTGACAAGGTGGGGTGACCACAATGCCCTATGCTCCCATATGCTTTTACTGAATCAGGGACTCACTTGCAATGGTAACCTAATATCCATCTTACAACACTCCTCGGACGGCCTAAGACTAGTCTGGCGCTTAAAAAAGCCCCTAGAAGCTCTATCAATTCTCCTTATAACCCACTTAGGAGTTGTCCTTAACTGCCTAGCTAAGATCGGCTAAGAGATGGTGGGTCTGTATTATTATAGACTAACAGAGCTTATTTGAAAGTCCATGCTCTAGCCAATTGACCTACGAAATACGGAACCCAGATGGTTTAATGAGACTTGCTCAAAGGCTAATCGCAAGCTGTGGAAGGCCCTTAATGCGCAGCCCAGGGATAGGAGCTTGGTCTCCTTCGCTAGGAGAGAATATAAAACTGCTTTCTCAAATAGGAAAAGGGAACTCCACAAACGGGACTGGGAGGTACTAGAAAATGCAGCTCTCGAAAAGGACAGTAAGTGCTTTTGGGACTTAGTGAAATTAATTAAATCTAGAAATCCCCCTATTAACCCCCCTACAAAATAACATTTTAGGCTCTGATTGGGTCACTTATTTTTGTTCTATTTATGCCATTGTGGAAGACTCTAGTACGCTATCTGATCTATGCAACAGATTAGAGAGTTCCCCACCTTTGTTAATAACTTTCCATGAAGTCGAATTGGCTATTCATCACAGTAAGGGAGGGAAAGCACCAGGCCCAGACAGGATACCTATGGATCTGGTGCAATCCATGCCTAAGATCTGGGGGCCCCTTATTACTAATATGTTTAACTCCGGTCTAAATACAAACATTCCCTCTTCCTGGACTTCTGCAATGATCGTGCCGCTATTTAAAAAGGGTGATTGCATGTCCCCAAAGTGTTATCGCCCTAAATCACTTATTGACAGTACGGTCAAAATTATCAGCAGAGTCATTTATGATCGCTTAGCTAACTGGACGGTGGAGAAGGGCATTCTCTCCCCCTTCCAATTTGGTTTCCGCCCGAAATTAGGTACAATGGAACAGTGTCTGAACCTGGCTTTAATCATCTCTAAGTAAACAAATGCCAGGCGTTGTCCTATTTATCTCGCCTTTATGGATCTGTCCACTGCTTTTGATTCAGTGGACAGAACCAAGCTATGGATAATGTTGTTGGACAAAGGAGTGGACCTCTCATTGATAATTTTTTTATTTTCACTACACTCAGATCTGTCGGCCAGAGTGCGCTTAAACTCCTATGGTGAGCTTTCTGCTGCTTTTCCCACGAGGAGCGGAGTGCGACAGGGTTGTATATTGGCTCCGCTTTTATTCATATTATATATAAGTGGACTAACAGCCCACTTGACTTCCCACCCTTCAGTCATTCCCAGACTAGCAGGCACCCCAATTCCCATGTTTCTCTATGCCGATGACACAGTACTGTTTTCCCTTACCCCAAACGTACTGAGGCTACAGGTGGACCTTTCTTCCTCTTTCTTGTCAGACTTGAACCTGAAAACTAACTATACAAAATCGCACATTATGTCCGGCTGACCAGGGAAGATAAGGGTGAATAAAATCAACCTCAATGGGCAAGACCTAATGGCGGTGGATAACTTTTGTTACCTAGGCTTAACTTTAAGTTCATCAGGATCTTGGAATCCCCATCTGGCACCGGCCAGCCAAGGTCTTTGCAGAAAGGCAGGGGCTGTCTGCAATCTTTTAAGTGCAGAGACTAGAGGGGCTGTTCTTCCTCCCCTAATTTATATAACTCTCAGTGCATCAGTGCAGCCACTTATGGAGCGGGTGTCTGGGGTTTTCACAAATGTGCTGGCCTCCAGTCAGAGGGAAATCACTTTCTTCGGCGGCTGTTGTGTTTACCACCTACCACCTCTAGCTTTATTATACATTCCGAATTGAATCAGGCCTGTATATCAGACAAAGTACCCGTGGCACCACTCCTACTATGGGTTAGGGTGTGGATGAATCCAGCGGCAAAATTATGCGTTAACATCATATTTGATTGTCTTACGCACAAAAAGGCCCTCTCTATCCCTTGGTTAAGCTATATTCGGAACACTTTCTAAACCTTGGACCTATCTGCCTGGTTCTCTGAACCTAGTACTGTTCCTGAACGTGCAAAGGCAGAGTTGAAAGTAGCATATATGGAATATAGTGCAGATCTAAGAACGAACACTGAGTTGGCAAAATCCTCAGTCTTAACCTATTACAGATCTTTACTACCTGGCCTACCTCCCGTGTACCTGTCCTTAGACCTTACAAGATGGGAGAAATCACTTCATTTCCATTTCAGGGCAGGATCCATTTATTGGTTACTGTTCTTTAAAAATCCCCCGATAATACTGATAACACAGACTTGTTCTGCCCCTGCGATAATCAATCTGCACAACCACTTTTGCACTTTATATTTTTCGGTAATTTGTACAGTTCTGCACGCATGCACTTTATTCAGCCTTTGCTACGCAAATTAGGCTTGCAACTGTGTAGAGTAGCCTTGCTACACTTACAGTTCTTGAGCTCACACAAAATTGCTTATTCCGTGTGTGTTTTTGAAAAGCTACCATTCGGGTTAAGAAAACTATGGATGGCTAATTTTGTATGTATTGACCCCCCTAATGGCTAGATCGAGGCGTTCTTTTCTTTTTTTGTTAGTATCAGCTAGGGGCACACGGTGGACCCTAATATTGGTTTTTGGTCTCCTATTTGACCTGATATTTGTATGTCTGTGAGCGCGCCTATGTGCGTGTTTGTGTTTTGTGTTTCTTTTTAAAGATTGTTTTATGATGAATTCGTGATAGAAATTGTGGTGATGCAACTGCATTTTTAAGTGCTTTTAAATCAATGGAAATTTGTATTTTTTTATTATTGCTATATTGTGGTATTTGTATTCGATACCAGGGGCTTTTATGGTCTATTCTATTTGACTGAATAAAGAATTTTGAATTGAATTTAATTGACATAGACATGCGCAAGTTGAAGTTCCTCTGTTTGTGACCTTTATTTCATTTCTTTTGTTGAATGCATGGCATAGAATGAGCTTCAAATTTCCAGCTAGAAATCTACTTATCATGTTTTCCATATATTTTACATTGCATTTAATATAACTTGTCAAGTTCCTACGTGCACTTTCCTAATTTGTGAGAGGATGAAAATGATAAATGTAGTGAGATTATATTAGGTCAAAACAAAATTAAAGTGGCTCATTAATGCTAATGTTTTACACTAGAAAGGCAAATTATGAGGTAATTGCTTTGATTTGCATTAAATTAACCAAATCCAGTCTCCTGAGGCAACTACTGTGCAGGGTCCTACTGGGACAGAAAATAGGCCCGGACACCTAAATTAAAGTGTACCCCATTAGTGAATTAGAAAGCTAAAAAAGTGGCTGATGTTTGCAGATTGGGGCAGTTTCGAACTTGCAAAGACACACTGTATAATTGTTTTGCAAGGTAGTAAAGACTGCATAGATTTTGGCTTGCTGCAGGCAATGCTTGTTTTAATACAGGGAAATCAACAGTAAAAACCAGCCAAGTGTAAGCAGATTAAAAAAACAGGACCTCAAACAGTCACAAATACTGGCCCACACACTGACCCCTCAGACTAGCCAATCAGGCAATGCCTGATTGCCCTGTGGGCCAGTTCAAACGCTCTACTATGTGCCCCGAAAATATAACGTCATGATTTATTTATTTATTAGTATTTTCCTATAGTGTGGATGAAATCCAATGGGGGAATAGTGCATAACAAAAGAACAATTTCTGACAAATATCGGTTGAGAAAAATGAGTAGGATATACAATAGAGTAAGATAACAACAAATGAACTTCAAGCTTGGACATGACACTAAAAAGTAGGCTATTTAGCTCTTTCTTAAAGACGCCATAGAACACCATGGTTCTGGTACGTGGTGGAATAGAGTTCCACACCCTAGGAGCACTTCCAGAGAAGGACTTTTTCTGTATCTTTCCTGAATCCTGGAATTTCCAGCAGGAGCTTGTCCTTGACTCAGCGGGTGTGTTGTACACCTGAGTTTGGCAAACTTTGTGCCATGTCAGACATACAGCTCTATGTGCAATGCAGGTCAGTTTGCAGATATTCTTTGCCTCAATAGGCAGAACTTTCTAATAGATCAGATTTTTTTCACTCCTGTGGCCATTCTATCAGTGGTATGTGGAGTTGCGTAGCCTTGAGGGGAGTTAAGTGCAGTTTTGGAATACCTGTGAGTAGATAGTTGCTATAATTAATATTTGAATATATAAATGTTTGGATAACTGGCTTAAATTCTGGCTCAGGCATTTAGGAATCAGAGTTGCAGGTTAGCTCCTTCCATCATGGGACTGATGTTTGCTAGCAGGCTAAGGTTTGTGTCCAAAATGAATCCACAGGTTTTGGTAGACTCCACAATTACAGGGTCTTCAGTTTTTAGTATTGAAACTGAGTCCAGTCACGTTTGAAACTGATTCAAGGATTTTGGGGAAATAAAGGTAGAGCCCAGTCTTAAGCAGGGTACAATTTTAGTGGACATCCAGTCTTGAGTGAACTGTAGCGCTTTGGAGAAGGATTTTACATGCTTGGATAATGAGACTTTTAGTAACAGATGAGAATCATCTGAGTGTGGAAGCTAGAGGTCCCATGAAAAGGATAAAAAGAGTGGGGGAGATGATCGAGCCTTAAGGCACTCCTTGATGTATCATGACACTGTTAGCGAGCAGAAGGCAATTTTTATGAATTGATACTAGCTGTTCAAACAGGAAATGAGCCAGCTGTGGAGCATGCCATTCTGTTCATCTGAGTAGATATGAGAGTGCCATGTTTTGCCATGTCAAAGGCATCCAAGAGATCTAGAAGGATTAGGATATTGTATCGACCATCATCAACAATTTTAGAAATAACTGTTTCAGTACTGCTGTACGACCTGAAGCATGACTGCACACATCTCTATGACCTTTGCCAAAAATGAAAGACCAAAGACCAGAGGAAAGTATTGCAGTGTTGATGGGTTTTTTGGGTGAGTGAGGCTGGAGGCCAGGACTACATTTCTTTTTTATTTCATTATTTGGTGCTCACTATGAGTAAGGACATTTCTATGGGCTTTAATATATTTCCGCTTAGTTATTTGTAGGGAAAAGAGTCAGGTCTTGGTCCCTGGATCAGACTAGAAAGAGGCGTTATTTCATTTTTCTTCTCATATAATTACTTAAGATTTGTATATTACTTTTTGCTTTACCCATAATTAAAAGATTGTCCTAAATAAAATGTTTTTTCCTGTCAGACACTGTGGGACTGCTTAACAAAGCTTTTTTCTGTGATTCGTTATGGCCTACTCTAGTCTTAACTGTGAATTTCTCTTTATTTTCCCTTCCTGATTCACAAAGCATTTACTGTGAGCACTGGTGGCTTACCCCAGGAGAAAGACATACTTATTTAGGAAAAATGTTTTGTGAATCAGGTCAATGAATAAGCATGTCTTTCTCCCTAAAACCAATGAATGTGGCACTCATAAGCCTTGGCTAAGACAAAACTACTTACAGAAACATTTTGTGATTTGGCACGACTGCAAAGAAATATCATAGAAGGTAGAACTAGTACTGTTCATTTGTTGCTTAATGCCCCACAGAAGTATAGTACATGGCAAGCAGTGGTTAATTTGTACTGGAAGGTGCTGGTGGGCCCCACTGGAACTTCTTATAGTGGACCAAGGCCTAGATTATAGAACTACGTCTTTCACAGTGCATCCAGCAGTTGCCTGTACATTAAAGAGGGGACAGAGATCCCCCTGCAGCGGGGTGAAGTGTGTGACCATACCACCTGCTGGGGGATGTCTAGGGGTCCCTCCAGAAGGTTGCCCTCAGACAGCACACTAACAAGGTGGCACCTTTTTGTGGAGCACTGTCAGTGTACCTCCTGAAGGCCTGTTTGCTTCTGAGACCATGTCCGTAAAAGAAGCGGGAACAGAGGCAAAGTAATTCCCTCTTTTGCATGAGGCCACACCCCCAAGCAAATGAAAAAATGCCCTCATAAGATAGGCTGGCGCTACCTGTGCACCAGCGCTATCAGTATTAGATTTTTAATATCAGAAAGGGGGAGCAGATGCACAAGCATCTGCGGCCCCTTCTGTAATATCATAGTGCCTCAGGGGCCCACAAAATGGGTGCACATGCCCGCTGTGCCCCTTTTGCACTAAGCATAATACTTCCCCTGGCCGTAATAAAGGCTTCTTCCTGATCTGTTCCTTATTTCCTCATGAAGGTGCCCAGGCATTCAACACGTTGCTGCCTCTGCCCGTGGATGACACTAAGGGCCTGAGTCAGTTTGGCAGAAGGGGATATCCCATCCACCATATTACAATCCCTTTATAGCCTATGGGGATGGTAATACGGTAGACGGGATATCCGTCAGGTTTGTGACAGAGTAACCCATCCGCCAAACTCTAAATCAGGCCCTAAGTCATCTGAGAGTACCACTCAATTGGGACAGACTGCAGCATGGGACATGTGGAGTATGCTCCATGAAATACACTTACTCCAGGCTCCATCTGATCGACAGCTCAGGCTGCCTGCCCTGAACTGGGCCTCCCTTGCTGGTGAGTCTCAGCGTTGTAGGAAAGTTCACATGCTGGATTTATACTTCACCAGGAATGGCATCACTACTCTATCAACTAATTAAATTGCACCTTGAATAATTATGTATTTAGATTGTAGGCCACGGATTTGCCATTTTATACGTTTTGAATGCCCTTCTTCGGCCAATTGAGTCTGATTGAGAAGAGGGGGCAGTAAAAACCTTTAGAAATGAAAAATCCGTGGCCTACGACCTAGATATCAAATTATTCAAGACATTTTTATCAGTGGACAGAATACTCATACAACTCCTGGTGCACTTCCTGATTTATCTAAACAATTGATTTCACAGAAGCTTCCATGCTATGTCTCTCCTTGGGGCCTATTTCGAAATTACCTTTCTCTGCACTGGATTCTTGACCTGTGATTATGTGTCGCTTATTATTAGTAATTTACAATGATTTGTGCTGTGGGTGCAGCCAAGCCTGTGTAACCTCTAATACAGGAACAATTAAAAACTGCGGGCTGAAGGCGAAGGTGGTTGGAAGAGGAAGCAACCAAAAGCAGCTCTCCCCTACTACAACTAATGGACATGGGACAAGTATTAGAAAGTATGAAAACATCAGCTTTTCCTTCAATTACAAACAAATAGCTGCTGCATGTTCTCAACCTACTGAGGTATCTCAGAGTTGTTTTTTTCTCAGGTGAATTCTTTTGGCACACAGAGTTGTGTGGCGAGTGGAATTATGGCTTTTTTATTGTGGAAATGTTAACATCACGTTCGAACTGCATTCTGCACTTGAGTGATTAACACAGCTGCATGGATAAAGCTTCCTCTAAGTGCTTATTTTTATCCTCTGGGCGGGTTCCTGTGGTGACAGTTAACATTATCATTATATCTAGAAAGGCAGACTGCCTATCTTTGCTCCATCATTCTAGAGTTTAACTCTGGGTTCTGAAGTTGGGGTTGTCTGAGAGGAATAACAAAAAGCTTGTAATTACATAGCACTCAACATCACCGTTTTTGTGGTCTGGCATTACAGTGCAGCTTTTGACAGACAATTATGTGAGCATCACTATAGAGGGGCTTCGGCTCGGCTCACATGTTTGGAACACGACTACATGTTTTGATTGGGCAGAAGTTGTGTGCTTTCACAAAAAAAGTGCTTCCCTCCACACAGCTCTGATCCGTTTGTTTATGTATCCAGCTGCCTGAGCTTGAACTTTCAGGGACACACACATAACATTGGAATGTTAGTAAAGTGTCTTAGATAAGCAGAGCACATGAGAAGAGGGTGGTTACTAACCTACATGGATGTTTAGATCTGGCTGGACAGTGCAACTGTCACCTGACATTTTAACTTAAACCAATATTATTCTACAGTTCTTTGCTTCCACACAAATATATATCCATTTCCATCCTAATTAATTGTAATGCTTCACATTACCATACAACATTCCTTTAAAGTCAATGCTTGTTTCTGTCTATAAGCACTGTCTCCAAAATGTGGTGCCGCACTTCTTCAATGAAAGTCAGATCTCTGCTCTGTTGAGATGGAGGACAGAACCCATACTTTCTACTAGTAGGTGACTTTCATTGTATTGCCCATCCCTAGTGAATGAATGTTAGATCTTTCAGCCTTAGGGTGGTCTTCTCCCAAACATTTTGCCTTACTCCTCCATATTTCTTCTGATCTGGCTTTTGTTGGCCTTAGAACACTGCACCCTTTCCACTGCTAACCAGTGCTCAAGTGTGTGTGCTCACTCCTTAAAACATGGTAACATTGGTTTATGCCCAATTGGCATATTTAATTTTCTTATAAATCCCTAGTAAAGTGGACCTACCTGTACGCAGTACCTGTAAATTAAATGTTACTAGTGGGCCTGGAGCACTGTGTGCCACACAATTCGGTAGCCTTGCAAACCTGTCCAGCCCTGTCATTGCAGCCTGTGTGTGCAGTTTTAAACTGCCATTTCGACCTGGCAAAATCAACCTTTTTTCTAGGCCTAAAACTCACTTTTTAATACACATAAGTCACCCCCAGGGTAGAACCTAAACAGAATACACAGCAGGGTGCAATGTATTTAAAAACTAGGACATATATATTTAAGTTTTATATCTCCTGATAGTAAACAATTCTTCAATTAATTTTTCACTATTGCAATGTCTACCAATGAGGTGTCTACATTGGGGTCACCTCATTACATTTAATAAGAATAACATCCAAATGAGAATTGCTAAACAATTCATATTTGGTGTCTGCGGAATCATAATGAAAAATCCTCTTTTATGGTAAAGTCGGATTTCAAATTACAATTTTGAAAATGCCACTTGTAGAAATTTGCAACACAAAAAGATGATGGACGGTAAGCTGAACATTGTCAATCATTCAGCCCCAGTCTCAGATTTGGGCCAAAGTCCATTCTCGCCACACGATTCTAGTTTGGGCCCAGCCATATGCACATCATGGGAACAGTCAAGCCCGAACTGCCAGTCCAGGTCCTCCCTGGACTGGAAAACAAGCATCTTGGGACGGGTGTCGGGGTATCACCTCTCTCAGCCAGGCTAGCTTGAATCCGGTGGTGTAGCAAGCATGGGACCCACGTCGGGGCATACCCATCCCACTTAGAGCAAAAATTGCAACAGAAAAAGATGATGGACGGAATGCTGAACATTGTCAAACATTAGCCCCCAGTCTCAGTTGTGGGCCTAAATCCATTGTTTTTTGCTTCCCACGCCATTCCAGTTGCAACCCAGCCCTATGCAAATCAGTCTTGACCCTGCTCCCTATGGTAACAGTTCAGCTAGAACTGCCAGGTCCTCCCTGGACCAGGAAATAAGTATCCTAGGACCAATTTCGGGGTATCACCACTCATCAGCCAGGCTAGCTTGAATCCGGTGGCGTAGCAAGAACGGGACCCACGTCTGGGCATACCCTCCCCACTTCAGGCAACAAATGCGAAAAGAACAGATGATGGATGGAATGCTTTGCCAAGCAAACATTCACCCTCAGTCACAGATCTGAGTTAAATCCATTGTTTTTTTGCATGCCACGCCATTCCAGTTTAGACCCAGCCATATGCAAATCAGTCTCGACCCTGCTCACCATGGGAACAGTCCAGACCGAAATGCCAGACCAGTTCCTCCCTGGACTGGAAAACAATGTTCAGCATTCCGTCCATCATCTTTTTGTGTTACTATAGTTGCCCTAAATGTGAAGGGTATGCCCAGAAGTTGGTCCCGTGCTCACTATGCCACTGGACGCAAGCTAGCTTGGCTGATGAAGGGTAATATCCCAAAACAGGCCCAGGATGCTTGTTTTCTGGTCCAGGGAGGACCTGGCCTCGTAGTTTGGGCTGGGTTGTTCCCATGGGGAGAAGGGTCAAGACTGATTTGCATATAGCTGGGTCCAAACTGGGATGGCATGGTGAGCAAAAAAAAAATGGATTTAACCTAGATCTGTGACTTGGGTTGAATGTTAGACAGTGTTCAGCATTCCGCCCATCATCTTTTTGTGTTACTTTTAGAAAGTTGGCATTTTTCTGTGTTAGCTATTTAGTGCCTGAAGACTGTCTCTGGGTCACATGACTTACTGTAGTTGGGAGCTGGCCTTTCTATATTCCTCTCAGACAGTCACACACAATAGAGAGCTTAGGTGTGAGTGAGTGGGCCATCACTGACAGGTTGGGAGGGTGGTGCTGGACACTTGCACTTGAATAGGCTGTGTCCTGCCATCAGGGGAAGGACTGAATTTGCCCTGTACTTAGTCTGGAGTGAGGGCAGAAAAGGCAGGAAACCTGTGCACTTCAAAGGGAATCCTCTAGAACATTCTCCCACTTCAATGAAGGCACCAGGTATAAATATTAGACCTCATACACCAACTCCTCAGAACACCTCTGGACCTGTGGACTCTGCCAGGAAGAGGGACTGCTGTGTTGTTGAAAGTACTGCCACTCTGCTTGACTGCTGCCCTGAAGGAATGCTGCCCTACTGTGCTGACATGCTGCTCTTCTTCCGTCTGCCTAAGTGGGAAGGACTGGAGCTGCATATCTAAACCCAGGATCCCCGAGTGACTACAATGGCTAATTGACTGGCCTCCTGATCAGAACAGACTACAAACAACCTTGAACCCAGCACTTGGATTCTGCCATCTTAGAGTTCTGCCCTCCCAAGTGATGCCAACCCAGGCCTGGAGCCTTGGGAGTGGGCCTGAAGGTGCGCTGCCTGCCCATCCATAGATTCTGCAGAACTGATGCATCTCCGCCATGGTGTTACACATCTTCTGTAGAACCGGCACGTTGACTTTGCTGCTCGATGCATCACCTTCAGAACCAACGCATCACCTCTGATGTGCGGACTTCCCAATGCAAGGACCTTGCATCGGCCATCGCAGCTCATCGGAATCGCCTCTGCGCACTGCATCTCCCCACAAGGAAATCGCCTGGCCAATGCAGCCCATCAGAACTGCAGCTGCATGACACATCTCCAAGCAAGGACATTGCATCGCACTTTGCAGCTCCCGGAAGCGCCACTGCACAACACATCTCCTTGCATTAGACCTTGCATTGCCTCTGCCACTGATGCATCTTCAATGCAAGACTCTGCATCTCTTCGCAACCAGCATTAAGGTACTGTGTTCAGCAGAACTAAGTGGGTCCCTGTAGCCATCCCGTGATCCATCATGTTTAGCCTAAACTTGTGACTTTGGCCCGGTCCGGCAGGACCAGATAACCACAGTTGGTGCTTTGTGTTTTTTTGGCTCTATTTTCACTGAAAATCTTAAACTTGCATATCTCCAGCTCTACTGATTGGATATTTGCTGTTTTAGTCTTGATTTATTAATTACAATTTGCTCTATTATTCTAATTCGGTGCGGGATTGCCCTTGTGTTGGGTTTTCACATTATTACTGTTTGAAGTGTTGCATAAATACTTTACACATTGCCTCATATTTAAGCCTGACTGCTCTGTGCCAAGCTACCACAGGGTTGAACACAGGCTAATTTGGGGTTAGGTTGTGACTTCACACTGACAAGGATTGTGGTTGTTGCTTCAGTAGGATTTCATCCCCCTCAATCAGTAAACCCAGTTTCTTATAATGAATTTAAGGTGTGCCTTTGTATGCAAGTGAAAGGTGCTAGGCAGAGAGCCCAGGACTAAAGTCCTGCACAGGAGAGCTAGTTTTTCACACTAAAGGGTAGGTTTACTAAAACCTAACGCAAAACATTGCAGTAGCCAAAGGTGCTGTCATGAGGGTGTGTGTGTGTGTGTGTGTGTGTGTGTGGAGAGATGGAGAGAGAGAGAGAGAGAGAGAGAGAGCAAGTCTTCCTCTCTCCCTAGCGCTGGCGCACAATCAGGCTGACTAGCGCAATGCACACACCTTTGCACCATAGTGCCAAGGTTTCTGCTTCATGTCTAGCATAGGTGTTGTACTGGAAGGGTAAACTTTCAGTACAAAATACCATAGCGAGACAAATTTCAAAACTGTTCCCACTTTCGATCAGTGCTGCAGAGTGCAGCACATATCCAAAGTCAGAAATGTTTGGAGAAATAAAAACATTTCTCCTTTTTAACACCTGCCTCAAAGAGGTGTTATATTTTGTCACAAAGCCATGTGTAATGTTGTGAGTAGATAGAGCTGTGCATGTAAAACCATAGGTAGTTGCATAGAAAACCCCATATACCACCCCTGGAGTGCACCCTTGACACAAAGTAATAAAAAGCTGAAGAAAGCGCTACTGTTCATTACTTTCAGTTAACTTCTGAGTGCAATTCAAGTTTGCACTGGAAGGTAAATTACAAATACAATTTTGTGCTTGTTTGTTTTTTGTGATGCATTACTGGTGCAAAATGTGAGTAAATATGCCCCGAATTGTGAGAAGGGACTTCTTGCTTTGTGTCCATCCAGTCTTGGGCCTCCTTGTTGAGCCTGCCTGCAAATGTGTGAATATTAGTGGACCTTTCCAGTCATCAGCGTACAATTCATTCCTTCTAATGTCCCTTGCAGATGCAAAGGACTAATACAAATCTACATATTAATCTTTCTCAATTTTCGATCTTAATTTATTTCTTGACATCAAGACTCTACTCACCTGTGCAGGTATACCTGTAGTGCCATGCCACTTCCTGATAGGAATGGGCACAAAGTTTAATCTCCTGCTGCAATAAAACAATGTCCTGCACAGGCCTATTTCTTCTTCTCCTTACCACTGGGGACAGCTTTAAAGTATTCACTAGTTTGCATTAGTCAAGTGACTGTCACTGAAGAAGGGCTTCACTCTTATGGTCAACACAGCTACCATTTTAGGGTTACTGCACCATTACTTGTCAAGTGCCCAGCAGCCTCAGGTGGCCATTTCAGTAACTGCTCATTATGTTGTGGCTCAAAGCGGACTAGGTCTCCAGGGTGATTGTTGTTTCTGAGTACAGAAAAACTCTAGATTTTGCACAAAGGCTTGCACAAAAGGGCAGCAAAGCCGAACTCCAAAGTTACCATTACATTAGAGTGGTACAAGGGAAATGGTTAGAGAGCCTCCTGGCCAGAACACCAAATTGCAACAGCAATTGCTTATTACAATGAAAAGCAAATAAATATGATGGACTCAAGTAGAGGCGAGCCAGTGCCCTATGGGCTACTTTACTAACTAGTGCGATATGCTGTTTGGTGTGTCTTTGACTCTCTGCAAATCAGACCATGAATGTACTGGTGTATTTCATGAGTGCCCTTTTTAGAGACAATTCCTTTTTACCAAATTCAAGTGAATATTGTATCTTAAAATACACTACTTGACCCATTTTTCTTTTTAGAAAATTCTCAGAGTCAGGAACGCTTCTTGAGGAAGGCGAGCTAGTGCGCTATTTGCACTTGAGCTTTGGGTAGTGTCCTTGCATGCAGTGAGCAATGCCAGTGGGGAGATTTCAGAAGTGCTGGTAGTAGCTAGGGCCAATGATGGAAGTAGGTGGTGCTAGTTGTGGGGGCCAGTGGGCAGTGGCCTCTGAAGAAAAATTCTGGGCACTTGCACCAATTGCTTTTTTTTTAACAAATTAAGCACAGATATAACTAGGATTTTTTAATTTATCACAAATGCTCCTACATTTTATTATATATGGTTGCAGGGGATGCCACAGAAAGTATGAAAAGATCCAGGAAACATGGTTGAAAAATCAAGGAATATCCTCAGTGAAAATGAAGGGGCAGACTTGCTAAGGTGTCACGTAACGCAGCAAGACAACTTGTTGCGTTGCGTGACAGGGAGAGAGCAGAAAAGCTCCATATCTACTAAGATATGACACATTTCTGCTCTCTCTATGCGCTGGTGCACTGTGTGCTGCCTAGTGCTAAGACAGGCACCTTTGTGCCATGGGACACCTTCCTGCACAAAAACAATCCTTAGAGGCATTTTCCTCTTTCTATGTGTGCTGCAGAAGCAAACGTGGAAAGAGAAGCTAACGAGGAGAAATAAATATATTTCTCTTAGTTATGCCTCATTTGGGAAGGCATACCATTTTGATGCATTCCCATGTTTATCTACATTAGTAAATCTGGGTTTTCATCAAAATCCATGGGTGGATGCATGGGAACGTCCATGCTCCACTCATGGAACGGCTTCTCAACGCAGGCTAATGCAAGGAATCGATTTGCGCTGCTTTGTGTTATTCTGGACTTACTAAACCATGCAGAGCCATGAAAGGTGGCTTTGCGTGGCTCAGTAAATCCCACTTAAGGGCTTGCATTGCCTTGTGTCACCCTGCAAGGCAAGCCCTTAGTACATTTGCTTCGAAAAGTACAAGGGACCATGAATGAAGTATTGAGGAACATTCTGAATGAGAAAGAAAAATACAAGGGACAATGGATGAAGCATCAAGGAATATTCTCTGGGGGAAGGACAGTACAAGGGACCCTGGATGCAGTGTTGAGGAACATTCTGAATGAGAAAGAAAAATACAAGGGACAATGGATGAAGCATCAAGGAATATTCTCTGGGGGAAGGACAGTACAAGGGACCCTGGATGCAGTGTTGAGGAGAAGAAAACTACAGGGGGTTATGCATCAAATATCGAGGAATATTCTAACTGATGGAAAGGAAAAGTACACACGGTGACCTTGTATTTATGTTGATTGTAAAAGTGTTGACCATTGCTTCTAAATCTATATCGACATGGACAACAAGCCACTGGAAATTCAAACATTCCTGCTGATACGATTCATGTGTGTATTGTTTGATTTGTTTGCTATTGTTTTGGAGAGGAAAATAATTAAAACTATTAAAGAAAACCAAATTCTACACTATAACCTCCCTTGCTGTTAATTCATGTTGTGGGGACACTGAAGAGAAAATCATGAAAAGGAAGTGTATTCTAGGAAAGTCTTGACATATTAACATTTGCTGGAGTTCCATTCTCCTGCTGTGCCCAATGGAGTTCGCCTTTGCACAAAGGCTTACTTAGTGCAGCCTTTGGATGTGAGAGGTACATGGCAGCTCGAAAGGAAACACAAAATCATCAACCAAACAGGACTTGGATTGCTTTGGTCGTTTGAATCCCTGAATATTACATTCATATTTTTAATTGCTCATAATGGTAACTTAAACGTAATGGGGCTGTTTCACGAAAAAGCAAATGACAATGGTGTAAGAACTTGTAGTTTTCTCTATTTTTGGAGATTTAATTTACTAGAATATTGTTTGTGAATACACAAGAAGTTACAACTTTGTTTGCGTCCACCCCATTTTCAATGACAACTCCCACATCAATCCCATTGAAATATGTTTTCCCCAAAACCCACCTTACATTTATGACTGTGTAAAACGGGGCCACCTGGTGCATTTTCAGCGGTCGTAAGTGCCAACTGCGACCGGAGGATTCCACAGCTCTTTATTACATGAACTAGGATGTGAGGTTTTCGGTCGTAGATGTCAACTTTTGTGTATGCAAGAGTGAACTAAGATTGCCAATCAGCTACAAGGACACTGGGTGGCCTGCTCATCATCACCCAGCATGCACTGCAGCTTATTATGCAAATCTTCAAACCAGACATCTAAACCACTAGATTTCCTGTTATGATTCTTTACTTGTTTGTCAAGTGTTATGAATATGCATAATTCGTAAGACAACGAAAGGGGCCTAAAGTATTTCACTCTAGACTACCAGGGACAAATGGCACAGTACACACAATACTCATCACTGACTGGTTGGCTAATAGACAGTCCAGGGGTGAAATACCAGACTTTACAGATCTTTGTTTAAGTGAGGATCACTAGCAAGAAAAACCTCTGGACTGACCTATATCTCTTTTAGTATGGCCATATATGGCTCAAAACTACCACAACCCCAATATCACTGTCATGCGACACTATAAATCATACAAATATATTTTTATTGAGTTTTTCTTTATACAAAAATATTTTATGCTTTTTTAGTTGGTTTTATTATTGTGCAATTGCTTAAAAAGACAAATTCATCATTGTCTACACATACATTTGAAAAGAAATTAATTACAACAAACAGTTACCTAGATGGCTGTACAATCATAAATATTTGGATGTGCAATAGTCACATATCATTTCATCCCTGGAATCATAAGTTGGCATTTAAGTTATTTCATATGTTCCTTATGTGAAAACTAGATAACCATCAAAACAGTTCTTAAATTACTAAGGAACACTGTTAGAAATGGGGGTCTCTAGGCAGAGGTAGGTACCTTTGACCAAATAGGGACCCTTGCTTCTAGTCAGGGTAAGGGGGAAACACACTGTAGATAACCCCTGCTCACCCCCTTGGTAGCTTGGCACGAGCAGACAGGCTTATCCCCAAGGCAATGTGTAAAGTATTTGTACCAACCCTCACAGTAACACACTGAAACCCCACAAATGGACACCACACAGGTTTTAGAAAAATAAAGTATTTTTATCTAAGTTATGCAAGACCAAAACGACGAAACTCCAACATACACAATTAAGATTTTCTTTAAAATGTTCTTTGGAAGGTTCTGGTTTAAAAACCAACTTGTAGATTCTGTATTCTGCAGGTATTATCAAAAACGATCTGGTAGTTACAGTATTCCTTTAGGCCAATGACATGGGATCAAAAACAGTCTCAAAACTAAAATAAAACACGTGCAGAGACTGTATTTTCCGTGGTGAACGTATCGTTATTTGCCCAGGTCACTTGACACCGAAGCGTGGTGCCCTTCTTGTTCTTAAAACAAAGAAAACCACTCTGCTAATTCTTAAACTGACTCCGTCATGAAGGGCTATGACAGCCTGCCCCTGGATGCTTACTCGTCAGGAAGTAATGGCGGAGATAGGGCCCCCGGTGGCGCCGATACCCTCAGGTCGTTGATCTCACTAGGAGAGGAGCTCCGCTAGCGGGAACAGCCCCCTGCAGACCCACAACCCGCCCCAGGCAGCGCCAATCAAAGCCGTTCAGATTTCACTTTGAACGTTACCTGGGGGGTTGCTTTTCTCGCGTCCTCTTTGACGACGTCCTGCTGGGCGGCTCCGCCGGCCGGAATGGAACAGGGCAGGAGCGTACTGGTTGCTAGGCAACGCCTCGCAGCGGCGTGGGACCCAGCGCGGCTTTCCCTTTTGGCGTCAGCGAACTCGGGCACGTAGCTTCCAACTAAACACGGCAGGCTTTGCAATGGGCTCAATGCAGGCAGGATGGCGATCTGTCACACGCACACAGCGGTGCTGCTCCCTTCCTCTCGATAGCGATCTGGGTTGACTCGGGCCGGTGGCGGTGAAACACCCCCAAGTAGTACTTCGGTGATCACGCTTGTTTCACGAAGGCCACGGCCCCAGCAGGGCTGAGTGCAGACACACGCACACAGCGTAGGTGTTGGCAATAAGCACGGCCTCCAAGTATCACTGTAGGCTGCACATGAAGTCACCAGCTGTATGCAGACACACGCTTACAGCTTCTCAGAGGCGATCTTGGGAACTTTGATATGCCTGAGTTCCCACAACAGGAGGCCAGCTCTCCTCAGGCCCTTGGAGATTTTCCTTTTCAGAAGTGGACAGCACACAGCAAAAGTCCTTCTCCTTCCCTTGGCAGAATAGCAACTGCAAGTCAGCCCCAGAACACACAGCAAGGGCAGTCCTTCTTCTCAGTTTCTCGCGCTCTTCTCCTTGGCGAAGGTTCTTCTTACTTCCAGGATGATCTAAATTACAGGGGTTTCAGCTCTCATTTTTATACCCCAAAAGTCTTTGTTCTCTATGTGTCAAGGGTCCTGGACCCAGTCCAAACCAGTTCTGGGTGCACTCTGCCAGTGCACAACTTCTTCCTTTGTGAATGTGGGCCAGGGTCTTCAGACGCACCGCAGGAGGTGGAGCCAGTCTTTTGTGGAAGGCAGGCACAGCCCTAGTCAGGGACAGATACTACTCCTCCCACCACTCCAAATGCAGATTGGCCTATTCAGCTCAGGCTGACTCACCCAGACTCCTGGAGCCACCCCAGCCCCTGTCACTCCAAAGCCAGACAGTCAATCCACAACCAGGCAGAGGCACACAGAAAGGTTGAACAAGAAAATAGCCACTTTCTAAAAGTGCTATTTTCAAACACAGAATTTAAAAACCATCCTTACTTAAAGGTGTGTTATTAAATTCTGAGTTCAGGGATACCACACTCCAATTTTCTATCTCACTCCTATGGGAAGATATGCAGGTAAAATGTTACACAGCATTCCCCATTCTGTCCTATGGGCAAGATAGCCTTTCAATAGTGAAAAACGTAATTGGCAGTATTTCACTCTCAGGACATGGTACACACACCAGTACATGTCCTACCTTTCACATACACTGCACCCTGCCCAGGGGGGTACCTTGGGCCTTCCATAGGGGTGTCCTAGGTGTAAGGAAAGGGAAGGGTAGGACCTGGCAAGTGAGTGCACTTGCCAAGTCAGCATGGCAGTTAGCAAACTGCGTGCAGGCATTGCGGTGGCAGGCCTGAGACATCTCTTTGGGGGCTACTCAAGTGGGTGGCACAATCAGTGCTGCAGGCCCACTAGTAGCATTTGACGTACCAGCCCTGGCACACTTAGTGCACTTTACTAGGGACCTACTAGTAAGTCAAATATGCCAATCAGGGAGAACCTATCATATTCACAATTTACACAGGGAGCACTTGCACTTTGACACTGATCAGCAGTGGCAAAGTGCCCAAAGCATCTAAGCCAGCAAAAACGAAATCCAGCATAGCATCAAAAACACAGGTGGTAGAGGCAAAAAGTCAGGGGAAACCATGCCAAGGATGCCAGGTCTAACAAACACAAATAGATAAATAACCCCACATTCACCATCAACAAGTCTCTCTCACCATTCGAACCTACTCATTCGCACTCGCACTCTCCACATATGTAATGTGGAGAGTCCTTTTAGAGACAGACACACCAGAGGCATCTGGTGGGTGTTATTTGTATCACCAACTACTACAGAGTCTGTCCCATCCAGATTGTTATTGGATCTCCTACATGTTTGAATCTCTTTTATGTATGAGTGCGAGTGCGAATGAGTAGGTTCGAATGGTGAGAGAGACTTGTTGATGGTGAATGTGGGGTTATTTATCCATTTGTGTTCCTTAGTAATTTAAGAACTGTTTTGATGGTTACCTAGTTTTCATATAAGGAACATATGAAATAACTTAAATGCCAACTTATGATTCCAGGGATGAAATGATATGTGACTATTGCACATCCAAATATGTATGATTGTACAGCCATCTAGATAACTGTTTGTTGTAATTAATTTCTTTTCAAATGTATGTGTAGACAATGATGAATTTGCCTTTTTAAGCAATTGCACAATGATAAAACCAACTAAAAAAGCATAAAATATTTTTGTATAAAGAAAAACTCAATAAAAATATATTTGTATTATTTATAGTGTCGCATGACAGTGATATTGGGGTTGTGGTAGTTTTGAGCCATATATGGCCATGCTAGAAGAGATATAGGTCAGTCCAGAGGTTTGTCTTGCTAGTTTACTGTTTCCCCTCCTCTTAGACCTCAAAGTAATTAGGGGTACCTTTTTCCTTTTGTTATATGAGGATCACTTGCACAAGGAAGGAGGCTTTGTCTAGTTGTCAAATTATCAACAGTGGAACCAGACCACATGTGTTCATCTCTTCATCAAATTGTGTGATCCTAGCAAAATCAGTCTGCAATGTAATGAAGTGCTTCATTGCCCTTATCAGCTGAAATTCTGAGTTCTTAGGGTCAAACGTGATATTTAGAGATCCATTAAAAAATGTAACTGTACATATGCGTATCTCAGTAGGTCCACACAGACTTTTATCCTTCTGAGGTGGATAATTTGAATGGAATTCAGTTGTATGATAACATAAAGTGTCATTACAGTGCTCCAGAATCTTTAATTCATGGCACCATATAAACAGATGATTAAAATATATATATATATACATACCGGTCAGCGTGTAGCACAAGTACTGTAATAGTAAAGGCCTTTGCAGAAATATGGGAATATACCATTAGACACTGCACTGGGAAAGGGCGGAATGGCTATAAAGTTTATTTCATGTTTGTAACGGTTATACGAGATAAAACTGTTCATGTTAGCAAATGTAAAAATAAAAATAAACATATTCTTAAAAAAATACATATATATACAAATGCTCATCGTGTAGGGCCTGTAAATTTGGCATTAATATAACACACTACTCTACACCTTTCAATCCCAATATGGTAGCTACTAGTGGTAATTTTAACTGCCGGACAGAATACGCAGTATACGTGCTGGAATGTACCTGCGGCCTGCGATATGTTGGGAGTACCAAGCTGCAGGTACATGTTAGAATTCTCCAGCACCTTCGGGCAATAGTCAATAATGATGCCACGTACCCTGTGGCACGTCATTTCAAATCTGCACAACAGAATGACTTAAATTGCCTCAAATATTTCGTGATTGATTCCATATCGACCCTCAGGCGAGGTGGTAACAGGGAACGCATGCTCCGGCAGCTAGAGTCACGTATGATATTAGAAGTTGATTGTGAAGCACCAGCAGGTCTGAACAATAATGAGGACCTACACAACTTCTTGTAAAAACTTTATAACTACTGTGTAATTAGAGTCTTCTGTTTAGGTGCTATATATAATGGATAGTCTATAATACTCTCCAGGCATAGGCACAGGCAGATTATGCATACGATACAGGGTTCTAATTTTGCCTAGTATTCATGACGATTATGTTGCGCTGAACTAGCTTAATTCATTAGAATTTTAATTCATACAACCAAAATACGACTCAGTGCCACAATGTACTGCATTTGAGCAGGTTAGATATTTGGATCCAGGATGCATAAATAAGGCTTTAACATTTGCAAATAAGACTGCGACAGCCGACCCCCAATTCAATTATATATAAATAAAGCACTTTATAGAGGATATTCAGGCTTTTTTGCACATCAAATGACGCAAATGTTAATATTTTAGATGTTTTAGACTTTTTAAGATATTTTAACATGAGTGTCACCATGGTTATTATGCAATATCAATAAGGGAGAGTATTGCGACAATGCATTGAAGCAGCAATAATTGTAAAAAATTAATTCCCTTGGCAACTCACTATGATTTAACCATGTTCTTATCTATTTATTGATGTATTTATTTAAACATATGGTCAATGTTATATGATACCTGTTTAAATATACATAAAGAAACGATGAAAAGTCTATTAACAAATGTTCGTAAAAATAATGAGGTTTAGTAAGGTCTTTTGCAACTAAGTCTGTCTACTATGTCCTTTGTAAACAATGTCATGTGACACAATGGGGATTGTTTAAATCAGTTTACCGCAAGACGTTTCTTTATGTGATCAAGGTCATGTGTTGACCGAAACGCGTAATGACATGGAGATGTGAGAGGTATTAAAATTTCTGCATTGCAAATTAAGAGGAGTTCGTGCCCGTGAGTTTGTTCGCTTCGGCAAGCGGAAGGGCGTTCTTGGAATTCAATATATATATATATATATATATATATATATATATATATATACATATATATATATATATATATATATATATATATATATATAATATGTGCTACGTGCACCTGATCGAGGAGACCTACAGCATCTGGAGAGATTATACTAAATGCTAATATTTTATACCATAGCAGGCAAAAATAATTCACGATAGTCTTGTGACAGTTAATCCAATTTATTGCTCCTAGGCTGACATCAGATAGTGACTACTGGAGGCAGCTTGTTACTATGATTTATAATGTTACACTGTTTTCTATACTATGCTAATGTTACAACAACAGTTATGCAGTTCATATCAAAAAATTGAATGTTTAAATATGTCAGTTTAGATTAAAAATTATTTTCGATTTCTATTTGTGTAGTTATACAGTCTGAGATATACAGAAAACGGAGTTATGACACTGCTCAGAAAATATCATATTATTGCCAGAATTTACCTTCCCTGACAATTAATTTGAGCCATGGGTCCAACTGTACCAAGAGCTATTTTTGTACAATTAAATATGTTGTTTCTCTAAGCTTGCTATTTAGGTTAGCACTTCTCCTGAAATCTAAATTTACATCCGTATGTTGACGTTTTTAGACTCAAGTGGGCGTAGAAGTTATGCCTGCAAAGATTCCCACAAATTGTATTTTAAAAAGCAGACTATGTGCCATTTGCAATCAAGCATGGAACCGTTTTAAGACCTATTATTTTGCTTCTCAAGTTAACAGTAGGGAAAGGGCTTAGAATCAATTCTAATATACCAATTCTACTGGCAAAGAATACATGTGTATTGTCACAGCTGGCAAGTGGCCCTAGTTATCAGTGACACATTCATCTAGTCTTGGCTTTTGGGCTGAGTGCTTTGCATGCTGGGATTTTGAGCTATACTTACAAGGGGAAACAAACATTGATAAAGCCAATTGGTTTGATGGTCACACTTGAGCGCTGTCAAAAGCAATAAACAATGCCTTGTACAGTGAATATACAATGCATGAAAAAAAATGAAATATGTGATGACAAAGTGTACATTTTAGATGTATGCGTTGCACTAGAGGCATAAGAACAGACCCACACAGGTAGGTGGACAAACCCACAGAGCCCACGGAAAAAGATGAGATAAAAACATTCTTGTTTGGTGATCCAGGATGTGTCTGACGTCTCAAGCCAATGACTGAATACCCCTGAGCCAAACAAACGAACAGTCGAGGGAGGCTGAACTGAAAGCCCCTTAGAGTATTTACAGGATATAAGTTAGCCATGAATATCACAGGTAGCATTACACATCACACCTGTTGTCTTTAGCAATGCCTTTTGGCTGATACTGCACAGCATCGGTAAAAATGCTTTTTGCCAATGCAGTGCAGCATCAGCCAAAATAAGAAAAGAAAGAAAAACTGATGAACTCATCATTCTATAGGTGCACATGTGCGTGATGAAGTATGCACGTAAACGCATCATCACACAAGCGAGCCCATAAAAGGATGCTCCACTTTTTTTTACTGACCAATCCAAGATGGACCGGTAAATTTAAAAAAACTAAAATTGTAGTAACATAAATGCTTTTTATTAATTTGTAGTTTTACATAGCAAGAATTCGAACTAAATGATTTGGAGTGCTTTACATGAGCACCAATTATATTATATATAAGCAAAGAGGGAGAGAGAGAGAAGCGTGAATGCAGACTTTTTCGCCTTCCTAGCCAATCAATAAATTAACACAATTAGAACGAGTCTCCTATCTATTTAACTCATGTTCCGAATAACCACTTTCTCCTAGTCTTTAAGGTTACAGTGCCTTGGAACAACAGAGCCCACCCCCTCAGAGTTTCCCATGTAGCAACACGCTAGTACACTAAAGGTTAGTTTTTTCTCCTTTTATTCACATACGAGATTTATGAAAAGATCTGTCATTTGTATGCATGAACCTATGGGTCCAAATCTTATGAATAATTAGAATTATTGAGAAAATACGACAAATATGATTAATGTCTTGATATCTGTCTTGTATGTGTTCAAGTATATGTGATAATCTGGTGACATGAAATTGTATCACAAGGTATGATACCAAATGTGATAACTGATCAAGGTAAGGAACCAGAAAGAAAGGAACTTATCTGGTTTCACACAGAACCTACCTATATGTCTACAATGCCACTTTCTCCCAGTTCTATTTTTTACAGGATGAAACACAGGAGGAATTGTCTTCGCAACTCCTCGGGTTTCTAAGGACAAACCACACACATATTTGCATGCCATAGTGTGCCTGCGATTTCTCTGACTCTGGTCCTGACGAAAGCCACACTCAGAGGCAACAAAAGATGGCTGAAACATGGAGACCACACCAAGGATGCGTGGGATCAACTAATTATCTCACACTGATCCACCATTGCTTTTAACATTGACCGAGACTTCCACTAATAAATTCACGAGAAGAGATAGGAAATCTTGAACCAATTTTAAACATCACCTTCACCGACATACACACAGTCACAGATCACACCCAAAAAACCCGGCTCTGATGTAATCAGGCATTGCAGCACACCCTGGAAGTATTCGGCAACCAGGGTGGGAACCCTATGACAAAGCATGTCACCTACCAGGTTGGTGAGTGAAGGTTCTTTTAAACACCCTGTGGGTTCCAAGGTACTGTACCCTTAAAGACTATGAGGAAATGGTTATTCAGAACATAAGTTAAATAGGTAGGAGACTCGTTCTAATTTTGTTAATCCACCAATTATATTACACATTTAGTTTTTTTTTATAGGTACAGGGAAATTAGGTGATTTGCCCAGAATCACAGGATGGTGAACCAATGACGAGACTCAAACCTGGTTCCTAAGTTCCAAAGTTAGCACCTCTGGCAGTTAGGCCATATCCTCTCTTTTTTTGTACAGCGGAAAAGCAGGCAGCAATTTGCTGCTGCCCCGTCCCAAAAACACGATTACAAATTAAAATAAAAAATGACTGTTGGGGGTATGGAGGAGCGAATGGGGAGGAAGCAATGCGTACTGAGGATTGGGAATAAAAAAAATAATAAAGTCGGTGGGGAGGAAAGGAAAAGAGGTACACGATAAAGAGAATAATTTAGAGGGGGAGAATCACACAAGGGAGAGAGCAACAAAGAGCGGGGGGCCAAATGAGAAGTGCACAAGAGAGATCGTGAATTACACAAAGAAGACAGCACCTTAGAGTACAGAGCCCATATTTGGTAGGGCAGAAGAAGAACAGAAGGGAGAAAGCTGAAAACCCATACACTGTCATTGAGAGCAAAAAAAAAAGAAAAAGGCATGTGTTATAAGTGAGCAGTGGAGGAATATAAGTCAGCCAGTTTAAAGGAAGGTAAAGAGGCTGTGCTCCAGGGGAGGGACAAACAAAAGATGTACAGGATGATACAAGGAGAGCCACTGAATAAGAAGCAAGCACAATAAGAGTGAAAATAAAGCTAACCAATGGTAAACAATGGATGGTCTGTAAGCCAACTGTAAGTTCTTGGTAAATTCACAATAGGTACTTTTCAACCATTTGGCTTGCACTATGTGGTGATACAAAAGGGGATGATGGACGGAACGTTTGAGCCAATCAAACACTCACCCCCAGTCAACTGATCTGGGTTTAATCCATCATCATTCTTTAGCTCACTCCACCACCCCAGTTCAGACATGGCCATATGCAAATCAGTCTGACCCTGTGCCTCATGGGAACAGTCCAGCCCGAACTGCCAAGCCATGTCTTCCCTGGACCGGAAACAAGCATCCTAGGACCGGTTTCTGGCATTCCAGCCGTCATCAGCCAGGCTTGCTTGAATCCAGTGGCAAAGTGAGCAAGGGACCCACGTCTGGGCATACCCCCGCCAACTTAGGGCGAACAAAGCGATACAAAAGGGGATGATGGACGGAACGTTTGAGCCAATCAAACACTCACCCCCAGTCAACTGATCTGGGTTTAATCCATCATCATTCTTTAGCTCACTCCACCACCCCAGTTCAGACATGGCCATATGCAAATCAGTCTGACCCTGTGCCTCATGGGAACAGTCCAGCCCGAACTGCCAAGCCATGTCTTCCCTGGACCGGAAACAAGCATCCTAGGACCGGTTTCTGGCATTCCAGCCGTCATCAGCCAGGCTTGCTTGAATCCAGTGGCAAAGTGAGCAAGGGACCCACGTCTGGGCATACCCCCGCCAACTTAGGGCGAACAAAGCGATACAAAAGGGGATGATGGACGGAACGTTTGAGCCAATCAAACACTCACCCCCAGTCAACTGATCTGGGTTTAATCCATCATCATTCTTTAGCTCACTCCACCACCCCAGTTCAGACATGGCCATATGCAAATCAGTCTGACCCTGTGCCTCATGGGAACAGTCCAGCCCGAACTGCCAAGCCATGTCTTCCCTGTACCGGAAACAAGCATCCTAGGACCGGTTTCTGGCATTCCAGCCGTCATCAGCCAGGCTTGCTTGAATCCAGTGGCAAAGTGAGCAAGGGACCCATGTCTGGGCATACCCCCGCCAACTTAGGGCGAACAAAGCGATACAAAAGGGGATGATGGACGGAACGTTTGAGCCAATCAAACACTCACCCCAGTCAACTGATCTGGGTTTAATCCATCATCATTCTTTAGCTCACTCCACCACCCCAGTTCAGACATGGCCATATGCAAAACAGTCTGACCCTGTGCCTCATGGGAACAGTCCAGCCCGAACTGCCAAGCCATGTCTTCCCTGGACCGGAAACAAGCATCCTAGGACCGGTTTCTGGCATTCCAGCCGTCATCAGCCAGGCTTGCTTGAATCCAGTGGCAAAGTGAGCAAGGGACCCACGTCTCGGCATACCCCCGCCAACTTAGGGCGAACAAAGCGATACAAAAGGGGATGATGGACGGAACGTTTGAGCCAATCAAACACTCACCCCCAGTCAACTGATCTGGGTTTAATCCATCATCATTCTTTAGCTCACTCCACCACCCCAGTTCAGACATGGCCATATGCAAATCAGTCTGACCCTGTGCCTCATGGGAACAGTCCAGCCCGAACTGCCAAGCCATGTCTTCCCTGGACCGGAAACAAGCATCCTAGGACCGGTTTCTGGCATTCCAGCCGTCATCAGCCAGGCTATGTGGTAGGCAAGACCTAACTAGAGAAACAATAAGTCCCAAAATGCAGCCTGATGTCGCTAAAAGGCAAGAACCGTCTGAAGCACTTCAACTGCAATGTGCCCACGTGAAGAATTGCATGTTAAAAAGTCAGAATGTATTTCAAGAGGCCTTGACCATTGCAACATATGCAAGTGGAATAAAATATTAACAGAGTGAAATATTTAAAATATGTTATAAGCAGTATCTCATCACAAATATATGTAATACATTACATTTAAAAATAAACAAGAATGAAGAGAAGGTGCCACAATACAATTAGAAAAAGTTACCAAAATAAACAACATAGGCATTTTAGAAAACGAAGGTAATCACAATTAGCGAACAAAAAGCGCACAGCGAATGGACTCTACAGTGCTAAGGCTAGTCCTAACGTTATCTTAAAAAATGGCTCCAAACATGGATGGTAATTAGTCTCGCAATAGATGTATTTAATCGAATTCCTTCTGGTCTGTTTTTGTCCAGCTGTGTTATCCATGTCAGATGTAATTTTCTGCCTTTCAAAATGTGCGCGGCGCACTATCAGGCTGGTTTGGCACTGTGCCTGTCAGGTATTATCACAATCATCCAACTGGCACTTAATTTAATTAACTCAAGAGGATGAACAGTGGGGCTGGTCCTGCTGAGATTGAAACTTTTGACCTACAGTTCACATACACATATCAACATCCACACTTACATCATTGAGACATATACAGTGGGGGAAGAGATTGGCTAAAGTTAAGGTGCCTTTCTCGCTTGAAATTTTAGATCCTCTTTTTCTGGGTGCACAAATCCAGTTTCAGTTGCAAACTCCTGTCTGTGTCAGAATCAGGAGCCTGACTGGGGCGCCACGCGATATAATCCAGGTGAAAATCTGCCGGCAACGGTTGTGAAATCCAAGTTTGCGCACCTCGGAATAGGGGAAACCATGCATTACTTGCGCATTCCCCCAGTTTCAAGTCCGAAATGAGGAATGATGCGTAAATTGTACACCTGGTAAATGCCACACCACGCGGTATTCATGTGTATGTGCAGGGCCGGACTGGCCATAGCGGGCACCGGGCGTTTCCCCGGTAGGCCACCAGGGTAAGGGCCGGTTTTAGGCCCTGGGGGGCCGGTTTTGTTACCGGGGGCCGGCAATATCGGCCCCCTGTAACAAAATCGGCCGAAATCGGCTGTACCAAACAGCTCGGCTGCACCCCCCTCCTCAGCCCCAGGGGGGCTGGCCGAGCAGTTTGCCAAGGCCGGTTTCGGGTCCCAGTCCGGCCCTGTGTATGTGTACTGGGTGCACAGAAGAAAGGCCTAAACAGAGACGTTTTAAGGCATGGGCAACGTGAGCTCTGCCCCAAGGCCTCGGCCTTTCAGAGACCCCCTGAGAAAGGCAGCTCTGTTCTGCAGAGAGCTTTGCCCTGATGACCTTGAATAATTCTTGAATAGATTGTTTTAAGTACCATTTCTATGCAACATCCATAAAAAAAGTTTCTTTTGGATCAAAACGGGACCTCACATATGAGAAAGGGGAGGATGTCACAGAAATTATTTGCAGTGATATTAGCGAGCTGCTTACCTGTTACAATTTTGAAAACACAAGTCACTATCTCTGAATATTAGCAGGCACAGCCGGCACAGGAAACAGTGGTGGGGCGGGGCGGGATGGGGAGGGTGGGTAGTCAACAGACGACAGGATAGGGAAAGTAAGCTAAAAAAATAAATAAATCCACCTACTTTGCGCTCGCCGCATCGACGAGCGCAAGGTAAGTGGTTATATTTCTTTTTATCTTGCTTTCCCTATCCTGCCGTCTGTAGACTCCCACCAGCCCCGCCCTGCCCCACCACCCACCACTGTTACCTGTGCCGGCTGCGCCTGAATATTAGATGTAAACATATTTTGAATGTAGATGAGTTTGCCTGTGCACTGTCAGTGACATGGCCAAAGTGGGCGTGTGAAAGAGCTGGAATTAGATCATAAATTCAAAGCTGTTCTGAACAGGGGCTCCCAAAATAAGTTTGGCCCATGGCCCCCAAAATCCTTAAGATGTCCCTGGGCCTAAATATCTGTTACAGTAATTCACTTTGGGTGAAGCTGGTGTATTATACCGTGCAGACCTCCATATGAATACGGAGAAGAGGCACGGCTGGGAACATAAGGTGTGATAGAACGTTGAGGACAATAGTTCGGTGGATTTCTTAAGTATTACCAGGACTATGTATCCACCCCAATCCAACATATTATTAATTGCCATACTTTCTAGACTGTAGTATATCCCAAGGACGTTTTTTTAAACAGGGAAGAGCAGGTAAAGTTCACATGAAACCTACATTACTTCATACATATATTTTTATCCAGCTACACCACAAAATTATGAGATATGTCCAGTTCGAGAAAGAATTGGAACAGAAATAATTGGAGAGGCATTGTTGCCATTAGGTTGTTGCTGCTTTCACTACCTGTAGATACTGCCCCTTCCTGATCTCTATGTTCCCAGTCTATTGTCAAACTACTCTCTCTAATTCTCGCTTCTCTTTATCCATTCCTTCTTTATCCATTCTTACTCTTCTGCCCCACCTCTTTCCCTCCCTGCTCTCTTGTGTTCACTACTTTAGTTTTCATTTCTTTCTCTATTCAATCTCTTATCATCTTACGATTGTTTTACCTCCATTTAGCTTCTTCCCATTCTTCCTTTCCTCAAACTCTTTATTTTCATCTACCGCTCTTGGCCCTTTTCTTTATTGTCATAGCTATATTCTGTTGCAAAAAGAATAATTAATGGACAGAATGCAGATCGTGTATGCTCCCCATGCCATTCCAGTTTGAACCCAGCCATATGCAAATCAGTATTGACCCTGTGCCCAATGGGAACAGTCCAGCCCGAACCGCCAGGCCAGGTCTTCCCTGGACTGGAAACAAGCATCCTAGGACCGGTTTCGGGGTTTCACCCATCATCAGCCAGGATAGCTTGACTCCAGTGGCATGGAGAGCACGGGGCCCACGTCTGGGCATACCCGTCCCTCTCGGGGGGACAAATGCAAAAAGAATAATTGATGGACAGAATGCAGAACAATGTCATACATTCACCCCAGTACAGAGATCTGGGCCTAAATCCATCGTTTTTTTGGTCCCCATGCCATTCCAGTTTGAACCCAGCCGTATGCAAATCACTCTTGACACTGTGCCCAATGGGAACAGTCCAGCCCGAACTGCCAGGCCAGGTCCTCCCTGGACTGGAAACAAGCATCCTAGGACCGGTTTCGGGGTTTCACCCCTCATCAGCCAGGATAGCTTGACTCCAGTGGCATGGGAGCACGGGTCCAAACTGGGGTGATGTGGTGAGCAAAAGAATGATGGATTTAACCCAGATCCTTGTGACTGGGGGCAGGGCTGGACTGGGAACCGAAACCGGCCCTGACAAACTGCTCGGCCGGCCCCCCTGGGGGGTGGTGGGGGTGCGGCCAAGCTGTTTTCTAGGGCCGGTTTCAGCCGATTTTGTTACAGGGGACCGATATTGCTGGCCCCCGGTAACAGAAACGGGCCCCCAGGGGCCCAAATACAGCCCCCAACCTGGCCGCCCACCGGGGAAACGCCAGGTGCCCGCTACAACCAGTCCGGCCCTGACTGGGGGTGAATGTTTGCATTGTCCAGCATTCCGTCCATCAATTGTTTCTTTTGCATATGTCGCCCTAAGTAGGAAGGGTATGCCCAGACGTGGGTCCCGTGCTCACTTCACCGCTGGATTCAAGCTAGCCTGGCTGATGAAGGGTGATGCCCTGAACCCGGTCCTAGGATGTTTGTTTCCGGTCCAGGGAGGACCTGGCTTGGCTCTTCGGGCTAGACTGTTCCCACAAGGAACAGGGTCAAGACTGATTTGCATATGGCTGGGTCCAAACTGGGGTGGTGTGGTGAGCAAAAGAATGATGGATTTAACCCAGATCCTTGTGACAGGGGGTGAATGTTTGCATTGTCCAGCATTCCATCCATCAATTGTTTCTTTTGCATAGATATATTCTGTGTCACACGTTGCATTTTTCCCACACATACCCTTTATCTCTCATGTACATTCACTTTTACTCCCCCTATTTCCTGCTATCTCCGTCTCCCCGACTAAGGGCCAGAGCAAGACTTTTTGCTATCCTAAGGGAAGCCATTTTTTCTGTACCACCATGTCTAGCCATGGAGCTACATTTGAAGCCTGTACTAGTAATATGACACCCCTGTGATAACAGCCTGGACTTTCTCTCACCATTGTCTTCTCCATAAATTCCCCATGCCCTGGACCCATTCTCACACACTATCCTATCTTTCTCAAGCCTCCTCTCTGTGTTTGCTTTTGTGTCATTCATCCTCCTTCCTCTTTGGAATGCCATGGTGCTAGCACCTTCTCATTTCTCATCCTCTCATGTTTCTCTTTCCCACATTATCCCCAGTGTCACTCTCCTAGCTCATGCTTTTCTCCCACCCACCTACTTGACTCTAGATCAAAACACACACACACCTCCCCCCCCCCCCCGGCTATTATCTCACTGCTGTCTTTTATACCTTTATCACAGCTTTCTTTTACATATCTTCTAGGCTTGACTTGTTTGGAAACTCCTTACCTGACTTATTCCTATCTGTCCCACACACTTATCAGTTCAAATATTCCACACGTACACTGGTAAAAACAAGTTTACATTCCCTAACTAGATAATATCAACATAGTGGTTCTGCTGATTATGTCTGAAGAAAGATTTCTAGACTTACATCAATGCACTCATGATTTCAAGACAAAAAACGATTCTTGATTATTGGTAAGTAACAAAATGCTAGTTGGGTGTCATTTACAAACTACTGGATTGTGTAGTGTATTGTACCTGCATGTATATAGAACTTACTACCCCTGACAAGGAATTGAGGTGATAGTGTTACATTTTTGGTTCTCCAAGTATCAAGACGTATCTCTGTAACCTAATGGGTCAGTGTTATTATGAGCTGCCCATACATCTCCTAACTACGCTCAGCCAGGCACATATGTGCCAAACTCTTTGAAAAGGTTTTGAATGTGTCTACACTGAATGCCTTGCAATTCCAGCCTCATTGTTGCACCTCTTCGAAATGTTGAGGGCTGCCCAAGGCTCTACCCATCCCTTGTGATCATTGTGATTGATCCCTTAAGTGTGATGGTTATATGTAAATATGGCTCCTATGATCACTTGCAACAGGACTCAATTGGCACCTCACTGATGAGGCCACATAGACTGAAACCGGTCTGGGGTTGCTTGTGTTCCTTTCTGCAGGACAGGAAATTTGGCCCGACACTGAGCTTGGGGGCGGGGTCACTTTTTCAGTGCCATATTTGGCAAAAATACCAGTCGTATGGAACGTGGCCCTAAGTGATTGCCAGTGTTTGAGGTTTTTGAGATCATTCCACCCATCACCTTCATGTCTCAGGTGATGAGGAGGCACTTGCTTGCTCACCTGTATCCAGAACAAAAAGATTACAATTGAATGTGGATTAACCAATTAATGAGTGACTACATTTGCTATCCTAACGGAATCTAAAAATTGATATGGTGATGGAAGAGGCCACACAAACGACAGATCCTAGTTCACATAAACAGATTTTTAGAGGAGCATCAGAAGAGTGCCACTTAAAGATGCTGTGACCATGAACAAAGCCGTAACTTTGTCAGAACTCTCAAAGACTTCTCACTCTAGTTGCACATATTAACTTACACTGGTGGTACATTTAGTGTGAGGAATGCTCCCAATATTACAGTGTTTGCGAGGGAAGAAAAGAGAGATTCGTCCATGAGCAAAAATTATTTCAACTGGAAAAAAAACAAAATAAAAAAGGTATTTACACATTTCCACTAACCCTATCACTGTAGAATTTCCACATTGCAGACAATCCAATAATGTGAATATGCAAATCATAAGCATTCGATTTCGTAGAGATTTGCATTTTCTGAGAATTGGCCCTGTTATCATTTTAGACTTAAATATCTAAACTTGGACTTTGCTTTTATGAGTAGCCAAATACTTTGTTTACTCCTATTTCCTTGTCCCTCCAAACACTGTCACAGACACATTAACAGAAGGAGATCATGGGTGACTGTTGTGGGATTCTTTATGAATGATCCACTGCACTGACCTGCTCTTCCTAGGTAGCAACATGACAAGCTGTATGCACACAAGGAATGTATGGTCATCCAACCATAACTCACTGGGTACATCATGCAGCATCCACATTCTTACTACTCCCCTTTGTTGATCTCCATCATTGGGACGCCCTACCTCCTGTCAAAAATAAACCTGCCTCACACTCAATGAGTTTAAAACGAGTCTAAAGAGCCATCTCATGAAAGCAGAGAAAATGAGCAACTAAGGACAAATCACATCAAGACTGTCAATATGTCTATCCTGTAACCACACAGTATAAAACTTAATTTATATGTTCTTTGTTTCCATTTTTCATAGAATAGCACCACTGTATAACACCTCAATCACCCTCTATGTTACCTACTTATCTTACGATGTATATCGAAATGCCAGGCTGTTCATGTCAAGTATAAAAGATACATTAAACAAGCATTTGCAATGCAATAGGTCTCGCATTTTCGAAACTTTGACCTATTGGTATTGTAAATGACAAGGGCTTTTATGTATTTAAAAAACCTGCAATAATAAAAGGCATTGTCATTTACAATACCAATAGGTCGAAGTTTCGAAAATGCGAGACCTATTGCATAGCAAATGCTTGTTTTTAAGAGTTATCAAGTCTTCTTATTCTCTTGTAAAGCATTCTGATGCCGTTCAAGTTAATATACTCTGCATAAATAAAAACACAAACTGGGAGAGCTCCATAGCTTCTAGTCTTCGATCCACTAAAGTACGAGTAAACAAAGAAACAAGATAATAGAACATAAGTGGCCCTGAATACCATTGGTGGCTTGCTTAGATGTCAAGGTGATACTTCGCATTGATTGGACTGCTGTGCCATGCCAAGTTTGAGGAGGCAAGCGTAAACATAGTACAACACCGGTATAGCTTAAAAAAAACCACATGTGACAACATTGTTTTCCTTATCTCGAAAGACGCTTCCAGTTCATCTACTAGCATATTTCCTGCGCTTCTGGGGCCGGGCGGCGTGGACATTAGCCCAGCTGGAGGCAGACCTCCTGGCGGTACACCGGTACCCTGAGCTGTAAACATTCCGCTCAGCGAAGCCCCCATGTTCTATCTGTATGATAGGCGTGGCTAGCTTTTACTAGTGTCTCACCCGCCCCCCGTTCCCAGCACAGACACAGCATCAAGTGTCAAGCATGGCGGTCACGTTTCTGTTTTTCTGATTTGTTAGAATTCTATACAGAGCGAGAACAGGAGAAGGTGGAGTCAAAACGTTCTGTATCCCTCGTTAGGAAGGCCAGAGAAGTGGTTATTGCAAATTATTTAATCGGTTAGTTTCACAGTTAGTCATGAATGTGTTGTGCAAATACTTGTTTCTGATTTATTTACATGCTGAAAGCGGCCTCCCGCCATTTACTTTCGTTTTCATTACTTTTGTTACAATCTCAGCACCGGCGCGGGTGCCACAATTGCATCAAACGTTTTTCTATTTCTTACTTTTGATGCAATCCTGGCACCCGCGCCAGTGCCGAGATTGTAACAAAAGGAATGAAAACAAAAGGAAATGGTGGGCGGTTTCGAGCGAAAAAATAACTTAAAAGCTGCGATCTCGGAATGGTGCTGAGGTGGGCAAACATGGCAGAAAGCGGGCATGGCATGCTGAATGTAGCATAGCACGTCGTGCCTGCAAGTAAGACACTCAATAAAGAAAAGAGTGCTTCCAGACTAAAATAAAGATCCCGTGGAACAACTTAAGTAAAGGGGCCAGTCGCCATGGGAGGTTACTAATGAAGACAAGGCGGTACTGAGGCGGGACTAACAAGCCTATTAACCAATCAGACGCCTGCATTTACGGAGGACAAAGACACAACCCAATGACAAACATGGGTGGATACTATTAGCTACTCAACCACAACAAGTCTCGCAGAGCAGCGCATGCGCGCTGGCTCTAGGCTTGACCAAAAAAGGAGGCATCAGGGTGAACAAGGCAAGCATATAACTTTTTATTGAGGTGGACATTTGAGAGTTTTTAGTCAAAGAGGCTAACAAGAGATTTTGTTTTGTGTTTTTATGTAGGGTATCTGTTTATGCAATACCTTTGTGTTTTTACAGTGCTTCCGCCAAACTTTTATTTTACCTCTTTGCCCCCATACACTAAAAAGGCAAATTTTGGGCTTAGATAGTAATTTCTGGCTGTTCCATTACCTTACCTTATCGAAGGGTCAGCCCTGTGTGAATAGTTGTAGTGGGTGAGGAGTTTGACTAATGAAGAGCCCTTTGATTTCAGCAATAGTCGTTTTTGAGCCTCTGATTCCAAATTTAGTCAGTTTACGCACCTTATAGCCCTGGTATGCCAAATGTGAATTTAGATATTAGTATATAAGGCACAAGAAAGTTCTAGAGAACATTAGAGAGAGAGTCTTATAGTACTTCACATATTGGTGGTTTCCCATTGGATCAATGTTCCTCAGTGGTTATTGTTTGTTCTTTAGAGTAATACATGGTGTCAAATACAGTATGCCCCTGTAAATCGAAGCTAGAATATCACGGTATACAAATATCGAGGGCAAAATATTGAATAAAAAATATTGAAAGGTAAGTAAGTATATATTTTCCATCCCTAACTCCACATATATGTGCTTTGAGGATATATATATATATCTTCAGTGTGCACATGTGGAGCTTGAAATAGTAAATGTATAACCTCTGTATGCAGGTACCTTTCCATGTGTCTTCAAAATGTTATCCATGATATTCTTGTATCTCAATATTCTTAGCCTCTTCCACTGTCCGCGCCTGGACCGCGTCCACCGCCAGGAATACAGGACTCATGACCATCCAAAGCAGCACCACAACCACAGCCTCCACCGGAGCCAACAAACGCCACCACTACTCCTCTGCCATCCTCATGCCGCAGCCTACATTAAGTAGGTCCTGTGGTGGGTGGGGCTTCTGTTGGCGGGAAGAACAGTGAGTGGGAAAACCTGGGCAGCATCTGTGTCACTTAGTCAAAAGGCAGCAGCTGCATCAGGCTGGAACGAGCAGGAACCGGAGGCTACTGGCAAGTGGCAAGCTAGGTGTCCAGGTGCCTACACAGGGATCTGTAAGCTGCTACTGCTGGGCCCTTGTTGTTTTTATCTGGGTTTCCTTTCTACGACAATGAATGGCAAAATATGGAGCAAACATAAGGCCTGATTTAGGTCTTGGTGGACGGGTTACTCAGTCACAACGGTGATGGCTATAGCTTCCACCGAAATAAAAATCCCTTAGGATATAATGGGATTTATATTTCGGTGGACAGGATATCCATCACCGTTGTGATGGAGTAACCAGTCCGTCAAGATCTAAATCAGGCCCATAGTTCTAGACCTTTCAAAAGCAGGTACCCCACTTGTAAGCATCTGAAAACAGATTATGATGACAATGTGTTTTCTCCTGAACTGTTGCTAAGAGCATAGTTAAAAAGTGCAAATAAAGATCTTTAACAAAAAGAGAAGTTCCTGACTAGAGTCAGGCACACGTCTCAGCATGGGGTAGGTAAGTAATTCGTCCTGACCTCCGGCAACACCTAGCATAAGTGCTTTTTATTACCAAAGCCTGGAATAAAAGAGGATGGTGCCACAGGAAAAAGGAGCATCTTCCAGTGCATTGTAGTGATTCAGTTAAGTGTACGATGAAAGGCTGCAGTGTTCTGTTTACCTGAGACCGAGCCAGGGCCTTAAGTGGGTCGGTCCTGCCAGGTTTCAGGCCTGACAGCAATTAAATACCGACTTTAAAACGGGTCCCATTCAAACTCTTCATTCATGTCTTTAACATTACTGGCAAAAATACTAATCAGTTTCTAAAAAATGACTGCAAAAAACCGTAAGGTGTTTCGAGTCAACGATGCCATCCCTATTTATATTCCACTTCCCTTATTTCATCTTGCATTCCCTAAGGATATTTGCTTTTCAAGATATTTTATTTTTCTGAATTTATTTTCATGCAATATATGACTCTGCTGTTGAGGCTAAAGGCAGTGCAAGTTTCTCACAGTGCCTGTCAGAGTATCATAAAGGTGTGCCGACTGCATGCACATCCAGTCCTTGGCCTCTCTGCAGAGTCCACCGTGCAAGTTGTTGCATTGTGGGAAATTCGGAGGTATGCTGATGAAGGTTTTCGGAAAGATGTAGGGACAAAAATGTACTTCTACACAAAGTGTTGAAACAAATACATTTTCTCGGCTTACTATTATTTTCTCACCATTAACAAATGGAACAAAGGGTATCATCTTCTTATATAGATTAGAACGATTTGCTCACTAAGCCTCGAGGAATCCATAGGATGAAACACGTGTTGGCTGTTATTGACCATTTGGAAAGGCTGTTGGGCTGTAAAGTATTAACATGAACCGCTACAAAATAATAGTGTGAACCTTTTGAATGCAACATTCTGTAGACCACTAACCTTTCCACAGACTTTAGTAATTTTTAATTCATCGTATCATGTTTTCAGAATTGATCATTGTTGTTATTACTTTATTAGATACATGTAACAAGCATTGCTTGTTTTAGGTGTATGTGTTGGTTGTTGTGTCCCTGGTCTGGATGCAATAACAGAAACTCACAGACAGGTACCCAAATACTGGTCAGGCGGCACGTGGTGTAAAGCATAGGATCTGAGTTTTCATGTTTTAAGCCATGTCTTTAATTACATATGTGAGGCCTCTTGGAAAGGAGTGTTACTTAAATGTATTAGACCACGCCCCTTTTACAGACCCCACACCACTTTTTCATGCCACTTAAATCACTGGTACGAGTCAACATTGATAACGGGTCTTTTTAAGTCTACTCAATCAGCAAGTCATCATCACTGACAAGTCCAACACTCAAGAGGACCAGTAGTCAGACTATTCGTTCATTCATTCAATTCGGTTTATTCTTCGTAAACAGTGCTTTTCATCAAAGGGCCCGGCAATGAATCTAAAATGGCAGAAAGGAAATTAATCTGGACATGATAAAGCTCTGAGAGTAGATTAGGAGGCTTCCATTCCCCTCTAGAAGTGAATGAAAGGAATAAAATGGCAGTAGCAAAGTGGAGACCATGAGATGCTGTCCATGCTTGGGGCCATGGGTTGGGGTAATAAGACGAAGTTGGGGTGCAGAACTTTACAGCCTCCAGGACAATGAAATGTGATGGAGAGAATGTAATCCATGGGAGTCCATGGATACCTTTACTTGTCACACAACATCCTAACATTCCCAAAAAGGTACTCTGAAAGGCGGAGATACAAGCATCATGGAAAACATGCATCAAATGAGAGCTTACTGTGTGTAAAGACCCTCACAAGTTTTATTAGTGGTAAGCAATATGAGCCACACTGTGTGAGTGATTGATTATGCCTTAGGATGAAGGATGGCTGAGTTAATGTTCTGGAGCACAAATGTTCTTGATAAACTGGTACCCTGGTTGGCAAATCTGCTCTGAAAGATACTTGAGCAGGCATAAACTTGTGCACAAGATAGTGAAGGAAGGTGACATCAGCACAAATAATGGAGAGCCGGGATAGGCATCCCCATAATGCTACTCCGGCTCGCCTTCAAACCACCTGCACTCCACGCCACCCTTTAAGCTTTCAATCTTCCTACTACTACTACCTCTTTCTCCATTAATGCTGCCTATTTTTGTCCATTACTAACCTGGCGACTTTCCCTAGTTGCTGCTACATTGTATATAGTTAGGCCCATTACTGGGTTATAAACTGTTGCAATAGCAGAACACGAACTATGATGTTGGGTCGTTTGGTTCCTTTATTTTCCACACATAACTCGAGCATTACACAGGTGCAGATCCTCTGGGTATTTTTCAGGCTTTCATGCATGTTACTTTTTTTTCCTCTAAATCTTTTTGATGAGCTTTACTTGTGTTTTGTTTCTTTGCTTCATTCGTAAAAATGTGCCTAGAAATAAAGTGCTTATTGAAACCAGTCTTGCTGTATCATTCTTTTAGCAGGATGCAAATCATTCACTTAAACTTTGCAATAATTCTCATACAATTTGTTCCTGCACATTTTCTGACTCAGATCCAAGGGCTGAGTTGTTGTCCTGCGCAAAAGTCATTCCAAAGGTGTCCGTCATATATTAGGTTGGAATTCGTCTGCCTCGTGGAATTTATGTTTTTTTAAAATTCTTTGCAAAATTGTGTGACATGCATGTGAGAGGACTCATATTGAGGTAATCTGTTTTGATCGAAGTGAAACATTTTCACATAATAAACATAATTTACTTTGGGATTATTTAATCATCGCATCAACACTGGTCTCGACGAATACAAATGCAGTGGAACACAGCATCTGGTGCACCGAGACCAGCTCCCCTCTGGACTTAACAAGCACATCTGACGCGCCTGTCTCATCTGGGACTTTAATGAAGCTGTCATGGGCTATCTCTCTCCGTGATGCCACATTTTAAACCTTTGGGAAAACTAAAAGAGTCGGAGTCAACCTATTTGAACAGTTAATATTTTCTTTAATGTAAAATGCATGAGATGTGAAAAAAAAGACTCAGCAATGTCCTTTGATTATTAAAATCGTGTTTAGGGAATATGGCTGACCCATTTTGAGACGTCTTTAGTTACATGCACTGGCCAGTTAAAAGCAACTAATTTACATATCCAAGATCCAAGCTATTTAATTCAGCTATCAGACAATTGCTGAGTAAACAGATTAAAAAAATATTTAATTAACTGCCGGCATTTTTTCCACCTCTCTGTTAAAGCAACTGTGCTGATTTTTTACACTATTAAATGTCTACTGAACCAAATACAGTAAGTGTCATGCCAATCAACAGAAGTAGAATTAATTAACATAAAAAGCTACAATAAAAGCAGAGCTACAACAGACATCAAAATGTGAAGCTGGCCTCACTTTGATCTGCCCTTCATTCCTAGAGGTTTGGTGTCTCTCACGGACAGTTCAATTCCCTTTTACTGCCAACTCCTCCACCATTACCCCTCTGCTCATAGTCAAGAGGTTGGAGGCCAATCCACTGCGGTAGTTCAGTTTGAAGAGCATTTGTTAAATGGCAGGACAGAACATAACCTAATGTAAGAGGGTTCAACATACATAACTTCTTTAATCAACATCAACTTCATGTCCTTCTTTGCTTTCTTTTTATTGTCATTTTCGTGCTCTTTGCCTGGACCACATTGTGAACTCTTTCCATCTACTCAAGCTGTGAATGGGCCCCTCGTACCATTTCGGTGCTCACCAACTTTACCTAGGGGCGTAGCTTCGGCAGGGGGCGAGGGGTTTGGGGTGTTACACCCCCCTAAAAAAATTCTTCTGTAGTAAATAGTTGGGTACAAGTGCTTTCAGTCGGGTATGGTGAGGTGTCTGTCGGATTTCACCGGGGATTTTCACATACACACAGATAACAAAAAATCACACACACACTTGCTCTCTTGTCTCTGTTTTGAAAGTCTTAAAAAATGTTAGTTAATTTGAAAAATATTGTTTTTTTTTGGTACTCACAACACACTGCCCCTTCAGCCCCCCTCATGCCCTGCTCTCATATAATGTATTTTCACAAGATACTCCAGCATATTGTTGGGAATTTTGAAGTTCACACTCCCCCAATCTTACTGACCAAGCTACGTCCCTGGCTTTACCCCAGAAGAGTACAGTGTATGATTAACCTCTTGACTGCTAGTGCTTTGGCCCAAACCCCCCATACCCTGTCCCCCGTGCTAAGCATTTTTTTTGCATGTTTATGGTAGCTGATGCTTAAAACTTTATACCTTTTTCCACAAAAGGAGTCCATGCCAAATTTGAGTCTTTTCTGTCCAACATCCTGAGACTTCTAAAGGTACCTTGGGTTTGTAGATTCCCCTAGAGGGAACTGAGAAAATAGCCAAATATAGTAACATTATGGTATTTGTGGGGAAAATGGGAAAAAAAGCTGTGCAATAAAGAGTGTGTTTTGCTGTATGTTTTGCTTCATAAAAATGGCATCAACAAAAAGTTTGCTGTTCACAGATGACCATCTTCCCAGCTATCAACAACAAGTAGAATTCTATCAAAAAACAATTTTTCCACCATTTTTGCACTTTTTTAAGAGCTAGTCCTTTTCTCCTAATTTTAGTGGTTTCAACCTAAGTTTGTAGTAAAAATAGGTCTGAAACCCAAGGGTGATCTCGAAAAGCTATACATTTCTGAAACGTATACAAAATTCTGGATTCAGCAAAGGATCTTATGTGTAGATGCCTCCAAAGTTTCTAAAACGAAAATAATCATCAAAATAAAAAAATCATTAAAATAAGTAGGAAACAACTGCCATTTGTGACGTTTTCATCTGTAATTTTTGGTCACAATGGTTGATTTACTAAAGCAATATATTGTTATTTCCCGTAGACGCTTCTGGTTTCAGATATATACAGGATTTGTAGGGTTGCCAAAAACACGTGATACCCAGAGCCAACATTTGAGCTGCACCAATGTGTACCAACTATACAGCAATACATAAGGCAAGATATAAGGAAAGAAAAATGGGTATTAGAAACAGTGGTTATTTGTAGGCCTCTGAATTTGTGGTTACTCATACTATCATAAGATGCACAGGGCATTTTGCTTATTTCTTGCACACTGGTTTACATTTGTAAGCCACAAATGCAAAAAAATCAAATTAGTAATAACAAATGTTCTACTATTCTGTGTTTTCCCACTTGTCCCGATAAAAACACTACCCCACTTTTGTGGCTGGGACTAGTGCCTGTGGTAGGAATGGAACCAACTAGGGACAAAGGGAATCAACTCTTAAGTTACAAGGCCCAAATTTGGAAAACATTCTATTTTATGCTGCTCATTTCTTGCAATGAAATATTGCACTTAATGTTTGTTTTTGACTCTAGCCCGCTTTGCCAAGGAGAGGCCATATACAGTGGAGCATAGGTATACACGCTACACCCTTTCACAAATGGTCCATAGGGTGTGGTAGCTGTCACCAGTTACTTATACATGTCCATGCATGACTGGGGTATGTAACATCTGATAATAGAGACTAGAGGCTGGCCTCTTCCCTGGAAAACAAGATTGATCAGACTTGAACTTGACCTCTACATTCATGTATGCATGTATATGATATTTGCATAGTGCAAACCTATCCAAAAGCCAATGGACTGCTGTACAGGGTCACAGTCAAGCACAAAGTCAATGATTGGTAGGAGATGTAGCTGGGCTGTGGACTGTTTATGCATTGCTGTGTAGTGTTCTTTAAATAAATGAGACTTCAAATCTTCAAAATTATAGTATGCCTTTGTCTTCAGTGTTACTCTCCAAAGAAGATAAAAAGGGTTCATGCTTTGGGAAGTCTTCAAAATTTTACTAGGGACCTTGAAGAGGCATCTCTGTGAATTTCCCTATCCAGCCCGTATGTACTTCCTCACTGTCATTTTGCAAGGGTGCTGGTTAGGTTGTTATCTTAAGCATGAGGGAGTTGGACCCTGATTGTTCACTTCTCCACAAGATAAGTTCATCAAGTTTGTTCTGTACACAATACTCAAGGAATGGGAATAAATAGTTTTGTTCCCCTGAACAGGTTAGCGTGCTGTCAGCCTTTATGTTGTGGATCGCTCTGCTGTGAAGAAATTACAAAATCACAGCCCTATATTTCAGGTAATAATATAACCTAGAATTGTCCTACATATATTATCTAAAATCAATGCAAGGTAATTCTAGTTTTGTCCTTTTACTAGATCTGTACAACTTTAGATGCTTATAAGCAAATCCAGTAAATCCTTCATTAAACAGCAATGACTGTACCATTTCTTTCTTGTACACAATACATTTTCTAAATGATCCTAAATGTTTAAATCTTAAAATGTAGAAATTGTTGGGAAACCTATGAAAATGTGAGAAAACTCTTTCTTTCTACCTAAGCGTCATTTAAGGTTTCTATTTTCTGCAATTGACAATTAATAAGCATCTTGCTACTGGTACCTTTTACTAACCATTTTGTATAACTAAAGCAAAACTAGTAGGCCTCTGCATTAAATACCTGAATAATTGACTTTGCCAATGCTTGCATAAACCAGCAAGCAAATGCTTGTGTGATGCATGCACACGCATGTCTGGCAATCTTAGGGTGAATTTCTCATTGAAAAAAAACCATTCCAAGATGTGCACCATGCATCATGACACAGCCACAATGTTCTTGCTTTTAATTTACTGCTCCAAGATGGAGGATGCCCATCCTGGAGCAGCAACTTGAAACATGAAAACAAATGTGAAAGTGTTTTTTAAGAAATGAGTGGCCCACAACAAATTCTAGCTCCAGGCTCCCCCAAAGAAAATCAAAAATAATATATTTTAAAAAAATTACATGAGACGGAGGGGCACTGGGGCACGGTTCAACATGGAGGGGATGGGGAAAAGAAAATACCGCCGGATGGCGAGATAAGGTGGGGGGATAGTGGAGTTGGTAGGGAACTGTAGTACTTAATCAGGAGGACCAGGAGAAGCACAATACACTCTTGGGGAGTGTAATATATTGGGGAAGGAGCACACTGGGGAGACAGCAGCAAAAATCATGCATTAACATAGAGTGCTGAAACTGACATTTAAATAAGGAGGCCCCTCAACTAAGTAGTGGAATATACAACTATTCCAATGAGAACAATGTGAGTCCAAAATACTCCAAGGTGGCACAAACACATGAATAAGGAGGAATTCAGGAGCAGGTAAGTAAGACAGACACCAAAGCCATCCAATCATGAGCAAGGGGCTGGCTCAAAGCCCACTCTATGTGTTTTGGAAACACCTGGTCTGACAGACAGCTAAAGCGATCTGAAGCCAAGACCATAAAAAAGTTCTCTTTTTTTGCAAATGTTATGGTATTTTAGGATAACCCTAACTTTTATGGGCTTTATTGTCACTTCCATTTAAATTCTGAGAGCCAGTCCTTAGAGTTACCAGCTACATCAGAATTATGAGCCCTGCAGGAACACTGTGGTTATGATGTCTTCACTGGGAGACTCCACCAGCTAAAAGCTGGTAGAGATTCTGGGTAAAATACCAGATGCAAAACGAGGAATAACCAGGATAATCAAGATCTGAGATATTCTTTATATTCACTCGACTCTGCATTTTGTCTACATTTTACAATAAAGCCTGATATTGGCATTGTCTCATTCTTATGTATTTTAAACAGCACATAACAAATACACAAAAAAACTAATAAACATTAGAGAAATCATACACAATGTATTTCTGTGTTTTAATCACTAGCTAATTTGTGCCAGTAGTTGCCGATGTGAGGTAATGGATGGAAAGATTGAATTAATGTTAGTCACTGGCAATTGCTCAGGTCCGCAAACCAATCCATTGTATTTCGCCTACCCTGCCACCTCAGTTTGTACCTTGGCATATGCAAATCAGTCTTGACTCTACAACAACAGGAACAACTCCAGTTGCCAGGCCAGGTCCTCCCTTAACCGAAACACAAGTAACCCAAGACTAGTTTCGTCCTAATTAGGGCTCATCAGTCGGGTATAGCTTGGTTACAGTGGCACAGCGACCACGGGACCCATGTCTGGGCATACCCGTTACACTTAGGGTGTCAACTGTAACAACAATAAGGTGATAGATGGAATGCTTGAATTAATTTAAGCCACTGGCAATTGTTTGGACCGAATCCCAGTCCATCATTTCTGCCCATCATGCCACCTGAGTTTGAACCCAGTCATATGCAAATCAGGCTTGACCCTGCTTCAATTGGACAGTTCAGTCCAAACTGCCAGGCCAGGTCCTCCCTGAACCGGAACACAAGCAACCCAGAATGAGTTTCGCCTTTATTAGGTCTCATCAGCCAGGTATAGCTTGGATCCAGAGGCACAGTGATGAAGGAGGCTGGTCAAGATGAACCAATAAAACCCTCACATAGTTTGGCATGGCACATGCGATGGGAATCAGGACAAGCTGCAAAGTGTTGCTTGTTTTCCACCTCACAAACATGTTTAGCACTGCTGACAGCCCTGATAAAGTCGTGGTGGCCGGTGCCCCTTTATGTGGAGAGAGGAGCATATCGATCATGCAGCCCCCACTGCTCCAGGTATGCCCATAGGGAGTAAAGGATTGAAGGTGAGGTGCTCTTTACATATCTTCTACTCCCAGGCCATCAAAGACAGGCCTGCAAGTCAAAACAATACAAAGATCCATGCCAGGGCTGACTCTAGCATCCAGTTCGCTTTTCTTCACAGTCTGGGATCTGCAGGTCCTTTTTTTAATCTTAATTGGGAAAGCACAAGTCCTAGAATGCAAAAATATTATATAGGATTGCAACATTTTCTCATGTCTGATTAGGGATCACCAAAGACATATATGAGAGTATATGTACACCTCTTACAATATAGAGAATATTGTATCCCCTTTTGTATATTTAAAAGAATATTGCAAGCCATCTTGGAGTTCTGTGACTTAATAAAGGCCCTGGGCCTGCAACCTTGTGCCCCAATATGGTCAGGTGCCTCCTCAGTGACCTGCAATATCAATAATGTGCAGCTGAAGGTATTTTATACAATATCTATTCATAGAGTGTTATTACTGCGAAAAACTCCACTCAGGTAGGGGAATATACCAATACTACCATCTTTAAGTGTTGGATTCAACCCTACAGATTGTAATTTATGCAAAATAAGTTATGTATTGACTGTAATTTGAACATATCTATAGCTATATCAGAATTTCAGATCACATCCATCTTTGAACAGTGAGTGGATTCATGCACTTTTCAAAATCTTTGTGACGCTGCATGTTTTCAACATTACAATAAATAATGAGTGGAATAGGCAGTGCTTAATTTGAGCAAGTGGGTGCTGGTGAGGGCAACTGGCACTCATTTTTGGGGCCAGTCATTTATTTTAAAGCATCAAGAGAGGGAAAAACATACAAAGTTGAAAGGCGGAGTAAGAGAAAGATGGAAAAACCGTCGCATAAGGAAAAAAGCAGGATCCTGCAAGAGTGAGATAAACGGGTAGGGAATTTCTGTTAGTGGGTTAAAAAGGCATGAGGTGCATTAAAAACTATTCAGCCTTGGGACTCCGTACACTGACATTGGATCGCTGTGGGCTTCTGAGCAGCGCCCTGGGCACCGGCACTCTTTCTTTTTTCAAGTTAAGCAGGACACCGCATTTTAAAATATTAGCGGCCCACAAGTTCTTCAAAAGTCTGTTTCACTTTTTGTTTCTTTTAATGTGTACTACCAAATCTGGTAGGTATGTGACCAAACTTGACTTTGCGACTTTACAGTACACTTTATGTACAACTACGTCGCGTCTTTCCCTCCCATTTTCCAGAGCACATGCATGTCATTGCTTTGGATACTTTGTTGTCCTTTCCTCCTTCATGTGATTATATTGCCCTTTCTAATATGTACATTTTGCAGGCTTGGGCTCTCATCGTGTTATCTCAACACTTTTCATCATTATTTTGGGCTGCTCCTCATGGTCTTTTTTTACTTCATTGCAACATTGGTCATTTAAACATTTACAACTCAACAGTTGTCACAAAACTACTGTCCCCAAAATACTTTAATATGAACTCAAAACTTCGGATTATTATCCTGTGCTCCGCCCTCTTGTGGTTTAAGATTCTCATAATGTTCTATAAATCTAGAGTCTTCCCGAAGTCCATTGATTCTTATTTCTATATGTTATTTCACCTTAATAGTATTCAGATAATTTAGAATAATTTAGAATGCCTACTGACGTTTCTCTACACATCTGAGAGTCTACTATTAAAACCCCCATTTCAGCAGCAAAAAAGTTTATCAGTTGCTGAGTTTGCCAATTCCATTAGCCAGGTTCACATGGGCTGATTGGCCATCTATGTATGTTTATGATTATTCAATATACATTTCTTCCCCATGTATTCATTTATTTTTCTATCAGAGATGGGCATTTAAATTCCAATTACATTTCATAATATCCAATTAATGCTCCCTTCTCTCTTACACGAGCAATTTTGGAACGAAATCTACAATAAAAATAATTTTGGAATTAATAACACTGCCCATGAAGTCTTGGATAGGAGCTATGTCATTTTATCGTATCATGTGTGCGGCCTCAATATTTCAGGAGGTAGGAATACTTTCACAAATAAAATATCTTCCTCACTTTTTTGAATGGGAGAATTCGAAGTGGCATACAGTATTCACAATTGGTAATGTGTCTGTGTGATGAAGTGCTCATTGCACGACTCTTTTCACTACGTTGGTGCCTGTATTTTGCTTCTGCCCCCTTTCTGGTTTTGGATTTACTCCTGTGTGTTTATATGTGGTGGATTTTCCACTTTATAAGGCCTTCAAACTTAAAGCCTTTTGTTGTGTCTCTCGCAGTCACCCCTTTTAACAGTATTCCTTTAGGGCCTCTTTGGCATTCCCCTCACTACTACCCCTCATCTATGTCTCTGACATTCTCTGATTTACCGTTCATTTCACGTTACTTCTCTGGTATAGTCACCTCTCTTCTCCCCTTGGTAATCCTTTGTGAACTATGTGAAAAGACTATTGTAGTCACAGTCCACCCGATTGTGTTTATAGTCTACCAACTGTGTTGATAAACTACCCTTTACAAGGGGTGTGTGATATATTCTGCTCCACTGGCGGTATTAACAGAATTTTGGCCACTCCGTGTTACGCTAGTAATGCGCAGTTCCAGCCAAAAGAGTTTTCTCGCTCTGTAAGTTGGCAAGCGTGAGCGAGATTTGGCGTCCCCTAGCATGATTTTAGGTCGCTAGGATGGCAACCGGTGAGATTTCTCCAGCGAGAGCGGTCGCAACCATTCATGGTCAGAAAGCTGCTGATCGAGTAGAAAATTTACTGGAGCTGTAGCAAAATCAACTCAAGAAGCTGCGCCTTCTGGCGCGCTGTGTGGTGCCATTCGCACTGATTTTTCAGCACGGGACGAGCTCATGCTGCTAAATCAAAGCGTGTGCAGCGCGACCTGCCTGTTTCTGCCCATTCACTGAATTCCGCTGCTTTTTTGTAACTCCGCAGAATTCCGCGGAGGGAAACTCTACAAGTTCCGCCCAAGCCTACCCTTTACATGCAACTAATGTAATCATAAATCATAACACTGATGGTGCCTCGTGAGCACTTACTAAAACTCTTTATAAAGCCTTAAGCATTGAGAAAAACCCCGTTTGTAGTGATGGAGCGGTGAGCCTTGACTGTAGATGTTTACATATTTGAGCTTTAGCTTTGTTCCATACATGGGGGGAGATAGGTAAAGATAGAGCAAGAGAGTGTATGTGAGAGAGTGAGAGAGAAAATGTATTCTTGGTAGATGTCATAGCCTAAAGCAAAGGCTAGCGGTGTAAAATATCTGATCAAATGTAGACAAATCAATACATAGGGCATGGAACTAGGCTTTCTCCCAATAGTACAACAGGTTTCACGTCCTTAATGCTTCAATAGAAATTAATTAATAATAGAATGAATTAATTAATTAATTTATGAATGAATTAAATGTGCTTTAATGCAACATTAAATCATATGAAGGAAACGTTTAATGTGCAACTCGTTATCACTCGCTAGTGGATGTGACTAAGTAAGAACTGCCATCCACAACTGAGGCAGGCAGGCGAGCGAAAGTGTAACAAGCATATTAAAAAATTGCTCAAAATCTGTGCTGGGAAAAACTAATGGGCAGTCCGAGGAGGTGCAGTATTTGCCATGTCTTAAGATAGGAGAAGGTAGATAAGAGCAGGCTTGTCAATCAAAGACTAATCCAACATCAGGAAAATGTGGAAGAGACTCTCTGTAGATTACACCTCAGATAAAATGGCAGCTAAAAGGATTATGGAGCCTGATCAGGATTGGAAATCTGCTCTCATGGACACTTGTAAATGAGTAACCATCTTCAGGAAAGCAATGGAGACCTTGCCAGTTGTCTCTCTGTGCCCTTGAGATCTATGCTGGGTACTGATCTCATACTACACCGACTCATACATAAAACTGCCAAAGTATGTAACTGAGAAATAAATGTTGAGACCAAACAGAACGTTAATTACTTGATGATTTGAGACAGAGAAATAGTGTCCTTGAGTGTGATAACAATGTTAGATAACCCATGAATGCCACCAAGGTTGTGTGCCTAATTATAATACAAAGATATATACTATCAGATTATTTTCTTTGTAATACAGAAAAGACACACTCACCTAACCTTAACCTTCCATGCATGGCTAAAGAATTTCAAAGGGATTAGGCAATGTAGTGGGGGCGGGAGGGGGACATATTTATGGATCTGGTGCTATAAGAGACTTTGGTTACGAGTTGTTCAGACCAAGCATTGGTTCCTGAGTTGTGCTCCTCAGTACAGGAATGCATTTGAAGTACAAACATTGGCAAAACCAATAGGTCTTGCCTTTGGGACCTATTGGCTTTGTCAATGGTTTTAGCCATACTGGGCAGCATTATCGATGTTCTGCAGCATAGCTTTTATTAAAGGAAAAAAGCCTATGGGGCCAGCCACGTCATTTTGTAGGCACGCACATCAAGCATGTTCCTGCCTACAAAATGGCACAAGTCCTTTTTTTTCTTTTTCGATCTAAGTTGGATTGGCAAACAAAAAGAAAAGAACCTAGTGTGGGTGGAGAAAAGCAAAATGGAGGAAAGGTGTGTGCAATCAAGGAGTGTTCAAGAAGCAACAGGAGGGCAGGGGACGAAGCCACACAGGCACAGGTGGAGGAAGCATCATTGAGGGTGCAGGTGAGGGGAAGAAACACCAAGAAACAGCAATGTGGAGGGAGCAAACGGATGAGAGAGAGGGCAACAGAAAGTGGGGGTGCTAAAACGGACAGTGAAAAAGGAGAAGGGGGCATAAGCACGCAATGGCATCATGGAGGACAGCAGTGGTGAAGCTGATGTGTTTGACTGCATTTCCCGTATGATCTCGATGGGAAAGTACCTGCATATTTACTGCGATGGCCCTGCTACTGGCAAAGAGAGACATCACTGCACTGGGGCAATGGGACCTGTCCCTCCATCAAAGCTTGGCTAAACAGTATGACATATTGCGATATGGCAAGCGAAGTGTATGCCACGCTGCAGTCACCCACGTCAAGACCCAAGGATATCCGGCAACCTCTCAGTGACTACTTACTGTCTTTAGACTCAGACGCCCAGAGTGCGCACTCTTGATCGCCTCTATCTGAACACTCCCTGAGGTCTGCTGTCTAGGGCCCCACTTCGTAGTATGGGTCCGATTATGATTCCTCTGTAATGCAACCAGTCACCCTACCCATGGTCCCTTTGAAATGTGCAAGCATGTACCACCCAGAATTTACACAATCTCTTCCGTTTATAAATTGCTGTAATACTAATTGTAATGTGTTACACCACTGTGTGGCTTATTGATGTCCTTGTTAATTTTGTTTCAGAAAATGAGAAATAAAACATTTGTTTAAAAAGGGTGTTGTCTGCTGAGGAAAGAACTTTGGGCCACATGTACGACGGATACATTCTGCAAGTTCCTAATTGTGACTCGCAATTAGGACTCTTTAGCTGTCGCAAACAGCCCGATTCTCTGTTTGCGACCACTAAAACGGGTGGTACATGTGGCCCTTTATCCCTAGAGAAGGGCACAGCAAGCACTAATGCAGTGAAATGAGTCAGAGTTGACTGAAGGTTCCAGAATGTTGTACCAGTTGTGTGGAGAGATTTGGTATTCAGAGGACTGCAGGGCTCTGGAGGAGAATTGCTTCTAGCATGTCTAGAAGGTAAGGAGATAGTGCTATAGTGGAAACCGGTAAGAAGCTCAAAGAATCTTAGTCAAGTGGTGTTCTTAAATTATTTTCTTGTTGGTTCCAAGGAGAAAACTTCATAGGAGTCTTTGTAGCACTCAACAGGAGCCATGGGAACCAGTTCTGGAGGGGGTAATCTATAACTTCCTGCAGGGGCATGAGAGTGCCAGGCCCTATGAGTGATACCCATGCACGCTCATGCCCTGTGCGCAGTATCCTAATATAATGTTCCTGTATGTCACTGCCAAGGGTCATGTTTTATGTGCTGTAAATTTGCCCACACATCTCACAAAGTATAGCCATTAGTTGCAATGATTAGTAGCAATGCCTTCTTTATCTGCAGGGTATTTTCTACAGGTAGTGGCATTTCTTTTGGCCCTGCCTTTTCTGTATAAAAACATGCCCACATTACCTTCAAAGCCCGATGTGTGACTATGACATTTAGGCAATGGGGACACAGTATAATTTTTGGTTTTCTGTCATTCTATGTTGCCAGTACTCATTTGCACTTCATTTTTGTCAAATGTTTATGAAGGTCTACAGACCTAAACCGAGGTTGTGATGCTCAGGAAGTCTTTTACAAACACCATAAATGTAAAAGGGTGACCTAAAATGTGCATGACCTTGCCATGGGATCAGAGAACTATAGTTTTAGGTTTCCTGATCCAGCATCAAAAATGTGTTTTTTTACCATATGAAAGGAAACCTGTTTGCATGCCTTCATGGCTACGCCCTGGTTTTTCTAAGAGTGGGGTGTGACCACTCAGCTGTCTCTGGGCCCAACAGCATTTTTATGATGCATGAATCAGGTGATTCAGCTTGTCAGTCAAAACAAAAAGTGGCCCGGAAGGAGAAATTACTCTGCCACCCAAAATGTCCTAGGAGGATGTATGCCAAGAAGCACCTTCAGGCAGAGCCCCTGCTCCCACTCTTACCAGTCATAAAATGATGTACATGGAGGGGTCAAAACATGCAGCTGCCCCTCTCTGGCTTGCTCAGTTTCATATGGGGAAATAGAAAGATTTCCAGATGTGGCTCAATAGATGAGGAGGACTTCTCCTGTAGCAGGTAATCTTCCCCCCACACACCTTTCCTTCTCAACAACACAATATTGATAGGGGTGAGCTAAAAAATGACGGGCGGCTACATCCCTCTCCATGGGAAAGGGAGGAGGTTAGCATGAATATGTTTGCCAGAGAATATTTTGCCTGGGGTGTCACAATGTCACTCCAAGGTCAAACCTAAGCCAGCTCAGCCATTGGTTAATTGTATCTTCAAAAACCCTCTTCCCAGAGATGTATAGGACACTTTTGGTTGGAGAACTTTGCAAAGAATTGTGTAAAAAAGGAAATAAAGCCTGCAAGTAAGGCATAAAGCATTCCTGTCTAAGATCAAGGATGCATATTTGGAAGAAAGTGTAAAGGTTGAAGGTGTACTTGCCCATCTCTCTTCGACCTAAGTGCATTGATCCAGCCAAGGCCAGGCTGCCAGGAGAGAGTGTTTAAATCTGAATGAGCAGTGTTCTAGCTAGACTATTACATTTTGTGCCAAGCCAACCATGAAATGCCAATTTTCTAGTCTGTGTCAAGCCGAGAAGCACAGTCAATTCAGGTGAGAGAAAGAGAATTGGAAACAGAAAGAGTGCGAGAGAGAGAGAACCGAGGACAGAAAGAGGGCTCTAATCACTCCACCACGAGCAAAGCAGTCTCTTGCCTGAGCTGAATATATTTCTCGTGTTTGTTTGACACTCTCAGTAAAATAATTCAGATCTCTTAAAATTGAAAGCTTACATCATCCACTGTGTCACTGTTCTCAATCTCTCTTCCTATAAGCTGGATATTTAGGGGGATATGTACAATGAAGTGGCGGAGCGTGTCGTCAGCCTCCTGGGCTTAACGACACGCTCCGCCACTTCGGAAACGCAAGGCTGCACCATATTTACAAGAATGTGGTGCAGCCTTGCGTTTCCCCCTGCGATGGCGCTAAGTTAAACAACTTAGCGCCAACGCAGGCACCCTTGCACCAGAGTGCAAGGCTGTCTGTGTGCAGGGGAGGATTGGTTATGTGTAGGAAGGTGTCCCTTCCTGCACATAAACAATTCTAAAATGCCATTCTGTCACTTTCATGTGTGCTGCTTCATGCAGCACACATGAAAGTTACAAAATGGCATTTTTTTAAAAGGTTTGTTTATGTACAGGAAGGGACACCTTCCTGTACATAAACAAACCATAGTATTTGGCTTTTTCCATGTGTGCTGCACAAGGCAGCACACATTGAAAAAGCAAAAACGAGGAGAAATATTGCATTTCTCCTCGTTTCGCCAACTTAAGACCAGGATTTTGGCGCTGCCTCCTATGTACGCCACCCTTGTACATAGGAGGCAGCGTCAAATACAATGGCTGTTGCGGTGGAACGCCCACCGCAACACCCACTGCACGCCCCTTTCACGCTAACCATAGCTGAAAGGGTGCCTTATGTACAAGGCAGAGTTAAGCCACGTTAAGTGGCTTAACGCTGCCTTGTACATAAGACAAGGGCCCTATCGCCACGGGAACATCACAAAAAGTGATGTTCCCGTGGCGATAGGGGCTAGTACACATGCCCCTAAGTGTTTTAACATAGAGGGAAGGAGAGCAGAAGCGAGGGTTACAATAAAAACAAGGACTGGCAAAAACAACAGGTCTGGCTTTAATGTGCCAAATCTATAAACAAGTATTCAGAAATGCTGCTTACATGTGTTGCATGCACAAATGCTGTTCATCACATTAAAAGCTGAAAGTGCAGTAAGAATGAATGAAGGAGTCTCTGAATTCTGGAAACATAGAATGTGTCAGAATATTGGGAGAAGGCTCACTCTGCTGGAATCCTGTGGTCCTGGAAGGCACTTCTGGGAGAAAACATACCCTGTTGTAATCTTACAGTACTGATAGAGAACTGCTGGGGGGAAGTCTACCCTTTAAAGAAACTGCTGGCTTGGCAGGAAGCTTCTGATAACTCTCTACGCTGGAATCTTTCGTCACAGACCGGGCACTGCGGGTGAAGATAACACTGCTGGAACTGTAAGTCGCTAGTGTGAGAACTCGGCCAGCTGCTACTACTATACCACTGTTAGGGCGCTACTCAACTAGTAAGGCGCACTGCAGTAGAAAATGTATACTGCTGGGTTCTATAGCACGCACACACACACACATATACAAAAACTGCATCTTCACTTTCCACAATCACACAATTTAAATAAGCACAATTGTTACCAAAAAACCATTTGCAAAAAACATTTGCACAAGCACATGCACACAATGTGCATTTACACTATTTGAGAAGTTGCAAACCCTTCCCCACCCAACACACACACACACACTGGCCAGAGTTTTTTGAAAAGTGATTACAGCTGTTGATTTTAAAAATATATATTATGTAGAAAAGGCCCCCAACACTATGGTTGTTGCTATTCTTATATTTTGTTTTATTTGAACAAAAAATGCTTGTTCGTTTTTTTAGAATTAGTTCTCTTAAAAATGGGTAGTTTTGGAAATCTTTGCAGGCACTGTTTTACAAATGCTCTGCTTTACTCATTTTTGTTAAGGAGTACTGGGAGGATGAGAGAAGAAGCAGCCAGATCCACTTAGCACTGTCCTATAGCACAGAAAACATTATTTTGCAAAAAAAGATCCTTAGTAACTTTAAAAACATACCAATGTTTCTGTAAAATTCTCAGGGGCATCATGATCCTGTCTCCTCTAACAGTTGTTTACCTTACGGTGTCACTATTGACAGGGAACTGCTGAGCTCCCAAGCTGTCATTTTCCTGACTTGCATTGAAACGCTGCGCTGGGTCAAAGTATAGATGTAATTATTGTATTTATATTGTGCTTTAAATGATCTATCGTGATTTACACGCTGACTGGGTGTCTCTTCGTAGCCTTGTAATAGGGGAGCAGAGGGACTTACATGGAGGTCAGGGTGGGAACATGAAACCTTCAATTGAGGTCATTCAGTCTTGTTAGTTCACTCCCAAAAGGCAGTCGGGGTGATGTAATCTAGAGATCAGTCAGACCAGATATATATTCTGACCTTTCCTGAGTCTCAGGAAGTCTGAGCTGAGGTGGAGGGTGGTTAGACTAAGTTTCAGAGTTTGGAGCCGTGTGCTCAACCCCCTTCAAATAATCAAGGCTAAGCCATTGTGGACTGACATGCTCTATCATTACCTAAAATTATGAATCTATGATAAACAATAGTCCTTGTGGAGAGGTGTGGTGCAGCGGCCAGGGCAGCTGACTTCTGAGCACAGCGCTCATGGTTCGATCCCCGGCTCCCGCGGCAGCTCAGCTCAGCACCATGTGACTCTGGGCAATAGCTCACTTCATTTCCACAACGGCCCCCAGCGCCTTGAGACCCGTAAGGGTGAGTAGTTCGTGCTTTACAAATACGGATTTACATTCCTTCTTCCTCACTGTCAAAGTGCTTTGACTGAGGAAAAGCTCTATCTTCTGTGGTAACTTACCCACACATGATTTTGTAGGGCTGAAACAAGGGGTAATACAAGTAAACCTTTCTCCAGTGTTGATTTTATAACAAGGCAAAACTGTATGGACCCCAATACTAGAGGATGCATTTGTACTGTGTAAACCTTCTGCACACAGATGAGAGTATTCAGCAATGGAATATAATGCTCACACATGGCCATGCTGTAATCGGTTAATATAGAGTGCTTCGGCTCTCGGGTACCAGAGCCAGTCTGACTATATTGGACCAGAGTGGACTCCCTGCATGCCTTACAAAGGACATGTGACTATCACAAATTTCTCTGTGTAATTTCCATCCACAAATAGTACCTGCCTTGCGTTTTGCTTTGCGTGTTTTTGCAGAACAGGTCCTCAAACACAGGTAACAATAAGGAAAGGCGCTCAGTGTCTTTTGAAGACAGAGGTGGCTGGTTTTAGCAATGGAAAGAAATGCACAGGAATTCTACTGAGAAGCGATCCGATCAATTAACCACTTCTTATTGTTAGATAGTGCTTAATTCATAAAAAACATCACTGCCGCACCCAGGGATGCCAAAAAAGAAGTGTTGATTCCCCCTCATGCCCCTTTCTACCACCTCCCTGAACTTCATGTCGGAAATGGCCTTTACAACGCAGGCTTAAGCATGCTTTCCTTTTTCCCGCAAGCAGAACACCGCTTGCCTTAACCACGCTTATGCCTTAACCACACATATGCGTGGTTAAGGCAGTCGGTGTTCTAGCTGTCTGAGTGGATGGGCGGGGAGAGGAATTGGAAGGATTGCGGCAAGAAGAAGGACCGGGATGTGGCTTGGTAGGTTGTGCTGGGGCCACGGGGGGGGGTGTTGTAGGTTTTAGGGTTGGGGGTGGTGTTAGGGCTCTGGTCAGTAGGCTGGGGTTGGGGTCGTTTTATGGGCAGGGGGACGAATTTTAGGGCTCAAGATGGGGGGAAGGAGCAATTTTCAGGGTTGGAAGCAGTTTTTAGGGCTCAGGGTGGGGGTGTTGGGGTGGGGGTAGTTTCTTAGGGATAGGGGGCCGGGTTTTAGGGCTCAGGGTAGGGGTTCAGGGTAATTAATAGGGCTGGGACTCAGGAGGGCAGAATTTTAGAGTTCAGGGCATGGGGGCTGGGGTGGGATCTTTACTAAACATATACCTTTACCAATCATGCCTTCACAACGAAATTCTTTGTAAAGGCATGCATGGTAATGATGCAGTTGTTGTAAAGACCACGTGGTTAAGGCAAGTGTCGTTTAGGCATGTGTGGTTGTGTCATACAACCCTTCATGTCGCTTCATCTCACTCTTACAGGTGCCTTTATTTACATCCCTGCTTTCTTCCTTTGTCACTGTTTTTCTATCTTTCTCTTGCACCCATTTTTGGCTTTTGCTCTCTTTAGCTCTCTTGGTCAAAATCTGATGAGGTAAAGTAAGCCTGGTCATCAAAAATGAGTGCTAGTACCCACACCTGCAATCAGCTGTACACATTAAGCATTGGTGCAATAGAACAAACCTGGCATACTCTGGGGACCTCCCAGAATTTATTTGGCACCCTTTCAAAAACCTGAGGGAAAACACACTTTTTTACAGCCTTAGCGGGAACTCACTCTGTACTTCCTTCACTTAAACCAAATAGCTTTGTCGACCAAGTCTGAGAGGCTGCTAGAGATATTCTTATGAATGAATCTGGGCAACTTCGTTACTTTAATGACCATGCGTACAATCTACAAATTACATGTATGAGGGTTGCCTTTAGGATGACCACGTCCCTCCTGGTCATTACAAACACTGCTTCCAGTTCAAGGCTTTTGCTTGACAACCTAATAGATTCTGAATGTTGCAGACTTTTTTTTGCTCTGATTGAACTAATTAGACTAACACACCTGAAAACAATGATTTGTAGGTGAAAATTTCAGGACTGGAGAAATTAGTTGTAAAGACCTGGAGTGAGGTGGTGCCCTTACTTTCATTCAGCAATGAAAATAATACACTTAACAGACACAAAATGTCTCATTATTCAGAAAAATATGCAATAATCAGTGCATTCTGAAAGAGCGTGTGCTCAATTGTCTGTGGATTTAGTTAGGCACTGGATGTACCAACAGGGGATGACAATAGAGTTGATGTTTTTTTTATTTGCCATGAACCTTACATGAAGCCCAGCTGTCAAATAATTCCCACAAGACAATATAAAACAGGAAGTATTGGTAGAATGCAGACATTTAACACATCATGACCCTTACTAAGTGACAATACTCTTCTTCAAAAAGGACTAAGTTTTACTCTCCCAGATTGTTATGCCTTCTGAGAATAGAAGGGGCAGAAGAAGAAATGAAGTCTGGGTTGAGTGAACCGTTTTCATGTCCACCCACTGAGACATATTTAGATGGCTGCCCATAGAAGCATCAGTGGTAAATAACTCTGTGGCTGACGACACCCACACATGCGTTTATGAGCACATGAACTAGTACTCCTGTCATACTATTTCACTTCCTCTTAAATGCCTTTGTGAATTGGCTCCAAACAACTAAAACGGGAATATTAGGGAATTTTAATATCTGACCAGTACAAATAGAGAGGACCGTGGCCGCTTTGCAATTTTACTAATAGGAAGTTGAATATTGTGGGACCAATTCATGAAACCTTTTTGAGTGAGTGAAGTAGCATGCTGTAGGTCTATGTTACATGCTCATAAAAGCTTTTTTGTGAATTGGCCCTCAGTGAAGAAGATGTTCTGCATGGAAAAAGTGGAAATGGATGGTGTTTATATCCATTCCAACGCACCATACAGCAGAATGGATGTCATCGATGAAAAGTGTACTGGTAATCAGTTGTCTGATAATGGGAAAAGCCCACACGGAAAGAGCCACTGAGCAATGAGACCACTCCTTGATGATGATAAGGCATCTGTTGGGTCAGGCTCAGTGGTGCGACATAGAGCTGGACATGTGAACACACTTTATGAAGTGGCAGGAAGACTTGAAGGTATGGACTCAGGAAAAAAAGCACACAGTGGATCATTAGCCTTGACAACACTCACAGTGAATTAAAAGCAAACAGCAATAATTTTAGTTGGAACGTATTTATGAAATAGTCCAGAGCAACTTTACAAACTGTGAATTCATATCTGGATCTAAAAAATGTGGAAGACAAATTCTCCTAGCAATCTTCAAATTTCCCAGATCTCCCCAGCTAACACACATTTGAACTTTGGGGTGAATAAAAAATTGAATGGGGTTCCAGCTGTTTATGCAGCAGCTGTTGGCATGCTAGTTAATCCTTGAACAGTTAGGCACTTGCCATGCGGATCAGACGAGGTGCAGAAAGATCACTGGCCTCACTCACGTAAGGGTATGCAATGGCAGGTGCCTCTGTGTGGGCTCAGATAAGCACAGTGGTGGCTCCTACACCAAGGCGGAAGAGCGTCACCCCACTGCTTGGCAGCAGTGTAGTAAAGGAAAAATAAAATGATAATACCTTGATGTTATTATCATTTTATTTTGTCCTGCTGCGGCAACTTTGCAGGTGGGGAAGACTGCTCTGACCTCAGAGCAGGGGGAGGAGTGGTGAGTGCACATGAATGTTTGGCCGGCTGTCTCGGGCAGGTCAAACATTCACGCGCACTTTGCATGTTCTCCACCCAGGCTGTATTGCAGCCTGGGTGGAGAACATACCCAGGCTCCCACTGCCTGTCTGAGTGCCGAACCATGGTGCTCAGACCAATCACAACTCTGCATTGCAGCATTGTGATTGGCTTAGGGGAGCCTGGGTGTGCTTCCTGTTCCGGCCGGAGCGAGGGACTACGAAGGAGAGACGTGGCGAGTAAGCGGCTAGAAGGTACGTTTTTTCTTTTTTATACACTACCTCCCTCCTCCCCCTGCCACGTCACCCCCAATCCATGCCAGCCGCTACTGGATATACATTGTCTGTTTCAGGCACCATCAAGCAATGAAGTAGCAGCCTGAGAAGGACCATGGCCTGAGGAGTGAAATCCCAACATCATGTCTTTCCTCTCCTTAAAGTCTTCAAGAATGCCCTAGGATCCATGTCAGAGGACTTCTAAATGTCCTCCTTTTTTTAGAGTGACAGTCAATTGAGTCCAGCAAGCCCCTGAATGTAGGGGCAGCTTTATCAAATGGAGCTTATGGTCACCTCAAAAAGTGTCCACCTCTTAAGTGGCCTGTGACTGTAATGTCATGCACACCATAGGACCGTAGGAGCCAGAGGTTGCCTCACGCCTGCGCTCTCTTCATAACCAAGACATTTCTTCTGCCTTATAACAAGTGTTAAGTGAGGTTAACCAACATAAGCTAGCCTTGAACCAGGAACTAAAATAGTGGAGCCACACAGGAGCCTGTTGCAACTGGCTGCAGAGGTATCCCTGCACAAGTGGACAATCAGACCTCACCCTCCCTCCATATCTAGTGTGACTTGTGCGGTGGAAGTGCATAATTCCACAGGGTGTACCCTCAACCACTTTGGCCTGTCCAGGACTAGCGGCAATTACGTTTGGTTCCTTTGGGTTCAGAATCCACACACTCCTTCCCATTTAATTATAACAACTGAAGTGTTGGCACCTACCCAATACTTTTTAAGGAACCGGGTATGGCACTGGAAATGGCAGGATGTACTATACCCTGCAATGCTTGGTGTGACCCAGAAACCCTGGAGTAAAGGTGGAGTAGATGTGTCAAGTTGCAGGCTGATGTGGGACTCCCAATCATTCCTGCAGCTCAGCTTTTAGACCTGACATCTTTAGAGTGGTTTTACCCAAATCTTTTTGCCTTCACTCCTCCTGTTTTGCTGAATTTGTTTTTGTTGGCTTTAGGACTCTGTAGACTTTATCACTACTAACCAGTTCCAAACTGTTTGTGCTTTTTCCTTAAACATGGTAAAAGTGGCACAATTAGTGCATTTATTTACTTATAAGTCCCTAGTAAAGTGGTACTATATGTTCCCAAGCCCTGTAAATTAAATGCAGCTATTATTGTGCCACCCATTTAAATAGCTGTTTAAAAAAATGTCTCAAGCCTGCCATTGCATCCTGTGTGTGCAGTTTTAAACTGCCACTTTGATCTGGCAAAATAAACATTTTGCCAGGCCTAAATCTTCTTTTTTAATGCATATAAGTAGTGTAGGCCCTAAACAGCCCATAGGGCACGGTGCATTGTATTAAAAAGTTGGACATATACGTTTACGTTTTACATGTCCTGGTGGTGATCAACTTTCAAATTCGTTTTTTACTATTGCAAGGTTTACCTCTCACATAGGATAACATAAGGCTACCTTATTACATTTAAAAAGTGATAACGTTTGTGTGGGAGCAGGTAGGAATGTCATGTTTTGTGCCTGAGGAATTGTATTTTAAAACTCTCTTCTAATGTTAAAGTCAGATTTAAGTCACAATTATGAAAATGCTCACTTTAGAAAGTTGGTGTTTTTTTGTCCTAACCATTTGGTGCCTGCAGCCTGTTTCTGGGTCACATGACTAGGTGTAGTTGGCAGTTGACCTTTGCGTATTCCACCAAGTCAGAATCACAATAGAGGACCTGGATGTTGGCAGGATGGGCCATCCTGACTTGGTGTGGGGCTGTCACACTTGCCCTTCAAAGACACTGCCTCAGCTCACTCACAAATAACTTCACCCTAGCCTATTGTGACTGTAGACAGACTGGGACCAGGGCAGGGAGGTAGAAAATGTCAAACACCTATGGGGGGGAAACTCCAGAAGCTTATCTCACTTCAAAGGGGGGACCAGTTATAAAAATGAGACCCTCAGACCCACTCTTTACTACACTCTTGGATCTGTGGATACTACAGAAGAAGGACTGCCCTGCTACCAGAGTACTACACTGCTGCTTGAAGCTTGCCCTACTGTTCGAGAAGGAAGACTGGACAAGCACCCTTCATCCGAGGCTGAACTGACTCCAAGAATCAGCTGAATGACCTCCTGCTCTAAGCTACAGGGACACAACAAGCTCCAGAGGCCCCTCTGCAACTGCCCAGCTGACCTGCTATAATGGACGTGCCTGGACCTTCAACTGGACCTGCCTGACCCCTGCTGGCTTTTGCTGGAGTGAGTTCCTGTTAGAAATGGGATTTCTGGTTGGCTAAGGCTTGCGCCTAAGCCAGGCAGAAACCACCACTCTAGTCATGGCAAGGGAGTTACATGCTGAAGATAACCCCTGCTCACCCCCTTGGTAGCTTGGCACGAGCAGTCAGGCTTATCCCAGAGGCAATGTGTAAAGCGTTTGCGCAAAACACACACACAGCAGCAACACACTAGGCACACTACAAAGGAAACTCCACACAAGGTTATATCAAAAATAGTCTTTGTATTGTCATAAACACATTAGAAACATAATCACACAATATACACTGTGCCAACTGGCACTGGCAATATTCACAGGATATTATATACAGGACCAGGCCAATCGGGCCACGGTCAGAACCATCAGAACAGGTAAGTAAATGTAAAACACAACCAGTAACTACTGGTACCATAATGACCTAAGCATTATCACATTAGCATTAGACACCATCCTAAAATATAGCATGACATTAGGCATGTCCGCATTAGGCCCAAACCTCATTAGCATAAATACATTACGCACTAGGACCTCAGCAGCCCAAACACATTAGGCAATAATCATGGTGCATAAATCACATTTGTCCTAGGCATCACATAAATGACATGGGGCAATAAATCACCAACATAGCCACATTACGCCATAGGCATCATAAGCCTAAACAGGGCACCACAGTAACACAGCACCTTAGGCATAACCCACATTATGCATCACATCACAGTAGGGCCCACCTTAGAAACTGACCCCAGGCCAACTGGCCTTTTCTAGGGCTCCAATGCCCTATGTCCAGCAAAGTCAGGGCTCAGCTGCCAATGCAGCACATCAAAGGGCGCGCAATTGCGCTGGGGCGTGGAGTGCAACTCACCCCTGTCTCCAAAATGCCCCCAAAGAAATGATGGCGCTGGCACTACTGTGCCTCCTGGGTCCCCACTGGGACTTTCTCACAAATGGGCCCAACGTTGCAGCTGCCCGCGCTGGTGCGGTGCAGCTGTGGAAAAAGATCCGGCACTGACACCAACTAGTGCCTCGTGAGCCCCACGGTGACTCTATCAATGATTGACTCCCAAACAGAAACCAGCATGGGCACCTCGGTGCCCCAGGGAACACCAATGCTGCTCCAGGCACCGACAATGTGCCTCGTGGGGGAACCCCTCTCAGCGGGGCCCTTCTGGGGCCCTTCACAGCACGAAGGAAAAGCCTCAATGCAGCCCCACTCACCGGGGCTCTGCGGCAGGCTCCTTTGGTCTCCTCCGCCTCCTTAGGCACCGCAATGTGCCTCGGTAGGCTGCGCTGCTTAGCCCCCACTAACCGGCACCTTGTAGACACCTCCGGTCTAGAACTGGCGGGGCTCTCTCCTCTCCTGGCGGCGTGCGGGGCTCCCACAGCTCACGGGACCCTGCTCAGGGAGACGCCGACCTCAGGATTTCACACGCAGGGCTCCCACCGGCGCCCAGGAGCCCTGCTCGGGCAGGCGCGGACTTCCTTCCTTTCCGCCTCCTCCCGCCTCTGTCCGCGAGGCCCCGCCCACGTCCAGGCGTACCGCCTGACTTCCGGCTCGGCTCAGGCCGCGGCGGTTCTCAGTGGCAGCGCCACAGTGCGGGGTAGGCTCCCGCCTTCTTAACAAGGCATAAAACAGAGGGGTGGGCTCCTGCTTGCACCACGATGCGGGGCACCCGCAACCAACCTCAAACGCGGGGTGGGCACCCGCTCGTCAATCGACTCAGCAATGCGGGGTGGGCACCCGCCTGGAACAAAAAGGCATAAAGCGGGGTGGGCTCCCGCTCACCTAAAGCAGCGCAAATGCGGGGTGGGCACTTGCTACGTCTTTCAGCAGCAGGGGGGGATCCCCACGCCGGGATTCCCCTTGCAGTTACTGCAGCAGCGCTGCCAGCCGCCAGCTCCTCCCAACCACAAAAGATAGCGCTCTTCTAGAACCCAAAGCACAGCGCTCCCAAGGCGCTAGAGTCCAGAGTGGGCACAAGGCTGGGCCCAGGCAGGCCAGCACACAGGGCCCTCCAGCAGGGAGGCAGTCCCTTGTGGCGGTTCCTCCTGGAGCCCAGCAGCAGCAGCAGCCCCCAGCACAGGAACAAGTACAACATTTTTCATGGGGTCACAGCCCCTACCTTTATATCACTTTTCCCCTTTGTCTGCAAAGCACAGGGCTTGGGGAAACCAGTTCCAACTGGTTCTGGAGCACTCTGGTTACCAGGCTCCTCTTCCCTATTGTGAGGTGGGGGCTTGGTGATCAGACACACCACAGGGGGCGGAGCCAGCATTGTACAGGCTAGGCACAGACCTATTCAGGGACCAGGGACTTCTCCTCCCACTACTCCAAATGCAGATGTCCCATTCAGCCTAGCCCCTCCTGGAGCCACACACACACCTCACCAGCCCCTGTCACTCAAAAGCCAGACATGCAATTCACATCAGGCAGGCAGACACATAGCACACAGAAATGCCAACTTCTAAAAGTGGCATTTCTAAAATAGTTATAATAAATCTGCGCACACCATTGCGCAGCATTTATTATCACTATTCCAAATATACCAAACTTGACCACGTTGCTCCTCTCATATCAGGAATTACCACTGAAACACTTATCAGGGAATCCCCAATGCATTTCTATGGGAGGGCAGCCCCACAGTAGTGAGAAACCAAAATGGCTGTTTGTCACTACCAGGACATGTCACACACTTAAGGTACATGTCCTATCTTTTACCTACAATGCACCCTGCCCATAGGGCTAGCTAGGGCCTACCTTAGGGGTGACTGACATGTAGTAAAAGGGGGGTCCTGGACATGGCACACACTTTAGGTGCCACGTCACAGCGGCAGTAATACTGCGCGCACAGGCCCTGCAATGGCAGAGGCCTGAGATAGGTTTGAAAGGCTACTTTGGTGGGTGGCGCAATCAGCGCTGCAAGCCCACTAGTAGCATTTAATTTACCAGCCCTGGGTATATGGGATACCACTTTACAAGGGACTGACAGGTAAATTAAATAGGCCAAACAGGTGTAGACCAATCTTACCATATTTAACACAGAGAGCACACGCACTTTACACTGGACAGCAGTGCTAAAGTGCCCAGAGTCCTAAAACCACCAACACCATGTCAGAAAAAAGGCTAGGAGAAAGGCAAAAAGTTTAGGGATGACCCTGCAAAAAGGGCCAGGTCCAACAGTTCCTTATCCCCAAGAGGTGCCCCTCAGGTCCTGGACCCCTGGTGGGGCATCAGTGGAGCTCCTCCTAGAAGAAAGAGTGAAATCCTGAAGTCTTGGGTTTTTTGCGTGTCCCAAGGACGACCGACAATGCCAAATCTGGACTTTGCACTACAGCATCGACAGCCTGCGTTGACCGCCAACGTGAAGCACCAGCAATAAACATATGATACGCCCGACAGGATCTTTGCATTACATCAACTACCGTTGGCGACGCCTGGCATGCTCTTCATGCTATAGAGATAACCATCAGCGACGCTATCCCTGCTCCTCACGGCCACCTCCGCCGTGAACTGGACTCTTCGCACCAGTCTTTGAGAAAGTGACTTTTTCAGCGGGACTAACCTTGCCCCTGTATCCAGCCTGCGCTCCATCACGCCGGCCTGAACTTGTGACTTTCACCCTTTCTCACACTAACAGATTACCTCTAGTGGTGCATTGTGCTTTTATGTGCTATACTTACCTTAAATCTTTGAAATTGCATCGCTCCGGTTCTACTGATTGGATTTTTATCATTTTAGTGTCAATTTATGAAATGTTACTCAATTTTTCCGAATTGTTGTGGGATTTTTCTTATGTTGTATTTTCACTTTATTGCTGTTTGACTGCTGCATAAATACTTTACAGATTGCCTCTAAGTTAAGCCTGAGTTATTTTGTGCCAAGCTACCAGAGGGTTAAGCACAAGTTAATTTTGTGACTTTTTGTGGTTCACCCTAACAGGGATTGCAGCTTCTGCTTGAGAACGACTCACACCTTCCTCAACCAGCAACCCAATTGCTCTCATCAGCTTTCAGTGATATTGCACGGAAGGCCCTTCTCCCCCTCCTCCTCCACTTCCCACCACTGGAGCCGTCATGTTAGTCTGTGCCTATGATTAAGAGGTGAGTGAGGTGCTGCAGTCACTGTGAGGGTGCACTTTAAACATAAGAGCATTAGAGCAAGACAAACCTCTCTCAAAAATGGGAAACAACCATAGACACATAATGTTATGCTTGAGGGTCAACTGTGTAGTATAGTTGACATGCTTTAACAATGACGATTCTTGGTAGGTGTATTACACTTTGTCTTCCCCGCAAACTATACATTTCCACAACTTTCGTTGTGCGTTGATATTTGGTGTAATCCCCCAAAAGAGTCAACAGGCGGCACTACAGGTGAGTAGATAATTACAGGGACTATACATGTTCCAATGAACGTTATAATGGATGCTTCCCGCCCTCGAGACCCCTCTTCTGCTTTTCAGTGAACTGTTGATGGAGGATGCCAGGTATAGCTATTATAAACCTTTGCATGATGGTACTGTGTAAAAATGCATATATAAAATCAAAAGCATTGGAACACAGTGTGTGTGACCACTCACAGTTCTTATGGAAACCACAATGACAATGTAGCTCCTTGGCGCCCTAGGGTTTACTCTGGCAGCGCTGTACAGGTTGTTAAAATAGAAGGGGGCGGACAAAGGCCGAGCAGTTTCCTCTCTTGGACACATGGGCCGCCTCAGCAACAGTTTCGATGCTGACTGGCTTCAGAATTGAATATAAATCACATTTATTGCGTATGCACCACGCTTGGCTCCGATAGACACGCTCCGCCTGGTAGTGCTTCTCTGCCCCTTCCTTTCCTTCCCTACGAGACTTTTTTCCTGGAATCCGTGCGCTTTCCCACCCTAACATGGTATTTAATTTGCTGAGCGCTAGAGAATATACACGAGGCCTGTTGCAGTCGTCCACGCCGGTTTCATACACTACTAGGCGCATGCAGATATCAGGCGTGTCCCCAACTCAAGCATCGCCTGCTCCACTTCCTTCCTGCGAGCACGAGTTCAACATTGAGAAAGACCGCGATGTGGACATCTCGGTATCTCAGACACATTTACCTGAAACAACACTTTCACGTAGATGATTTTTAATATCTAAACTTGCTTTCCTACTTAAGGTTACTCATCACCTCAAAGAACCAAGCATCAGCTCCAATGGGAAGGGGAGGTGCTGGGAGGGCGGGTGGTACTCGAATTATGCTGTGAAATGTGTTTCTGGTTTCTGAATGTCATATATCATGTAATTGAGAAGATTTTAAGAAACGAAACAGACAGACAGACAGACAGACAACAGACAGACAGACAGACGGACGGACAGATAGATAGATAGATAGATAGATAGATAGATAGATAGATAGATAGATAGATAATTTGACCCTTTTAATTTGCTTACAATGGGCTCATGTTCCATGTTCTATATAAAAAATTATATTGAAGAAACTGTATTCACAAATACTATGATTTATGACGCTCTGTGCACTGGCTGCGTGTTGCATTATACATACACATATTCATTGACCTCTGTGAAATGATAACCAATTGAGATACGATTTAAAACAAGCACAGGTACATGACAGCACATTTGCTTTTGCCTCCTCCCGCCTCCCCCTCCACCCGACCATAAGGCAAGCCCCACAATAACAAAAATACATATATAAAGAACAAAATAACAAATCTCGAATGCCTGTTGTTAGGGCAGCTGGGCTCGAAGCACCTCTGAATGAAAAGCAGCCAGATCAGCAGGACACGAACGATCTGCGCCGTCCTTACCTGCACGGCTGTGGACATCACCCCCCGTGTCCGCCACCAGGACTGTCCTTGAAATGTCAGCCACCGAAGCCGTGGCCGTTTGCATAGTTGCCCGTGCTCTCTGTGCCCGTGAGATGCCTGGCACAACAGCGGCTGGAGAGAGCAGCCAAGGCGGAGACCCCGAGGCCGGCTGTCCGCGCCGGGCACTACTTCACGCCGCCTGCCTGGCAGGACCCAGAGCCCTCCGGGGCACTCTACCGAGCCATCCTCAACACTCTCTCCCCCCAGCACGGTGTGAGCAGGGGCGTGCGTCCCCGGAGCCCGCCTATCGCATGGCTCGGGCGTGAAGCGGTCACAAGTTCCCGGGGAGTGAGATGTCGGCTGTCAGCCGCGGCCGGCAGTGCGCGCGGGTGGGTGTGCAGTGCCGGCGGTGATGTAGGGTGCGAGGTGCAGGTGGGCGTGGGGGGTGAGCACAGAGCTGCAAAGCTGCTCCTGCCGCCTGTCAGGCAGGACTGTCTTTCACAGCTTTACTCTCACAGCTCAACCCATCCCCCCCCACCTTTCGGGGGTTTGGCTAGAACAAGCCCGCCCTTCCCCCCACCCAGTTTCTCTCACAAGTGTCGGAAAGTTGCACTATAACTGTTCTCTCACTTCTGCATTCCTTTTCCGAGAGGAGCTCATTCAAACGTCTCACCTGCTGCTGTTTGGTGCCCTCGCTGCACCACTCAACAGCTGCTGTGCGCCAGCTCTAGGAGCAGTGGTACTTCCTTAGAAACGGAAAATACTGCTTTATAAAACCTCCATAAATACAAAAACATAAGCCGGTAACATTCACTTTTTAATATTCAGAAACACCCATAATAGGATCAGAGCAAATGCACATTATTATGTTTTACCTAGCGCCTACCTCTCCCACAGACGTATTCAAAGCACTGTGGCATATCTGACTCATTGAAACTGTGTGACTATAGCCCATCCATTGCGGTGTTCTGCTGACTTTACTTCAGGGGTAACTATAGTGAGGCTAATAATAATAACTACCTTTCATTTTGCGCTCTAAGGTGACATTTGAGAGTATTACAAAATACTTTAAAGAAACAAATAAATGCATGCATTAAATGTTGCTGCTCCGGAAAGTTACTCTATGGGAACGTCTTCTGGCCTGAGCAGAAATGTGGAGCTGATCCCTAGTGCAGCCAAACAAGCGCTTCGAGGAGAAATAGTTATCTCTGAAGGGCAGAGACACATATGCATGGTAGCGCTCTTTAGAAGAAAGCCAGATGCTTCTGTGCTGAAAAACTAGACCCCCTTTTATGGACTGGCTTGACAGCGCAGTTGTCGCCAGACAATTATGTGAGAAACACCAGGAGAGGGGCTTTGGCTCCGCCCAAATGTTGGGAATCAGGAGTACATGTTTTGATTGGGCAGAAACTGTGTGGTTTCACTAAAAAGTGCTCTCCACACAGCTGTGATCATTTTGTTTATTTATCCGGTCGCCTGAGCTTGAACTTTCTGGGGCACACACATGATATTGTAATGCAATTAGTGTCTTTGATAACTAGTCAATTTATGGTGTTTTTCTCAGGCACAGATGGGAGTTGGGCAGTCATTAACATATATGGATTTGTAGTTTTAGATCTGGCTTCACAGTGCATTCATAAGCCAGACCTATTGACATTGCCAATGCTTGCTTTTCTGTTGTGCTTTGTATTTAGTCTCCAGTGTGCAAATTCTGTGCCCGTTTATGAGTGACAAGCAGACTACAAGTTATCTGGGTTACTGAGTGCAAAATGCGCACTCGCTAAACACCAGGGGGCATATGTACATAGAGTTCATGCAACTCAGCCCAGCAACTAAGGTTACTGTCTTGTGTTGCGTGAACAGGAGAGAGAAGAACTGTGCCATAGCTACTTATCTACTATAGTAGGGATGCAGAACACATGCAAAGAGGAAAAACACGAGGAGAATTCAAAACATTTCTCCTTGTTACACCTGCCTCAGGGAGGCTCAGGATTTTGGTGCAAATCCCTGTTTAGAGTTCTATGTAGATGGGGATTTGATTCGGAACTCAAGGGTGGATGCATGGAAACGCCCAAACATCACCAATGTAACGCCCTCTTGATAAAAAGGCATGCCCTGCAGTGCATTGCACTGAGTAGCATTATGTTTGGGTTACAAACCAACACATAACGTCATATGCGTTGGTTTGTAAATCTCAGCTTAAAACGTTGCATTAGGTTGCATTAAAAAAGTGACACAAATCCGATGCAAACTCTGGGGTCCAGTTGCTTGCCATTCTGTATTTAAGGTACAGACAATTTGCACCTGATGGAGTAAGACACTAACTAATAGTGCATGTTATCCCCATTCTGAGGTACACAAATGCTGCATGTGCACTATTTATCTGCCCAGGCTCGACTGGGGAAAACTCACCTGGCAAAAAACCCTCTGAATGGGCAATTTGCATCCAGATTAATAAAGAGACAGATTCAAACAGAAGCTTGCGTCAAACTCGGTACATTCAGGATCAGGACCTCTGTATTACACAGGTGAGTCTCACTCCTTAGGAAAAAGAACAGGTCCAAAAAGCTCCCCGCATCCCAGGATATCGTTGTCACAAAGCTCCCTCAACCGATGTAACCACTGGACTGGAATAACGAAACTTGAGGGGACCCCCCTGCAAAGTACATGGAGGGGCCCCCTCTGTACTCACTCGAGCTCTCAGGTCAGGGTACTGTGCTGAAGGGACCATCTGAAACTCGGGGGGCCCTCGCACTGCAGGGGCTGTAGGGGCCTTTGTTACGCCACTGGATCTAACCTTTCAATCCAGTGAGGAGTTTTCAGTGCAGATAAATGCTGCATCACTGCAAAAGAGTGGTATTTTGTGACACCCAGGGCCTACTTTAACGGTTTGCAGTTAAGCGTGGCGGATGCATCACATACATAACACCAGCTGCTACCTATGAGTCCAGCCTTTCTCTCAAAGCAGATCCTGCCTGCTGGCGGGACAGATTTGTGGAAAAATGTCACTGGTGACAGGACCACCATGCCAAGGCGGCAAAGTGAACTGCTGGCTAATATCGCTACTCGAAATGTACCCCTTCAGAGGAGGCATATTTACAGCACCTATATTGAAGGTGTCCCTGACGTGGACATTTTTCTCCCTGCATGTCAAGGACGTTTTTACAATTGTATGTGTAGGAGGTATATGCACGGTGATCTTGCACCAAAGTTATGCTGCCAGAAATAGTGATAGGCCAGCCACATTGAACTAGGCCACCAGCACACAACAGTTTCTGCTAGTACCATGGATGCGAAAAGAGGCCTCTCCATGACAGAGCCGGTAGCAGCATTACTGTCAGGAATAATACCTTCCCCTCTTTTATAAATGTGGGGAGATTGCCAAGGAGGGTGGACGGGACAGCTCCCTTTTTGCCATGGGTCCTGTTATCGCCCTCCTTTCAATTAGGGCCCTGGACATCACTGTCCGAGATACACCTCTATAGCATGTATGTGGCATATAATCCTCCTAATTATACTCTGTATATTTCAGTTGTGTTGTACCATTAAACTACAAATTCAATGACCCACAACAAAAATTCATTCAATAACTCGTGTGCACTTGCCCAGCAAGCTGACCTGCCAGCAGAGTGGCTGGCGACCAATCCCTACTTCCAGCCACTAAGATACCCAGATTCAGCCTATGAGTGGAATGTGATTACTGGCAGTGGAGCAAAGGAAGTCAGCAGAAGTGCTTGAATTCTGCTTGAATTAAGGCTGCACAAAGTATGATGTTTAAAAACTACTTTCCCACCACAGATATCAAAGATCAACTTCTACAACTGAATCAGATTTGCAATAAATTAGAAAAGCAAACTTTTATCGAGGTTCCACTATTTTCTAGGCAAAATTGTAAAAACAGATCTTTATTCACAATCAGAGCCTCTAATGGAAAATACAACTTTCCCTACATAGCAACAAACAGTATTTGTTGGCTGTTCACTGGAGGGACAGAAAAGGCAACATTGCTACAACTCCCTGTACCCACACTCACATCAAGGCCACACAAACACACATCTCACTACTACTCGGCAAATAAAAAATAATCTCAACCTCATTCCACTCACACACAATACCTAGAGTACAAACCAACAACTCATGCTAATCAAAACACATTCTGTAGTCATGCACTGTCTTGACATGGTTTATATAATTATGTAACATAATCTAGATGCACACTCTGTTACAGAAATATGGCTCACTCCGACCACCGCACCTATCCCTGACATCCTCATCCCTGCAGTGTACAACATCCAGCAAACAGATGTCATTCAACTGACACTTTACTACTTGCAAAATGGCACTAACATTTAACTTAAGGAGCTTCTCTGTTCTCCTCCTAAATCCACTTTTAGCCAGTACTGAAGCTTACAATATTCCTTCGTGATCATACATTCCTTCACCATACCGAGAAACATTGACATAATCACCTAACACGTATCAGCCGCCATGTGACGACAACACTCTACTCATTGAAAAACAAGTTTGATAAAACATGTGGAACTCTATGCACCATTGGAAATTTGCTTACCCAAGCCTAAACCCTCTATGCTTTGGCACATTCAAAACTCTAAAAGAAGAAGTGCAGCATATAAAAAAAGAAACAAAAGTGATGAAGATGAACCAATGCTCTTGATTATACTGCACAGCACAAAGCCTTTTGGTCATCCACCAGATCCCTCATCAACTCATCCAAAACTTCCTTCTACAAAACTATCATCAACAAAGCAACCAACGATAAAAATAGCTTTCCTCAAGGCAGTCAAGCACTGCATCAGCCCACTCCCAGATACTACAATCCCACAAATAGTCAACAAGTGCAACACTATCAATCACTTCTTATCCGAGAAGATAAGCAAAACCAGACCCTACACTGGGAGCATGAAGCAAGCATCCACTTCTTCTACAATCTCAAAACACTTGACCCCCAAGAGTGATCTGTCAACCTCCTCTCACATTATGAAGTAATCAACATCCTTAAGGCACTCAAGGCCACCTTCTATAATTCTTCCAGAGTTATGGGTTCTTCTAAATGTGCACTATCTACCACACTTAATATCTTCCTATGTGGGTCTTTATAGAATTCTTTAGATCTATCCTGATTAACATACTCCTCTGTATATAATCCCTCATAGAAAACTCTAAAAACTTCTAAGAACTCTGCCGGTGTTTCTACAGTTTTCCCATTAACATCTTTAATTGCAGTAATTGCATCCTTTATCTCCCTGCTCCTGATTTTCTTCGCTAGGCACTTTCCCGTCGTCTCCCCATACTCATAACATTCCCTTCTAAATGTTTGATATTTACTAGCATTATCTTTAGCCCATACCCCATTTATCTTAGTCTTACATCGTGCTACTTCAGTTTGTGCCTGAGAAATATCCAACTTCTCCCTCAGGGCATGCATTAACGCATATTCCGCTTGTTTAAGGTTATCGTACAGTCCCTGAATAAACTGTCTCTGTTGTTTTTTAGCATACAATCCAAAACTCAGAATTTCCCCTCTAAGTGCGGCCTTTAAAGCATCCCACATAATAGCACTGCTAGTGGAGTTCCGGTTTATGACAAGAAATTGTTTTAGCCACTGTCGTATATGACTAACAAACTGGTCGTTTAGCAACAGTTTTCGATCAAAAGAAAAGGCCCCCCGGACTCAAGCCACTCCTTGCATTTTAATCTTTAGTAGTAATGGATTATGATCCGAAGTAATTCTTGGAAAAATCTGTATTTGTGCTTCGGATAAGAATGCTTTAGTGACCAAGAAATAGTCAAGCCTTGCTAACTTCTGGTGCGGACAAGAAAAGTGCGTATAACCAGGATCTACTTGATTTAATCTGGGCCAAGCATCATCCAGCCCATGCTCATATATGAGTTGCTGTAATGCCTTATAAACCTTGGGTTTTCGACCATGATATTTTTCTCCAAAGGGGCCCTGGGTGATTTCTTCCAGCTGAATGTTAAGATCCCCACACAGTATCAGGGGAGATACCCAGGACCCAAGAGGCTAGTTCTAGGTTCAGATGATCTAGTATCTGCGCTTCATCGTGATTTGATCCATATACCGAGCAGATTGTGAACTTTTTATTAGCGACAACACATTCAACAATTACCCAGCGCCCATATTTATCCGAAAGGCATTTCCCTACCGTTAGATTACTTCTTTTAGCCAAGATGGCCACCCCTCTAGTTGTAGTCCCTTGTGAAGTACAAGCTAGTAACTCATACCCTAACTCTGTAAGCACCTTATGCTTGATCCAGGGGATATGAGTCTCTTGAAGACAGATCACATCGGGGGACATATTTCTAATTTCTTGCGCTACCCTTTGCCGCTTAGCCCTCTCATTAAGGCCCCGAACATTAAATGAGCATATCGAGAACATATTCATCATTAACCTATTTCAAAACTAAAAAGACAGCTCCCTCTCTCCCAACATAACAGATCACTTCTTTTCGTTTGCATAAACTCATTTATTGGCTTTTTTACCCCATTTGTTAGTCCCTGTGCCCCCCCAGCAGCCACCCCCCCTAGTGCCCCACCCTTCCCCACCCCTTTGTCTCTTCTGCCAGCAGAGACCCCCTGCCCACCCAACCATAGAGGCTGCAAGACCCGTGGGTTTTGGATGATGGAAAACCCTGCCCCAGCGCTGACCGCCCCTCTTCCCCCCAAAGTTCTACCCACCAGTGTATTATTGAGTCCGAGTATTCAGGCTCATCCCAGCAAATGTAGAAAAAAACAAAAAGGGGAGATGAGAACACAATTAAAGCTTATACTTATAGATTTTTCACATACTACGAATATATAAGTATAGCATCCTTCTGTTGTAAATACAATCTTAATCAGCTAAAAGAGTTAGGTTTTGATGTCCTGGAGATATTCTTTAGCCTTAATTGCAGATGTGAAAAACCGGGTACTATACTTGTGTATGACCTTGAGTTTGGCAGGGTTCAGAAGGAATGCTTGGGCACCTTTGACCTGAAATGGAGAAATTAGTTGCCGGAGCTGCCACCTTTTTTCCACGGTTTGATGACAGTAGTCAGGGTGAGCAAAGAATTCAAACCCGTTCCCCCTTCTCTTTCTATCTGGCCTAGCCAGATCATACAGAGCCTGCCTAGATAAAAAGATAGACAGAGCAATAAGGATTGCTCTGGGTTGAGCAGAATTGTTAGCCCCCTGGTTGTAATTCTGCCGAAAGGAGAACCAATGGGCCCGTTGCACCTCATTGTCCCAAGCCCAATGAGTCAGCTCCGGGAGAGCTTCTGTAAACAGCCCTACCACAAATTTCCGTGGATCAGACCCCTCAGTGCCTTCGGGGACTCCCAAAATTCTTAAGTTATTTCGGCGGAGACGATTTTCCATGTCTTCAAGTTTCCAAGCCATATCACTGCGCTGCATCGTCAGGTCATCTGTCACCGCTTTTTGAGCGGTCATTTCGTCCTCAAGATTGGAAATCCTATTCTCAACCTCCGTTATCCGCTCAGCAAACTCAGAACAGGATTTGGCCACTCGCAGAAGTGAGTTTTGTAATTTCCGACACGCTCCCTGCGTTCTCTGGCTCTCTACCCGGGTTTCCTGTCTATGTGACATTATTGTCTCATAAATGACAGCCAAAGAAATTTCTTCCGTGTGATCTAGTGATTCATATTGCCCTTGTCGCATTACCTCTAAAGTCTCAGTTGGACCTGAATTGAGCATAGGAGACAGTGTTTGACTGGTTGAGGCCGCTGTGCCAGACGCCTCTCTGTGCATTGCTGTTGGTGTTTTTTTCCGTATAGTATCTGGGCCAAAGTTCGTAGTCCAGTTCACCGGGGTCTCATCTTGATATATACTACTAGTCTCGCTCCACCGTCCACTTGGCGAGCCGGAGGGACCATCAGATATTTGTACAGACTCATCACCTGATGAGTTGGAGTGATCAGACAGTGAAAAAAAGTGATCGACCAGTTCTACTTCACGCAGTTCTTGTGATTCTTGTGAATTACTCTGATCATTCTGATTTCCCAGTGGCATATCACAGGCTCTTTTATCCATCACTGCGTTATCAGGAGCTGAATCTATAGTATTTACAACATGTTCTGCCCCTACCGTAATATGGGTTTCAGCACACTGTCCCCCTGTGCCATCACCGGCTCCCAGGGTGTACAAAGCAGGGTCAGTGTCCCCCTGCTCTCCATGATTAGGCTTGTTCTCTGCTGCCTTCAAAGTATTATCAGTAGCCCCTACGTTACCAGAGCTCACCTCGTCCCGGCATGAACTCTCCTCTCCATTCTCCTCCCTGGGCACATCCAATTTACCATTCTTTCCTTTCCTGGCGGAGAGGAAAATACCAGGAGTGGTTCTCTTCCCGGGCCCTGCAGTTCGGGTGTTCCCAGGTTGCAAGTTACTTCATGGATCTACTGCAGCCTCTCCCTGTTGTTGTGTCTCTTGGTCGCTTCCTGCCGGTTTCGGCATTGCAGTCGCTGCGGGGGCTCCACCGCGCTGCTTAGCTCCTCGGATGCTCTTAGGAGGCATCGCCGCTCCGACCTCTCCACACCATGACCTATCAGAAGTCCGGTGAGCTCCCTGGACCAAAAGCCACACCAACCGCAGGAGCCGAGTCCGGAAGCCAGGCAGAGATGAAGACCGATGCGTAAGTACACTCCAGAGCATTTCCCAAATGCAGACACTGTATATCAAGAAGCTTTCACAAGTCTGTGTTTTAGGACATAATGATCCTGGCTATGATGAAATTTTGGCCGTATCGGATCCGACAAGGTCTTGGGGGAATTGTGAAGGGCGGTCACCAGCAGGCACTCACTCGGCCACAGATGCGGCCGCCATTGGTGGATCGTTAGCAACAGGGAAAGCTGCCGGGCCCGATAAGCTTCCGCTTGAATTTTATAAGATTTTTGTAACCGAGATACAACTAGATTTGCTTACGGATCTCCGCGATGCACAGAAAGGGGATGCCCCAGCGTCATGGGACGAAGCAAGTATAGTTATTTAAAAAAAAAAAGAGAAGCCACCTATGTTGCCGGGATCATATCGACCCATGTCGCTTTTAAACTGTGATGGGAAGATATATGCGAAAATTTTGGCAACACGCCTCTCCCGAGTGTTAACTCCTATAGTCTCTGTCCGTCAACATGGCTTTATTCCAGGAAGAGGCACGGTCAACCACGTTAGCAGGGTAGTCACCATGTTGGACTCTGCTAATGTACGGAAAACACCGTGTGGCGTGGTGCTACTCGATGCAGAGAAAGCGTTTGACCGTTTCTCCTGGGAGTTTTTATTGGCAATGATGCGATGGCAAGGCTTTGGATCTGGGTTTATTCAAGCTCTCCAGACTATGTATAGATCACCTAAGGCAAAAATATGCGCGCTGGGACTTGAGTCTCACTCTGTCACAATATCAAGAGGTACCCGGCAAGGATGCCCCTGCTCCCCTTTATTATTTGCCCTCTATAGTAATCCCCTTTTGAATTTATTGGAAAATAGGTTAAATGCTCTCTTGGCTAGACCCGGGTTGGAGGCTACTATATTAGCATACACAGACGATATTGCGGTTATCTCACCAGATCCAATCAAAACTTTGAAAGAGATTGAACAACTAGCAGTTATATTTGGGGAAAGATCGGGATTTAAGTTAAATACAACAAAAACACAAATAATCTGTACTGAGCAAGTACGTATTAATGATTCTAGGGTTGTAGAGGAGGCTACATATTTGGGGATTCGTATTAATGCATGCTGGGACAAGATGGTAGTATCTAACTGGGAACCCCTGGTGCGGAAAATAAAAAAGGATCTGGATAGAATAGAAGGCCTGCATCTATCAAAAGTTGGCAGATGTAATGTTTTAAAAATGGAATTTCTGCCTAAAGTGCTGTATTATTTCAGATGTGTCCCCTTGGAACTCACGTTGAAGCAACTTCAGAAGCTGCAATCTATTTGTAGTAGCTTCCTGTGGGCGCAAGGTAAGCCCCGGCGAGCAATGAGGTACATGATCTTACCACGATCTCGAGAGGGGTGGGGTGTTCCTAATTTTTTGTTCTATTATTGGGTATGTTTATTACAACAAATGGGCATCTTGTTGGTAGGGGAAGGGGAGGGAAAGGTAGAAGAGTTCCCGAATATTTTTCAGATGCTGTTGGGATCAAAAACAGAGAGGAGCTTCTTTCTAAAAGAGCTATTATAAAAGAGCTCGATTTAAGGTGCTCCAAGCTACCCTTAAAGTATGGCTACAGATACGAAAATATCTGAAGATTGGTAAACTTAATTTGTATACACCCACCTCCTCCTTAGCACTACCTCCCCTCATTTTTCTGATACTGTCATGGCTAGATGGAGACGGAAGGGACTTATGACCTTGGGGGACTTAGTTGACAGCAGTGGTTTTAAGACCTATTCCTCGCTGGTATCCGAATATGATCTCCCCAAAACTGATTTTTTTAAATATCTACAAATTCGAGATTATTTAAAAAAGAGAGTAGATGTAACGAATTTGGCTAAAAAAAGTAATCTAGTGGAGGCAATTAGGAAGCACGGGAGGATTGGCATTCTATATCAGAGCCTTATTGAACTACAAGGGGATGATCTCGAAATTCAAAATCACAAGTGGAATAATAGACTAAATCAGGGAGGGAATATTCTACAAAATTCAATCGCCTTGGCAGATAAGCTTCTGATTTCCTCTAGTCTCAAATCGCAACATTATAAAACTATATTTAATTTATATTCTACGCCCGTCAAAATTGCACGGTGGGGGGGGCTAAATGGGGGTAAATGTACGCGCTGTGGGACAGACCAAGCTGATAGCCTTCATATGTTCTTCGAATGTCCAGACCTGAGACAATTGATAGATAAAATGGAGGCTTTCTTGACAGAGGTGACAGGGGTACAGATTGTGATTACATCTATGGGGATGATGTTGGGAGTACTGGGGGAATCATTAGCCGCACAGGGCATGCATGAATTCAGGTATCTTATATTCATAGCTGTGGCGGTGGCTAGACTATGTATAGCGTCATTATGGAGGGAGAAAGAACCTCCATCCTTTGAAATGTGGAGGGGCAGATTTTTTGCTATATGTAACCTAGACTACAGTCTCTATGCCCTCAAGGGACTACAGAAACGTAGATTAGGCACTAAGATATGGGGGGCGCTAGTGGAGTATTTGAAAGAAATATAAGTTTGGTTAACCTATGTGCTTTGCATGCCTTGGCTTACAATATAACTGTATATAATTGTTAAATATAAGTCATGATTCCGCTGGCATATTTATATGTCCTGGTCACCTTCTCTTGTGTTCACTATTTTTCTCGCTACTTTTACCTTTATTTCTTTCTTTTTGCTCTCCTCTTCTCTCAGGATGATTTTGATTATGCTGTTTTTTCTTTGGCTCTGATATGACGTATATCTTTGTGTAAAGTTTAAAAATGTAGGGTGACGAAAAGTATGCTCTGATCCCTCTCACTTTGTTTTCTATCTGTTTAAATGATCTCGATGTAAATGTATGTTGATTATATTGGCTTAATAAAAAAAACAAAAAAAAACAAGGCCACCTTCTATGAAGATGGCATTCTACTATCATACAAAATAAAATCTCTTCACGATGAATCCTGAACACCCCTCTTCATCATTGTCAAGGCCTCCCTCAGTATATGGAAATTTTCCAGACAAGTTCAAAACAGGACAAACCAGATCCCTGCTGAAAAAATCTACCTGAGACCCGGATGACCTTGCTAACTGCAGACAGAGCACTTTTTTTTCCTTTTTGGGAAAATCATTGAGGAAGTAATCATCATCCAACTAATGGATCATGTGATCGAGCAACATTTCCCACTAGTGTGGTAATCAGGCTTAAGCCCATGCTACAGTACGGAGGCAGCTACATTACAAGTAGTTGGTTGTGCCCTTCTTTCAAAAACAACAATAGCTCCATCATCTGATCCTGCTCAATCTTTCAACTGCGTACACACAATCGACCATCAGTCACTGATCAACAACATGAAAACATGCATGGTGCTGTCTTTATCACAGTTAACCACCACTCACTGATTAACACTCTAACACATACATCGGGGTGCTGACATGGGCCCACAATCACTCAGCTCTTTCCTCAAGGAAAACACTAAGGGCCATATGTATCAAACACCCCTTTTGCGAATCTCTAATAGCGAATCTTAGCGAATCGCTATTAGAGATTCGCAAAACGGTATGTAAACAAAAATTCGCAAAAACATAGCGAATCGTTATAAATCGCAAAATGATTAGCGAGTAGCTAAATAGCGATTCCTTATTAGCGAAATATATATTTTGCGAATTTGCAAAATAGCGAATTCGCAAAATAGGGAATCAGGTGCAGGTGGATGACATCACAACCAGGAAGTGTGACTACCCATGCTGCACCTGAGTCCCAGGAGCAGAGTGAGAGAGTAGGAGTTGAGGCTGAGGCATCACTGCAGTGCTACACACATTGGAGAGAGTGGAGACATGGCCAGCAAGGACAAGCAGCAGGGGGAGACCCCCAGAATGAGGAAACAGAAGTTCACAGAAAGTGAGCAGGAGGCCCTGATACAGGAGATGGTTGTGAGCCATGAGCTCCTGTTTGGCAAGAAGTCCCTGCGTGTGCCAGAGACACGCAAGAGAAGGATATGGGCAGACATCCAGTGCAAAGTCAATGCAATTGGCGTCACACATCGTAGCGTCAAAGACCTACAGAAGCGCTGGTATGACATGCGCGCGCGCTCAAAGGAGAAGGTCGCTGCCAGGTTGGAGGAGGCCAACAAGACCGGTGGTGGGACCTCCACTGCCACCGCTTCAACACCACTCGAGGAAATGGTTGAGGGGACCCTGCTTCCGGAGAGTGTAATGGGCGTGTCAGACCTGGACAGCTCCGACCACCCACAACCAGGACAAGGTAAGAAGCATGCCATCACACCCCTGATACCTCCCTACATCCCCCATACACCCAGGAGAGACCCAGGGGCACAACCAAAGTATAATTCCAGTGCAGGGGCACAAGCACACACAGCAATGCATTATGGGAGATGTCGTCACATGCACCTAACAGTGGAGCAATTACACCCAGCCAGGCTCAGACAGTATGTGTGCATCATGAAAGTCAAAATACAGACAGATAGGGCACATGTAACTCCAAACAGTGAAATTTAATGCATGACAAATGCAAGGCAAGACAGTCAATTAATGTGTGCATTTATGTCCACAGCACCAACAGAAACACAGGGAACAATCAGTGGAGGGGAGGATGAATCCCCCAGCCCAGAGGCAACAGGGCAAGAGGAGGAGGAGGAAGAGGAAGACGAGGGCAGTCCTGTTATCCCGCCAACACGCCGCAGGCGGATTGCAGTGCCACTATTGCCCCCACTGGAGGAGGAATCACAGGACACCGATTCCAATGTCCAAACAGTCCAGGGACAGCCAGAGCCACAACCCAGTGCCCGAGCACGTGCAGCACCAATACCACCAATCCCATCCAGGCGCAGGGCACCACTTGCATCCACCAGTGCAGCAGTCACAGGAGACGACACAGTCTTCCAAGGGCTGGAGGTCCACATGTTAGAGGTCCAGCGCCTGCAGGCAAAAAACATACCGTCAATACAGAGGCAAATCAGGGTTGGCTTCATGGGCCTGAGGGGTGCCCTGGAGGCACTCTGTCCTGAACTAAGGGTGGACCGTGCTGCTAGGCGCAGGGAGAGGCAGCGCCTACACACCCGCCTAGACCTCTACACCAGGGCGGTCAACCGCCTTTCCTCAGCGACCTCTGTGCTGTCAAGGCGCAGCATCAGTATGCAGCACGAGGTGGCACACTGTAGCCAGGACGTGGCCAGGGGTCTGGTACAGGTGACATGTGCTGTGGATCAGCTGCGTGCAGCTGCCACTGCTGGCCCAGGAGTCCTCACTCCAACAGATGAGGATGCCCAATCCAGCAGGAGCAGCATTACCCCACCGCCCCCACCGGACAGGCGCCGTAGTGTGCGCCACGGCAGGCCTGCTGAGACAGGTGAAGAGGGCACTGTGCAGCCACAGCAAGGGGCTACAGGCCGACAGCGCCGCAGTTGAGGCGCCCAGACATAGACATGGATATGGGTGCACCAATCCAGTGCACACGGACACTTGCTCAGGATAGTCAATTTGCACTGTGAATCACACATGTGCGGGACTCTTAACAATACATTGTGTGCCACACAGGCTGGGTGCCAATATATATCCTGTACTAAAGGAAATTAAACACAGTCTCGTATTAGATCTTTGGCATTGTGTCATCTTTTCTTACCTAGAAATAGTTGCGTGTGATCTCATCTCGCCTCTGGCGGCCAGCAGCTGCACCAATTACACCGGCTGGCATGCGTCCAGGAGCTGGCCCCTCCTCATCCGATGATTCCGATTCGGTGAGCTCCACTGGTGTGCCCTTCCTGGTGGCGATGTTGTGCAGCATGGCACACACTACCACTATCTTGCAACAGGTCTGGCGGCTGTATTGAAGTGACCCTCCACTCTTGTGTAAGCATCGGAACCGGCTCTTGAGTATCCCGAAGGTCCTCTCGATGGTACACCTGGTCGCTTTGTGGGCACTGTTGTACCTCCGCTCTCCAGCGTTGGCAGGATTAAGGTGAGGAGTGAGTAGGTAGTCCCGGACCGCATACGCACTATCACCTGTGGTGCGAGAAAAATATGGTTGAACACTGTCCTGCCACTGCTGTGCATTACTAGTGTGTCCTTCTTTCACATGCAATTACCTAGTAGGTATCCCTCACCAAACTCCCCACTTGTGAGTCGGCGGTGTATCCCACTGTGGCGGAAGATGAATGAGTCGTGGGTGCTGCCTGGGTATTTGGCGACGATGTCGGTGATGATGTGCCTGGCATCACACACCACCTGTATGTTCAGGGAATGGTAGGACTTGCGATTCCTGTACACATACTCGTTCTGGGAGGGGGGATATGGCGACATGGGTCCCATCTATGCATCCAATGACGTGGGGGAATTGTGCAATTTGGTAGAACTCCTGCTTGGTCTGGGCTAGTGCCTGTGGTGTGCTGGGGAAGTATATGTGGTTATGCAGCCTCTGTACCATGGCATCAAGGAACGCGTGGAAGAAGCGCGACAATGCACTCTGTGAGACCCTCCTGCTGTGGCTATCACCCCTGAAAGCTCCCTGACGCCAAGAGGTGAAGTGAGCACAGGACCTGTTTGTGGGTGGGGATTGTGTGTGTCCTGCGTGTAGGGTGTTCAAGTATGGGTTGGAGCTCTGCTATTAATTCCAGGATGCTCTCTTCATCCAGCCTGTAGTTGGTATGGATCTCCTCCTCAGTCCGCTGGAACAGGGTTATGCGCGCTCTGAAGATTCTTTCCTGGCGTCTCCTCCTCTTTGCAGCAGCTCTGAGTCGCAGCCTCCTGGCTATCACGTACAGCCCAGACATTGTGGCAAACGTCAGTTGCATTGTGGGTCTCTTTAAATAGGTTGCACCTGGTTAATACCTGCTCAGACTTGGTGCTAATTGCGATTCTCTAATTTCGTGTATTCGCAATTAGCGAATTTTTCATGCATCCCGTTTAGCAAATTCGCAAATTGCGAGTACGCCAATTGCGATTGTCGCTGAATTTCTGTCTCTATTTGCGAATTCGCAAATAATTAGCTATTTAGGGATATTCGCTAATTTGCTACTCGCTAATTTAGCGATTCGCAATTTTGCAATGGGTGTGTGGCTCATACATAGCGGGGCTCTGTTTTGCGATCGCAAACACCGTTTTTTTGTGATTCGCAGTGTTTGCGATCGCAAAACAGCTTCATACATATGGCCCAAAGTTCATTAATGGAATGCTCGCAAAAGCCTCAGACACTGGCAATCACTAAGGGCCATATTCTAGTCCATTGTGTTTTGTTTTACACATTCTAGTACTTCAGAGAGAGACCAGCCATATGGAAATGAGCCAAGGCCCTGCTCCAAAAGGAGCAGCTGTCAAGGACTGGACACTTGAACTTTCTGTTGAGTTTCCTTCTTCACTGCCTGAAGAAAGGGCAAATCCTCCCAGTAGATGAAGTGCCAGCTTCAACATGAAAAGTGTCAAGTGTCTTCTAAAGAGGGTCTCAAATTCAATAGAAATTCTCAAAGGACTAAAAACCTCCTTGGCAATCTTATGCACCCATGATTGAAGATGAAGATTAGAAAGGAAGAGAAAAATAAACACCAAACCCCTCCTGAAGGAACAAAATAGAGAAAGAGCCAGGCCAAATTCCAGATGCTAAGCCAGTGGAAAGTTACAGCTGCAAGTAGGAAAAATAGGAAGGAAATGGAAGTAAAGGGACAAAGAACATAATGAAAAATAAGATTAAAAAACTGCCTCTCTATATATGGTTGAAACAGGAACTGACATTACAGGGAAATACCTTATTACATCTTATGGGTAGACTACAGTCTCAGAAAGGGCTGTTATAAGGCTCAATCATGTCCCCATTTTGGAAAGCATGGAATTCATTTTGGAAGCAAAGAAGGGGTAATTTGACATCTTTCACGAGCGTTGCATTCCTCAATCCCGCTAATGCCATTCTCCCACTGTACTCCAGACAGTTTGTGAAATACCTTTGTGAACTACCCGTATGGGTGGATGCAAAGATGGAAACACCAGGGTGGACCCAGCAGTGTTGGCGCTCAGCCATACTCTCAGCATGGCATCTCAGAACATGCTACCCGACAACACGATCAATGTTTCTTCCTCTTCGACCTGCACAGGTCCTCCAGTAGGGTCTCACCTCTATTGGCAGCACAGATATAATAACATTCCAGCTGGAACTGCTAGACCGGGTCCCATCTGAACAGGAACTCAAGTAACCCCAGACCAGCTCTTAAGTCACCAAACGCACCTGCTTGTTCAAATGAGAACCTCTAGGTCCCAGAAACTCCCTATCTCCAGAGGAGTTCCCAAAGGATCCATCCTCTTTCCCTCCAGATTCAACTTCTACAAGGAACCCATGGGTTCACTGCCTCCAACAATATAAGAATGCACCAATATTCTAACAAAACACAACTCTGCCATAGATCTTCTCTGTGACACCATTCAGTGACTAAAAACATAGCTCAGAGTTGGATGATAAGCACTTATCTTTTAACTCACTCCATCAAAGACTGAATTTCTCCTGATTTCCAATAGTGTTAAAGAGCCTCTTGTTCAAGCCTGTCTACCAGACATGAACTTTGATGGCTTCTGCCTCTGGCTGACAGCAAATTGATATTCACTCTCAATGCAGACCTCTCCTTCAAGGAAGTAATTGCTAAGAAAACCAATTCAGCAAGATACAGCATCTGCCTTCTGAAAAAAGTGAGAGACCTACTTCAAATCTATAGTTCAATCACTGTTCCTCTCCCAACGAAATAGACAGTGTTCTATTCCACAGTCTACAGGACTCTAAACGCCTTAAAGGAACTGTACATATTGCAGCTCATCTCTTCAAAACCTGAATAAAGGAACTACAAGGTCAACAAGGTCCTCAGAAACAAAGCCGCATCATACATAGCTAAACAAAATGGCACATAAGGAGCCAAGACAGTGCAAAACTATAAATGAGAAAACGCATGGAAGAACAGAAAAGAAGACAAGCCATCTCAGTTTATGCATTCATAATCTGTAACAACATACTCATCTGCATCAAAAATGCTCCTACCCTCCTGCAATCCTGACAGAAACTGAAAACTCACTTGCTCAGTGAACTTTATCACCATTCCAATCAGGGGCCCACCTTCTGTCTACCTCACTGTCAACATTTGTTAAATTTGTACTGTGGGCCTTCACCTTCCTCTTTAGTGCTACGTGCATCCTAATTGAGTTTGTGCTATACCAGTATCCCTACATATTTACATGCAATGATTTGTGAGATTTATTTAACATTGCCTCAGATAGAACTTCCCTGAAGTGAAAAGGTAAATATCAACAGTAGAGACTAAGGGCCTAATTAAGAGTTTGGCGGATGGGATACTGCGCTTGAATATAATGCACTTGTAATACAACGGACACGATATCCGTCACATTTGTGGTGGAGTATCCCATTCCAAACTCTAAATCAGGCCCTAAATGTTGGGTAGAATCTTTTCTGTGCTCTCCATACCCAGGGGCCGATTCACAGAACTAATCTGAGACAAAATCCTAAACTTACTACTTTTGGTATTCACAGAAGGCATTTAGTAGTAGTAAAGTTAGGATTTTGTTTTAAGTTAGGATTTTGTCTTAAATTAGGATTTTGTCTTAAATTAGGATTTTGTCTTAAATTGTGATTTTGTCTTAAGTTAGGATTTTGTCTTAAGACCAAATCTTAAGACAAACTTAAGTTTAATTTAAGTTTAATTTAAGACAAAATCCTAACTTAAGACAAAATCCTAACTTAAGACAAAATCCTAACTTTACTACTACTAAATGTCTTCTGTGAATACCAAAAGTAGTAAGTTTAGGATTTTGTCTCAGATTAGTTATGTGAATCGGCCCCCAGTCATTACTCTCCCTTTATTCATGGTCCAAACCCCATGATTTGCAGTAAGATACATTTATTTTACAACAGTATTGCATTTTGTGGCACAAAGCCTGATTTAGAGTTTGGTAGACACAGTACTCTGTCCCAAAAGTGACGGAGTACCCTGCTCGCCAAACCCTTGTTCCTTCCACCTCGTTTAGACATGGGTGGCCCTTATGTATTCTGTCAATGAAGCCCCCATTGGCTCTGTCAATGGAATACTTACCAGTCAGCCCAACAGAATAGGCACCGTCTGAGGAAAGACATTACACTGCAGATAAAAAAACAACATTAACTCCCACACACTGTGAGAAAACTCCCAGGGTGTGGAGGCACCAGTTGTTTGTTTCTATGAAGCAAACTCACACTTTCAATGTTTGTTTTTTTTAAAAACCAAAAAGGGTCAAACGTTTGGGAGATGGTAGCCTTTAGTACATTGAAAGGAACCATCATAACAGCAGTTCCTGCAATGTACAGAGGTGACCACTGGACCTGCGATCATCTCTTTATTTGGCGGAGGCAGTGCTGTCGAGATGGCGGAGTTAATGTCTCCCCGCCATCCCAACGGACACTACTCATCTGCCAAATGATAAATAAGGCCCATTGTCACGTGTTGCAGTGGTCACACTCTTCCTCATGGGATAAAGCATTTAATTCTAAGCGAAATTGTATGCGCTCAGCAATAAATAGGGAAAACCATACTTCCTCTTCCTTTTGTCTGAACCAAGCTGCAATCTGTCTAAGGAATTCTGACATCTTGTGTAGTTTCTCAGAACATTTTAGAACTGATATTGAAGAATTAGTTAGTAAGCAGGGAATTTAGTTTAGTTCATGACTGAAAGCACTCTAATGCATTGAAACAAGTGAAAGCTGATCTAGGTCTAGAAATTATTTGGAGGAATTTGGCTCCTACTTCTATATAATATACTTTTTTCACATGAAATTAGAGTTTTAAGAACAGATTTTTTTTGCATTTGCTATATTTTTTTTTAAGTGCATTAGACTTTAATAAACAGCATTAAACTAAGTCGGACCATGCTCCACTTCATTACTTCATTTTCAGTGAGCTTTAACTTCTGACAGTAAAAAACCTGTAAAATAGAGATATGAGATATGATATATGTAATGTCAGGGACAAGGGAATAAAGAGTATATTTGGAAAGAGTTGAAGGAATTTGGACCTCAGAAAAAGGATGTCAATATGTCTCATATGTTGCAACAGCCTGCTAAGGCACAACTGAGAAGACATTTTTTGCTGCCAATAAATAAAAGAACAAGGCTAAGTTGAAACTACTAGAATCTCCTATCGAGCAGAAAAAAGATCTATTGAATAATAACCATTCTGATTTAGAGACACTAATCACAAAAATATTAATATAAGTTAGTGCATCACCAACAATGATCTAAATCATGTTTTGAACCATGCAGAAGTTTTAGGAAGCCGTTGAAAAAAAAAAACATGTTCTTAGGATATAGTTTAAAAAGATTTAAAGCCAGATACACAAGTATTTGTAAATTGCAAACCATTCATAAAATGGTAACCATTAAATAGACCTTCTCTGATGTATCATGACTTGGAAATCTAGGTTCACTCAAATTGCATAGTGAACCGAATACATTCCGATTTCTTATTTAGCGATTGCTTTTTACATTTCTTACTTTGTGAATCTCAATGAATTGCAAATTGAATGTAGAATGATTGTGAAAAAAAGAAAATTACACGTGCAACTTAACACCTATTTGAACCATGTGGTAACCAGTCACAATGTATAAAAGCTCATCTAAAAGACATTGCAATCTTTCATATTGGCAGCATTGTATGCAATGGCAAGGATAATGCACATTTTAGGACTCCAACAGAGGAAAAGACAAAGGGTTGTAAGGCAGAGGGTCACTTTTTTGAAGAAACAGAAGAGGAGGTGTACAGTAGGTACAGGTTTAGGACCTTATTACGACTTTGGCAGTCCTACAGAGGATGGTGCAATGCGCCATCCGCTGTAGGACAGCCAAAGCCATGGTGCTGCTGCCCGCCAGATTAGGAGTTAGACTGCCACAGCACTGTCATGCCACACACACATGTAGACTGCTGTTCTCAGAGTGCAGACTGCACCTTTCTGCATGGTGTGGCATACATGCCACACCATGCAGGAACTGGGGGTGCAAAATCAGGGGGCACTACATGTGCCCCACTGCATGCACCCCCAGGCCAGGAGAGGCAGGGGGCCTTGTTAGGACCCCCTTTGTTGCCTCTTTGACACCCTTTTCATGGCGGGCTCATCGCCATGGAAAGGGTGGTGGACAGGCAACTCCTAATATAGCATATTAGTACTCCTGGTCACTGCACGACCGCCGCAGGATCCTTGATCCCAGGCAGCCGCAGCAGTCCTGTGGCGGTCTGGCAACCACACTATTAATACTGTAGGTGGGCCTACAGTGTGGCAGTGGTCAGATCGCCACCACGGGTTTCGGCAGTACTCGTAATAAGGCCCTTAGTAAGGAAGTGATTTTAAGTTTAGGTTCTGAGTTGGAGCCTGTTTTAGGACAGACTATCCAGTGTAGTGTGACAATTCCTCCACGTATCCAAGTTTTATCTGACCTTAACCTGCTTGCATCTGAAAGTTTCAGCGCACAGTAGTAGTTGCTGAGGGCATGTTACAGAGTGCTCTTTCCAGAATATTCTAGGTCTTTCAGGATGCTATGCTTAGCAAAATAAATGCCCATATGTGTTTTCCTCATACCTTGGCTGAATTGCAAACCACAAAGGTGGCTTTGTATTCTATTGCCAACTCCTCAAATATCATAGGATGTGTGGATTTGTCCACCTTCCAAAACAGAGTATATTTAAAGGATTATGAAAAGTCCCCACTCTGTAAATATTCAGGTGGATTGCAATGAGTCATGCATCATCTCAGACACTGTAGCTTGCTTTCTAGGAAGCACATAAATCATACATGTTTAAACATTATGCTTTATAAAACCGGCTGGCTTCAGAACAATTTTGATTTGGCGGGTTACTTGGTAAGGATACAGGTTTACCTACATTATATATTTATATACATTAAAGTATGTAGGTACAAAAAATTAAACATATGTATATTCTTACAGGTGACAGTGCATATTCCTTATGCCCTTGGCTATATAGTACCTTACTTCAATCCAAGAATTGTGAGAGAGAGGAATTTCAATCATGCACACAAACAAGCCTAATCAGTCACTATAAGGACATTTGGTTTACTTAAATTGAGGCTTCAACATCTACAACAAATTGCAAAACAATAGCCACATGTACCATGTTGCACGATATAGCAATTAGACAAGGCATGATATACAATATAATTTCTGATGATGAGGATGAAAATATGACTGGACCTTAACCCCCAAGACATGATTCTTACAGAGCTGCTAAAAGCCATGCATGTATGACAGATGTCACAAATACTTGATTTTGAAGTAAGAAAGACAAGCACATTTTTGTAATATAAATGTTTAATTATTGTAATTTTTAAACTAAAGTCAATGTCCAATTTATGTACCATAAAAAAGATATGCAATTTTCCTGTCTATGTAAACATTTTTTTAAAGGGAAATCTTTCCTGTACATGAACATGTAACATTTTAAACCTAGATTACACTTTGAAGTTCTAGTAGTAGACTTCTCAAATGTTGTTACAATTAATGCTCACTTAACACTTTGACATCTATTTGTTCTACTAGTGTAAAGATCAATGTTACAAACTACCAACAGTAGACCCTCTTCAGTTTCTGGATTGCCAACAGCAAACCAGATGAATGACATTAGCTGTTTGAATTTCTTACAGAGTGTTTGTGATTTGAGATAGAGTTCTTACTACTTTGAGACACCTTTTCTACCTGCATATTAGATGTGCGTTTGCACATCATAGTAGAAGCAGATGCTAATCTCTCTACAGACCGCCATAAAGCCTGTTGGCGCATATCTGTATGTCTGTGTCTGTGCCTATTTGCGCCTTTCAGCCTGCATGTATTGCCTGACATAGGTTCTTCACTGCCTGACTAATATCAGGCATATCAGCCCTAAATTTATTCTAGGATTCAGATATGTGTGTTAACCCCTTTTCAACCATTCGACTGAGCTCACATGTGTCCCTATGTTTAATGAGTGAAACTCAGATGCCATTGAAGTACCATCTGGTATGTGTTCTAATGATGCAGAACTTGTTTGCCTAGAAGCATCACCCTCTCTGTCTACAGACTCGTGTCTGGAGATACCTCCAGCACTTTGCATTGTGGATTCTGTGATAACAGCAGGTGATACAATGGAAGCTGAAATCAGTACAGTAAGAGATGTCATGATTGTTTCCATGTCTTCATGTCATATTCTCTGGTGCTCGGAGAAATATCCAGGTACCCAGGTTCTGCAACATCAAGTTCTCCTATGTCTGTCGTTTCATCAGATGTTTGGGTCACTGTTTTCTATGATGGCGGATCTGTTTGATGATATATAATTCTTAAAAGTGTGTTGTTTCAGAATGGTCATCCATTTATCTAATTAATTTAATGAATAATATAATGTTATACTGTTATTTTCTATAACATACACGTTTTTTTCTGGATGACTTGAAGAATAAAATTTAAAAGTTTTATTTGAGAAATGCAAATGGACTATATGACCCATATCCTTTAAATATTGGTGTTAAGCCTGATATTTTTACTATGTTAAAAGATATTAATTTTTCTTTAATTCTGAGGTTACTTTATCATGAAAATAAAAAACGAAAATTCAGTACCTGTAGTTTTCTTTCTGATAAGGGAAGAGTGTTAGAATGTTTCTAGTGTGAAGCCGCCATTTTGAAAGTTAGTGCTCTAGCAGTTGGGTGTGTCCAACTGGCAATGAGTGCTTTCTCTTTAAACTGGGCCGCAGTGCCAACAGTACTCAAAAATTAAGGGTTCAATTGCTTTTATATTTTTTATTTTATTTATATTTATATTGCTGCTACTACTGCGCTCAATACTCTGTTGGCAATTGTCTTTTTGTAAAGACAACTCTGAAAATCGTTTTTGTAGTAAAATCAACTCTGATCTACAAGTGTCAACTTTGTTGCTAAACATTGATATGTGTTAGCTTCACTCTTTGTTCCCACGAGAACCCCGCAGTTTAAGCTATTAGCTATTCAGTATTCCACTGCGTAACAATGAACTATTCTAAAGGCAGAAACATTCTAGCTGTAACCTACAATATTACGTTATGAGATTCACGTCTTCATGTAAGCATTATTGTTTTAATACACTATTCAGCATTGTGAATTTGTGGCAGCTAGAAAACTAACTAAATACGATGAGAACATATAGGAAAGGAATAAATACATTTTTAACGTCAGCACATTCTGCAGAGATGACACGTTTAAACAAGTCAAGTGTGAATAATTTATCAAATCATGTTGAATAGTTCAGCATTTCCTAAAAGCATTTATTTATCAAAGAAGAAAATTAACTGAAAGGTAGAAAATGGAAGAGGCCTTGTCTGCCTAGTTGTGTAATTACAATAGGAATGAGTGCTTACAGCAAAAATCATGCTATATGTTAAGTTTGCACGTTTGAGAAAAGGCACACTTTCCTATGTTTCATTTTATTAAGCATTTTCGTGTTAATGTCTAGTGTAAATTATGGCATTTACTTAAGCTACATTTTTCCACTTTATCAATCCCACCATCTGATGGTTATCTTAACCAACACACAAATTCGTTTCCCATGTGAGTTCATTTCAAAGTGCACACTTATCATCCCTTGAGTCTTGTCTCTTCCTTTTCTGACCTCTAAATTTCAGTGACTTCATGTAATCATCATTCATGATTCCCTCAAACCTAAATCGTTTTCATATAAATTTCCTTGCATCCTTTCCTGTCTTTTGCATAAAATACATCTACAGCTCACAAACAAAACATAAAGAACTATTAGTCAAAGCCCTATTATTGGCATTAGCATAGCTTTCATAATACCCTTTCTTGCCATTGAAAACCAATTTCCGATTGTGTAAACTCCTTTCTCAAAGTTTTCAAAAACACTTGGGGGCATATTTACAATAAAGTGGCAAAGTGTGTCGGTAAGCCAAAAAAGCTAACGACACACTCCGTCACTGTAGAAACGCAGGGCTGCACCATATTTACAAGAACATGGTACACCCCTGCGTTTCCCCCTGCGCTGGCGGTAAATTTAGCAGCCTAGCGCCAACGCAGGCATCCTTGCACCATAGTGTCTGCATTGAGGGGAAGATTGTTTATGTGCAGGAAGGTCTCCCTTCCGGAACATAAACAATCTTGAAATGGCATTTTGTAACTTTTATATGTGCTGCTTAATGCAGCACACATAGAAGTTACAAAATTTCATTTTTAATGATTGTTTATGTGTAGGAAGGGAGACCTTCCTGCGTTTATGTGCAGGAAGGTCTCTCTTACTACACATAAACAATCATTAAAAAAAATTACATTTTGTAACTTCTATGTGTATCATTGGCGTTTTGCTGTTTTAATGTGTGCTGCACAAAGCAGCACACATGGAAACAGCAAAAACGAGGAGCAATAAAGCATTTCTCCTCGTTTTGCCAATTTAAGACCAGGTTTTCCCTGGTCTTAATTTTGGCGCTGCCTCCTATTTACACCACCCTTGTAAATAGGGGGCAGCTTCAAAATCAATGGGTGTTGCGGTGGAACGCCCACCGCAACACCCATTGCCCTCCCCTTTCGCGCTAAGTACAGCTTGAAAGGGTGCCTTATTTATAAGGTGTGGCTTAATGCCGCCTTGTGAATAAGGCGAAGCCCCTATCGCCACCACAACGTCACTAAAAGTGATGTTGTGGAGGCGAAAGAGGCTTATAAATATGCCCTTGGTGTTTCCAAATTCATGTAATTCGGGTTCTAAACCTGAAATGTTCAATTGCATAGCCTTCTATTTCTTTACTTCCATCAGGTATGAATGAACACCAGTGAGTTAATTTAAGCATTTTGCATGCTCCGCCATTCTCTGCGAGTAAAATATCTAGTGCAAGTTGGTCTTGATGTACCACTGACTGTATAGCAATTAACATAGAGTTAATTATAGGCAAAGCTCTAGATGGGCTCGTTGCCATCTTGTCAACAACGGTAGCCACATTTCTGATCTTTTCATCATTTAAAATGATGCCTACAGTTGGAATGTTCGCTCCAAATATGTCTCCTGCTAAGCCTAATCCAGTTTCAGCAATTCGCTTCTGTCTATGTGGTGGCGCCATTGTTAATGTGTCTAAGCTTTGCACATGATACATCTTAGGGAATAGTACACCTAAATAACAAATACCCTCTCAATCAGTTGGCAACAAGAAATAAGCTTTTACTCCACAGATAAAGTAAACTCCAGGAATTGCATTATCTTCTCCTTGCAAAATTTGCCAAGTTTCTCTTGTCAATTCAAAGGTGTGTTCACAACTACTAATTCCTACATGTTTATTTCATTTGGGTGTCCTTCTTTAGGCACATCATTTTCCTTTGTGTTGGCTTTCTAATCTTAATTGTGGGTACACGATTTTCTTTTCTAAATTCATTCTCTTCCTTTTTCCAAACATTTTCTAATGCATCACTATCTTTAGCGCTAGTTCATGTCATGTTAGTGTACCTTTCTTCTTGGGCCATTATGTATATCTTCTCCATTGGTTGATTAAGCATGTTAGATTATTATTACACGCGTTAACACTAACTATAGGTCTGTGTGGAAAGAAATAATGCCAAGCTGAATCCATTCCTTTTGTTTGTGGATGTAAATTCATGTTTTCTACCAAAGGAGCTCTAGAAAGTATTAGATCATAGTTAGAATAGAAATATTCGAAATGTCCTCATTTATAAATTAATGAAAGTACGATGCTTCATGAAATTGCATAAGATTAAGGCATGTGGTAGTGTGTTACTTCTTCTGAAACAGACATTGGTAAGTGTGCGCAGACATACCAGTTGTTTGCATCCATGGCATTAGTGCATTCATGTACTAACCTAGAGTAAACATTAGTAGAAAAATCATCTTTCTTATAGCTCACAAAAGAATATTTAAATTGATCTTCTTCGCTAAGGTATGTATTTGGTTTAGTACAATTCTTTGCTTGTGTATGTGGTTTAGTAGAATTCTTTGCTTTGGGCTCTGTCTCTGGCGTTAAGTAAAATCCTATTAGTCCTATAGAAATCATCATTGATGCTATCACGAAAATTGAACACATGATATATTTACAGTTATTTCTAATGCAAAACATTTTTCCTTGAGTCAGTTTCAGTCCATCTTGAATTCAGCAGTTCTTTGTTTTCTCAGGTTACTTTTGACAATGTTAGTCTTCAGAAGTTCAGTTACTAATTGAACAATCCTTAACCATACTCCGTGTTCTTCTAAAATGTTATCCCTACTCTTCTACTGCTCACTCAGGCTTAGATTGATCTTCTGTGAATTAAAAGACTAAAATAACAAAGGTTTAATTGCACAATTTGTTTTTATCAATGAGTTCTTTTAGCGTTTCTTCTTTTCGTTCTTTAACATCTTTCCCCTCAAATTTTCAGATTGCTCTCAAGGGGATTCTAGCAGTCCAGGATTCACTTTGCACAAGTCTTTCAAAGTGACATTCAATGCTATGTTTATATAGTATGACCACTCAGGTGCTGAGTATCTGGGACAAGGCACCCTCACTCTTTTATATCATCTTAGAGTTTGTTGATTTAGCTCTATACCACGTTCATTGCTGGACTCAGTTTCTTCAGGTATAATTTTGGGTATTTGAACTATTGACAATCTTCTTCTTAGGTTTCTGTGCTCACAGCCTTGTGGCTATTCAGCTTGTCGATTTACTCTCCACAATTTCAGTGACACTTCCGTTCTGGAGGATTAGTCTCAGCTTCTTTTCTTTAAAGACTTTGACTCCACTCTGTGTAACTTCAGGCACTTGAATTTCTCATTCAGCTTGTTGATCTTCACCCATCTCTTCCTCTTGCTGTTGCACAGGCAACGGTGCTGCTCGTCTGGGTGGTCTTGTGGGTGTAGAGACTTCGACTCCACTCTGTGTAACTTCAGGCACTTGAGTTTCTCGTTCAGCATGTTGATCTTCACCCCTCTCTTCCTCTTGCTGTTGTACAGGCAACGGTGCTGCTGTCTGGTGGTCTCGTGGGTGGTGCAGTCACCAATGTTCTTTGTTCAGGATCATAGACCACTATTGCTTCCTCTGGATTTCAAACATTCTCGGTGTGTTAGACATGGATCCAGTTGGTAATGTCTAGTGTAAATTATGGCAATTATTTAAGCTAAATTCTTCTACTCTATCAATCCCCCATCATTAGCGCTGTAGCAGTTGGGGGTGTCCAACTGGCTATGAGCGCTTTCTATTTAAGCAGGGCAGCAGTGCGGATGCAAGTCAAAGATTAAGGGTTCAATTGATTTGATCTTGCTGCTATTATTGTGCTCAATTCTGTGTTGGGAACTGTTTTTTGGTAAAGACAACTTTGAACCTTTTTAACCTTTTTATCGATGGAGGGTCTGGTCACATATACATTTTGTTTTTATTTATGAGCCATAGAACTTGTATTGGTGACAGGCCTGATTTTCGTTTTTCTAGGAGAAGAAGTTGGTTTCTGGGGGTGTTCTTTAATTTCTAATCAACGCTTTCCTTATGATTGAAGATCTGCTTCTGTGATTTTTGGGACTCCATTTTTCCTCCTTTCTAGTGTGAAGCCGCCATTTTGGACATTAGTGTCCTAGCAGTATGGGGTGTCCAACTGTCTATGAGCACTTCCTATTTAAACAGGGCCGCAGCTGAGACGTGACTAAAACATTAAGGGTTCGATTGCTATTATGTTGCTGCTAATATCGTGGTTAACATGGTATTGTTTTTTGTAAAGACAACTCTGAAATCTGACTTTCAGGAACATGCATAAGACCTGGCTGTTTACAGAGGTTTATGTGGGCTAGTTCAACTTTTAGGGAGTTACTCAACTCTTAGACAGGCATTTACAAGCTAGTTTGACATTTTAGCCATTTTTCGTTCCTTTATTCTCAAAGCAGTGAGAAACAGCTGGTGAACCTGCATTTTGGCAAGTATTATTAACATAAAATAACAACATACTCCTGAGACTGCCTCAGACTGAAGAGTAGATTCTATTAGTTTCTCTAAAGGTGAATCAGTTTCCTTGGAGCTGGGTCCTTAACTGTTGTAGCCGACTCCTTCCTCTTGCAATCTAGTTTTTCCTCTATTCTTGATCTAAGGTCGTGCCATCTTTTTCTAATTTCCTCCACACTTCTGTTTGCCACAACAATATCATTTATTCTAGTTTGAATTCTTTACCAAAATTGTTTTTGGTGACTTCTGGTACTGTTAGTAATGCCTTTCCAAATAGCCTCTCATTTCCTGCCTCATACTTTTCTACCAAGATTTTCAGCTCCTTGTCATTAAGTTTTCTCTTCTTCTCCCTGGAAACCTCTCCTGTGGCTGTTGTGTTGCCATCTTCTTTGGTTTACAATTATTTGGAAAAATCCTACTGTGTGATAAGTTCACAAACAATGATTTTTAAACATTTCCTGGATGTGTGATGTCATCAGTCGCTGCTACTGCAACCTTCGCAATTTGACAATGAAATTTCGTTATTTGTAACACTAAATTGCTATTAAAAATGTGTTAGTTAGAAATAGCAAATAATAAGCGAGGGAAATTGGTACCGCCTATTTAATCCACCTGGATTTTTCATTTGTAAAGACTCACTCACTCACTGTTGTGAGTGAGTGAGTGTCAGTACCTGGCCTCTGTAATAAAGTATTGGGAGTGCTAACCGCAAGTGTCTACCTTTTAAGATTATTTCAGGTTCTGCGCAGCTAATGTACAAGGATCTTGGTTGGTTGCACATAAACACATATACACACGCATGTGCATGTGTGTGCAGGCTGAACGAGTGAGACTACCATCTAGCTCAGCCCAGTATCTGCGCACAGGTAACTTATCGTAGAGGGAATACTTCAGGTATTGTTGCTCACCTAGGCAGGACTTATATTGTGAAGGGCATTACTAGTGCGAATATGTACATCTGTAGTGATTACTGAAAAGTCTGTGTGTCTATCCTATGAGTGAAATGTACACTAAACTACAGGTTTGCCATGGATAGGCATAGCGACTCAATTGACGTACCAATATTATGGTAAATCATGATCCCAAATCCAGGTTTGACATAAATTTCCATGTATCTGCACACCTTGTGGCACTTCAAGACTTATCTTTTTTCTCTGGCTCAAACCTCCTTTCTGAGGTAAAATGTGAGGCCGCTAAAGTGACTTGTTTATCCATTATTGTGTAGATAAATGTATTTTTCATCAGAATGTGAAAAATGGGAGGATTTGTGGCCATGCTAGTCCTAGCGCTGGCAAAATGTGGGGGCTTGGGGCCCTTCCCCACTGGCTGAGATTAATTCAAGCATTCAAGACATCACTTCATTTCTAAGTGAGATGTCCTTAGTATGAAGCGTAGTCCCAGACATAGTTCCTGTGTTCACTGCACCACTGGACTCAAGCTGCACCTCTCTGACTAGGCCTTCATAGAAATGTCTGCTATTTATTGCACGATTCCACTATTCATTGCATGGGGATCATACATTCAATGGCATTTTAGTTTTCTCAAGCATCTGTGTGTAGTGAATTTTGAAGAAAAAGGTGTCATCCTGGATTGGGATTGTTTGTTGAGGAGAAAGTCTCAATCTTGGAGTGGCGAAAATGATCCCTGTGGAAGAGACGATGAAGAATCACAACATGGCACAACTTTCTCTTTATGAGTAACTCACAATAAAATAATTTAACATTATTTTATATGATACGACTTGCTTTGCTTTTCACTTTGTAAATCGGAATAGTATAAACTCATTTTATCAAATGAAAGGATTGTAACAGTTTGCTAAGTTGTCCTTACATCAGCATTTAGCAAGTAAATTCTATTGCTTTCTAACAATACTGGTAATTTGTTGTTTGACCTGTGTCACATAGGGACAACTATTAACTTTAAAAAAACGCCTCTTCTTTCCTTAGTATAATGGATTTATTGTAACCACGCTCAGTAAATCTTGTTTCTATTTCTCAAAGACCTACGTGTTGTAACCAGGTTCAGGACTTCAAAATCGAGAAGTAAAATGTACTGAATATGGTTACCATATATCAATTATCAAAAAACCCTTAAGTATTTGCCATCAGATCAGCCCAGACCCTCCTGCTTTTTTTTTTTAATTTGTTTATTGAAAGCTTGCGGTTACAGTACACATGCTCCAAAAAGGAGCCATCAGCTTCGTATGAGCACATATCAACACAAGCATTTTAAAGTATAAACGCAGCAACATAGGTAGTGCAAACATAAACCAACAGCTCAAAGAGCCAACTACCCCCCACCCGCCATCCCCACCCCCACAACCCCCCCCCCCCGGCACGTAGAAAGATGTGGCATCATATAAACAGCGGCTCTGGAGCATTATTGACATGCACATGTAACGATACATCATGTGACACAAATGGCAACCAATCCCACTGAGGCTAAGAACAAAGAAATAGCAAGAAGGAGACCCAAAAAGCAAGGAGCAGGACACCTCACAGGTCAGGATGACTCAGAAGATACATCGTCAATGGGGCCCAAAAATCTTTAGGACGGGAAGGCTCAGGCAGGACCTCCGCATAGGTCTCCAGTTGTTCCCTGCAAAAGGTTATATCACAAACCCATTTCCGCACTGTAGGGAGGATCTTAGCTCCCCAGCACTGTGCCACAGCACGCTTTGCTAGCAGTGTCGCCACAGCAACCAGACGACGATTACACGGTTTCAGGGACTTCACATCTCCCAGCAGGCACACCTCCGGCACACACCGCACTCGTTCCAGCACAACTTCGGATAATACATTCACCACTTTAACCCAGAAGGCAGCTACCCCCGCACACTGCCACGAGAGATGCAAAAAATCGGCATCATCTTGTCCACACCTCATGCAACAGGCAGTGTCACGCAAACCATATTTCCGCAATTGCACTGGGGTGTAATACAACTGATGTAAAAACTTGAAGTGGATAATGCGCAAATTACAGTTAGCAGTGAGGCGCCCAGTCAGCGTACAGCAAAACTGCCAATGCTCAAGTGGAAAAGTGTGCCCCAAGGCTGCATTCCACTTCAGATATGAAGGGTGTTCTGTTGGATCGATCTCACGTTGGGATGCAGCATATAGCCTGGTGATCAGCCCCTTACGCGCTCCTCACCAGCGAGCACTGCCTGCAGGGCTCGCAATGGCTGAGGTTCAGCTGGATAATCAGGGTAGATGGCCCTGACCGCCTGTCGCACCCTAACATAGGTGAAGCACAGCATCGAGTCGGGAGTCCGGCCCGCCTGACATCCGGTAATGAGCGGAACTGGCCCTGTTTGTACAAGTCCGCCATGTGCACAACTCCGACCGCTTGTAGCGCACATAGAGCAGAGCGCTCCCGCGCCGCAGAAATGTCTGGGTGAGCCGCCACAGGCAGCCTTGGGGCATAGAGGTAGTCAAGCTGCGCCCTTCGAGCAAGGGCCCGCCAGGCCCAGGTGGTACACAGTACTGGGTTAATCGCCGCCCGAGGGCCTCTGTCCCCACCCGAAACGGCTGCCGCCACAAGTGGCAGCGGGAGGATAGCATCCGCCTCTACCGCCGTGTGAGGTAGGAACCGTTGCGGGTAAAACCAATAGTGCGCGAATTGCGCTTGAGCGCACAAATAGTAGAGACGCATGTCTGGCGCCTCAAAGCCGCCCCGGTCAAATGGTTGCATAAGAGTATGCCAGCTACATCGAGGCTTTTTACCCCCCCAGACAAACGACAATAGAGCAGACTGCAACGTTTGAAAGAGAGAGAGATTCAGGCGGATAGGAATGTTCACAAACAGGTATAATAACTTGGGTAGAATGGCCATTTTGATCACCGCGATGCGGTCTGCAAGTGAGAGAGGCAGCCGGACCAATCACCCAGCCCTGTCTGTAATTTGAGAGATGGTGCGACCGTAGTTCATAGAGATTACCTGCTCAGGGTCCCTATGTAGCCAGACCCCCAGATACTTCACCGGGTCCTGGGTCCAGGACAACGGAAAATCCAATGCGATCTCGCAGGTGCCAGCCGTCAGAGGGAAGACCGTCGACTTAGCCCAATTGATCCCCAACCCGGAGAAACGTTCGAACTTCACATATTCGCGAAGCAGTGCTGGAAGGTGGGTTGCAGGTTCGCGGACATATAAAAGCATGTTGTCCGCATAGAGCGAGACTATTAGCGGGTGCTGCCGGAACCTCAAGGCCGCCGACGCATGCAGCTGGCAGAGCCTGCAGGCGAGAGGCTCTAAGGCCAGGGCAAAAAGCATCGGCGACAAGGGGCAGCCCTGACGCGTGCCCCTGCCAATGGGAAAGGCCGACGACACCCAGCCATTAACACGAACCCTGGCTACCGGCTCGGTGTACAAGACCCTGATCCACTGGAGAAAGAATGGCAGAAGTCCCATCCTCGTGAGGACTGTAAACATGTATTCCCATTGAAGGGAATCAAACGCTTTAGCTGCGTCAAGCAGCACCGCGACGGCCTGGAAGTCGGAGTCGAAATAGTGCAAGGTGGAGAATAGAGTGTGTAGATTATGCGTGGTGGATCTAGCGGGCACAAACCCTGACTGGTCAGGAAGCACCAGCAGGGGCACCAAGGGCTGTAGGCGAGTAGCAATCATCTTGGCTAAGATCTTAGCGTCAATGTTGATTATGGAGAGGGGCCTATAGGAGTCACAGCGATTAGACACCTTGTCAGGCTTCAATAGCATAACCAAGAGGGCTTCTCTTAAGGAGGCTGGCAGGCGGCCCGTGTCATACGCCTCCGCGTAGACCGCCAGAAGTTTAGGGGCTAGCACATCCGCATAAGTCTTAAAAAACTCACTAGGGAGACCATCCAATCCCGCAGCCTTACATGTGGGGAGGGACATAATAGCGAGCTTAACATCCTCCTCGTCAAAAGGCTGCGTAAGATATTCCCTGTGATTCGAAGACAACCACCCAAGGGCAACGTCATCGAGGTATGCAAGGATCTCTTCCTGTGGCACCTCGGTCCTACGGCCGTACAATTTGGCATAAAAGTCCAGAATGGTCCCGCTAATGTCCTCCGTAGTGTAATGTGCCTCCCCCGCCTCGTCAAGAATCTCTGTAATGTAGTCCTGACTACGCGGATCTGCCAGCTTCTGAGCCAGGGAGCGGCTAGGTCTGCCCCCCTCGCCATAATATCGAGCCTTAAAGCGCCTAGACCTATGGGCCATCTCTTGATCGACTGTGTCGTTATATTCGGTGACCAACTCCCGGATCGCTGAGAGTGTCGAAGGGGCTTGGTCCACATCGTAAGAGCGCTCTAAAGCAGAAATTTCAGCCGCCAGTTTGTTGATCCTACGTCTCAAATCCCTCAAAACGCCCGCCTGCGCCCCCGTGCACACCCCCTAATAGTCACCTTAAAGGCCTCCCAGAGGGTGCCGGCGCTGACAACGGGGCCCTCGTTCTCTTTGAAGAAATTATGAATAGCCTCCCCAATCTCAAGTTTAAAAACAGGGTCGGACAGTGAGGATGTTTGCAGCCGCCAATTGAACGGAGGTCGCTGGCACGCGGGAACCTGCAACTCCAAGAGCACATGAGAATGGTGCGAGAGCGTTCGAGCCAGATGGCGGACATCCACCACCCAAGTACACGCAGACTCAGCTACCAGCCAGAAATCCAGGCGGGACCAGGTCCCATGAACGGAGGAGACAAAGGTGCTCTCTCGCGCCCCAGGGTGACGTAGATGCCACACATCCCACACATGGCCAGCATCCATCAGACCCAACAACACCTCAGATGCCCGTTTAGGCCGCGAAGCCTCGCAACCCATGCGGTCCACAGTCATGTCCAGACAAACATTAAAATCACCACCCCAGAGTATCTCAGCCTCCGGAAAGCTAGTGATGCGGCGCCATACAGAAAAGAAGGCTGGGTCATCAACATTCGGGCCATACACGTTTACTAACAACACACTCACTCCACCCAATTGTCCATGCACGAGTGCAATCCGGCCTGAGTCGTCCGTGTCTATGCGAACGACCGAAAATGGAACCCCACATTTAACCAGAATCATCACTCCTCTTGCGTAACTGGAATACGAGGACAATACACGCACCCCTGCCCACCGACTCCCAATATTCCTGTCCGTCCGCTTCGTGAGATGGGTTTCCTGTAAAAAGGCTATTTGAACGCCCATCCTGTCGAGGGAGTTAAAGACGGATCGAATCTTTCTGGGGGAGTTTAGGCCTCGGACATTCCAGGTGAGAAGTCGCACTTTACCGCCTATTACGTCAAGCGAATCATTAGAGGCCTGTCAGTTAGGGAAACAAAACAGTATGTGCCTGCTCCTGCAAATAAACAGATGAATACACCAACATCAAGACTGAAAGTGCCGATCCCCCCCTCCCCCCCACCCCCCAACCCCCACCCACTTCAGCGTCCCCAACTCGCCAAAGCCATCCTGCCCCTCCCTGCCCCATCCCTAAACATAGAAAAACAATGAATAGTGTAAGTGGGGTATCCCCATTGGGGGCGGCAGAGTGCTACGAGCCTCCTAACGAGCAGGAGGTGGCTGAGCTAAACAACAGTTGTGCCTGATCTGAATATAGCATGTAGCCCCTCGGGAACAAAAGACATAGTACACTGCAAGTAAAAACAAAAAAAGAAATGAGAGCATCTCCATAACGCCCACACGTGCGGGGAAGATAAGCATGGAGCACAGATAATTCAACACACTCAACCCGTCAGAGGCCGAACAGCCCAGCGGAGTAACATGACAGGACAGAGTACCCAAATGCACCCCACATTCCCATTACTCATCAGTTTCAGACAATGTCTGTGATTCACGCCGCCTGCGCTTAAGGTGTTTGGCATGCTCCATCGCTGCCTTGGGGTTGGTGAAAATCTTTGAATCTCCATCCGGGCCAATCTTCAAGCGAGCAGGATATAGCATGGCGTAGGGGACACCTTCAGATTGTAAAAACTTTTTTACAGCCCCGAACTCCCTGCGTGCAGCCTGCACCGTCACAGTAAAATCGGGGAAAAAGGAGAGTGTGTTACCATGGTGTTCGATAGTACCCTTGTCTCTGGCCATGCGCAAGATGGTGTCCCGATCCCTATAATTCAACACCCGCGCAATAACAGGGCGGGGTGGAGCTCCCGTGACCGACCTGACAGCAAGGGAGCGGTGGGCTCGTTCAATAATGAACATTGCGGAGAGTGATTCTGTGCCAAAAATGTCTTTGATCAGGTTCTCTACGAAGGTCTCCATTTTGCCCACATTCGTGGATTCTGGCAGACCAATAAGGCGAATATTATTCCGGCGGGAGCGGGCCTCCAAGTCCTCATTCTTTGCCTGGATAATAGAAAGGACCTTTTCCATATTAAGAGCTTTTCCTGCCACCTCACTCAGGCCATCTTCAGTCGCAAACACACGCCGCTCAACCTCCCCACACGAGCACCCTGCTTCTCAAGCTGGGACGACATGTGGTCAAGGCGCTGATGCACCGCCGCCATAGTACCCTCGATGGATTGGAGGCTGCGCTGCATGGCCAAGAGCGTGGTCTCTATTGTAGAAGGGCCCCCCTTCTGGGCATCCGCCTCAGAGTCGGAGGCAGCTTTATGTGAGATCTTGGATGACTTACGCGCTTCAAATGTGAGGCGAGGTTGGGTTTTATCCGTTCTCCCCATGCTGCCCGCAGCCGAGCCACTCATTCAGCAAAAAACAGCGCCACAGCAGGCTCCCCCAATGGGAGCGCGAAATCAAGCCAGTAGTCAGCCCAGGCCAGTCCAGGTAGAAGTCTATCACGGTTGCCCTCAGGAGATTACACCGGTAGCAGGACTGATAAGGAGGCGGCGCATGCACCCCGACCCGTGGTGCCGACTCTCACAGCGCGCCCCCCAACAGGATCAGAGAGGGCAGGCCCCAGAATGCTCTCCAGGCCCTGAACACAGTGGAAAGTAGGGCTCCCGGGACCAGCAACTAAGGCACTCCAGCAGGCAAGTGCGCACCAAAATGCAGATCAAAGCATCACCTGCAGCGTCGAGCACCGCCACGAGAGCCACTAGCCGATATGAATCATTCACAATGTCCACAAGCACAGGATTGAAGCCCTCCACCGACAGACCAACATCACTGGGGGCCTGAAGAGGATAGGCAACAACAGGGCCAAGCACGAAGCAGTGGCGAGAACACACCAGACCCCAACAGTCCACCGGGCAACCACACGTGACTAGGGCACAAGCCAGGCAGCAACACAGGGCCTCAGCATCCACATAAGCTGCGAGAAGGCGAGCAGTGTCCCAATGCAGGCCCACATGAGCAGAATCAGCCCGTCATCAGTGCAGCCCAATCAGATAGCAGCCACTCAGCAGGGCAGCCAAAGACGGCGCGGGGCCACTCCTCGAGTCCGGCCCGCACCGGCAGGTCAATGCTCAGCTGCGTATGGAGGAGCAGCAACTCTGCACCTATGCGGATTCACCAGCACAGCGCCCTGTACCGCCAGCCACAGCTCGCAGGCCGCAGCACGCACCCCGGCTCCCGCCCGCCTCCGCAGCCACCAGCCGGGAACGAGCCACCCCCACTCACCACAGCCAGCGCCAGCCGCGCTCCACTCGCCAGGCCGTCCCGCAGTCCTCCTCAAGGCGATGTCTCTCCGGTGACCGCAAAGCGCCAGTCCGGTCGGAGCCCCGCGTGCACCAGGGCCACCTGGCACCCCTCCACTCAGTCGGCTGCTCCAGGGGGTCACACAGGTGATGGTAGGCAGCACAAACCCACACGGGTTCCACAGCAAGGGCCGCACGCCTCCGGCCGTGGATGCGGCCAAGTCAGCAGGCAAAATCCGCTTTCAGGATCCGACGGCCGCCGCCATCTTGCAGAGGCGCCGCCAGATCCGAGCAGGGCTTCGCTCGGCCTGCCAGGGAAGCACACAGGCAACGGGAAGCAGCACCAGACCACACACGGGTCCCGCAGCAAGGGCCTCACGCCTCCGGTCACAGATGCGGCCACGTCAGCAGGCAAGGTCTGCTCTCAGGGTCCGGCGGCCGCCGCCATTTTGCAGAGGCGCCACCAGATCCGATCAGGGCGTCATGTGCGGTGCCGCGGAGCTCCCACGTTGCTCAAAACTGCACAGGAAATACCCGGGGGCTTGACAATACAGGGCAGAGGCGTAGATGGCAAAAATGCAGCTGTTGACAGGCGGATTGTAGACGGATCGAAGCTCAGCCGGGCAGAGCCTCACTAGGGTGCAGCCATCTTGCCGTGCGCCCTCTAGCGCCCCCCAGACCCTCCTGCTTTAATACGCATTCTCAGCACACAGCCACAATCTGCAAAAAAGTTCCAAAACATTCATATTTGCTTTATTTTGAACCGAACCCACAAGCATATTTACATGTACATTCAATCACTGCCGTCAAAACAACCAGTACATTAGAAAACATTCTGAGTATAGGTTGGAGTCTAAAAATAGTTAACTATTTTGTTTTGGATAAACAGTAAGCCTTCTAGTACAGCAAAGTAACTCCAAACTTCTAAATACTAAACAGCATCAGTATTTTGAACTATATACATAACATTTGTTTCCATAAAAATGTTTTGTATTGTAAACTAATGTGTATTGGATTCAAATTAGACCTTTAAAAGCAAGGCTCAAAAACATGTTGGAGCAATTGGAAAGACAGATTCAAACTATCACTGGAGCTAAACTGAATTGTCAGTATCTGGCCCTGTGGATTCAGAACCAGTCTGTAAGGAATGTGACTTCATTCCACTCAAAGTGCATGTGACAGCGTCATTGTTAACTTACCCAGTCTTTTAATACTTGAAGGCTCTTTCTGTGGTCCTCAAAGCTATTTAATTGCAACACTCCAGTATTTGGGATGGAATACAGTCCATTTCTGAGTCTTGATGCCAGCTGTGTTTTTTGGGCAAATTTCTGTAGGTGATACCAGGAGTTAAGAAAATGGGAGCTGGACGTGGGAGCTTTTCTATCAGATAACACTTTTTTTTTTAAATGGGTTTCCGACGACCCTAAGGAAATGGTAAGATTATTCTGACTTTATAAAAATAGTGAGGGTACTGCTGTTCTAATCCTGTTATTTCTCCTAGGTCTGTGAGCACTTAGGGCCAGATTTGCGACCATTCACTTTTACAAGTCGCAAATTGCGTCGAATTGCGACTCACAATTTGCGACTCGCAAAAGTGAATGTACAAACAGTGTCTCAGACACTGTTAGCGATTCCTACTGGGGTCGCAATTTGCATGCCTCATTAATATTCATGAGGCAAGCGCAATTTGCGACCCCATTGGGAATGGCTAGCACTCGCAGGGATGGTGGCCTGCTGGGGTCAGCAGACCACCATGTCTGGGACTGCTTTTTAAATAAAGCAGTTTTTTCTTTTTAAATGCATCCCGTTTTCCTTAAAGAAAAACGGGATGCATTTAAAAAAGAAAAATGAAACTTTTCAGTTTCATTTTTTAAGGGCAGGCAGTGGTCCTTGGGACCACTGCCTGCTCTTAAAAAATATTTGCGCACCCATTCACAAAGGGGAAGGGGTTCCCTGGGGACCCCTTCCTGTTTGCGAGTGGTTTACCACCTACTTGAAATAGGTTGTAAACTGCGAGTGTTTTGCGGTCGCAAATGCAGTCGCAAAACAATAGTAAATGGCATTGAGGGACACCCCTTCCGAATAGCGAGAGTCGCAAACGCTATTTTGCAAGTCAGTGACTCGCAAAATAGTGTTTGTACATGCCATCCCCCGTTTGCGAGCGCAAAAAAGGGTCGTACATCTGGCCCTTGGATTTGTATCTGCTAATGTATAGTATACCAATATTCTAGACTGGATTAATGAAAGTAATTTATTGCCTGTGGTGCTAGTGTCACATGTGTGTGTGTGTATTTTTTGTAGGAAGTAATAGGTTAAGCACGTCAAAAGAATCTTTAATCGGCCAATCATGATCTTAAAAGATTAAAAAAAAAACTGTTAAAATATACAGTAAAATCACGAGTAAGAATAAAAACAATCATAATAAAATAGCATAAATCATACTTTTAGCATGACTGGAAACCTGGGCCACAGAAAATAACATCTTATCTAGTGTACAATATGGATGAAGATCAGGCCTGGGAACTATCGGCCTGTGTTTAATCTTACACCAATTGGCAGGAAAATATGTAATGGCAATGGAAGGGTCACTACACTTGGCGTTTATTGGCCTACCTTCTGCCTTCGATATGGTGAATTGATCGAAGCTCTGGTCACTTATGGAGAAGACGGGGGTGGAATCTGAACTGCTTTCCCTCATTAAACAGTTACATCAAGAGTTGGCTTTTAAAGTCCGCTATGGCATGTCAGATGAAGCAACTTCCCCCATTAAATCCACACAAGGGGTCCTCCAGGGATGTATCCTTGCCCTCTTCTTATTTCTACTATATATAAATGGAATCGCCAAACATTTATCAGAAGTGGGGAAGGATATTCCTCAGATACAAATAACCAATTCCTATCCTCCTTTATGTGGTCGATGCCGTCCTCATAGAACGTGTGGCAAATTGTCTCCAGTTACTACTGGATTCCTTCCACTTCTACATGAGAAATCTGGATTCAAACGTTAATCACTCTAAATCCTTTATTATGACCTGTAGGCCCCGCAAGACAAAATCAAAAACCTTTGTAATGGGGAACGCTATATTAGAGAAAGTATTAGATTTTAACTACTTGGGGATTCTGTTTAGCTCTGGTTTTAAATGGAATTCTCTCTTGATTAATCGGGTATAACAATTTAAGAAAAGCCTGGAGGCAATTTTTAGATTCTCACGTTGGTTGGGTAGGAAGCCCATTAAAGAAATTCTAACCCTGTATAACACCAAAAGTGTCTCTGCTGGATCATACTGGGCAGGCCTTTGGGGATATACAAATTCGACTATACTCCAAAGGGTGGAGAACAGTTTCATCCACAGATTACTGATGACCCCAGCAGGGGCTGCCACGCTTGTGATAGAGCGCAGTGATATTCTGAAAATTGTAGGGGAACATTATATTCATGGATAGTCCGTACCCGCATATATTCTTATGTGTGCGTTAACCTTAGTTAGAATTTGTGTTGTAATAATCAGTGGTAAATGAAATGTTACGATGAGTCGTGCCATTCAAGAACCGTAAAGTGGCATTTAAAAGGAATTATGTAACTTTCGATGTTCATTGCAAATGCCTAATGAAGTAGTTATGTGTAATGTAATGCAGTAGATTTAAACGTGCATCATGTTGAAGTTGCACACGCATAGATGATTAATTGTGTTTAAACGTGATGAAATGTAGTGCTTACAGATGTAACATTTTAAATGTGTTTAAGTTGATGTTAAAGGCCTAGATGGAGTATTTACTCTTTCGTGCTAAGAAAGGCCTATTCGTTTCCTTATGTTAGCTGGTTTATGTAGGCCTGAAATGTATTTTCCCCTGGTGAGGCTCTCATTTAGAGACAGTCAGCGAAATTCAGGTGCGTGCAAGGTTGTTCTGATCTCATGCTTCTGTTGCAGGTGCAAGGACACCGTCCTCGTTAGTTAGAATAACGCTTTTGTTTTAGGAGTTAGGTATGGACGAAATCGGTTACAAAGTCTCCAGGAATGCAGATAATTAGAAGATGTGCTGAAGAAGCCTGAGACCCAAGGACACACCAACCGTTGTTGGAACGAGTACAAGTTTTGGTGGAAAGTTACCTACGAGAGGTGCCTGGCCAGAAGAGGTGTTGCAGGAGGCGTGGTCCTTAAGTGTCCATTTTGTATTAGGGACAGTGCCCCGAGGGATGAGCAGAGAGAGGAGAGCAGAGAGAAGAGGTCAGAGAGCAGAGGGAGAAGGAGAGATCTGTTAGAGGGTGAAGGAAGGGATCAATTTTAGAATGAAGACTTAGACTGGCTTTTACAACGTGAGTGTACTTCTTAGGGAGTCCTCACGAGCTGACACTATTTCTGGATCTTGCTTGGGTGATGTTAAGTAGGGATGTCACTTTAGAATAGTGTAGGGATAGATTAATGGTTTTCCTTTCTAGCTACTGATGAAGACCAATATAGATGTTGGTGCAGTTATCACTTGTTTAGTATTTCTAGAATTGCTTATTCTCTTTATGTTATATCGGATTAGATTGGTTCGTAGGATGGACTTTGTATTAGTGCCTTTATATTTTTGTAACCTCGCGCTGAGGTGTCTGTACGTTCAGTTATTTTTGGTTTTGTAATAAACCCCTAAACTTGGAATTTGGAGTCAGTGATCTTTTCCGAAAAGTTTAAATTGTTTCATGACAGGATTGGAACGAATGTATTGTTTCTCCCCTTTACACTTCTCAGCAGGTAATAAAGGTTCAGTCGGCTGAGAGTTCCCAGTAAATTGTACAGTGGAATCCGGCGTTATCACTTGTCTGACAGGAAGAAATAGGTTTAGGGTACCTAGAAGATAGGTTGGTACTTGCCCTTCTTTTATTATGGACCAAGTTGTGGATTAACTCAGAGGCTCATTCGGTTAGGTCCTGTATTCGGGATTGTCTCACCCTAGATAGTGTGGCATGTATCCCATTGATCACATACCTAAAGCAAACCTTTGAGGCCATTGGACTAAAAGAATTGTTTGAAAACCCTTATCAAATTACAAAAAAAATTAAGGAGATGGTTACAATGTGTTTTCTTACATATCGCTCACATACAAGACTAAGGAAAGCACAATCCATGGTTTCTCTGAAAAGATATGTGGAGATCCCGACATCAGATCATATAGTGCCATATCTTCTTTAGGTCGTGAATTCCATTCTTCAAAGTTATCTTACTCTTTTCAGGCTGTGATTGATACATTATAAGGTAGCATTCCCTCAAACAAGTGTTTGGATGCATGTTTTACCGCTGTGTAATTGTGATCAAGTTTCTATACAAATCACACCCACTTTATATTGTTCTGTCCCTTGTACACTGATTTTAGGCGAAATTATTCAATCCCTGTTTTAAAGAATTCAAAACTGAGAACACATAAAAAAAGCATTGATCTTCTTACAGAAACTGTCCACCCAAGAGATATGCTACGCTGTACTAAATTTTATCTTGAAGGCTATTGAATTAAGGAAAAAAACATGAGATGTTTGCATTATAATAATACTGCATGCAAGGCTCTTTTTGAAGCTGGTGTATCTTTGCTGACTTATCCCTTTTATGTTTGTTTTTTTATATGATCGTGCCCCAAATAAAACCAGAAAATGTCTTACTTGGTGGAATATGAGTCCCAGTTTGTTTTTAGCAAAATCAAAGGGGATGATGGATGGAGTGTTGAACATTGCAAGCACTCACCCCAGTCAACTGATCTGGGTTTAATCCATCATCATTCTTTAGCTCACTCCGCCACCCCAGTTCAGACATGGCCATATGCAAATCAGTCTGACCCTGTGCCTCATGGGAAAAGTCCATCCCGAACTGCCAAGCCATGTCTTCCCTGGACCGGAAACAAGCATCCTGGGACTGGTTTCTGGCTTACAGCTGTCATCAGCCAGGCTATCTTGAATCCAGTGGCAAAGTGAGCAAGGAACCCACATCTGGGCATACCCTGCCAACTTAGGGCGAACATAGCAAAACCAAAGTGGGTGATGGACAGAGTGTTGAACATTGCAAGCACTCACCCCAGTCAACTGATCTGGGTTTAATCCATCATCATTCTTTAGCTCACTCCGCCACCCCAGTTCAGACATGGCCATATGCAAATCAGTCTGACCATGTGCCTCATGGGAACAGTCCAGCCCGAACTGCCAAGCCATGTCTTCCCTGGACCGGAAACAAGCATCCTGGGACTGGTTTCTGGCTTACAGCCGTCATCAGCCAGGCTATCTTGAATCCAGTGGCAAAGTGAGCAAGGGACCCACGTCTGGGCATACCCTGCCAACTTAGGGCGAACATAGCAAAACCAAAGGGGATGATGGACAGAGTGTTGAACATTGCAAGCACTCACAACCAGTCAACTAATCTGGGTTTAATCCATCATCATTCTTTAGCTCACTCCGCCACCCCAGTTCAGACATGGCCATATGCAAATCAGTCTGACCCTGTGCCTCATGGGAATAGTCCAGCCCGAACTGCCAAGCCATGTCTTCCCTGGACCGGAAACAAGCATCCTGAGACCGGTTTCTGGCTTACAGCCATCATCAGCCAGGCTATCTTGAATCCAGTGGCAAAGTGAGCAAGGGACCCACGTCTGGGCATACCCTGCCAACTTAGGGCGAACATAGCAAAACCAAAGGGGATGATGGACGGAGTGTTGAACATTGCAAGCACTCACCCCCAGTCAACTAATCTGTGTTTAATCCATCATCATTCTTTAACTCACTCCGCCACCCCAGTTCAGACATGGCCATATGCAAATCAGTCTGACCCTGTGCCTCATGGGAACAGTCCAGCCCGAACTGCCAAGCCATGTCTTCCCTGGACTGGAAACAAGCATCCTGGGACCGGTTTCTGGCTTACAGCCATCATCAGGCAGGCTATCTTGAATCCAGTGGCAAAGTGAGCAAGGGACCCACGTCTGGGCATACCCTGCCAACTTAGGGTGAACATAGCAAAACCAAAGGGGATGAAGGACGGAGTGTTGAACATTGCAAGCACTCACCCCCAGTCAACTGATCTGGGTTTAATCCATCATCATTCTTTAGCTCACTCCGCCACCCCAGTTCAGACATGGCCATATGCAAATCAGTCTGACCCTGTGCCTCATGGGAACAGTCCAGCCCGAACTGCCAAGCCATGTCTTCCCTGTACTGGAAACAAACATCCTGGGACCGGTTTCTGGCTTACAGCCATCATCAGTCAGGCTATCTTGAATCCAGTGACAGAGTGAGCAAGGGACCCACGTCTGGGCATACCCTGCCAACTTAGGGCGAACATAGCAAAACTAAAGGGGATGATGGATGGAGTGTTGAACATTGCAAGCACTCACCCCCAGTCAACTTATCTGGGTTTAATCCATCATCATTCTTTAGCTCACTCCGCCACCCCAGTTCAGACATGGCCATATGCAAATCAGTCTGACCCTGTGCCTCATGGGAACAGTCCAGCCCAAATTGCCAAGCCATGTCTTCCCTGGATTGGAAACAAACATCCTGGGACCGGTTTCTGGCTTACAGCCGTCATCAGCCAGGCTATCTTGAATCCAGTGACAAAGTGAGCAAGGGACCCACGTCTGGGCATACCCTGCCAACTTAGGGCGAACATAGCGAAACAAAGGGGATGATGGACGGAGTGTTGAACATTGCAAGCACTCACCCCGAGTCAACTGATCTGGGTTTAAGCCATCATCATTCTTTAGCTCACTCCGCCACCCCAGTTCAGACATGGCCATATGCAAATCAGTTTGACCCTGTGCCTCATGGGAACAGTCCAGCCCGAACTGCCAAGCGATGTCTTTCCTGGACTGGAAACAAGCATCCTGGGACCGGTTTCTGGCTTACAGCCATCATCAGCCAGACTATCTTGAATCCAGTGGAAAAGTGAGCAAGGGACCCACGTCTGGGCATTCCCTGCCAACTTAGGGCGAACATAGCAAAACCAAAGGGGATGATGGACGGAGTGTTGAACATTGCAAGCACTCACCCCCAGTCAACTGATCTGGGTTTAATCCATCATCATTCTTTAGCTCACTCCGCCACCCCAGTTCAGACATGGCCATATGCAAATCAGTCTGACCCTGTGCCTCATGGGAACAGTCCAGCCCGAACTGGATTCAAGATAGCCTGGCTGATGACAGCTGTAAGCCAGAAACCGGTCCCAGGATGCTTGTTTCCGGTCCAAGGAAGACATGGCTTGGCAGTTTGGGCTGGACTGTTCCCATGAGGCACAGGGTCAGACTGATTTGCATATGGCCATGTCTGAACTGGGGTGGCGGAGTGAGCTAAAGAATGATGATGGATTAAACCCAGATCAGTTGACTGGGGGTGAGTGCTTGCAATGTTCAACACTCCGTCCATCATCCCCTTTGGTTTTGCTATGTTTGCCCTAAGTTGGCAGGGTATGCCCAGACGTGGGTCCCTTGCTCACTTTGCCTCTGGATTCAAGATAGACTGGCTGATGACGGCTGTAAGCCAGAAACCAGTCCCAGGATGCTTGTTTCCGATCCAGGGAAGACATGGCTTGGCAGTTCGAGCTGGACTATTCACATGAGGCACAGGGTCAGACTGATTTGCATATGGCCATGTCTGAACTGGGGTGGCGGAGTGAGCTAAAGAATGATGATGGATTAAACCCAGATCAGTTGACTGGGGGTGAGTGCTTGCAATGTTCAACGATCTGTCCATCATCCCCTTTGGTTTTGCTATGTTCGCCCTAAGTTGGCAGGGTATGCCCAGACGTGGGTCCCTTGCTCACTTTGCCACTGGATTCAAGATAGCCTGGCTGATGACGGCTGTAAGCCAGAAAACGGTCCCAGGATGCTTGTTTCCGGTCCAGGGAAGACATGGCTTGGCAGTTCTGGCTGGACTGTTCCCATGAGCACAGGGTCAGACTGATTTGCATATGGCCATGTCTGAACTGGGGTGGCGGAGTGAGCTAAAGAATGATGATGGATTAAACCCAGATCAGTTGACTGGGGGTGAGTGCTTGCAATGTTCAACACTCCGTCCATCATCCCCTTTGGTTTTGCTATGTTCGCCCTAAGTTGGCAGGGTATGCCCAGGCGTGGGTCCCTTGCTCACTTTGCCACTGGATTCAAGATAGCCTGGCTGATGACGGCTGTAAGCCAGAAACCGGTCCCAGGATGCTTGTTTCCGGTCCAGGGAAGACATGGCTTGGCAGTTCGGGCTGGACTGTTCCCATGAGGCACAGGGTCAGACTGATTTGCATATGGCCATGTCTGAACTGGGGTGGCGGAGTGAGCTAAAGAATGATGATGGATTAAACCCAGATCAGTTGACTGGGGGTGAGTGCTTGCAATGTTCAACACCCCGTCCATCATCCCCTTTGTTTTTCCCAGTTTGTTTTTAGCCAATTGTAAATGATTTTAAATGTAAGAACTTTTATGTATGTATGTCTATTAAAGAAGGCTTGACCTTCTTACAGAAACTGTCCACCCCAGAGATATGCTATGCAGTACCACATTTTTATCAGGAAGGCTAATGAATTAAGAAAAAAACATGAAATGTTTGCATTATGATAATACTTCATTCAAGGATCTTTTTGAAGCTGATGTATCTCTGCTGACTTATCCCTTTTATGGGGCATATTCTCAAAAACTCATCGCCGATTTATCGGCACTTTAGCGCCGCAAAAGTGGCGATAGATTTATCGCCCTATTCTCAAGCTGGTGCAAACTGCCGATATCGCCAGTTTTCCAGCGATAGCTGCCGCAAAAAACATCGCCACAGATGAGTGCGACAACTAACGCTAATGATATGCAGAGTAGGCGTTCCCGTGCAAAAACACACAAAAACACCACTTCGCGAGATTCACAACGACCAGTCAGATATGCGATGCGAACCAAGAACAGGCGATAAGGCGCGTTAGCAGCAGGGATTTAACACCTGCCTTTTACTGGTGTTAAGCAGGACGACAAACTGCAGTAGAAAGGCAGCCCTGCCCAGAGCCACATCTGAAGACCAACAGATGCCATGGAGACACTGATCATGCAGCTCGGAGAGCCAAGAGGGCCACAACACCCACCGCCACCACCCCCAGGCACCCCCCCCCCCCTGGACCTTCCCCCCAAGGTCATGAAGTCCAGTAGTCAACGGTAGTGGAAAAACAGAACTTTATTACAAATACATAAATCAACAAAACGAAAAGCTCAGCAAATGTGTTCCATTCCCAACAGGGAACTCCAACAGGGCAACGTGTCTTCAGAAACCTGTGGGAAAAAGGGTGACAATGGTCAAACTTCCGTATAGTCACATGCCTAATCTGGTACAGTGTACTGCACTTGGACAAACCGGAATGCTCACAGGCCAGATAAACCATGCATCAGAAGACCGTAACAGAACTACGTGTGGCCGTAACCGTCGTAGGAATGAAGAGGAAGGTAACGACCACATGAACTGCTGCTACGGTCACATCATGCAGGACTCATCACACCTGAAAGCATCACGGTGTGTGTCAGCTCGATACCCCTGCCCCTCACACCCCCCACACTGCGTAGGAACATCTTGAGACCACGCAAGGGAACTACGCCATAGCTGGCGTCACGCACGTGTTGGGGGCAATTCACAGCACACTTGTATGACTTGTGCCCCCTGCCGACACTGCACACAATCACCGCAACAGCAATCACACGAATGCCATCACTGTGCATACAAAAGTGGACCACCGTGGCCTGTCCACCAATGTCGTCGCAAATACCCCAGGCAGTGTGCATGATCCCAACATGTCCGCAAGTCTGCCACCAACCAGCGCTTTGAGGATGGCCCCCATGGAAATGCACTGCCCATCGGCAAGTACCAACTGAACACACCACACACCTCAGCTCCACAATCCCCCAACTCACAACTGTGGGTATGCACACATCACCAATCCACCACCAAAGTGACTACTGCATGTGTCTCAGTCTCTGCCACAACCTGCCCATAGGCCTACACACACGTGGCCGACCACCTTCAACGGGCACATCCACACTGGAGACGAGGTGGCTACATCACAAACCAACCCGCGCACATCACAAACATCGCATGCAGGGCCGTGTCAGCAAGGGCGGCGCCCCCACCCAGCCACGAGTCCGCCGCCGTGACCGGTGGTGCCTGCGCGATCCTGTGCGCCTGATGCACCCCAGCCCAGGTCCCCAGACCGGTCCTCTGCCCAGCGATGACTAGCCGCCCCTGCGCACCCAGGCCTCAATGCTCACCTGCCGCCACCGGCGTGTCTCCAAGAGGGCCCACCACGTGCCGGTGCATCCTCCTCAGCCGATCGCTGGATTCCGCGCCACAGGCCCCCAGCGCACCCTGCGGCACCGCACCGCGGAGTCATGTGTGTGCTGACTGCTGCCTGCGCGTACACTGCGGTCCAGCAGGGCACACTGTTCAATTTGAGTCTTGATTCGCTGGACGCCGTATCGAGGCCAACGCATCATCGCAGGCTGCACACCCGCTCAGCTCTTCAGGTGCCACTAACCCTGTGCAACGCAAGTCATCGTCACGTGGCGGTAGGCCCCTGCCAGCCGCAGTGCAGCGGGTGCCACTGACCCTGTGCAACGCAAGTCATTGTCACGTGGCGGTAGGCCCATGCGGGCCGCAGTGCAGCCGGTGCCACCAACTCAGTGCACCACAAGTCATCGTCCCGTGGCGGTAGGCCCGTGCGGGCCACAGTGCAGCGGGTGCCACCAAGTCAGTGCGCCACAAGTCATGGACCCTTCATGATTGGGCCGCGTGGTGCGGACGCCATCATGTCGTCTCCGGCAGTGGGGAATGTGATGTGCTAGGCCCCTTTTATTGGCAGGGTCACATGTCCTGTGACGCCTGTGCTGGATGGGTGTGGTGTGGGTGTGAACCAGCCCTCAGGGAGTGGCTGTGGCATGCTGACAACTAGACCAGTGATCATCAGATCACTACAGGGAAGACCTGGGACATGTAGCTTTGTCGTCCCCCCCTCTGAGCGTAAACGGAGTGGACTGGCCTGGTGTATGGCAGGCCAGCGTAGGGGTGGGAACAATGAGCCCGGGGCCCTGGGCGTGCTTCAGTTCTGGGCTGGACATGGAAGTAACTGATGCTTGTGTCTCTGTTGTAGTGTCTACGCCACCCGGAACGCAATCGGCAATGTTGCACCCTGTGACTCAAGTCCCACGACATGAGCAACATGGACGTAAGGGGGAATCACTGACCCTACATTCATCCATACTCTCATACTTGAATGATCAAAGGCATGACACATCTGTGCAATTCTGAATGTTTAATTCACATCCAGTGGAGTGTTGCAGCTGGAGCAGTGCAGGGCCATGCAAACCCCACTTCACATTATTGGCCCGTGGAGGGCCAGCCAGAGTCCTTCAGGGAATGACAAGTACTTCGGAAGAGGAAGAGTTCAGTCCGCAGTCTGATCGCTGTGTCATTGGTAACCAAACAGAAAATGGCAGTCCATGTCGAGGTCCAAGGTGAGTGTCGTAGAGTGTATCGGGGGACAGTGGAAGGTGATGATGCAAAGGGCAGAACCAAGCAGAAACACGCCATATGGCGGAGATGAATGCTACTGCCTCCTCCTTACCAGTAAGGTTGATTCACCCGCATATTCGTCCTCTGATGTCACATGTGCCTCACACATGGGTGGTGGTGGATTGCCTGCCGCACTGTGAGGCACTGACACATCAGGGGCGGAGATGTGGATGTAGAAGCAGCAGCAGCATTCATCTGCGCAAGGCCTTGAGGCAGCAATGCCATGACGATGTGCTGCAGGGCATGGAAGGTCCCAGCCACATCTCGCTGGTGTGCAGCCGTGGCAGCCATTCTTTCCGCCGTCATCTGCTCCATGTTCTCCATGAGCCCCCGCATCTGTCCCAACTCCCGGCTGACATCGCTGGAGCCACTCTGACTGGACAGTTGTGCTTGTCTCAGTATCATGACTCCAGCGATGTCAGCCATGGATCGTTGGAGAGCATGGAGCGGACTGTGGGTGTCCGTTAGGGACTGTAAGTGGTCCCTGATGGTACTCAGACACCCATGTATGGCATCAAGTTTGGCTGCCATGAGGTCGAACCCCACCCGCACCTGATCAGCCATCTTCTCCTGGCCCTCTAACACACGGCGTTGGAAGGCCATGTGTTGCCCGTGGGGGTCCTGGGAGACAGCCAGGGTGGTAGGTGCTTCCTGCTGTGTGGTCTGTGCAGGGGGTGGGGTCTCCTCGATGCAGCTGGGCTGCCCTGCTCCTGGAGGTGAGGTGCCGTAGCTGTCCATGAACTCTTGGAGGGCGTCGGTGTCGAAGGTGTGGAGGTCCTCTTCGTCATCAGTGAAGAGCTGTTGGGTCTGCTCTGCAGGAGGTGTTGGTTCTCCCGCTGCAATGTGAAGGGGAGGTGCAGTTTGACATTGTGTTCACATGTATGTTGACGCATTGTACAAGTTTACATACAAACTGCATGACAATGTACATTGTGACTGTTTGGGAGGAGCTGCCTATTTGATGCGGGACAGTGGACATTTCGACAACATCACAGATGTGTGTTTGTACTTGTACATTATCATCTCACATTTCCCTGCTATGCCAAATGTGATTGACCAGTTTCTACACACAAGCGGCACCAGTTGTGTCCTCTGTTCTGTTGTGAACGTGTTGCAGTTTGTACCACATTGTTGTCAATGTTGATGTGCTCTGAATGTCATGTGTGTGTGCTGCATTTTGGGAGAGTCGCCCCTGCAGCTCTGATTTGGCTGGCCCTTATCCCTTTCAGGCGGTGTGCCTTTGACTTCTATGCTTATACAGTGCTGAGATGTTGCATACTTAAGTAAATTGGGCTCTTGGTGGGAGTTGGGACTCTGGGGCATGGTTTGTCCGCAGATGTGTTGTTGACGTCAGGGGTTGTTTGTGCAGGTGGATGTGTCAGAGTGTGACCTGCTCCTTTACGGATGTGGTCCACACTCAGCCACCTCAGTGTGGTGGCGTACACCATGTCATGATGATCGGACTGCAGCCATGCTAATCGTCATGCAGTGTCACTTGCATTGTCAGTGTGGCTCACGGACCCGCAGCTTTGCTGTGTTCAGCACATGTGCATGGGTTGGTTGTGAGATTGGTGATGTGTGGGAAGGGCCCCCTCTGGGCACATAGTCGACGGGGACCTACTTGCTGTTTCTAGGTGTGCTGCAGTGTGCCAAGGGGATCAGGGACATGATCCAGAGTCATTGTGGGCGTGCACTGTGCTCCGCTTGATTGTGCATGTGTGCCATTGTGCCCATCTCGCCCCGTCCCCCCAGTCCCTCACCCTGTTGCTGTTGTGTCAGGTCATGTTGAGCAGTGTCCGGTGCCCCAACTCCTGCCACCGTCTCCACACTGATGACTGTGGACACCATTTCCTCCATCTCATCCAGCTCCTCCTGTGGCGCTGGACTCCCACCTCCAGTCTGCATTGCTGCCTTCTTGTTGTTGCCGAGTTTCAGCTTGGTTTTGCGCTTCACATCATTTCAGCGCCTCTTAAGCTCTTCCATTGTCCTCCTCAGCACTCCGACTGCATTCACCTTGTCCAGGATGGACTGCCATATTCCATTTTTTGTTGCCAATGACACAGTGGAGGTGACGAACAGTTGTTGATGGTGTTCTACCACCTCCGTGATCAGGATCCTGTTTTCCTGCGGACTGAACCTCGTCTTCCTCTTCTTCTTGTCCTTGCCCTTCCCTGTCCCCGAGGTCCCAGGCTGGTCCTCCGTGGGGCTTGTGGGGTTCTGGCCGTCCTCTGTACCTGCTCCGGCTGCCTCCATTGTGCTTCGCTGTAGTTCGGTTTTTGTTTGTTTATTTTTTTTTCTGCTTTTGTAGTGATTTTTCCCGCCTGACGTGTGTGATTTGCAGGCCTGGCGCTGCTTTTCACTGATTGTCTTATCGCGGCTGGGCCCATCACAACTTTTTTCGCGTTCAGGTTTGGATTTTCATCGCCGTCCCGGTAGTTTTATCGCGGACATTTGATGCGTTATCGGGGTACTATCGCATGTTACCGCCGTGTTGTGAATGCCACGTTAACACAGGGTTATTTTCCCGCGATAGACGCCGATATGTAAACTTGCGTTAACCTATTTTGGCGATGTTTATCGCACGTTCTTGAGAATATCCCCCTATGTTTTATATGATCGGGCCCCAAATAACACCAGAAAATGTCTTCTTTGATGGAATATGAGCCCCAGTTTGTTTTATGTCAATTGTAAATGATTTTAAATGTTTAGCATTTAAGAACTTTTATGTATGTATATCTATTTGACTTTTGTGGCCAATTGGCCGAATAAAGTATTGTTTGACTTGAGAATAAAATCATACATAGCATGGCACATTTTGTTAAGCAGCAACAGTAATACTGTGGAAAATGGCCTGAATTAATTTCCCATCAAATATTAGCAATCATGTAAAGTGCGCAGTCAGAGAAAGGGGTGTGCAGAGAGAATTTTAAATCAAACTCTAGTACGCTTGATTACCTAACAAATAAAACACTAAGGGGAAAGAGCAGCTACATACACTTCAAAGTACACTTAAATCATAAATTACAGCCAGTTTGTAACAGACGAAAACCGGGTGAGAGTGATTACCCCTCCATAGATTTTCTCGCTCTGACTGCGGTCTTAAGAAAAGAGTTCACCCTTAAACAAATCACGGGGGTAGTCAGCAGCTGTAAATGGTACAAGGATTCTCTGCACCTACGGTGTCCCAGTGTTTTCAAGATGAGTTTAAGGAAATGCCTACATTGGACAATAAAGTTGTCGCCAAAAATAAAAGAAAATGTAGCAGGGATTGCTCAGCAATGCCATCACAGGGGCATGGTGAGACTGAACCCCTCCCCCCCCCCAAAAAAAAAAATCAGTATGTCTGCCGAAACAAAAAAGCTCCGAGACCATTCGGACTCTAAAAAGGAAAAGGAGGGACCTCTTACAATGTGTAAGCTCTAAAGAAAGGTAGAGAACAAACTAATCAGTGGCAAAAAACCTATAGAAAGTCCACACTGTACTTTTCGTTATCTGGGTTTTCAACCTTCGTTCTACACTAAACTGAAAAAAACAGCTGCTTGACTCGCAATTTATCTTCCTTCTTAATGCTCCTCCTAGGTGACGTAAATGAAACAATCGACCCCAATACGTGTAATGTTTCAGAAATATAGCTCAGCCACGGAACGGTACATCCCTTGTCCAGGCTGAGACAATCCTAAATGATGTCTGTACAAAGGCTCGATTGGGGGTTAACCCAAACCCTAAGCCACACCAGCAATGGCGCAAAATGCGCCCAGTCCTCAATATATCGCTGGTGTAACTGGAGGCGGTCGGAGGAAGATGTAGTAGCCTCCGGCATATGCCATTTTCTTCAAGTTGGCGAGGGGAGCTATTGTAATAACCCCAAATCCCCCCCCAAACGTAGCTTCCCGAACACACTGGGCGTTGATCACGTTAAGGAGGGGTGAGATGGTCCATTTTCCTGTAGATCTAGGGAGATTAAAAAGTGCTCTGGGGATTTGCTGAGCTTGAGGCATGCCCAGTTAGCTGAGACTGGAAAAAAGAAAAAAACATTTATAAATGTATAATTAATTGTGTATTATTCTTTGTATTTACTGCAATATAGGACACTGGTGAAAACTATTGTGCTTTGTATACAGAAAACTGTTTATCATCGCTTTTAGGGGGATATTCACAAGAACGTGCGCTAAACATCTCCAAAAAATGTTAACGCAACTTTACACATCGCAGTCTATCGCGGGAAAATAACCCTGTGTTAACATGGAATTCACAACACGGCGATACCATGCGATAGTCTCCCGAAAACACGGACAATGTCCACGATACAACAACTGCGACAATGATAAAAACACAAACCCCAACGCAAAAAAACATGCGATGGGCCAAACCGCGATGAGGAAATCAGCGATAAGCAGCGCCCGGCCTGCAATACACACACGGCAGGCAGGAAAATCACAACAAAAGTACAAAAAACACACAAACATAAAATAACCAACCCCGAAGCACCATGGAGGCAGCCGGAGCAGGCGCAGAGGACGAGCGGAACCACACAAGCACCCCGGTCGACCACCCTGGGACCAATGAGGTCAATGGACGAGGCCAAGAGGTGATGGATTGACATCAAGCGCAAAACCAAGGAGAAACTCGCAGGCAACCAGAAGGCAGCAATGCAGACTGGAGGTGGGAGCCCAGCGCCACAGCTGGAGCTGGATGACATGGAGGTGCTGGTGTCGACAGTCATCAGTGTGGAGACCGTGGCAGGAGTCGGGGGAGCGGACACTGCTCGACATGACACAACACAACAGCAACAGGGTGAGTAACCACCAGGTACTGGGGGACGGGGGAGATGGCCACAATGGCACACATGCACAATCAAGCAGAGCACAGTGCACACCCACAATGACTCTGGATCATGGCCCTGATCTACAGACTGTCACAATGTACATTGCCATGCTGTCTGAATGTGAACATGTACCATGCGGCTACATACATGTGGACACATTGTAACACAGCATCTCCCCTTCACATTGCAGGGGCACCGTCAACACCTCCTGCAGAGCAGTCCCAGCCACTCTTCACTGATGACGAGGAGGACACCACCAGCATCGACACCCAAGCCCTCCAAGACATCATTGAACTCATCCGCCAATCACCTCCAGGACCAGGGCAGCCCAGCTGCATCGAGGAGACCCCACCCACTCCACAAACCACCCAGCAGGAAGCACCCACAACCCCGGCTGTCTCCCAAGACCCCCGAACAACACATGGCCTTCCAACGCCGTGTGTTGGAGGTCAGAAGGAGATGGCTGAGCAGGTGCGGGTGGGGTTCGGCCTCATGGCTGCCAAACTTGACGCCATCCATGGGTGTCTGAGTCCCATCAGGGACCACCTCCAGTCCCTAACGGACACCCACAGGCCGCTCCATGGTCTCCAACTAGCCCTGGCTGACATCGCTGGAGTCATGACTCAGAGACAAGAACACCTGTCCGCTCAGAGTGGCTCCAGCGATCTCAGCCGCGAGCTGGCACACAATCGGAGGCTCATGGAGGACATGGTGCGGATGGAGGCAGAACACCGCTGCACATCAGCAAAATGTAGCTGGGATCTACCATGCCCTGCATATCCTCATCATGGCATTGCTGCCACAAGGCATGGCGCAGATGAATGCTGCTGCTCCTACACCATCCACATCTCTGCCCCCTGGTGTGTCAGTGCCTCACAGTGCGGCAGGCATTTCCACTCCAGCACCTGATGTGTCACTGCCACACAGTGTAGCCGACAATCCACCTCCGGCCCCTGATGTGTCAGTGGCACACAGTGCCGCAGCCGGAACTGCACCACCCACAGGTGGGGCAGAGCACACATCCGAGGACGAGGACGTGGATGGGCTTGAGATCAGGAGGAGGCACTAGCATTCATGTCCGCCACCTGGCCTGTTGCTGCTTGGTGCCGTACATGGCCCCATGACCTTCCACTCACCCCCGATACACTCTGCTGCACTCACCTTGGCCCTCGACATGGACTGCCATAATCTGTTTGGTGACCAATGACACGGCGACCAGACTGCGGACTGTACCCTTCCTCTTCCGCTGTACTTGTCATTCCCCGATGGACTCTGGCTGGCCCTCCACGGGCCCATATTGTGAAGTGGGGTTGGCATGGCCCTGTACTGCTCCAGCTGCAAAACTCCACTGGATGTGCATTGAACATTCAGAAATGCACTGCTGTGTCATGTCTTTCATCATTCATGTATGAATGTGTGGATGAATGTAGGGTCAGTGATTCCCCCTAACGTCAATGATGCTCATCTAGTGGGATTCCAGTCACAGTGTGCTACATTGCCGATTGCGTTCCGGGTGCCGTAGACACTACAACAGGGACACACGCATTAGTCACTTCCTTGTCCGGACATGGACTGAACCACGCCCAGTGCCCCTGAGTAATTGTTGCAAGCCCTGCGCTGGTCCGGCGTACGCCAGGCCAGACCACTCCGCTTACGCTCTGAGGGGGGGGGGGCACATAGCTACAAGTCGCAGGTTTACACGCTAGTGGTCTGCAGGTCACTGGTCTAGTTGTCAGCATGTCACGACCACTCCCTGAGGGCAGGTTTGCACACACACCACACCCATCCGGCACAGGCGTCACAGGCCATGTGACCCCGCCAATGTAAGGGGCCGACAACGTCACATTCCCCACTGCCGGTGGTGACTGGATGACAGACGTTCCACGATTCTCAATCATAAAGGGCCCATGAGTTGTTGCGCACAGGGTTAGTGGCACCTGAAGCCATGTGGCCATCATGGGCCTACCACCACGTGGCGCTGACTGGGGTTGCACAGGGTTAGTGGCACCCGAAGCCTTGCGGCCGTCACAGGCCTAGCTACCACCACGTGGCGCTGACTGGGGTTGCACAGGGTTAGTGGCACCCGAAGCCTTGCGGCCGTCATGTGCCTACCACCACATGGCGCTGACTTGGGTTGCACAGGGTTAGTGGCACCAAAATTGCTGAGCGGGTGTGCAGCCTGCGATGATGACGTGTGCACTGATGTGGTCTCTGCCATTGATGCCTCAGGACTCAGCGTCATGTGTGGGACCTGCTGGGCTGTGGTGCGGGTCCTCATGATGTGGAGCATGCCATGGTGGCGGGACCGGAGCCTGGAGCTTGCACGGGCACGTGGTGTGCCCACTGGTGGACACACCGTTGGTGGCAGGTGAGCAGTGGGGCCTGGGTGCGCAAGTGCGGACAGCCAGCGCTGGCCGGCGGGAGGGGGTAGGGTGCGGCTGCATGTGTGCGCAGGGACGGACAGGCGTTGTTGCCGTGTGCAGTGAGATGGACTCTGCCATGATTGACTCTGGCCTCGATTACAGATTGCAGACCTGGTGGCTTGCAGTGTATGCCGGCACGTGGTTGGAGACACACCGGTGGCAGCAGGTGAGCAGTGGTGCCTGGGTGCGCGGGGGCGGCAGTGTCCCTCCCTCTCACTCTCTCTCTCCCTTCCTTTCCTTCTCTCTCACTCTCTCTCTCCCTTCCTTTCCTTCTCTCTCACTCTCTCTCTCCCTTCCTTTCCTTCTCTCTGTCTCTCCCTTCCTTTCCTTTCCTTTCCTTCTCTCTCTCTCTCTCTCTCCCTTCCTTTCCTTCTCTCTCACTCTCTCTCTCCCTTCCTTTCCTTCTCTCTCACTCTCTCCCTTCCTTTCCTTCTCTCTCTTTCTCTCTCTGCCTTTCTTTCCTTCTCTGTTTCTCTGTGTCTCGCTCCTTTGATGTGCGCATGACACACGTTCTGATTTGGTGCTTTATTTTCCAGCCTGTGACATCAAGATTGTCCCGGACGGACCCGACTGGAGTCTTCCGCATTGGTGTTTTGTGTTGTATTTCAATACAGTTTTTGGTTGTTACTTCATTGATGAGTGACCGTTTCTCGTTCTTCTGACCACACATGTGTGTTTCTTGTTGTCATTGTGCAGCATCATGCGCTTTTTGTGGCTCTTGTGTCGTGCACGGTATGTGTTTGTCGGGGGGGCTAGGCCTGGGAGTGGTGGCGGTGGGTGTTGTGGCCCTCATGGGTCTCCGAGCTGCATGATCATTGGCTCCATGGCATCTGTGGGTCTTCAGATGTGGCTCTGGCCTGGGCTCCCTTTCATGCTGCAGGTAGTTGTCCTGCTTAACACCAGCAGAAGGCAGGTGTTAAATCCCTGCCGCTACCGCAGCTTATCGCCTGTTTTTGGTTCGCATCGCAGATCTGGCAGTTTGTTGTGAATGTGGTGGAGTGGTGTTTTCGTGTGTTTTTGCACGGGAACGCCTACTCTGCATCTCATTAGGGTTAGTTGGTGGTGTCACCCGTGGGGATAAAATTTGCGGCAGTTATCGCGGGAATACTGGCGATGTCTGCAGTTTGCACCCGCTTGTGAATGGGGTGTTAAATCTATCTCCACTTTTGATGCGTTAAGGTGGCGATAACTCAGCGATAAGTCCTTGTGAATATGCCCCTTAATGTGATAATTTATAATAATTACAAATAATTTGATATTAACAACATAAGTCGTCATATATGCTATCTGATATATGGGTAGTAATTTGTTTACTCTGTTTAGATTATGATTGTACATTGTCACTTGCCTAGGTTAGCTGAGACTGCCAGGAAGCTGAAGAGTTAAAAATAACTCCCAGATAGCTAAAATCACTTACACTACACAGAGGCCGGCCCTTGATAAGCAACCAGCGGACTTTCATTTTACCAGACCCACATGCCATGATCTGAGACTTTCCATAGTTGGTGACTACGTCAAGATTGCTCATGAAGCAGACGAAGGGGTCCACAAGCATCCGCTAAGCGTTTGGTGTTCTTGCCAGTAGGACCGTGTCGTCCGCGTACACCAATGCAGGTACCTGAGTGCCGGCAATTCTGCGAGTATCTACCTGAGTAGCGGTCAAATGTGAACAAAGAACATTTATATAAAAAATAAAAAGTGAAGGGGCCAAAATACAACCTTGGCGCACTCTTCGCCTGAGACAGGATTCTGGGGACATTTCCCGCTTGTACTCAGGTGTACTTCGGCTGTTAAGCCAATATACAAGCTATGCAGAAAATTCATCAGGGGTAACTTCACGCCCAAGTCCAACAACATCAGCCATAACTTGAACCTGTTTACTGAGTCAAATGCCATAGAAAGGTCCATAAAGGCAATGTATTGAGGGCAGCGTCTAACAAATGTATATCTTTTTTACTATTAGGCTCAAATTTAGGCACGCTCTACCGTACCCAGACCAGTACGAAACTCAAATTGAAAGGGGGTGAGAATTTTGTGCTCTTGTGCCCATGTGGCAAGGTGTTATAAATCACTCTGCCTATGATTTTAACTGAACTGTCAATAAGGAAGATAGGCCTATAGCACTTGGGGGGACATACGATCTCCCTTTTTAAGAATGGCCACAATAGAGGATAGAGTCCATGATTGTGGGATATGCGTGTTCCAGGAGGAGAAAAAAACAAACATTTGTAATCCCCATAAGTCTGTATTACATTTTATTAGATCCATTGGGATCCCGTCTGGGCCTGGTACTTTCCCCCCTGAACTCTGGAGTATAGCCAGTTCTACTTCAACCAATGATGCAGTTGGGGGCAATGAATTGTTTACACTGGTGTGTAGAGATTTAGTCACCTCTGCGTTCTCCTCTAGGTGGTAAATGGCCGAAAAATGTGAGACCCAGTCTTACACTAAAATATTGCATTGCAGCAAGAGGTCTTCAGGAGCACTCCTAAGTCTGATTCTCTTGACTGTGTCCCAAAAAAATCTTACTGTTATTCCCTACCACTGCTGATTCCTATAGCTCCCAGTCCTTCTTGCGCAGGGCCTCCTTCCTAGATTTAAGAGTGGTCTTATATGCTAAGCGAGCAGACGAACCTTGGTCTCTATCTTTGGATGGCAGACAATGCCTGCCTCAGTGTCTGGTTTGCCGAGCAACACTTGTCAAACCATCATGGGTCCCCCTTATCAGCCGGAAGTGGTTTAAGAAGAAACCTTCTGATGGCCTGGCTCAAACTGTCATAATGGGCTAATATAGCTTCTCTGCAGGCTTCTGGCAGACAATTGAAAAATAACCCCTAATGCTGATTCAGGAGTGTGGCCAGTAGGTCTGTTGGGTCTTTGAGTCACCAGATGAGCCTGAGGCCATCTGTGGAGTGTTGCGTAAATTAGCAGGGGATTTAAGACTACTAAGAGGCAAATGCCCTATGGTAAGTCGAGCATTAAGATCCCCCCTCGGTCTGCATGACCTCCCTTCTAATAAACCAATGGAGGAGGTTCCATGTGACAAACATGTAGTCGATAGTTGAAACCCAACCGTGTCCTCTAAAGGTTGGAAGCGATCGATCAGCCCCTCTAAGGATGACAACTACATTAACTAGATTATGTTCGGCTAGTTGTCTGGTGAGCTCAGCTCCCCTGTCGCCACTGAGATCCCCCTCCGATAACCCCCCTCCCTTGGATCGCCAACCAACTTAGCATTAAAATCTGCACATCACAGGTAGGGAGGTTGCAAATTTGATCCACACTCAGAAATTTGCAATTTGGAGAAAAAAATTAAACTGCACATAATGAACACATCCAGGATTATAAAAATCATTATTATAGAAATTAATTAGGTAAAAAACTAAACGAGTAGATCTATCCGATAACTGTAGGGGTAGTAAAGCTAGAGACCCAGTGTTCATGACTGTAGCTTCCACTCGAAGGCTTAGACTGACCCAATGACTCCCATGGCTCTTCCACGAGGGGAAGGAATGGCTTGGCTAGAATAACAACCATATCCTTCACACAAAATATGGTTTGTGGCCCGCGTGTTCTGCAAGGCTATAATATTGTACCTGCTGATAAATGCCTGCCTGTCAGGATTGTTAATTTTTCCTTTGAGACCCGCATTATTCCAATTTAGGAGCCAATTATAATTTGGGCTCCCGGTTTTATGGTATTCATTTTTTTTACATTTCCGTCTGCATTTATCCATATTTTGTGTTTTGCAGATAAACGAAGTTGTAAAACTGTACATTTCCATATTTATTTAACTGATAGATGCTCAGTTATACTTTGATGTCTGTCGTGCTTTAGCTATATAAGCGGCCAAATATTACAAAACAATACATCCACTGGTAAATGTTAGCATTATATCACAAATGTATGCTGACCTATGCCGTTATTTAAAGAAATGTTGCCCTTTTTAAAAAAAAAATCCCATGTTGTCCATCTGCTCAGCTGTTAGGCAATAATTCACGAAAGACAGCACGGAGAGTCACTTAAAAGCCCAATTTTCTGTATTTATCCACTTTTAAAAATAAATGTAGACAGAAAACGCATTGTTTTCTGTCTGTATTTATCTGTAAAAATGGAAAACTGGGAGCCTTAATTATAATGTAGGTCGGAAAACCTCCGACTGCAGGTCAGAAACTTTCCGACCGTCATGCTGACCAATGGTGCCCCCCTTTTAATCCTTGCACCGCGTGGCAGGCACCTTGAGGTGCCTGCCACGCGGTGCAGGGATTAACAGAATCTCCCATTTCTCCATGGGAGCTTGTGCTATGGCCGGTTTACGGATTGCATTGTAATGGCGGTGTCGGGACTGCCGACCAGAGGTCGGTCGGTCCCGAGACCGCAGCGATTGACATCGTAATCAGACCCTTAGTAAGGAATATGTTTGATCAGCAATGGGGCCTTTGGGTTCATCCAAAAGAAGAGGGTGAGGGGGGGCAACTATTATTGTGAACAGTGGATCGGTCTGCCTCGAAAGAGAGTCAGTCAATACTTGAGAGGAAGTCAAATCTGTTGGCTGTAGGGTAGAAAAGGGAACAGAGGACCTTTGTGATAAGTCTGCTGGATCTAGGGTGGGAACCCTAAGTGAACTTCCAGATTGCTGAACGACAGATAGACCCAATGAGGTCCAATGCTGGGGGGCAGGGGGATTCTAGATTGAAATATTGGTGGACCCAAAAAGTGGTTATTTCTCTGGGAATGGCAGCTCAGTGATTTGTAGAAGAATCCTAATGGAGCCAAAGTGATATTACTCCTTGGGGCAGAATACATACAAAATCCAAGCAGTAAGTTATGAACTAGAAATGGAAATCTGAAATTCATGAACATGCAGTCGCTCAAAGAATCGGTGATATCTGGGCCTATCCAACCACATCTTTGCACCATTAGAATATCTTTGGTGTGGAAAGTTACGAATCCCTTGTGTCTCACTAACCAATCCAGCGTCTTGTTAAACAGCTCCTCGTAGAATTCAATTTGCCCCCTGCATAGGGGAGAAATCCCAAAAGGCACCATTACATAGGGACACACGGCCGGAGGGAGGTTTACGATGGCTTTATCAGGTGTGAAACTGAATGTTCAACTGGCAACTCTTCCCCAAGAAGACCCACCTGGGTAGACCCCTCTCCTTTAGATCTTATAGCTCCTGTGGGTGGATCTCCATGAATAGCTCCATGCTCCCGTCTTGAAGATAGACTCGGGTGGGATTGCTCCACAGATAAAATCTCCCTAGGTGGAGCTGAACCCTCAGATGCAACGGAACTAATTGGTTGAGCTGATGTCATATTGTGGGGCAGGTTGGGAGCCATACATTTGGATCCCTCTGTTTGACCAACGTTACTGCTGCGAGCTAAGGGGGACTGACAAGGACACAGCAAAGATGACACTGATCTAGGTTTCAAGGCATCCAGGGGCGAGATTATAGGGGAGAGTTCAGATTTTAGCCATGTCCTGAGTTGCTCAAATTGACCCTTTATGAGATGCGACAAGCCATCCTAGGTTAAATGCGAGGTACCCTCCACTGCAGGAGGAGGCGTACTGTGAATGTAATGCCGAGCTCCCTACTGTGAAGGGGCCTGCTGTAAATTGAAATCACTGTTGCTAGACTGCTTAGGACGAGTGCCTCGTTTGGATTTCTTTTGTGGCACAGGGCTAGGGGCACCACTTACCTGAAGAAGAGAACAAGGAGATTTCTGAAGATTAGGAGGCATTCAAGTTTGGCAAAAAGGACTGTTGGAAACGACTACTGTAGGTGTGGGGGTGTGTGCCACAGGGGATGAAGTTAATAAACTGTGCCCTGCTCCCTGATTAAGCCTGTGGCCAGAACCTAAGGACAACCTTCTTTTTATGAGGGCAATATCTGTACTTATCACGCTCACAGCTCGCTCAAGCATACGGTCACTAGAGGCGCCTTTAACAGGTGGGGTAGGGACTAGTCCACTATTTTCTGCCTTCTTTTCCCCATGTTTTTTGGTAGTTTTGACCGGGCTAGGAGTTATAAAGTGCCGCACTCAGCCAGGCAAATAAGGTCCAGGGTGCAAAAATTGAACACAGTTAAGTACAAAAATGAGAGATACTGTCAAAGAAGTTAATATCTTCTGGGGCAGCAGACCAAGAGACATGGCCCAGCCCAGCCTCTTCCAGCCGATGATGGGCAAAGATGGGCCCGCCCTTGGTGCGGGCTTTGCCCTCACAGTCTAGCGCAGTGGGGCTGTGAGACGCTTAAGTAGCATCAGATAGCAAAGGGGGTTATGGATGTTGTAGTCCCACAGCAGCCGCGGTCCTGCGGCGGCTCACCCCCTTTAAACGCAAGCTGCTGCAGGAATGACAGGGGCCACGTTCTCCACGAAGTCAGAAGGTCACAGGAGCCCAAAGGAGGTTAAGCAGTAGATGCATCAAATGGACTGAAAATGGGGTAAGATGGTTGGGTGGAGACTTGGGTGATGACAGGGGTTTTATTTGTGGAGTGGGAAAGCCTGTGTTACAGCATTAACATTTGCAGTATGCATCAGTATTGCAAGGATCCTAACGAGGTTGGCTTTGATGAGCATTTTTGGACAAGGTGGGAAGAGGCTCTGGTTGTGAGGTCAAGGCTATAATAGTTTATTAGTCAATTAAAACCATAAACAAGATCATACAGTACATAGAGTTTACAAATACATACAGAAAAGATAAAAAAGAGGTTTATCATACAGCAATTACGGCCGCTGAGCATCGCGCCGCAAGCTTTCACTTTCTTCAACTCTCATTCCTAGGTATTTTAGTAAAGGTGCCAAATACACAGATACATTAGATAAAAATGGCTAATCCGGGGCTGGTCTTTTCCCTAGTGTATAAAGTGCAAGATTGCCATTTAGGCGGCTAAAGATCCCTTAAGTAGATTAATATAGGTAATTATGATACATATGTGCAGGACTGAGGCGGGTATGTATACGGTGCCGGATGGGCTACGAGACCCACTGTAAACATGCAAATGTGCAAAACTTTTCATCATTTAAATACCAGAATAGACGACATAGATCTCCGAGCATGACGGGATAGGGAACAGCTGTTTAGGGGAATCCCTAGCAGCCCGTCCTTGATGATTATCTGCTTGTGATGAGTTTGCCTGAGAGGCTTCTGATTTATTAGGTTTTAAAATTAGACTCGGGAACCCCCTCCAGATTACTCATCACATAACTCATCACATAACCTGTTAGCTGATCATCCTTTTGAAAATATTCATTAACTGGGTTAGTCTAATGTTCAGCATTGTGTTGCACGGGCCCATAGACTCCACCAGAGCAGGCTTACATGACCTAATTCCCCGTTTAAGGAACTCCCGTCTTAAAAGAGATCTTCGTTGAACCATCAGTACAGGACAGATGCATACAATGTGGAGCAATGTTTCATTCCCCTGGTGGCATAGACGGCAGGACCGATCTTCACTTAGACCGGTCATCCTCCATTTTGGCATGAGGTCTAGTGTAGGTATTTCTCCGAATCTTAAGGCCAGAAATGACTGTTTGATCTTCCGGTGGAAGGGTGCAGCCAACAAGGATGATTCTCTTAGAATGGAATATGATTTCCCACCAGCCACCCATGGCGACGTCTAGACAGGGTTTCTTTGTCTGCCACCCAACTTTGCAGTTTAGTTGATCTATTTACTAGTTTCTTAAAGGTTTGTCCAGAGATATTGGAGGTCCAAAGGTCACCCAGTTCACACGTCCTAATGCTGTTTTCTAAATATTTATTTTGAGCGCAATTGCCCCGTTGTAAGTTAATTTCGGTCCAGACTAAATTAGTCAGGGTGTTTTCAGCTGCTGCCCGCAGGTTATGACAAAGCTTTATGAACGCCGCCGGCCTAGCAAGTGTCTGTTTTGTAAGCAGGAATTCTAGCTGGATCTGTGCAGGAGAGGCTGACCTAGGGAGGCTAAAGGTTTGTTTATAGGCTCTTATCATCAATTTATCTAACAGAAGAGCCTCATCACCTAGCATTATCTCCGATCCGTATGCAAGGGTTGGCAACAATTTGGCTTTCATAACTGATCCCATGGGTTTTAGATCATGGCCTCGAATGGATCTGGCCAATGACGAGAAACCATGATTAATGGCCTGCGCTTTCGCCCTTATCGCCTTCTTCTGGGAGCCAAAGGAGCCATTTGCGTCTATTTTCACTCCTAGCTATACGTAGAGTTTGACCTCGTCAATTCAGTTTCCCTTAATAAGCCATTTTTGATTGGTCTTAGAAGGACGATTACATACCATCACACTAGTTTTTGAAAAATGTATTTCCATGCCATTCTTTTCAGTGTAAGCTCTGAGAGTGTTAAGCAGCCTTTGAAGGCCTATTCGAGTGTTGCTAAACAGTACCAAGTCATCAGCATAGAGGATATGTGACATTTGTTGTCCCCCAAAGCTCGGTGCGTGAGCCTTCTGCTCGTCGAGCTCAGTAGAGAGATCTGCCAAAAATAAATTAAAGAGAAAGGGGGCTAGAACGCAGCCCTGTTTTACGCCAGAAGTTGTTTGCACCTTTCTTGATATGCACGAACCATCTCCAATTTTGATCTTGACCCAAGTATCCGAATATACCAGCCTAATTGCTCGTAAAATGTTCGGTGGGATGCCCCATCGCTGAAGTTTAACCCATAGTTTGACCCGATGGACACCATCAAACGCTGCTTTAAAATCAACAAAGCACATATAAAGAGGTGTCCCAGTTGCTTTTGCTCTGTTCCTAATTAGGCTCAGGGTCATGAGATTAGTTCAAGTACCTTGGCCCCTTAAGAAACCCGTTTGGTTTAAGGGAAGTCTTCCTTTTTCGTGCGACCAGGATTCCAGATCATGCAATAACAATGTTGAGAAATATTTTAACTCAACATCCATCAATGCTATTAATCTATAGTTGCTGGGTGAACATACCAAACCTTTTTTAAAAATGGGATGGAGTATTGAGCCCCTCCAGCTGAAAGAATCACGTAGTTTTCCAGAATGAAATTAAACATTGACGCTAGGAAGTCCGCCCATTGTGGGATGAGGTGTTTGAATAATGCCTGTGGTAGCCCGTTTGGGCCAGGGGCGCAGTCGGCCCGGGACTTTTTGATGACCTTCTCTACTTCAGTTGCTGTAATTATCCGTTGTGCCGCAGTGGTTTTGTTAGGACAGTAGGGACTAGTTGTAAGCGCCAAACCGCTCTTGAAGTGCGACTTTAGGTAATGTACCCATTCTGTCTCACTGATATTTGCGTTATTTGCAGCAGCAGGGCCTTTCTCATTCCTATTGATTATCTGCCAGAATCTTTTCGAGTTGTGTGTTTTAGAGGCGTGCAATAACTGGGCCCATAGTGTTTCTTGTTTGGATTGTTTATACTTCCAAATCTCTTGTTTTAGCCGCCGTCTCATTGCAGAGTTGTTGTTCCAAATCAGGGTCTCCTGGATGTTCATGTGATTGCTGGAAAAGTTTGCCTATTTCCTTCTTTATGTTCCTAATGTGTGTGGGCATAGTTGACGATTTACCATGGTCTAGTATAGATCCCTTTTTGTGGCTGTTCGCACTGTGGTTTTTAGTCATATTATTGGCAAGAGTCTCCCATGTCGCTATTGGATTGGAATCTAGTTGAGCTAGGACCTGTAGACTAGAGACTGCATCCTCTGCTATTGAGTTGATGGAGCCAGAGCTCCACTGCAGGTGTTTCAGGTTTTCTGAGAGTGTTTCTCCCGACAACGTACGAAATGCCTCAAGTTTGCACGGGGATGCGTTCACCATGATGACCTGAGGATTGTGATCGCTTTCCACACAATAGCATATACTATAGGCGCAAACCTGGTTGTAAAGGGGGATTGAAACGAGGGTGTAATCTATGATTGAAACTGCGTTACCACAGACCCTAGACCAGACAGGTGGAATGTCCGAGGGTTTTTGGCCATTTAGTGCCAGCAGACCCAATAGTTCACAGGCCTTTATGAGTTCTTCTCCTGATTTATCCCTCTGTGTTTTTAATGTTTTTGCTTGCTAAGGGAGGGGGCCCACTGCATCCGTATGTGCCTCCGAGGGACAATGAAAAAGGTTGAGGTTGAAGTCTCCGGAAACTAGCCAATGTGACTTATTATTATTCTTTCAACTGAGATAAGTGAGCTGCTATTCTCCTGGATGATGTCGCTTTTTGCTTTGGATTGATGTATAGGTTGACGATGATGATTGAATCTTTAGAATTATTAGCCCAACCTTCCAGTTTTAATACCAGCATATTCGGGTCGCCCACGAACACTTCCAATGTTTCGCTGGTTATATTGGTGTTTATATAAGTTGCCAAGCCCCCTTTTGCCCTTCCATAGGTGCTCTTTCTTTCTACTTGTTTTGTGTATTCTTTGTAGCCGATAAGAGGGATAGTAGTCTGCGCCCAGGTTTCCTGGAACATTAAGATATCAAAGGATCTCAGAAATCCTGTGAAATCTGGATCTGAAAGTTTTGTCTGTAGACCATTCATGTTCCAAGAACAGACTACCAGGCCACAAGGAACCTTTTCTGGTGGTCTTCCCTCACCTCAATCTTGACTGTTCCTAATTCGAGGCAGGGCTTGCGATAACCAGCCCCAAGAGGTTTGTTGCTCGTTAGTTGTTACCAGTCTTCGCGGCTGGCCGGGGATTGTTTTGTTAGTTACTTTGATTGTCATTTTAGTGAGATCTGAGTCTGATTTATGATGGACCACAGGGGGAGACCTTCCGCCAGCGCCTCTTAATACAGACCAGTTGCTCACTTATTGGTGGTCCTCCTAGGAGCACATGTGGATATCTATCCCCGTGATAGGATATTACTTCGATGCCCCAGTCTTTTAGGTGCTTTTTCTTTTCCAAAATCAGAGCCGGAAGCACCGAGGATGTGAAGGTGACTAGAGTGGGATCCGTGAGCTGACGTCTTCTAGCCGGCAGGAACTTGATTGTAAAGAAGTCATCAGACTTTGCATGGGCCAGGGCTGGCAAAGCTTTAAACAACTTCAGGATGTTTGAGCGGTTTAAGATGTCTTGTGAACCCCTCGATTTAAATTCTGGGATCCACAGCAGCATCTGACCAGAATTGTTTAAACCACCAAAATGTTCATCAGGACCGACATTCCCTCTTGAGGTCAGTAGGTTGTGATCAGTTACTGCCTGCAACTGAGGTTGATCCCTTGAGGGCTGTGTCTGGGTTTCTTCTTCCATGCATTTTTTAGCTTGCAGTTTCACGGAGCATTGTATTTGATCATCTCGGCCGGCATAATGGACTCCAGGTATTCCCTCTGGTTGGGAGTTGCGTGACGGCAGAGGTCCGCCTGGTGTGATACAAGATGCCCTTAGATTTGCAGGGGATACTGCCTTGTTGTGAACAATGTTGTGAGATGGAGCCAAGGTGGTTCCATATGTCTTCGGGTCCATTTGAGCCAACCCTAGACAATCCCGGTCTTCCTGTTGAGTAATTAGGGAGGTATGAATGATCTCTAAACTACCCGGGCGGGTTTTATCCCTGCTTTTTCTCGCTCGTTTCCTTTCCCTTTTGGTTTGTCGGGGTAAATCAGTAGCATTCGTTTTTGTGCTCCCATCTGCAGGAGATTCAAGGTGGACCCTGGACGGAGTTTCGAGATTATCCTCCACTATTTCCACTGAGTCTTCCTCTGCCGGCCTATTAATGGAAACCACTTGCTTCCATGGAGTTACCATCATTGGACTAGATATTTCCTCTTTCAATGTTGTGCCGGGCCGAAACTCAGGGCCTGTGTTGTTTTTGACTTCACCCAGTATTGCTTGCATGATTGCCGGGAGTTGCACTAGTTTGTCGACTTCCTCCTTGCAGGAACAAACTTTAAAATCATTTAAATGGTTTGATTGGGCCCTTGTGACTAATGCATTTAGTTTTTCGAGTTTTTCGTCGATTCCAGACACAAAGATTGCCATCGTGTTCAGTAAATCCACCCGAATGCCATTTTATTGGAGTGGTGGGTTAGGGCCAGTACTGCTGCTTTTATTGAGTTCAATATAGCAGACCACAGGTTCGGGGGGTTTTCTCCTGGTGTCACTGTCCGTGCTCTGTTTGTTAACTCCTCTTCTATGGTTGCTCCCTGGATGATTGTATTAGGCCCCTCCACGGGGACTAGCAAGGGGGATCCTCATCGTTGTTGTTGTTTAATTTGAATTCAGGAAATACAAAAAATTGAGGTGCCCACCCATCTACGCCTGCTGCAGCTGTATCCGTAAACGTCACATCATCAGGGGCATACACAGGAGACCTGCTTGTTGGCTACAAGTCTGGTAGAGATACTGAGTTAGGAGTTGGAGAGGAGTAAACATGACAAATAGCATCCGTCACTTCTGGTTAACATTTATCGTTCTTGTTCAGTTGGCTGATTAGTGTCGTGTTTGCTTGATGGCCTGAAATAATCTTTGACAAGTTATGCTGATCCAATGATTTTATATCTTCTTTGTCATTGTCTTTGTCAACAATCTGGCCTGGCCTCGGGCCCGCAGTACGGTCTGAAGTGGTTGGACCCTTGGGGCTGCCTTCTAGGTGAAACTCCGGGCTCAGGTACAGGTCTGAGTCTAGGTCCGAGTCATAAGTGGCACTGTGATTCCTCTGAACGGGGGGGGGGTCATCGATATTGACATTGACAACGGACCTGCTCAATTGGGTTTGTGGTTTCCTTTTGCGGTAAGGTTTCCCAATACGGTGTCTCTTTCTCGCTTCCGTTTAATTGGGGCTTGTGCCTTACCCCGCACCTTACCGGATCTCATCATTGTTAAACTTAGTAGACTCTTGTTAGTTTCGGGCTGGCGGCCTCAGAACCTGGCTGTTGCCTTGCTATGTTAACTCCACAATTCCACAAATAGATGCTCCAAGAAATATACTCGGGTGCCTTTTCCAGCAATTGGCGTTTTCTTCTCGTGATTGCCCAGAGAGTAATACAGCTTTTACTGGACAGTTACAATTACAGTTGCAATTTAGCTCCTTGGCCTGGAAGCCTGAAAGTCTGGTGGTGCTGTTGGCTAGCCTGCTAGTCTGCTGGATTATTTATGCTTCCCCCCACCAGGCTTGACCAGCAAAGTTGATATAGGTTCATAGGTTGGAGTAAAAAATAAAAAGTAACGAGCAATGCTACAAGCTAGCTGCCCACTGCCTGGGGATAACCCCAAGTGTTCGCCCGAGACCGGGAATGTAAAGTTGTAACAGGAACAGAAACACGTGTAAGGGAAAGTTGAGGAGCTTCAGGAGCAGGAGCGGGAGAAGGGCTGGATACCACCCGAGCGGGAGCTCACCAGACCCCCGCAGGCCGCACCCAAGCCTAACTGGGCCGCTTCCGCAGGGTCCTGGGCTCACACTCTGCAACAGCTGCTAAAAGCCGCCACGCTCGGGGTTTGGGTACACACCCACGCAGTCTCACACTTGGCCCCACTTAGTCCACTTAGTCTCTCACCACAGAACTACCAAAAATCACTGAAAAATTGCTACTGCAGCTGGGGTGCTGACTAAGCCTGGGCGTAGTTCGCGAAGTAGCGCTACGCGAAGCTACGCAAAGTGCAGTTCGCACTACGCGAGCTACGCGTAGCACTACGCGAACTGCGTAGTGCACTGTTCGCAATGATTGCACAGTGCCGGATGCTTGTCCGCACTGTGCAATCATTGAAAACGGCATCTTGCACAGTGCGAGCTGTCTTTTACTGCCGCTAGAGTAGATTTTTACTCGAGCGGCAGCTTTCTCAACGCGGACTGGTAGTTTCTCATCGCGAGCGGTCACGAGCATACGCAACCACTCGCAATGAGAAACCTGACCTCCCCGCGTTGAGAATCTCGCCGGGAGGTTTATTTTCCACGCTCGCGATCGGCAACTTGATGTTGCTGATCGCGAACGAGGAAAAAGTCTCGCTGGGATGTCATTTTGCTTGCTCGCGGTCGCCAACTTGACGTTGAGGACCGCGAGCAAGCAAAAAATGACCGCTGCACTACGCTACTGTGCTACGTGCAATTCGCGTTGTGCGAAGTAGCGCAAACTTCGCAAACTACGCGAGCGTAGCGTAGTGCTTTGCCCAGGGTTAGTGCTGACCCTGAGGAGGCCCTTTTAGCTTGAGCTTAGCTTGAGCTTGAGATATCCTGTGAATTATACTGTGTCATCCAGTGGCAGACAGCCGTACAGAAACAAGGTGGAAGGGGGGGAGGGGGTAAGATCTATCGGGGGGCAGGATCAGCTTGTTCTACACCACCTCCAGACCACCTCCAGACCACCTCCAGACAACTGACAACAGTCCACTAGCTTATTGGCAGGTGGCTCACCTCCGTTGCTCCTTGCAGGGACCACTAGGGCCTGACCTGTGTAGATGTGGGGTGAGGGAGGGGGGCCACGTTGCCGAGTAATGAGCTTGCCGGACAGCTCGCGGGCGGCTCGTGGACGGCTCCTAGGGTTCAGCGTCGCCGCCCGTCTCCGTCCACGCCTCCGTGTTTTCTCTGCCACCGCCGCTGCCTCCGCTTGTCTCAGCGTGCCTCAGCGTGGCCGCACCGCGGTTCCTCCTCGCAGCCGCAACCACAGTGAGAGCTTGGAGCGACGTCAGGTCCAGACTCGATCAGTCGATCACCGACATGCAGCAATCAAAGAAGATTATCATAGAGATGTTTGGTGACATAAAGACGGCTACTGCAAGAGTATTCTTCAGCTTAGCTCAGAAAGGGGTTAGTAAGTATACATTGCCAAACATTCATGCTACTACTTGTGCATGCCTTTCCTATTGCTATTCAATATGCGGATGTCTAGTATGGTAAGCAATTTAAGGCTTAGGTGGGCAAGAATTGCAGAAAAAATAGACCAAGTTGGAAATGTCACCTGCATTGACCCAGGAATGTGTATTCTGATGGGATCATGGCATCATTTGGGGGCAATGGCCATGAGCCCATAATGTCGGAGGGCTTCAAACATTGGGTAAACGGTCTGGGCAGACATCCATTTTTACGAAATGTTGCAATTTTAAAACAAGTCATTTATGTTATTATTGCCAAATTCTAATGAATCATAAATACCCTAAGCAGGTTTAAACACAATGAACATTGCCTTGAACACCCAACTATGCATGTAGCCTAAATGTTTCATGGAGTTCTTTGTGGTTGGCATATTAACCTCTCTGAACCATTGTGTTGGGCACAGTATTGTACGTTAATGCTCTAACCTAACAGAATTGAATCAAGGGGAGATATGAGATCTAGGTTGCAGCCTTTGGGCATTTTGCAGTGGTTCATGTTCCAATCTTATGGCTTTATTATCCATACAAGTGATGTGATCACTTCAGGATCATATCAAATCTCCTATCATATCCCATATCATATCATATAGCATATCATATCAAATCATATCATATCCCATATCATATTATATCCCATATCATATCTAATCATACCATATCATAACACATCATATCATATGCCATACAATATCATATCATATCATATCTCATATCATATGCCTTATCATATCATATCCCATATCATATCGTACCATATCATACCATATCATATCATACCATACCATACACACCATATCATATCACATCATATCATATACCATATCATATCATATCATGTCTGTTTTTCCACATGAAACCTTCTCTCGCAAACGAAGTATGCATTTGTGAATAATTCATTAGGTGACAGCATCGCTGTATCAAACATTTTCAACAACTGAGATGACTAGGGGCATGCTAGGCACAGTTTGAGTTAGAGACCACCCAATCCAACATTACCCACCCCCAGCATGTGAATGAGAAACTCTCAGAGCCATCTATCCTTGTTGTATTTCTTTGCGCTGTGCTGTACGGTGAACATCATTAGAACATATCTGCATTTCAGCAACATGCCACTTTTGTTACTTTGGCAAAGTTTTTGTACATCAGTCCTACCTGATAAGGTTTGATGCGTATCGAAGCATATTGATTCCTCTGCAGATTTTGCCTGCAAACAAGATGGTGGTCTAAACTGGTTGTTGTAAAATGGGTATTTTTCTGTTTAACTGCATACATGAACACGTCTACTCCCATGTGTGCCCAATAAGTAAATCATGTAAAGTAGCTGTTGCCCAGTAGGTAGACAATAGGCAAACCCCTATATAAACATGGAAACATATCTGCATATTACACCAATAAGGAATACCATCTTACTTGGCCTAAAGCACCCATCAGCTACCACTCCCCACCATGTAACTGATACTCAGTCATTCCCTTGCGGGTGGCGAGCAGAGAGAGCGGAGATCAGGGATCAGAGATCGGAGAGCATAGTGCGCTTCGCGCAAGAACCACACTCCATGCTGTTACTTGAAGCGTAAAAGGCCATTTTATTAGGACAAGGTTGCAATCATTTAGACTTTATTAAAGCAGTACATAAATGCAATCAATATACTTTTCCCATCCCCATACCGACTCATTCTCCATTTATCCTTCTCAAAACCATCTCACCTGTTTGCCTCTTCCCTATTCACTCGGTGACCTCCTTCCTCTCCCCATTCTCACCTTCACTTGCCCTCCAAGCATCCTCTGTTGAATTTCCTTCATTGCCTCCTGCGCCCCGCTATCAGTCACCCGTGTACCGTTCTCCCCCCCGAGGGGTGGATCCGCCCGCATGTGACTCACCACCCCTCCAAAGTACCGTAACATCACTGCTCTGCAACCTGCCCTAAACTGGCACGCTCAGCCCCAAAACCACCCCCAGCCCTTTGCTTAAGACTTGTAGGGTGGGCGGGTGGACAAGCTTTAGTTCTACTCCCCCCGGTGGTGCTCAGGTGTCAGGAAGAGGCCGGATCTTCCTCTCCTGACACCTTATATCCCTTCCAGCTCCCGCCCCTTCCTTTACCCCTCTAATCCCACCCCCCACCTTGTCCTTCCGGTCGTTGCGCGAACACCCCGGGGAAGACTGGTCTGCGACCTTCACTTCCCCGGGGGCCGCATCAGCGCAAGAACCACACTCCATGCTGTTACTTGAAGCGTAAAAGGCCATTTTATTAGGACAAGGTTGCAATCATTTAGACTTTATTAAAGCAGTACATAAATGCAATCAATATAATTTTCCCATCCCCATACCGACTCATTCTCCATTTATCCTTCTCAAAACCATCTCACCTGTTTGCCTCTTCCCTATTCACTCGGTGACCTCCTTCCTCTCCCCATTCTCACCTTCACTTGCCCTCCAAGCATCCTCTGTTGAATTTCCTTCATTGCCTCCTGCGCCCCGCTATCAGTCACCCATGTACCGTTCTCCCCCCCCGAGGGGTGGATCCGCCCGTATGTGACTCACCACCCCTCCAAAGTACCGCCAACCAGGGAAACCCCGTAGGGCGGTTCCCTGCCCCCCCCCCCAGTTCGTGGGCACCTTTCACCTCCCGTCAGCCGACCCTGCGGCACCCGGTGGACGACCAATCCACCACCTAGACTTGTGTCCCATATAAAATTACGAGTTTTGGGACAGTCGCTGGTCGCGAAAGGTGCCAACCCTATGCAGGACCATTTGCTCCTCCCGTTCCTGTGCACCTAGCGCTTCCCCACTCTGCAGCACCGGTGGACGACCATCCACCCCTTCAATGTGCATCCCGTGTAACCATCAACGTTTCCGGGCCAATACTTGTCCGTAAAAGGTGCCCCCATCGCGGTGAACGACCATCCACCACCTAGGCCTGCGGCCCGTGTCAACAAGTAACATTTGTGGGCCCATCCTTGTCCGTGAAAGGCACCCCCATCGCGGTGCACGACTCTCGACCACCTGTGCCTGCACCCCGTGTACACACGCAACACTTTCGGGCCAATCCTTGTCCGTGAAAGGTGCCCCCATCGCGGTGAACGACCATCCACCACCCGTACCTGCACCCCGTGTACACACGTAACCTTGTCGGGCCAATTCTTGTCCGTGACAGGTGCCCCCATCGCAGTGAACGACCATCCACCACCCGTACCTGCACCCCGTGTACACACGTAACCTTGTCGGGCCAATCCTTGTCCGTGACAGGTGCCCCCCTCGCGGTGAATGACCATCCACCACCTGTACCTGCCCCCTGTGTACACACGTAACATTTTTTGGGCCAATCCTTGCCTGTGAAAGATGCCCCCCATCGCGGTGAATGACCATCCACCAACTAAACATGCGTCCCGTGTAAATAAAACAACATTTTCAGGCCAATCCTCATCCATAAAAGGTGCCCCCCTTTGTAAACAAACCCACCTGCTTCTCCTCGAAACAGTCTCATCACCAGCGGGCCATTACCTGGTAACTCATTTAGATAGGACCCCGATCCCCTCGCCTGCAAAGGCCCAATTCATTCACATGACCAAATTGCCCCACGTTCCCTGTCCTTGAACCATATCCCCTTCCATGCCTCATAGTGTAAAGCCAACCTGACATATCCCCGCATACTCTTTTCTCCCAAATGCATCCTCCTATCGGGTCAAATTCTTATTTCTTGCGACACCATGGCAGCCGTACTGGCCACAACTCCCCCCCCCCCCCAATTTCCATTCAACTGTTTCCCCCCATCATCTCACAGCCCGATGACTGTTCTTCGCCCGGTGACGTCTGGACACCTGCTAGATCGCCTCCTTTGCTGTGCAATGCCCAGGTGAATGGCCACCCATCCAGGCGACCGCCCTGGATCCCGATCTACTCCCAGTCCCTGTAGTGGAAAAAGAATGATCAGTCCTGCAAGAATTACGTCCCCTTTCCTTCTGCCCTAGTTCGGCAGCCGTTCCAAATGCCTCAGAAAAAACTCCTTGTCCAGCACCTATATCGTCACAGAACACCTTTCTGTACTCCCCATCGTCCTTGGCCTGCAACCTCCTCCCCCCCTGCCCCCCCCTCCCCAAGGGCCCTCCTGACACCACCACCGTTACCGCCCCGATACATAGGAATCAGACGTCTCCTTAAGGTAGCCCCACCCCAATAGCCCGGCCTTCGTATGCGACCTATAATGACCTGCCTGACAGTCCACTTTCCACATTTGGAAAAACAACTTCCCCCAGCCATAGGCCTTTACTCTCTTGCCACCAATCACTGCCTCATGTCCTCTCGTTGCTTCCCCCTGCTCCTTTGCCGCACACTACTCGCCCTGAAAACTGCCACCAACCCAGACCCCTACACCCACCCCAACTGCTCCCATGTCCGTACACACCTCCCTCTCAACTGCGCCGCAAAGCCCCGACGCCGCTCTGCTCGAAAAATCATGTGCCTCATTTTGCCACCCCCACACACACCGGACGCAAACTAGCCAGTCACCACATCCATCCCCCCCTTGACTGCTGCTCCACCTTGACCAGAGCATCCCATCTCCAGAGGTTGCACTACCATACTCCCACTTCCACTAACCCTTGAAATATATCATAATGTCAATGTCCTTTCGACACTACCACTGTGTGCAGGCTCTCTCTTTGATACCTGCTCAACCTTGGCTTGAGTGACCTCCCTCCCTCATAGAGAACTGCGGCATGCCGACACAACCCCCTACAAATATCACCTGCTACTACCCATGAGACCACCCTGGACCCAACTGTAGCTTCCGGCGCCAAGGCTTCCCCCACCTGTTTAGTTCCCCAAAGCAGGGACCCGTCCCTCCCCTGGAGCATAAGTTCCCCGTCTGCCGCACCCTCTCGGCCTCAGTGGCTGCGACGCCCCCCAAGGCCCCTACTGCCCTTCCTGACCAACTCCCCCCCTGAGAAACCTACCCAGTTTCCGACAAATAACCCGCACCTGTCCAGCCCCCATGCAAGTCTTCGCCTATATAGCTGTCCCCCTCATGCTGCAGCAATGCTTGCGCCCAGGTACCCCCAGAGCTCTTCACACCCCCAGCCCCTACCAAGCGGGCACAGCCTATCCGTCAAGCCCGCCCTGTGCAATTTGTAAGCCTTGATGCAAAGCCCTCTTGCCATACAACCATTTGTCCGTCACCTGCAGATTCGTCGCTCCTGTCAGCTGTCCCTGTCCCCAAGACACCCCCCCCTCTTAATCCTTACTGCCCCCTTGTAGACAAACGTGACCAAATTCCCCCTAAAAGGGGGGGGCGCCCACACCTGACTGCAACGTCTCTCAGTGACCCCTTTCCCCATACTCTGCCAGCCCTGGCCGTAGTCAACCTTCGACACTCGCCTGCCTCTCTAGACCATCATAGACTCGCCAGTCCATACCTGACCCCCTTCATATCACCCCCTACGTCTTCACCGTATTCCTGGCATCTTCTTGTGAGACATCGAGCGCCATGGACCCATGGCCTCCAGCTAACCAGGAAGGACCTCCTGGCCCTGATATCCCTCCCCCCCATGGCAACCCCCGTTCTGCCCATTCTTCGTGCCATTCCACTGTTGACCATAGCAGCTGCAGGGGAAGTGCCCGGCCCCGAGCCCCACACCCCCATATGCTGCCCCAATGTTTCTGACACCACTGACGCTTGTGTGCCAACTGGCACCCCGGCCCCCTATGTCACTCTCCTCCCACCTAACCGATAGAGATCAGTGACCCAATGTTTACTCTGTTCTGACCCCTGGGCACCACAATGTCCGTCCGGACCCATGCCTCCGCCACATCCCACACTGCCCCTTACATACCCCAGTCAGAACTCTTTAGTTCGCCCTGTGTTCCCCGTCCCAAGGCCTCAGCCTTATTTCTGTACCTGAGTGTCCATCCGGGACCTTCTCCTCCCGACTGGGAGTTGCTGTTCCCCTTTTTCTTCGTGCCCTCAGCTCTGTCTGTGGCCGCACTTGACTCCTGCAATGAACAACGAGAACAGTCTGGTTACCTGAACTCCCCCCCCCTTCGCTACCCCACTCAGCATCATCTCCTTGTCGCACTTCCTCTTCCATTCAACAATCTCCTCCCCGTCACACCCTTGCAGTCTTCCGACTTCATCCCTCAACGATCCCCGCCAACAAATCCCCTACTCCGTCCCTCAACATCCATGCAGTCTTTCCCAACTCCATTCATAACTTATGTAAGATTCATAACTTTGTATCGCTCTCTGCGCGATCCCTCGTTGGAGGGCAGGCCACCGCGGACCTCCCTACTGCTTCCGGCCAGCGTCTCGAGGCCGTTATACGCCTCGCTGGCGGTGCCCCTTTTCTGCCGGCCGCAATCGCCAGTCCTGGTTCCCCCCCCCACCAGGTCGCTCCAACCTGATGGGTCCCAAGCACCACCGGGCCTCGTGCCGTGCTGGCAGTCCCTCACCCCGAATCTAAAACCGGCTAGCAGCTGAAAGGCCCCCCACAGCCCCCTCCCCCCACCCCTCAGACTTACCGCGCTGGCCGAAGGAGACAGGGGGCCACCCCCTCCCCCGGACAACCACTGCCTGCTGCTCCCTGACAGCAGTCCCAGCCCCCTCCCCTGCCCGAGCCGCAGCTCCCGTGCATGGCACTACCCCCTCCCAGCTAGACCCCCCAGTACCCCTATCTAAGGAACATAAGGGTGGCTACTGCCCCCGCCTGCCAACCCGGTGCTTCCCCGTGCCCCCGGAAACCCCCCCAAGCCTCCTCCCCCCTTCGGGTGCTTGTCCGCCTGTGAAAAAAGGGGGGGGCAAACTCCTGCAATGTCTGAGTAGGCCCCCTTCCAGGGGCTCCCAGCCAAGGTCCCATGCGGAATCCTCCCCCCAGCCCGTCGTGGCCTGCCGGCTCCCTCCCATCACTGGACAGTTGTAAGACCTGCCCCCCATGCAGCTGCCCTAGACAACGTATACAAAAAGAAAAACGCACACTGTCGAATGTCCCGCAGCTTCAATACAGGTTCCCTAGCCTCTTTATTTGAAAACTACGCCTCACACTGCTGCCCGGCCGCCGCAATTCCACTCCCGGGCCTCCCCCATGCATACGCGCGGACGCGCTTCACGCACCGCTCCCCCTCCCTCACGAGCGCTCCAGGCCTGCTCGCGTCAGCGGGCAGACGCGCAAGCCGGCACTGCCGCCCGCTCCCACGCTTCCCGCTCTCAATTTTGAGCCGCCCCCTACCTGATGCGATCCTCATACACGGTGGTGGCTCTTGCTGACACGCCACCACCGTACCGGCCACTCCTGCTGGCGCCATCCTGGATGCACAGGCCAGCCCGGCCCAACGCCCGCCGCAAAAACACCGAGCAGAGGATGTCCACCCGGCCAATCACCCACGGTGCTGCGCAAAGCCCTACACGTCGCCCGACGCCAATGCGGACTGACAAACCAAACGGTGGGTGACCCTTCCTAACGCTACCCTACACTCCTATTACTGCAATCCCCCCCTGCTGATCGACCAATCGGCTACTCGCCTATCTCACCAACTACAAAAACTAACACACTAATTCTCACAAGCTTTAGTTCTACTCCCCCCGGTGGTGCTCAGGTGTCAGGAAGAGGCCGGATCTTCCTCTCCTGACACCTTATATCCCTTCCAGCTCCCGCCCCTTCCTTTACCCCTCTAATCCCACCCCCCACCTTGTCCTTCCGGTCGTTGCGCGAACACCCCGGGGGAAGACTGGTCTGCGACCTTCACTTCCCCCGGGGGCCGCAGTGTGTCAGCGAGCTAGCTGGCCGTAGACACAGCCACAGCTGAAGATTCGACCCGAAGCTGAGGTCGGAGAGCAGTGCGCTGTGCGCAGTGAGCAGAAGGCTGTGAGCACTGTGAACTGTGAGCAGTGAGTAGCGAGCGGCAAGTGGTAAGCGCACTCCCGCTAGCAACACTGCTCCTTTCGTCAGCCCGTCACCAACACCGTCCTGTCCCTCCAGCGCAATGAGTCACGCCATTAAAAGGCTAGCACTGCACGACATCCTGCCGACCCAACTCTGCCTCTAGGTGGAGGAAAAACTAATTGGGGCCACGGAGGACTGGGAAAAGCGGGAGCAGGAGTCCATCCCCAGTGCCAGCCTCCTTGAGTGCCCCCTCGAGCGCCACCAAGCCTGAGTCGCGTTGCACCACCTTGGTGCGCCACTTTACTGCTTCACAACTTCTCTGTCACCCACAAGCCTACGTAGATTTCGGCCCATGCCCTGCATGCCCTGCTAGCACCCCCATGGAGGTAGAGACTGGGAGTGGTGCTAGGGAGGGGCAGTTGGTAAAGTCCTTGATACCGAGTTCCTCAGTGACGCAATTGGAGGTGAGGAAGCAAGGATGTGAGACATTTATGGTCAGTGGCTGTGGTGAAACGCAGAGAGCAGAAACAAACGCCGACCCCCATAAAAAGAAAAAAGAAACTTCAAGCTTCAACAACATCGAAAAAGGTTCAAGCAAAAATTACAGGGGGAAACCAACCTCTAATATCGCCAATTACTCGCATGTTTGAAAAGCCGACGAGAATTCCTCATAAATTTGATTTTCTGAAAGATCCGACTGGAGCTATGCTAACAACTTTATCAGAGACGGAAACACACAGCCTTCAATCCCCAATCAAACTGGAAAATAAGACGCACGCAACATGTCTGGAACAAGATCTGCAAGTCTTGGCCACCTCAGATTATCAGGAGAAAGAGGAAAAGGAAGGCTTTCCGTCATTCCCTTGCTTGCCTCTGTGCACTTGCCTTCGAATATTTCTCTCATCTGCTTATGTACAATGCTCTGTCAGTCCATTGCTTGGTTCATGCTTCATCAGTACTAATGCTAAGGCCCTCAGGTGAGGAATCCTCAAACAGAGCCTTCTGAGCTGTGACGTAGCTCTCTTTGGTCCAGCATGTTCAGTTTAGCGGGACTGCAGCAGCATAACTGAAGCAGATCAGTGACCTAATTATACTAAATGTATAAAACCTGCCATAGTGTCATCTTAAGGTTCTTGACCAACAATTCCCGGCCCCCCCTTTTTACAACAGAGGGAGGGGCAGAGGAAGAGGCAGAAGAAGAGGAGGACCCAAGAACGTCCACTGGCAAGACCCAGACCAGATGGTTCTGAGGAGCAAGACGACAAAACCTTAGTAGTCAACCTGTCTTCCCGGCCCCTGGCCGAGGATGAATCCAGGCTCTTGGAGAAGGGCCTGGGTTTTGTCCCGACCCCTAAGGAGGACAGCTTCAGACTTCATGAAGAACTTCATCAACTTTTTCGTAAAATAAGACTTAAGGCATTCTTTCAAGGCAAACCAGAGACGCCCACTACCGGGACGGGTCTCAAGAAAAAAATCGAGATTCACACCGACCGCTGCCATGACACCACACGAGGTACTTACCTTAAAACAGGCCATTTTGAAAGATGTCAAGGACACCACCTACACGCACCCCTTTGATAACCTGTCCAAGGAAGAGAGGAATTTACTCAAAACCATCACGGAGGATCTAACCATCATTCTGAAGCCAGCCGACAAAGGAGGTGCCATCGTCATCATGGACATTGACACATATGATGCTGAATGTCTCCGCCAACCATCAGATACAAAGTACTATCAGCCGATAGATGAAGATCCCACAGCCCGTTTGTCCACCAGGATCAGGAGCCTAATATCTGAGGCTGAGACGGAAGGATGGATTTCTGCCCAAGAAGCTGCCTTTCTTACTAATGATGATCCTCGTACCCCTTATTTTTACACACTACCAAAGATCCATAAGGGGACGACGCTGCCACCGGGACGCCCGATTGTGTCCGGCATTGATTCTTTGCTGGAACCACTTAGCAAGTTCTGCGATTTTTTTCTTCGTCCCTTAGTGACCAAAACACCTACATACCTCAGGGACACCACGGAGGTCTTGAACCTGATTGAAAACTTTTCAGAACCAGCATCCATCAACTATCTAGTGACTCTGGACGTAGAGGCGCTTTATATGAATATTCCTCAGGACTCAACACTTGCAGTTTTAGAAAACGCCCTACAGAGTGTTGACCCATGGCCATACGAAACCCCCATCACGTTTATCTGTGACTGTGCCTCTATAGCTCTCAAAGAGAACTTTTTTGACTTTCAGAAACAACTGTACCATCAAATTCAAGGCACCAGCATGGGGAGCACCTTTGCGCCGAGTCTGGCCTGTTTATACATGGCTGACTTTGAGGAGAAATTCATCTTGAGAGAGAACAATCCACACAGGACCAATATCCTGATGTGGCGTCGCTATATCGATGACATCATCATATTCTGGCAAGGGGGTGAGGAACAGTGTGGAACCTTTTTTGAATGGATTAATACCCTTGATCCCTTTCTGAAATTTACTGGCACGAGATCACAGGAAAGTATCCCGTTCCTAGACCTCCTGATCTCTCTACAGAATGGCATGCTTAAGACAACTAATTACAGGAAACCTACAGATAGGAACAGTTTGCTTCTGTATGAAAGCCACCACCCTAAAGCATTAAAAAACAATCTACCGGTCGGCCAGTTTCTGCGGCTCCGCAAGAACTGCAACACACTCAACGAGTTTGAGTCCCAGTCCAAGATACTATCTGACAACCTATCAGTACGACACTCCCCAAAGAAGATCATACGAGAGGCCCACAAGAGAGCGAGGAACAACCATAGAGAGGCCCTCCTAGAGGTCAGAGAAAAATCAGAGTCAGAAACCTTAACCTGTGTCACTACATTCATACCTAACTCTAATAAGATCCAAAAAATCATCAAAAGACACTGGAAGATCCTTGAAATAGGTAGCTTCAGCCCAGGCCCACCCCCGTTGTTTGCATTCAAACGCACACAAAATCTGAGAGATATCTTGGTCCATACTCGACCAAAACCTACAACCCAGAGACAACCCACTCTGTGGTCTTTACCTCCAGTAGAGGGACACTATCCGTGCGGGACCTGCGCAGTGTGTCCCCAGACTTCAGCATCCAAACAGATCGACCTTGGACTGACCAGACCCTGTCTTCAGAAACGCCATACTAACTGCAATACCAAAAACTGTATATACCTCATCACCTGCCCTTGTGCTATGAGGTATGTGGGCATGACAACTCGACCTGTTAAGACCCGCATTGGGGAACACAAAAGTACCATTCGCTGTAGGAAAACCAACACAAAGCTATAGAACCATTGTCTAGAGAAAAACCACCCCCCAGACAGTCTTCGTTGGACCATAATCGAATCAAACCCTAATTGGTCCACCAATACATTATTTAGACAAGAACAACGGTGGGCGGTTTGAATGACGACATACCATGAGTGGAACTGGTGTCCTAATTTCAGATCTAATTAGAATTAATGCGGTCACCTTAGGTCTGATCCTTGTTAGAGACTGTGGGACTCTTAATGTTTCATGTTACATCTTCCCAACACCGATCCCTGTCACCAGAAAAACCTATACCGTTTTTTTATAATAGTAATCATGCTTAGGACTGCAATGGTCACACTTAGTCCATTTGTCAACCAGCAACTACCATCTGATAGGAACCAGCATGAACCTCCCTTCTGCTTACTACAGGGAGAGCACTTGTTCCTGCCACTGGCGTGACACGGCACGTCCTCTATGACCATTTCATGATACAGAGGGCCTAAATATTAATATGATTCCCAGCCAATTCAAGCCCGACACCAACATGGGCTATTAATAGTACTTGTCGATTATGCCCGCCCATGACACACACGAGTACACTGACTTTTCGCATAAAAATTACATTATCCAAAGAAAATCCCTCAGCCAGTCTGGCGATATACTGCCTACTCGCCATTTTTAAGAATTTGTTGCAGTTCACCACTTTTACGTGTTGTAGCTTTTTAGCCCTACATATATATACTGCTTGATCCAAGTTTATCTATCCTCCTCCATCATGGCCGCCACTGTTACCCGCTACTTCTCCCGACGTTACTTACGTAATGGGACACGCCCACACCGTCACTGCCGGTTTCAGGAAGTCTCCCGGCTATAACTAGACAGCTGTTCTTTCCACCCGCTACCGGCGATCCTGATCGGTAGGGCAGGTAAACAGGCTGCCAAGAGAGGGGTACACAGTAAGTATGCACCGGCTGCTCCTGTCCACGCACACAGGTAAATTCACCACGCTTTTGGTTACGTACTTACGGGCTAACGGAGTCACCTTCCCTCTCTTGCATTTTGTAGCTTTTGCCTCTTCTCAACCGAAGCACTCGCCGGCGAGGCCTATCCTTACTTACAGAGGGGTAGGCGTTATCTCATCTGCCACGATATCTCACTCAGTTTCGTATTATATGCTCTGTACCAGTACCGTTATTCACTTTGTCACTGTGTTGCATTGAGCTACCTCACCAGCCATCACTGGAGAATTTTTATATATATATATAATTTTTACATTTACGAACAGCCACCATCACCTTTGCATGTAATGGCGGTACTTTGACAGAGACTTCAGTCCCCATGATTTCTCTGCCATTAGCCCACGTACCGTTTTGAGCATACATTTGCTGAGGGATTATATAGATCACACCGCTCTCAGCATATGGTAAAGGTCAACCACCACTGCATCAACATTGCTGAAAATTGTTTATTAAACTCTGCCATACAGCCTGCTTGTCCATTAATGATACATACATGTTATCACATGTCACCATTATATCACTGTTACATGGTGACACTACTGCCCGTGGGAATATGCTTCCACACTGGCCGCAACTACGTTCAGACTACTGCTACTCACATAAGTGCCTGATCACAAACACTAAGGCATGTTACATTGAGCATGCTCTGCAGGTCTATGTGGCTTTGATCCACTACTACGGCATCCGAATTCTTATATGTATGATCATATTGAATGCTTCTTTATGTTTTGTACTTTTGTCTGTTTCTTTTCTGTGTGTCTACCAGGTTGGGATAACGAGAATACGGAAAACACGTGCCTCCTAGCGCTAAGGCGCACTTGACCTTATTATAGGTATGGTGGAAGTACAAGGTGTCTTTCCCTGACTCCCACGATTTTATATTGTTTTTTCACGGTCCTGACGAAGCGCACTGGAATCCAATAGGGACCCGCCGGATGCGCGAAACATGTTGACCCCACTGCACTTTCACACTACTTTCACAGACTGAGAGCAGCGGGAGCATACCTATCCCTCCTACATATTTGTTTTTAGGATAGGCTCCAGTCCCTTGCTTTTTAACTTACCTTCCGGACCCTTGAATAAAATTGTGTTCGGGTCTCGGTTAGGTAATTTTATCCCCACACACACACGTTTTCACTAGGCCCACACACCCGCATGCACAATTGCGGCACCTCCTACAAAAGATCTCCGACAAAGAGCCCTCTCGCGGGGCCCGTGGGGGACATCAGCACCACCCCCACGAGGAGCTAAGCCCAATGATGAAGCAGGACACCCGCAAGGGTGTGTGAGGGCACTAATTTCAAAAGGAGGAATTCCCCTACCTTTATTTACATCCCACCGGTTCTACCTCTGGAGACACCACATCTCAACTAGAATTAGTTGCAGAGTTCTTCTCTTTTTAGGAACAGCTACCATCCATTGTGTTTACATTTCTTGACCAACATTGCCATCTGAGGAAGTGAAGTCACATGATTTGGCTCCTGATGACAGACCATTCCATGTTTTTATGCAAAGAATCTCTGACTAAAATTCAAGCCGCAGTCAGTTAATAAATAATGATTGATGATTAACACTAAATCGAGCAATAGTAACTCCAGCTTTTACAGCATTTTGAGATGACAGACGTGTGGTAGGAAGTCCTACATAAGAAGGTTGTAGTTATTGTAAAAGGTGGTTATTGTAAAAGGCACAAAGGCACAAATTACCTTGTGACAGGACTCACCAGTTGTGATGGCCATTTACTCAGTTAAGATCTGCTCGTCTGTCAACAATTTGATGTGTTTTGAGTGGCTCAAGGCAGGGCATCTCAGCTTCGGGTGCCTCAGGCTCCTGTGGAAGCTCCACTGGGGGAAGCAGGTATATGTTGCTAGCTATGGCAGCCCCTACAGTGCTGATGAACCAGCAGTCTCAAGCACATTTGTTCTCAGATCATGATGGCCATATATCACTCTAAGATGACGCTGACAAAGTGGTAAGACTGACAATGGAACATGTGCTTCAGGATTTTAGCAGATACCTTTGTGATTCACTTTTTCTGGGCAACACTGCTAGTTGCATGGGTTCTCAGTGCTTGAGTAGTTTACACCTAACTTCAATCCCACTCATTTGTTGGGTTGCTCCCATTTGGTTTATTATGTTTTTGTGTGGCTTCTCTCTCAGATCTCCTGAGTATGACCCTACAGCCTGCTGTGTATAAACCACTTTACCAGTCGTATAAGCAGAATCCTATCTGAATGTCTGGCCAAGCAGTTGTGCTCCTACTCTACTCATAGGTGAGTCCTGTCTGAAGGTCTTGTCAAGCAGTCGTGTTCTTACTCGACTATAAGCCGCACCCTGTCTGAACCTTTGGTCAAGCAGTTATGTTCCTTCTTGACTATAAGTTGAACCCTGTCTGAACATCTGATCAAGCAGTTATATTCCAGAGGTCTGGTGTGTCCTGCCCGTATCTTTATTCCTGTGTCTTCTCCATTCTCTCTATGTATGCACTGTGTGGTGCCATGCATTAACAGCTACTTCCTTCCTTAGGATTGTCCTTGTGGCAGCCAGTTCCTTCAAGGTGATCCTGCTTTTCAGTGTTTTTCCCACTCCTTCCTTTAATTCTTTATTTCCCCAATTGTCTTTAGTGATGACTGGTCCTTGGTTCTCCTCTTAGTGAGTGGGATGGATGCTTTCAGATTGGGCACGATTGCTACACGTAGACTGACAATCCTGACACCATCTATCTAAAGTATCAAAAGTTATTGAAATACAAATGTGTATCATATCGGTAGGCTTATTGGCTATATCGGAGGTGTTGTAAAGAAGCACACAGGGTTGGAAGTGATTTTTAGGGAATCATGGGGAGTTTTATCCAAAGACTGGTGTATCAGTTACAAGAAGAAAGACTGCTGTATCCCGACAGTGTAATATAACCCACCACAAAAACAACAAATCAGAGCATTTCTGGGGCTTTATATAGCATGTGATGTCGATCCATGGCTGAAAGAAAATTTAATTTGCATATTTTGCTATCAGTTTTAGGTTACATAGGAAGTATACACTAATGACCTTATTTTATAGTTTTGTGGTCCACTGTCTTACAAGGGTGTTATAGTCAATAGCACACAAAATACAGAGGATGGGAAATATACCACGGTTCGACAGAGTACCACATCCACCAAACTCTTAAACAATCTTTTACGTGGCAATTGTATTGTGAGTTAATCATATTCAAGTGATTGTGAAACCAGGGCGGCCGAGTTGTTATTTTCAGTAAAGTATTTATTAGAATAAAAAGATTTGACATCACAATCACACATAACAATGAACAATTCACAAAACGAAAATAAAAAAAAAGTTGCAGATACTTAAAACAGCCAGCAATTTCTAGCAAAAAGTTGATCCAACAGGCGGTCATGGTTCAACCTATGAACTAATGTCTACGGACAGACAAGGAACAAATACCGCGTTCCTCTCAGCCTGGCGTTTGCCAACCCTTGACAAACAGACAAATGATATTGCCGCGTACTGAAGCTGTTCTGTTTTCACTGTTGAACATGTGGTTCTACAGAGATACGGTTCGTTGTTGGCTAGCAGGCGAATGGTGACCTCGTCGTTGGTGGCCTTGGGAGTGGGGTGGGTCTCTGTGGGTGCGTGGTCCTCTCAGATAACATGTGCCTTGTCATACTACGTGCTCTCTGTACACACCCATTTTACAACTTTGCTCACAAGCATGTTCAGGATTGTTGAACCTAGCATAAGACAAAACGTGGCACAAACAGGACAACACAACAATGTAATAACACAAGATAAGAACACAGTATTCGAAGCAAGTCACATACCGCATACTATAATAAACAACTTAAACCGACATATTAACGTAAAATAAATTAATATACCACAACAAAACCCCTATCCCAGCATAAACCAAAACGTGACACAACAGAACACAATAACAGTACCAAGTGGCATAACAAATATTATAATAAAATAACATATTTACATAAAAATATAAGATACTGTAACGTAGCGTGACGCAACACAGCACAATGGCATGAACACAGCATGCACATCCGTCTTTAGCTCTAAAGTACATTACAAACATTTCTATGTGCACGTGAGTTGAGGCTGGCAGTCTTTTCTGCTAAAGCTGCATTGTTCGTATGACGAGCATTTTCTAGCCAAATTAGGGCATGCACTGTGAAGAAGTATTTTTGTGAGTCTGAATTCAAGTAAAATACACATAGAATAGGCCTCTGAGCCGCGGAGCGGAGGGTGTGCGTGTACTGTTCCAGTCAGTCCTTGTGAGGGTCGCTGTGCTCTGTTGTTCCGTACCTGGTATTGTTCGCATTGTTATTTTCTGAGCTCCTCTGAGAACAAACCTGGGAAGGCACGTGATCCGACGGAGCCTGTTTGGCAGTACCGCAGGTACAAAGGAGCGCTTTCCTTTTGCTCGGGGAACATGTTTGTTCTTTCGTTTTATACCTCTTTTAGGCCGATATAATTGCGGGGATAGTCGCATTTTAATTGAAGGTTACAGGAGTGAACGAGTCCTTAATCTCTCTATCATTAGTAATATTGCAGAGTGCTGTAATGCTCTGACTGCGCTGAAGGGCGAGTGAGTGTATGTGTGTGTGTTGGGGGTGGGGGGCAGGAGCTCCGGGGACTGGGATCTCCAGCGCTAGTCTAAGACCACGGAGGAAAATAAAGGGCCAAGAATCGGTGCTGACCTGAATACTGCAAAAGGGAGCTGTCCAAAAGGACTTCTGTTAATTAAATGACACTATCCCTCGTCTGTCCTCCTTCTTGCACCCCGAAACCTACCCAGGATGCTTGTTTCCGGTCCAGGGAAGACATGGCTTGGCAGTTCGGGCTGGACTGTTCCCATGAGGCACAGGGTCACGACTGATTCGCATATAGCTATGTCTGAACTGGGGTGGCAAAGTGAGCTAAAGAACGATGATGGATTCAACCCAGATCTGTGACTGGGAGTGAGTGTCTGAAAAGTTTCAGCGCTCCGTCCATCATCTCCTTGTGTTTGCCTCCTTCTTATAGTTCTCACTCTGTGAGGATATTACTCCTAAGCAGAAATTGACAGGCACAATTATATGCTGCTTCAAAACCAAACTATATTTACAACAATTATCTCATTACCGTGTTTATATCAGAAAAAAACAAATGTGTCACTATGTTTGGCTCACATATCCAATTCATAATGAGAAAGAGAAGTGTTAGAGTTCAAGCAGTAGCAGCTTTACAAATTTCCTGTATCGAAACACCACCTGCTTTCGCCCAGGGTGCTGCTGCTGCTCTGATTGGCTCTGATTGGCCTGGATTGCTATCCATCACAATAGCAGGTAGATCTGAATCCACTGAAGCACAAGATTGAGAAATCGCAAGTTTAATCCAACTGCTATCAGTAGCTGTTGATGCTTTTCCCCTTTGCATGCTAGTCCATTTGAAACAAAAAATGATTTAGAGGATCTACATTCTTTAGTTTTCTTTAAATAGACAAAACAGCATTTTTTACATCTAAAGGTTGTCAGTAGTTTGACAAACAGGAAGAATAATCTCTTGGGTAGAATGAAAAAGATAATGGGCTTTTGGTGTAAACATAGGGTCCAGCTGGAGGTCAACTTTATTTGGAAAAAAATCAGATAAGAGTATGAAATCATCAAGGATTTCAACTCGCCTAGCCTCTTTGCCTAAGTAATAACAACTAGGAAACCAACTTTGGCAGAGGCCCAAGAAATATCTGCCTGCTCTAAAGGCTCAAATAGCTCTTCTTTATGTAGCCCTTCTAAAACTGTTGAGAGATCCTAAGATGGAACTGGAGGAGATACTGTTGTTTTAGATCCTTTCAGAAACCCTTTAGAAGCACCTAACCAAGGGAAGATCTGGTAATAAATCATATCCTGAGTCTCTGAAAGAGCTTATCGCTGCCCACTGGGAAGCTAGGATGGAAGAGGCTAGACCATTAGTGAGCCTGTCCCTTAAGAAATCTATAATTAGTCAGGTAGAACTGGATCTAGATTAAGGGCTGTGCACCAAGAGCATCACATCTTCCAATGCTTAGCATAAGCTTCAAGAGTGGAGTTTTACATCACAGTCTGTATATCACAAGATACTTCTCCTAGACATTGCAACCCAGCCCTTTCAACCTCCAAGCATCAGTCTCATCTAACATATCTGAGTAGGTGGCAAGATTGGAAATTGAAGTGGACTTGGAATATAATGGACGAGGGAGAGAAGGATGAGTTGCTAACTGAGTCAGAAAGGGGAGCCACAGCCTTCTTGGCTGAAAATGCTTCCATTTCTAACGATAATGGCATTACTCCTAGTCCTACTCCCTCGCCTTCCTTCAGTACAATTGAGGCCTCGCCTCTCACCCAGACCCACCCCAGCATAAAAACTCTGCCCGCCCCCACCTCCACCTGTACGTAAACAAGCCGAGCTAGCACTCAGATGAACCGCACCGGGAGGGAGGGTGCTTGAAGGAAGGCGAGGGAGTAGGACTAGGAGTAATGCCATTATCGTTAGAAATGGAAGCATTACCTCCCGTCCCTCCCTCGCCTTCCTTCAGTACAATTGAGGACATAGCAAGCAGAAGAAAACAGAGACGGACAGCTGAGTGCGAGAGAACACCAAAACAGAAACAGTGCCCCAAGCACAGCAGATCAACATCCCAGGAACCCAGCGGCCCAGAACAGCAGACAAACGTTCTAGACCCGCAAACGGACAGCGACAGTCAAACGGAGAGGGAGAAGACCAGGTCGCAGTCCAACAGATCCCACAGAGGAGCCCACCCGACAGGACACCACAACCGGCAGGGACCACAGCAAAGCACGCCGGACATCAAGCAACGCAGCCACCGAAGCCGCCAAACAGCGAGAGGAACACCCCCGAACCCCCATAGGAGGAACCACCCCCAAAAGACGGACAGTCAGCAAGACCGGGGACCAAAGCCAACGACCCAACAGAGCAGAGGAAGGCCAAACAACCACCGCAACCGGATCAAAGCAAAACAAAAACCCACAGCCGATCCAACACCCCCAAGCGCCGCGCAGAGGGGATGGCAACCAAAAAACAAGGCCCAAAAGACAAGAGCCGCAACCCGAGACCCCCAAGGGGACCAAAGGGAGGACAGCCAATACCAGCAGCCAAGACCCCGAAGGGAAGGACCAGACAGGGCGAGGGTGCAACAGACCCCCGCCAACCCGCAAGAATGCCAGGAGCATCAAGAAGCCAGAGAGCCGCCCACAGCACCCGCAGAGGAGACACCGACAAACCCAGAAGAGCCCCACCCGGAAGGAATCGCCACGCCAAACATAGGCCAGCCACCGTGGGAACAACACCCAGAGCAGAACACCAGGCCGAAAAGGTCCGCCCATGCCAAGCACAGGACAGCAGAGAGGAGGACCGACGGGAAGGCAGCCAAGCAACCGCCAAACGGTCAGGAACCCCCAACCCAGCAAAGCCCAGCCGCACCACCACCAGGCAGCAGGCGAAACCCCCGCACAGAACCCAGGGGAAGGGCCGGAAACATCAAAGAGAACGGAACCACCGGAAGGACCTACTCCCAAACGCAACAGAAGTCGGACAGGAGAGGAGACCAAGGCACCCCAGGTCAACGGGGAGCAACCAACAACCCCCGAGCACAGAGCCACCTGACCAGAACCAGAAAGTCCCGGAGCAGCGGAAAAAGGGGGGGGGGAAGGCACCTAGAAGACCCAGAGGCACAGGAGAGGGAAGGCCAACGACCCCCCCCGAGCCCCGGGACCCCAGCCCAGAGACCAGAACCGGGCCACCAAGGCCCTCCCCGGATCCGCAACAGGACCACCACAGGGAGGCCCCAACGACCCACCAACAGGCTGGCCACACGGGGAAGAAGAGAGAAATCGTGGGAAGAAGGAAGGACCCAGCACAACAGATCCGCCAGCCCAGAGGCCACTCGCCGAAGGGAGAGAGCCGACACCTAGCTTGCTGGGTGTGTGAGGGCCCTAGTTCCAACAGGAGGAATTCCCCTTATCCTCCTCTTTATCTGTAGTATATATACTCTTTAATATTCTTACTCTTTGAGTGATTAATATATCATACAGGAACTACGTACTCTTTTTTGTAAACTGGTTGTAGGGCATGTACGTTGGACCTCCCCAAGCCCTCTCTGTCCCTCTTATTTTGTTAGAGAGCCGACAGCCCCAGCACCCAGACCGGAGCCAGAGAAACAGGACGCTGGCAAACAAGGAACAAGGACCAGAACCTGGACCCACCCAGAGGGCGGAAAGAGGACCACACCCCCAGAACGCCAGACCGAACCAACACCCCAGGGGCCCTGCAGAGAGCCTCGAAAGAGCACCAGGGCAAGCCCCCAACATCCGCCAGCAGGAGGAACTCCGGGAGACCAGCAGGGACCAGCACCCCTGAACCCGAACAGACCCCAGCCAACCCCGCACCCGGACAGGCCGGCGGCCAAAGTAACCACAAGCTGAGCCGGAGGAGGCAGCAAACAGCCAGCCAGAAAGTGACGGCGGGAGAGCCATCAGGATAGCTCCCCCCCCGGACACAAACCGACATGGGCAGCGGGGACAAAAGACCCCGGAGACCAACCCAACAGGAACCAGACGGTCAGGCGGAGAAGAAGAAAACGAGCCCCGGGAACCGGAAAACACCCCAGAAGCCAGGAGCCCCCGCCCCTGTAGCCACAGGACCGCCGGAGGAGCCCCCGGGACAACAAGGCCTGAGCCAGCGAAGGAAGAGAGACCAGGTGCAGGCAGGACAAGGGAACATGGCCACGCAAAGGCCGAAAACGAGCCTCAATGAACACCAAGCCCCGAGAGGGGACCAGAGAAGACACACCCCAGGCCACCAACAAACCCGATCCTCAGAAGAACCACCAAGGTCCCCCGAACAGACCGAGCAAAAAAGACACTCCGGCCGCACACAGCAAGAGGCCGACCGACAGAGAAGGACGAAGGAAAAAACCCCGCACGAAGGAGAGCCACGAGAGGCACCAGGACCTGCGGGAAGACCCAGGGCGAGGGCCGGAGGCCGAAGGGAAGGACGCATAACCGAAATGGGCGTCACCCACAGAGAACCGCAGAAAAGAAGCGGCGACTGGGAAGCGGAGAGAGGCGTCCCCGAGACCAACGGCACGCCAAAAGATGCCAGGCAGAACCAGAGGAACGACGGCCGAAAGGGCCACCACACAGAAGGGAAGGGGCCGAACCCAGGAGCAGACCCACAGGAGAGCCAGGACAGGCCGAAGCCGCCGGACACGCCTAACCCCAGAAACAGAACGGAGAGGGCCCCAGGCCCCGGCTCCTCGACAGGAACCCAGCAGACCGACCACAAGGCAAGCAAACAGGACACCCCGACCAGCAGAGCCACCCCGCGGGGACCGGAGACAGGCAGTGGAGTCATCCGAACCCCCGAATCCGGAGGAACCTGCACCAAGACGACCCCGTACTCATGAACCAAAGTACACAGGACCCAGCCACCAGAAACGGGCCGCCGCCACCGAGGAAGAAAAGGCCGAAGATGACCACCCACCTTAGGGAACCGTCCAGACAGCAGCGACAGGGACCCAGCCGGGCAGGGTCCTCAGGCGAGGAGGCAGGGAGCCAGGGCGAAAAACAGGCCAAAACCAAGGAGGAGTCACCCACATCGGGGACAAATGAGAGGCCCCAGGACAAGGCACCCCAGAAAGGCAGGACGCCCCACACAAGGAAAGGCACGCAGAAGCCCCAAGGCGGCCAGAAGGACAGAGGACCTGCAGCCCACAGCACCGAATAGTCCCAGGTAGCCACCCATCCAGGCACAAACCAGGCCCGACCCCGCCGAACTACAGAGAGCCGACAAGAGCAGGAGCGTACCAGGCGCTATGGCCGGAGGCCCTAACAGCCGCCGCCAAAGCCACGAAACCCCACACCAAGGAGGGCGCAGAAGAAGCAGAGAACAGGCCAGCGCCACAGCACCAGCCAAGCAGAACAGCCGACCCGTCAAGCAGTGCGGCCAGGACAGAGTCCAACAGCCCAATGGGAGGAAAGGGGCGAACACCCCCAACAAGCAAAGCCGCCGGAGGAAGCAAGGGACCCGCAGCACCGCAGGAAAAAACCCACCAATGCAAAAGAGGGCGCAAAGGAACCTGAAACCAATCAGGACCAACACAGCACAGAAGGAATGCTTAGGGCTGAGGGAAAGAGATTGCACACAGCAGGTACCGCAGGCAACCGACAATCAACCGGCAGCCGGGCGGTCCACAGTGGACAAAGTAGCAAGTACAAAGCACACAAAAGTGGAAACAGCATGAAATACATCAAGCACGGGCAACGCACGCCACTCCCACAGCACCATTCCCCACACCGGGACCGAAGGGCAAGCTCAACCAGGAGGGCCGGGAACACCAAGGAAAGAATCCCACAGGTCCCGCCCAGCAGGTAAGAGGAAAACCCTGCCGACCAGCACAGGAGCCCAAGCGACCCACCACACCCCCCGGAGCCAAAGGCAACGCCAGAGGCGGGAGAAGGCCCAATACCCCAGGATCCAGACGGAAACCAGCCGCCCACAGGACCCGCCGGATGAGGACGGGACGGACCAGAAGGCATCGGCCGAGCCCGTAAGCACCGGACAGAGCAGCCTCAATCAAGTCCTGCACCATCCACAGACATGAGAGGCACTACACCCCCGCGGAGCCCATTAGTCCAGGGCGCCCCAGGGGGACCGGAGACCAAGCAGCAGAGGAAGAGGACAGCAGAATGCCCCCAACAACCATATGCGACCCAGGGCAGCAAGTGGAAAAACAGCCCCCTGCAGCCCCAAGACAAGGCAGACAGAAGACCATGCCCGTCAAGGGAAACATCAGAAAAAGGAATAAACAACCGGGTCAAAAACCCGGCCTACCAGGCCTCCGTGATGTGTGCAGTCCGGGAGCAGAGGCATCCAAGCAGGCCCGACCCGGAAACACAGCCCCAGCCACAGGAGGACCGCCCAACAACGCTGCGGCGACCTGAGCCACCGCTCCGCCCCCATACCACGAGGGAGACGAGGAGAGGAGGCACTGCCGGGAGAACGCTGCTGAGGGCACCGCCGTCGCAGAGAACAAACACGAAGACTCCCCGGCACCGCCACAGGGAGGAACTGAAGGTAGGTCTCACTAGGGAGACAGAAAAAACAGGTGGAGGTGGGGGCGGGCAGAGTTTTTATGCTGGGGGTGGGTCTGGGTGGGAGGTGGGGCCTCAATTGTACTGAAGGAAGGCGAGGGAGGGACGGGAGGTAATGAGCTATACGGATTACCATTATCGATTCCCTCTGAATCCTCTGGAGGAGGGGAAATGGAGGGGACGCGTCCAGCAACTACTGAGGCCAAGGAAGGGACAGAGCATTGAACCCAGATGCTTCACAGTATAGCCTCTATAGAAATGGGGCAGGAGGGCATTGGCCAAAAATGCAAACAAATCCAGAGTCGGATGGCCAAATATGTCTGTTACCAACTGAAAGGCTTGAAGACAGAGATTAGATTAGATTAGATTAGAATACTTGTAGAGCGCATGGCTGCCTCGGCAATGAGGCGTCCCAGCGCTGAGCAAGACGGAGAGAGGCGGAGGAGAGATTAGGGATGAGGGAAAAGCCATGTCTCCACAATTGAAAAAAGGAATATTCTGATTCAGACTGTCTGCCTGTAAATTGACTATTCTTTGAATGTACAGTGCTCGATTTGAGAGGAGATTCTTTTCTGCCCAAGACAGAATGTTGCTGGCTAACGTTGGAGACTTTGTACCCCCTTGGCAATTTATATACCATTTTGCACCTTGATGGTCCATCCTGACTAGAACCAGTTTCCCAGACAGGCAAGCTGAAAAACCTTCTAGAGCTCTCCCAGTCACTGCCAGCTCCCTGGAACTGGACGAGTTGAGGGATTCCACCTTGGACCAACTTCACGCTCCTGGTCTCCCAGTGTGACTTCTGCTGTCAACTGTTGTTAATACTAATGCGAGTGGTTCTATCATAGGTACTCCTTTCTTCAGATTCTGAGGACACAACCACCACTGGCGAAGGTGAATCAATTAAGGACATACTAAGTGACATGATTGATACTGGAATCTTCCTCTTGTAATTTGATGATGCTGGAGACCAGTGTGCCAGGAAATATTGCACTATACTCCAAAGATCAAAGTGAGCCCAAGGTACCACTGCTGTGCAGGCTGATATCATCTCTCTGCCATTCGTGGTCTGTGGCTGAAGTCTTTCCTAACAGAACACAAAGAAGCAATTGTAGATTCTCTTCCCTCTCATGTGGCAAGAAGACATTTGCTTCCTCTGAGTTGAACAGTACCCTTATAAATTTCGTTTGCTGAGTTGCTGTTAGCTGTGACTTTTCTTCGTTCAATTAGAAGCCGAGAGGCTAAAGTTTCTTGCATATCATCTTGGCATCTTGTTGAGCCCTAGAAAAAGAAAATGCTCCAATTGACTAATCATCTAAATATGGATAAATATTCACACTTTGTGAGTGAAAACGTGCCACCACTGGGCTAGAACCTTTGTGAAGGGTCTGGGTGAACATGCCATGCCATATGGAAGCACTTTGAACTGAAAATGTTCATCTTCTACCGCCAAACGAAGAAACCGTTTTCAAACCTGATAAATGGGGACATAAAAAAAGGCGTACTGAAGATCTAACATCACTAGGGAATTTCCTTGTGCAATCAGCGAAAATATTTGTTGAAAAGAAACCATCTTGGATGCTATGTGTTTGACATATTTGTTTAGGGTTTTCAAATGTAAAGCTGGATTGCACTTCCCTCCTGGTTTCAGCACTGAAACTCGAATGGAGTAAAACCATGATTTCTCTCTGTCTGTATAAATGGAATTATCGCCCCTTTCTTTAAAAGTGCTTGCATTCCGTGCAATATCGATTGCTTCTTTATCAGTTCCTTTGGGATCGAGGTTTGGTTTTTATGTAAAAGGGTATCTGTAGGTGAGACACAAACTCTATTTTGTAGCCATTCTGCAAAATGTCCAGAACTCATTTGTTGGAAACCAGTTTGTGCCAACAACTGAAATAATGGCATATTCTTCCGCCCACCATATGTAGTTTGTTGTCATTTATTCTATTGCTGCTGTTGTTAAGATTGCAACACTTGTGATTGTGCCCAGCCTCGTATGGGTTGATTGCTGTGGAACGCTTGAGTGTAGGGCTTTAGAGCAAAGGACTTCTTCGCATTAAATGGTCTAAATGGTTTTTCTCCTTTGCTACTTTTTTACCAAATCACCCAGCTTGGATGTGAAAAAGCTTATTTCCAGTGAACAGTAGGCAAAGAATCTGTGCTTTTCCATTTTCCATTATTTTAAGCACAAGTGTTGGCTGGCCATAATAGAAGCCTCTGTCGATGTTGCTGAGGACCATAAGAAATCAGACACATCAGACAAAAATTGAGCCAAGTTTTCAATATTTGCCAGACCCTCTGTTGTATCCTTATTGTCCAGCAAACAATCAAATGGCAGCTGGAAATCTTTTAATAAAGTGTTTGAAGCATATGTGGCTGCTCAAAGAGCAAAGTTCAAGGCTGCATAGGACCTTTTAAGGGAGGCCACCACCTTTTTGTCAATGGCACCTGATAATGATGCTGCTTCTAAAGCCCAAGAGGCTGGTGAAGACATGCTGGCCAAGATGGTATTGATTTTTGGAATTGGAGGACATTTCCCACCAAATGTTTCCAACAGTTACATTTTTGAAAGAACACATGGGAAATTTGTGTTGTCTATGTCCTTCCACTCTTTTAAGTACATCCCCTCAATGACCTCATGGATTGGAAGATCATCTGCTGTGGGGTTTAATATTCAGCAAAAAATTAATCAGTTTGAACTTTTTTTGTTGTTGAAACCTTCACATCTCTTGTATTTGCTTAAGAATATCCTGAAGTTGTGCCCCTTGCACGCGTCCCCCCTTTGAAAACCAATCATTTTCATCCTCATGCGCAGTTTTAATTTTTTTAGCCGGTTGTGCTTAAGCCGTGGAGACCCCAGCACTTTCGCCCTAAGTGGAATAGGTATACCTGGACGTGGGTCCCTTGCTCACTGTGCCACTGGATTCAAGCTAGCCTGGCTGATGAGGGGTGATGCCCTGGTCCCAGGATGCTTGTTTCCGGTCCAGGGAGCACCCGGCTTGGCAGTACAGGCTAGACTGTTCCCATGAGGAACAGGGTCAAGGCTGATCTGCATATGGCTGGGTCCAAACTGGGGTGGTGTAGTGAGCAAAAGAACGATGGATTTAACCCAGATCTCTTGACCGGGGGTGAATGTTTGATTCATTCAGCATTCAGTCCATCATTTGTTGCCACAGCACAAACTGTAGAGATGGCATCATGAATCATTGCTTGAAGATCTGCCCTGGACACAGTAATCGATTCATCTCGCAAGGTAAGCTGCCAAGGTACAAAGTTGGCCCTCCATTGTGAACATGCAGTCTTACTAAAGCATCAACTTCCTATTTATAAGTCCTTGACAACTGGATCTCTTCTCCCAGGAAGAAAACCAGCACTGAAACTACCTTGTGTGCACCTATGTTGACATGCACGCTTCTGGGAGCACCACACTATGATGAGACAGGGTCAGAGAGACCCGCTTTTGGCACAATGACCCATTCTTCAGATAGTCCCTGCCCCAGCTATAGCACCTGGTCTGGGATGCATGAGAGATTGTCAGCACCTCTGCAAATAAAATTCAAATACAGACACATACAGTTCTATATTTATCAAGGTTTTGTGTCGCCCTTGTGCCAAGCAGAGGATACAAGGGCGACACAAAACTGAAATGAGATTTAGCAAGCCATGTAAGGCCACCTTGAGTGGCCCTGCGAGGCTTGGTAAATTTAGAGTAAATCAGGGAGCATAAGTCGCTGCCTTGCATCCCTATGCACCAGGGAGGAGTTCCATGGGTGGAGTGTGGGTGTTCCCACACATCCACCCATGGATTTTGGAGCATTCCAAGATTTACCATTAGTGGTAGACCTGGGAATGTGTCAAAATGCCACGCCAGCGGACGGGAAACACACAAAGGCCCTCCTTGCATGTGCTACGGCTTCCTATACAATAATTATCGGGATTTATCAGTTGGGATAATTATCCCTTATTGCGAGTTTTCCCTGCAAAATGGGGCATAACTTGCAATTTTTGGTGCTTGCAGCATCAATATCCACACCTCCTTATATTTTCTGGCATGTTTCCCTTACTAAATATCAGAAGGTTTGACCTTTCGTAATTTATCCAGGACAAATGGATTCACGCAGGGGCTGAAATTATATAAGTTATGCAAATCTTATTGCACCTTGTAAGTACTGGTGCGATAAAATGTGTGTACACTGTTGAATTTCAGCAGTCAAACCTGTCGTCATGCCCAGTAATTATCTGAACATGTATATTTTGGCTGGTGAGCAACACAATCTACATGTTATTTGCAGTTATTGGGGAAATCCTGTAATAAGTGATGTTTATCGTAGCCTTGGTGCATTAAGGCACACTTAGAGAGCTTTCTGTCGACAGCACTATGGGAAGAGGTAGAAATTGTCTAAAAAATGAACCAGAACATTGAAATAGAAAATATTTCAGTGTAGAAAGGACCATGTCAAAAACATAATTCATTTGCATTGCAGAGCATTGCAAGGAAGAGTGGATACAGCTGGTTGCTTCCACATAATTTGTCACCATGCAAACACAGTGTGAGAGGTTCATTGAACTTGGCTGCAGAAACATTTTCCAATACGAGAGTTACATTATTTCATATCAGACTCCAGTGCAATTTCGCGGCTTTCTCTGGTACAAAGACTTTGAAGGGTTGCAAAGAGTGATGCCACAGTAGGCCAGACTCGATGGTCCTCCATCACATCCCTCCAGGTGATATTTTAAATGTTAGCTCATGTTACATATAGCTCTGCACTTCACATGATAAGAGAATGGTATTAACAGGAATTTGGAAGAATGAAAATATATGTTTATTTAATTTCCTAATGTGTACATGCTCCCACAGACAGTGAGTATAAAGAAATCTGTAACATTCAGATTCTAACACGATTTGTAACAAGACAATAATTAAAAACAATCATACGTAATTCAATACGTCTGTTTATCATCCGAGTGAAAGCATTTCTTCAATTATTGGTGAGTTTGTATGTGTGGTTGTGTGACTGTGAGAAAGTCACTGGGTGAATGGAAAAGTGACAGCATGGATAACAGAGTTATTCACTGAGTGCATTGATAATTAACGGATGAGATCTTGAATCCAACAATGATGCATGATTGCAGAATGAACTGGAATGGCACCTAAGGAGAAGAAATAACAAACTCACATACACATAGATACATTGGGCAAGATGTACTATTTACTGCCTGAAAAATACTGGCCACAATTTGCGACAAGTATTTTTACGACAAAAGAAAAGATTAACTTTTGTTTTTGTTTGTTTGAGAATTGACAGTGGCCCTGTATAGACTGCCTAGTCTCTAACAAACTTTTTTTTGTCCCAAGAGAGCCCCTTCCCTTTTGTGAATGTGTTACCCCTCCAACATGGGGTCGGAATTTTTTTATGGTTTATGGCCACTATGTTGGTCCTAAACTATTGATACATATAGACAGAAATCTCTGTTAGGAAGGGATGCCTACAACACATCCTTCCCAAATAGCAATTCCTTATCCATTTCTAAAACAATTTTAGCAGTCGAAAAAAAGTTACTGAATCCTTAAGTGGTTTTAGTACTGTGCAAAATGTATTTTTGTGATCACAAACCCCAAATTGCAGCGTTGTTGACCACAAAAACGCTTTCTGCATCTGGCCACAATGAGTATATACAGTGTAAATGACCACATGCTGTAGACAGAAACGGAACTGGAAACCCACTTAAGACAGATCTGTAACTAATGCAATACTGTTCTCACAGAAGGTGAAACTCTCTTTTTTCAAACAATTTGCAATGATTTATACATGTCTACAAACTAAGCAAAGAACAGCAATTATAAAGCCTGGTAGGTGAAAACAGCAGCACATGATAACTTAAGACGCACAAAATCCCAAAGATTTACAAGAAGGCCAAGGCTGCCAGGAGCAAAAAGGAATTTGCACACCATAAAGACAGTCATTAACTAGTTCTTTCCTTATAGTTGTTAATGTATAAATATCTCAAAATATACTAAATAAATGCATGAAACAACCAGGCTTCAGCAATGTTTGCATGTTTAGCTATGTCAATGAAGAATTGTGGTATACACTAACTTAAAATGGTTGTGGGCTTCAGAGCCCAAACTAGTAACAAGCCTGATGGTGTTACCATCACTGTGATGCAGCTAACACTCCATGCTGCAAAACATTACCTTATACCAGTATATGATAATGCATTCTTAAAATTTGGTGATGTTTCTAACCAAAACATCACTTTGTAAGAGATGATGGCACTGCATTTTTGCAATCCAACAATATTGCAGGACTCCACCTAGTAGTTGCCCCTTGCGCCCTTGAAATACAGCAATGACAGCAGGCCAGAAAACAATACAGATTAACACATTGTGATATTACACCCCTGTTCATCAAGTGATGACTCTGCACTTGACTAAACTTTTGCTAGGGTGAAAGACTGCCCAGCATGCTCTTGCCATTCAATGTGAAAGAAGCAGTAGTGGTAGTGTTCTGGGGGGCACAGACAGTGCAGAGGAGTTGGGATAGAATGGCAGAAGTTTTATGGAAAACACGAGTTGAGAGAAAACACAACAGAATACCCAATAGTGTGCATCAATAGGAAGATAATAAAGACCTTTATTCATATAGAGACACTGCACAATACTGAACCAGCGACATTTGTTCTTTAGTGTTTTATGTGTGAAAGATATCTTGATATTATACAAAACTGGGGAGTGTGGGCAGCAAGGCATCATGTTGGACATGTTCCCTGAGCTTCTGGACGAGCTGCCCATTGGGGAAAACGAGGGTCTGATTCGCTGAGTCTTGCCTGAAAGTGCAGCAGAGGCTCTGTGTGTCTGGAGAAGTTGCAGAGAGTCATGATGCCAGGAGTGTAAATCAAGCCCCTGCAGCCATTGCGGTGCAGGGGAGCTGTTGGACTTGGCCCCTTCTGCAGGGTCATCCCCAAACCCTTTGCCTTCACCTTTCTGTTTTCTGAATGTGTTTTTATTGACTTTTTGGACTCAGCACACTTTACTACTGCTAACCAGTGCTAAAGTGCTTGTTCTCTCTCCCTTAAATATGATGAAATTAACTTACTCCCAATTGGTACATTTAATATACTTGTAAGTCCCTAGTAAAGTGGTACTACATGTAGTCAGGGCCTGTAAACGAAATGCTACTAGTGGGCCTGCAGCACTCATTCTGCCATCCACTTAGGTAGCCTTTTAAACATGTTGCAGACCTGCAATTGCAGCGCGTGGGTGCAGTTTTAAACTGCCATCTTGACCTGACAAGATACACCTCTTTTAATCCAAAGGGAGGGAAACAAGGGCAGTTATTTACTCAGGTCCAGCATACATGCCCAAAATGATATCTCTACAATTATAGTATGCAGTTCCTAATATTAAGAGCAGGTGGTTGTGATCAATCAAGGGCTCCACATGGTGGTGTAGAGCGAGACGTCAGAGGAGAATCTCCTCCTGTAGGAAAAAGACCCTCACACACCCAGCCAGCTAGGTGTCTTGCTTCATCATCGGGTCTGCTCCTTATCGGGTTGGCGCTGCAATACCCGATCGGCACCCGAGATGGGGCCTTCTTGGCGGAGATCTTTATTCCTTATGCCGTAGGGTGTAGTGCGTGTGAGGGCCCTAGAACAGTGTAGGTGATAATGATGTGTAAGTAAGTGTGATTTAAAATAGGAAGTGGTGGTCCACTCAAAACAATTTTAATGAAGTGTGGCCATCACCCTAATTAAAACCAAAAATGAAAAAGAAAACGCGTATCTTCACTCTAAAGTTGTGAGGTTATACGCTTATGACATGGGTCAACATGTTTCTTGCCCTTATTCCAAGTAGATGGCAATTCCTCAGGACCAAAATAGGATCTACCTACACTTTTCGGTGGTGGTCAATAACTACATTAAGTGAGGTAATAACCACTCATACAGCACCCTAAAAAGTGATACCTGTAGATCTAAAAACAACCTGCAATAAAACAGAATAACAAACATTAATTATTCATGTAAGAATATTCTGGTAATTAAAGGAACCTGTGCCCTAATCAATATCCAAGGTGCAGCAACCGCATGCCGAACGCGGGTGACTGATGGCATGCGTAAAGTCTGAGCTAAAAGTGGTGAGGAAGATATAACAACACATTAAAAAATGGCACCTGAGGAATTGCCATCTACTTGGAATAAGGACAAGAAACATGTTGACCCATGTCATAAGCGTATAACCTCACAACTTTAGAGTGAAGATACGCGTTTTCTTTTTTCATTTTTGGTTTTAATTAGGGTGATGGCCACACTTCATTAAAATTGTTTTGAGTGGACCACCACTTCCTATTTTAAATCACACTTACTTACACATCATTATCACCTACACTGTTCTAGGGCCCTCACACGCACTACACCCTACGGCATAAGGAATAAAGATCTCCGCCAAGAAGGCCCCATCTCGGGTGCCGATCGGGTATTGCAGCGCCAACCCGATAAGGAGCAGACCCGATGATGAAGCAATTCACCTAGCTGGCTGGGTGTGTGAGGGTCTTTTTCCTACAGGAGGAGATTCTCCTCCTGACGTCTCGCTCTACACCACCATGTGGAGCCCTTGATTGATCACAACCACCTGCTCTTAATATTAGGAACTGCATACTATAATTGTAGAGATATCATTTTGGGCATGTATGCTGGACCTGAGTAAATAACTGCCCTTGTTTCCCTCCCTTTGGATTAACTGATTGCACGGGCTTTTGCCCGCGGGAATATAATTAGTAGGTTACCAGGAAGTTACGATTGGTTCTCCTGGCCCAAACTATAAGATAGGGAGTTTTTCTACTCTCCATCTTTACTCTGATTAACCCCACTAGGACCTCCGACAAGTAGTATGGAGGACTATCAGGGATTGAGCTTTGGTGATGAAGCTGCAGCTGAGATATTGAGAGCACCGTCACTTTTGGGGCCGGATGGTAGTACCGCCTCCGGCAGCCAGTCAGAAGATTGGACTTCGTTAACTAACATGAAACATGAATGGCTGAAGGTGACTCTGCATGGTGCGATGATGACAGAGTACCTTAGGGCTAATATAGCCCCAAACGGCTTGATTGTTAATAATTTCCCACGTCTATTTTTGGAGGATCCTGTCTTTAAGAAAGAATGGTCCCTAGTAGCATGGAAGTGCACTAGGGACTGGTTGATCCTTATAATCAATACGGCTAAGAGAATTGCAGACACCCTGCTGATAAGAATACAAACAGCAGAAGGCGCGATTAAGGTCATTGTCCAAACAGCTGCATATAAGAGCAAGCTAGCAGAGATCAATGCAGAGATTGCAGAGAATAGGGAATACTTAATGAAACAGAAGATTTCAAAACTCCAAAAAGATATCCAGAAATTCTCTACTGAGAAGATCTACCCCTATCTCAAGGCAGACTATACTGCAACAGCTACTAGTTACTCTTCTGATGAAGGTTCCAACTCATCACGTAGGGGTTCTTCATCTAACAGTGATTCCAGCACTGGGAGCTGGAATAACAGGAAAACAAGAGCTTTCCAACAGCCTATGTATCCTCCTTTCCACATACCACCGTATCAGGGACCTCCATACTGGCAATACCCAATGTACCAACAAGGCCCTCAGCCTTTTTTCCAACATGGGGCTGAGCCACCTTTTTTAGACAGAGGCTGGGGCAGAGGAAGAGGGCGCAGAAGAGGTCAAAAAGAGTACAATGGCAGGATTTGCCAGAACAGTCAATACGAGCAGTAGAGACCAGGAGTCAGACAAGGGGAAGAGACATTGATTATTAATCTCTCACCCAGAGCCCTTTCACCGATTGAGGTAAAGGTTCTCCAAAAGGTCTGGGGTATGTCCCCACACCTCGAAATGATAAATTTCGTGACATTTGTGAAATACAAGGTTTTTTTTCGCAAAATCCGCCTACAAGCCTTTTTTCAAGACCAACCGCCACAACCAACGGGCGATTCTGGTTTGCACAAACCATCTACTTTTACACCTAATAGTAGCATGATTCCCAACGAGGTGTTAACATTTGAGCAAGCAGTGTTAAAAGATCTGAACAGAACATCTACCCCTGCTCCGTATCACAACTTGTCTTCCAATGAAACCACTGCCATCTTAGACCTGGCGAATGATGTGAACATCATAATCAAACAGGCTGATAAAGGTGGGGCTACGGTGATCATGTCCACAGTGGACTACGACAATGAATGTCGCAGACAACTAAGTGATAGGGTATACTACACTCCTATTAGGGAAGACCCTACGCCCAGGCTGAGTAGAATCATATCCTCTATGGTCTTTTCTGCCGAAACAGAGGGTTGGATTACAAAGAAGGAAGCAGAATTCCTAATAACGAAGGATCCCAAGACCCCCTATTTTTACTGCTTACCCAAGATCCACAAGGGGATCACCCCGGTTCCTGGACGTCCCATTGTGTCAGGGATCGGGTCCATCTTGGAACCCCTCTCTAAGTTCGTGGACCATTTCATGCAACCACTGGTAAGAGCAACCCCCTCTTTCATCAGGGACACCACAGACGTCTTAAGTCTAATCGAGGGGGCCCAACATCCAGAAGAAGTAGATCTCTTGGTCACCCTGGATGTTGAGGCCCTCTATACTAATATTCCTCAAAGGGCAACCCTTGATGTAATTGAAGATGCTCTTAGCCACAGTGAGTGGGACTCACCAACCCCAGTGGCCTTCGTACTGGATTGTGCCACTTTAGCACTTACAGAAAATTACTTTGAATATGATACCCAGCTTTACCATCAGACGCAGGGCACTTCGATGGGCAGCACATTCGCGCCTAGTCTGGCATGTATGTACATGGCAGCGTTCGAGGAGAGGGAGATCCACAACCCTAGGAATCCGTATGTCACCAATGTGTTATTGTGGAAGCGATTCATTGATGATATTCTGATCCTATGGAAAGGAGAACGCACCAAATGCGATGAATTCTGCATTTGGATTAAAACATTGAACCCCTTTTTGAAATTCACTAACATCATTTCAGAAACGGAGATCCCATTTCTTGACCTGTTGATTAAACTAGAGAGTGACAAGATTTCTACCACTCTTTATCGCAAACCAACCAACAGGAATAGTCTCCTACTTTTTAGTAGTCATCACCCAAGGGCTCTGCGACAGAACTTACCCTTTGGGCAATTCCTTCGTATCAGAAGGAATTGCAGTACACTTACTGACTACAAGAATGAGTCTAGCACGCTGAAGACAGACCTACTTCAAAGAGAATACCCTAAACAGGTTATTGATCTCGCGTACAAAAGGGCACAACATAATAACCGTGAGAGCCTATTGGAGGTCAGAACTAGAGAACCTGACAGGGTCATGACCTGTGTAACGACGTATACCCCTGACTCGAACCGGGTTAGGAACATCATTCGTAAACATTGGAACATCCTTAATACAGGAACTCTTAAGCTTCCCAAACCCAGGTTCGCGTTCAAACGAACTAACAACCTCAAGGACATGTTGATACACACGAGACCCAAGAAACAACAGAGCAATACACAAAGGACGCTATGGGACTTGCCCCCTGTTAGGGGACACTACCCTTGTGGGTCCTGTTCAGTGTGCCCACAAACTAAGGTTACTAAAGAACTGAGGTTCCCTAATGGAGTTAGTTGGAGAATGGCCGCACATACTAATTGCAACACTTCTAACTGCATCTATATACTGGATTACCCGTGTGGTCTCCTTTACATAGGGATGACCTCGAGACCAGTCAAAGTCCGGATAATGGAACATAGAAGCAATTTCAGATGACAGAAAACAAATACCAAAATGATCAGTCACTTCAAACAGGTGCAACACCTCCCTGGCTCTTTCAATTGGGCCGTATTAGAAACCCACCCGGGGATGCCCACTAATTCATTGTTCCGTTTGGAACAACGTTGGGTTCTACGACTTGCCACTGACAAAGGAGGGCTTAATGAGGATATTCCTTGGAGCCAATTAACCTAATTACCAACTTGGGCTCATTTATTTTGCCCCTTACACAGTGTATTTGCTCCTATTGATATTTACCAGAGTACTTCCAGACTCTATCCTGACCTCGTGTGTGTTCCCAACATATCGCCTAATACAGTTAGCATAACACACGTGTTGATTCCGACAAGAGGGAGCCCCTACACACAGTTTAGTCTAGTTACCACCCCGGACTATTTATGAGATACACTAGAAAGGTTGTGCCAGCTTCAACCACTCGCAGCACCACCATTATTCTTGTCGTGCATGACACTATTTACACAGGTTTATCACCAGTTTTTCCGTCCATACTAGACTATGGTAACGATTCAGCAACTTACAGGTGACTTGAACCCAATCACCTTGTCATATGAAGCGAGACTTTGCTAATGGCGCCCATGATTACAGCTGCCTGGGGTGTGTGTCCCGCATCAGTTGGAGGAAATCCAACATGGCGCCTAAAACAGGGTTAGCGCTCCAGTTGCAGCACCGTTTCTTCAAGGAAGTACCGGAAGTACCGCCCCCGATCTTCGCCGGCCGCTGGTACTTTTGTGAGACCCATTGATTTGGTCGTCACTCCCCGGACCGGCTGAGTGAGGGGTAGGAGTACTGCCGACCCGCTTCCCACGGAACAGTAAGTAACGTAATAGCCAGCTCCCTGTGTGTCCTTTATTGTGTTTTTATTGTGTTGGCTTGAAGGGCACCATTATGTCCCTCCAGTGAGCTACCTAGTTCATTTGTGGGGTCCAATTGACCCACACGCTTACCATCACACCGGGTTGACTACCTTTCGAATGGGGTGATGTTGGTTAGGTCGGCTCTCAAATTCCCCACTACTTGAGCTGGGGTTACTCACTCTTTGCGGATTGTTTGGTTTGAACGCTGCCTTGTTGATGTCAAACGAGCGCTGTGTTGTTTACTACGACGTGCACCGGGTGCGCATTTAACGCTGACCTAGGTCAGTGTCGGTACTAACACCGGGGGGCGCAGACTGGTTTAATCAACGCTTTTTACCTTATCCATTGACATAGACGGGCCAGTGTGTTCGCCTGAGAGATTTGTACTGATAAGCATGATTACGATACAACCAGGTACCCGTGTATTGTGGCTTCCTCATCCTTACTGCTTGATACACCTACAGGTAGCTGTACCTGGCCGTACATTTTACAAGCACTTGTTCTCTATTTTTTACCCTTCAGGACACTACATTTTAGTGTCCACACCAGCCGGTACTGATGCCGTGCGTCCTCGACCCAATTTGGGTAAGTTAAAATACGATGCTCTTTTCAGCTGCCATTTTTTAATGTGTTGTTATATCTTCCTCACCACTTTTAGCTCAGACTTTACGCATGCCATCAGTCACCCGCGTTCGGCATGCGGTTGCTGCACCTTGGATATTGATTAGGGCACAGGTTCCTTTAATTACCAGAATATTCTTACATGAATAATTAATGTTTGTTATTCTGTTTTATTGCAGGTTGTTTTTAGATCTACAGGTATCACTTTTTAGGGTGCTGTATGAGTGGTTATTACCTCACTTAATGTAGTTATTGACCACCACCGAAAAGTGTAGGTAGATCCTATTTTGGTCCTGAGGAATTGCCATCTACTTGGAATAAGGGCAAGAAACATGTTGACCCATGTCATAAGCGTATAACCTCACAACTTTAGAGTGAAGATACGCGTTTTCTTTTTTCATTTTTGGTTTTAATTAGGGTGATGGCCACACTTCATTAAAATTGTTTTGAGTGGACCACCACTTCCTATTTTAAATCACACTTACTTACACATCATTATCACCTACACTGTTCTAGGGCCCTCACACGCACTACACCCTACGGCATAAGGAATAAAGATCTCCGCCAAGAAGGCCCCATCTCGGGTGCCGATCGGGTATTGCAGCGCCAACCCGATAAGGAGCAGACCCGATGATGAAGCAAGACACCTAGCTGGCTGGGTGTGTGAGGGTCTTTTTCCTACAGGAGGAGATTCTCCTCCTGACGTCTCGCTCTACACCACCATGTGGAGCCCTTGATTGATCACAACCACCTGCTCTTAATATTAGGAACTGCATACTATAATTGTAGAGAAGATACACCTCTTGCAAGACCTAAACCTTCTTTTTTAATACATATAAGGCACCCCTAGAGCAGGCCCTAAATAGCCCATAGGGCAGGGTGCAGTGTATTTGAAAAGTTTGACATGTACCTTTAAGTTTGACATGTTCTGGTAGTAAAAAACTCTTAAATACATTTCCACTACTGCAAGGCCTATCTCTCCCATAGGATAACATTGGGTTACCTTATTACATTTAATAAAAGATAACTTGAGAGCAGGTAGGAATATTGAGTTTGTTGTCTAAAGAACTGTAATTGTGAACCCTCTTTAATGGCAAAGCCAGATTTTTAGTCATAATTCTGAAAATGTCACTTTCATAAAGTTTGCATTTTCTTGTTCTAACCATTTTGTGCCTGCAGACTGTATCCTGGGTCACATGACTGGGTATAGCTGGCAGTTGGTTTTTGCCTATTGATCCCAGACAGTAAGACAAAGGGGGAATAGGTGTTGAACTGATGGGCTATCTCTGATTTGATGGGGAGGAGCTACCACCTACCACACTTGCACATCACAAAGGCTTTGCCAGAGCACACCCACAAAGGGTTTGACACTAGTCTTTTGTGCTCCATAGACAAGGCAGGAAATTCCAAACAACTCTGGGGGTGTAAACCTCCAGAACCGTCTTCTACTTTAAAGTTGGCACCCAGTATAAATATTGGAACCTCAGACCAAACTCTTCAGTACACCACTGGATCTGTGTACAGCTCAGAAGGCCTCCTGCCCTGCTGCCTGAGTAAAAAGGACTTGACCTACATCTTGATCCAAGGACTAACAGAGTGACTCTAAGGACTAGTTAGTGGGCTTCCTGATCAGAGCCTCAGGGACAGAAAAGGCTCCAACCCTCTTGAACCAAGCACCTGGACTCTGTCTGCTGTGAGTCCTACCCCCTAAGAGGTGCCACCCCAGTCCCAGATCTTTGGAAGTGGGCCTAAAGGTGCTTTGCCAGTCCAGCTGCGGTCCTGTGAGCAGAACTGACTCAGCACAACACATCTCCATGCAGCTGCTTCGGAACCGCTGCTGCGTAATGCATCTCAGATGCAGGATTTCGCATCGCACCCCACAGCTTCCTTGGAACCACCTCTGCGTAATGCATTCTCAATGTCAGACTTTGCATCGCAAGCTCCTAGTCAGCATCCTCGATGACGGCGCAGGACTTTGCATGGCAGCTTTGCAGCTTCCTTGGACCCGCTGTTGCATGATGCATCTTCGACATGGGATCTTGCAACACTCCACAACCAGGATGTAAGGTATTTTGTTCAGTGAGCTTAACTTGGTCGCTGTATCTGGCGTGTGCTCCATCGTGGTCAGCCTGAACCTGTGACATTGCCTCCGTCTGGCGCGACCAGATAACCACAGTTGGCACTTTGAGATTCTAGGCACTTTTTACTTAAATCTTTACCATTGCATATCTCCAGTTGTACTGATTGAATTTTTGTTGTTTTTGTCTCAAATATTTGATTACATTTTATGCTATTTTACTAAATTGGTGTGAAATTTTTCTTGTGTTGTGTTTTCTCTTTATTGCTGTTTGAAGTGTTGCATAAATACTTTACACATTGCCTCTAAATTAAGCCTGACTTGTTAGTGTCAAGCTACCAGAGGGTTAAGCACAGGTTAATTTGGGGTTTGCTTATGACTTCACTGTGACAGAAATTGTGGTTGCTGCTTGAGTAGGGTTTCATTCTCCTCAATCAGTAACCCAGTTTCCAACAGGGCCCCCAACCTGTAGGAGCACCCAAACCCATCAGAGGGGCCACATTCCACCCAAGGTCAATGTATATTTGTGAGATATGGGAAGGAAACTCAGGGGCCTCTCGTCACATTCTGCAGGGGGGCCCCATCATTTTACATTACGCCACTGCCAGATGAATATATGACGTTACTTTGCATGCATTTACAACGCATGCCTTTACAACGCGGTCAGTACAACGACTGCGTTGTTACCATGCGCACTATTACAACGCAAGTCATTACAACGACTTGCTGTAGGGGGCGCTGGAGTTTAGAATAGTATAATTTACTATTCCAACTCCAGCCTGTGCAACAGTAGGGAAGGTGTTGGATTTAAAATCCAACACCTAAAGCCCCTACAGCAAGTCGTTGTAATGACTTGCGTTGTAATGGTATGCGTGGTAACAACGCGGTCGTTGTACTGACCGTGTTGTAATGGCACCGCGTTGTACCAACAGTGTTGTAAACGCTGTTTCCCCTGCCAGATGCTGCCTGCACAGTTGTGATCCTTAATAGGATCCGGGCCTTGTTAGAGTAAGCAATTGTTCTTGTTTTTTCAGTATGTTTCTTCATTATGTTTTGACATTTTAAACCGACACATGCTGTCTCTAAGCTCGTTTATTATGGCAGCAGGACAGGGAAGACTATTCACAGCGGCCTCTTTTCATTGGGGTTTTTCCGGGTAGTGAACTCGAGCGGCAATTTGCCAGACTCTTAATTTGCTTCGTGCTTATGTTGTAATTAAGCTATACCATTCGCGCTTTTGCCATGATTTTCACCAGTATCATCCAAAGTTTTTAGTGGTTTTGTATCATTACACCACCGAGGCACGCTTAGTTTATCCCTATCTCCCTTAGAGTAATTGCACTTTTGTGAGATGTAACATATGATGCTAGCCGGCTCATATTTCTATCAGGTCCATCATCCAGATGGTTTTTTCCTTTCTTTCAGTCAGAGGTTACTGATCAACCTCGACGTTTTACTTGAATTTTTGAAGAATTGTGGACCAATCTGAGTAAGTTTTCAGAGCATTTGTGCTCTGTTTTGTAACTTATTTTCCTCCGCCCTCCTCTTCTGAATCTAATGTCTCTGTTCATACCTATTCTCTTCAGGAGCTCACAAGGCCCAGCTGTTCGAACTCTCAGCCTGAAACACTTTGGCTGATTTTTTCTGGTAAATTAATCAACACAAATTTAATGACAGACTTCATTGTCTTCATTGTGGAATGCCACCGTAATACTAATTTTCCTTTCCTTTAGGTGCTCATTTTTAACCTCTCACACCCCCGTCCTGAGGAAGACCCCATTCACAAGGCATCAAACCAGCTGTTTATTTCAGGGGTCGAAACGTTGACGTTGTTTCTTTTGTTCAGACACTGATGACAGAGATTCATTATCTGCATCGGATATCTTGTGTTATGTTTTATCAATTTTATAATTGCCAGACATCTGGTTGGTTAGGTTGTATATATTGATTATTGATGTCACATACGCACACTACCTTCCTTTTGCACTTCACTTTCACAACACCCCCTTTCTCCATGCACTTCTCCCTCTTTGTACCAGACTTGAATAAAATGTTTGCTACTGATACATGTCATTTATAATCTGGCTATTATGCAATTCTGTGATGAAATTAAATCACAACCATTTTTGGTGAATGATTCAAATGGTGGCGTTTAATTAATTTTGTTTAAAGTAATAATGCTTTCCTATGTTCGGCATAATATGTAATTGTATTCCACTGTGACATTATCCTTTTGTACCATAAACTACCCGGGTCCAGTGGTCTTTCGGGTCTACTCCATTATTGTATAACTATGACTTCACTGTGACAGAAATTGTGGTTGCTTCTTGAGTAGGGTTTCATTCTCCTCAATCAGTAACCCAGTTTCCAACAGGGCCCCCAACCTGTAGGAGCACCCAAACCCATCAGAGGGGCCACATTCCAACCAAGGTCAATGTATATTTGTGAGATATGGGAAGGAAACTCAGGGGCCTCTCTTCACATTCTGCAGGGGGCCCCATCATTTTACATTACGCCACTGCCAGATGAATATATGACGTTACTTTGCATGCATTTACAACGCATACCTTTACAACGCGGTCAGTACAACGACTGCGTTGTTACCATGCGCACTATTACAACGCAAGTCATTACAACGACTTGCTGTAGGGAGCGCTGGAGTTTAGAATAGTATAATTTACTATTCCAACTCCAGCCTGTGCAACAGTAGGGAAGGTGTTGGATTTAAAATCCAACACCTAAAGCCCCCTACAGCAAGTCGTTGTAATGGTATGCGTGGTAACAACGCGGTCGTTGTACTGACCGCGTTGTAATGGCACCGCGTTGTACCAACAGTGTTGTAAACGCTGTTTCCCCTGCCAGATGCTGCCTGCACAGTTGTGATCCTTAATAGGATCCGGGCCTTGTTAGAGTAAGCAATTGTTCTTGTTTTTTCAGTATGTTTCTTCATTATGTTTTGACATTTTAAACCGACACATGCTGTCTCTAAGCTCGTTTATTATGGCAGCAGGACAGGGAAGACTATTCACAGCGGCCTCTTTTCATTGGGGTTTTTCCGGGTAGTGAACTCGAGCGGCAATTTGCCAGACTCTTAATTTGCTTCGTGCTTATGTTGTAATTAAGCTATACCATTCGCGCTTTTGCCATGATTTTCACCAGTATCATCCAAAGTTTTTAGTGGTTTTGTATCATTACACCACCGAGGCACGCTTAGTTTATCCCTATCTCCCTTAGAGTAATTGCACTTTTGTGAGATGTAACATATGATGCTAGCCGGCTCATATTTCTATCAGGTCCATCATCCAGATGGTTTTTCCTTTCTTTCAGTCAGAGGTTACTGATCAACCTCGACGTTTTACTTGAATTTTTGAAGAATTGTGGACCAATCTGAGTAAGTTTTCAGAGCATTTGTGCTCTGTTTTGTAACTTATTTTCCTCCGCCCTCCTCTTTTGAATCTAATGTCTCTGTTCATACCTATTCTCTTCAGGAGCTCACAAGGCCCAGCTGTTCGAACTCTCAGCCTGAAACACTTTGGCTGATTTTTTCTGGTAAATTAATCAACACAAATTTAATGACAGACTTCATTGTCTTCATTGTGGAATGCCACCGTAATACTAATTTTCCTTTCCTTTAGGTGCTCATTTTTAACCTCTCACACCCCCGACCTGAGGAAGACCCCATTCACAAGGCATCAAACCAGCTGTTTATTTCAGGGGTCGAAACGTTGACGTTGTTTCTTTTGTTCAGACACTGATGACAGAGATTCATTATCTGCATCGGATATCTTGTGTTATGTTTTATCAATTTTATAATTGCCAGACATCTGGTTGGTTAGGTTGTATATATTGATTATTGATGTCACATACGCACACTACCTTCCTTTTGCACTTCACTTTCACAACACCCCCTTTCTCCATGCACTTCTCACTCTTTGTACCAGACTTGAATAAAATGTTTGATACTGATACATGTCATTTATAATCTGGCTATTATGCAATTCTGTGATGAAATTAAATCACAACCATTTTTGGTGAATGATTCAAATGGTGGCGTTTAATTAATTTTGTTTAAAGTAATAATGCGTTCCTATGTTCGGCATAATATGTAATTGTATTCCACTGTGACATTATCCTTTTGTACCATAAACTACCCGGGTCCAGTGGTCTTTCGGGTCTACTCCATTATTGTATAACTATGACTTCACTGTGACAGAAATTGTGGTTGCTTCTTGAGTAGGGTTTCATTCTCCTCAATCAGTAACCCAGTTTCCAACAGGGCCCCCAACCTGTAGGAGCACCCAAACCCATCAGAGGGGCCACATTCCAACCAAGGTCAATGTATATTTGTGAGATATGGGAAGGAAACTCAGGGGCCTCTCTTCACATTCTGCAGGGGGGCCCCATCATTTTACATTACGCCACTGCCAGATGAATATATGACGTTACTTTGCATGCATTTACAACGCATACCTTTACAACGCGGTCAGTACAACGACTGCGTTGTTACCATGCGCACTATTACAACGCAAGTCATTACAACGACTTGCTGTAGGGGGCGCTGGAGTTTAGAATAGTATAATTTACTATTCCAACTCCAGCCTGTGCAACAGTAGGGAAGGTGTTGGATTTAAAATCCAACACCTAAAGCCCCCTACAGCAAGTCGTTGTAATGACTTGCGTTGTAATGGTATGCGTGGTAACAACGCGGTCGTTGTACTGACCGTGTTGTAATGGCACCGCATTATACCAACAGTGTTGTAAACGCTGTTTCCCCTGCCAGATGCTGCCTGCACAGTTGTGATCCAGTGGAGTCCAGGGAGTCCGAGCCACAGGGTAGTCCGTGTAGCGATACCAAGATCATGACATAAGTTTGCAATGAGTTCGAAGAAGCAGAAAGAGGGGTCCTGTCTACTCATAGGCCCCAGAAATAGCTAGCGAGTAAGGTGAACCTCAGATCTGGTACTAATTAAAAATGGACATTAAAACAGGTTCCAATCAGGCCCTCAATTCATGTCCCTAACCTTACTGGCAAAAACACAGATCGATTTCTGAGCTATGAATGTAAAAAATGTTAAAGTAATCCATGTCAGGGATTTAGTTCCTCTTTGTACTTCACATTTTACTTAATCTTGCATTTCCTAAGAGTATTAACTATTTCCTGGATGTTGTGTTTCTGTGTTTTTTCATGTAATGCAACACTCTTGTATAGTGCATACTCAGAAGACCATCACCACTTCCACAGGCCTCAGTAATGCTTAATTCACAGTCTGCGTTTCAGAATTGAAACATTTTCAATATTATTTACAACAAAATCATTGTTGTTACTCATTTATCTTAAACAGCTAACAATCATTGACAAAGCCAATAATCCTGGCTGGTTTTAGATGTATGTAAGTTGTTGTGTAATATATCTGGATGCAATAACAGAAAACCCAGAGAGGAACCGGAATACCGGTCGGGTGGCACAATATAGGAATCACAGAAATCTAGTTTATGGGTTTAATCCACACCCTTAATTACATAGGCCACAGTCCTTTTAGAGACCGCCACTTTTCTCATCCCATTTAACGCCCTGGGGGAGACAGCTTTTTCTGTAAGCATGGAGGAGGTCACAAGAGCTTACAGCTCAAGACAGTGATTGACCAGATGAAGGAAATTAAGCACATTGGAAAAGGACTTACATTAAGGTCTGCACAGAATGGATGTCATATTCATGCAAGTCAGTGGCTGCTATTGGAAGGGGAAGGGCTGAAGGGCTTAGACCCATGGTAGTGAATACGACTCCCACTGTCAAGTGAATGAATTAATGTAGCTGAGGCAACTAAATGGGAAACCCAGCCTTGAGCACCCATTGCCAGGTAAGGTTCTTCAAAGGATGGGACGGAGATATCTAGACATAATTGTAATGGGAAGGCCCATGAATATGGGAGAAGGAAGTGAGGAATTTGTGGCTGAGATGCACACATATTAAGGCCATTTTTAAGGGATGATGAATGCTACATAAACAGCCAAAGAAAGGCTACACAGGCATCAATGTCTACTGGCAAGCATCAAAGCTGATATGTACAAACAATGCCACACAAACCCCTAAACACAGACATGGCATCCAGACAGGAGAAAATGGTTCTGACAAAAGTGGATCTCAAGTCCAGCTTGCAGGATTCTATGTAAAGAAAGAAAGGAAGACTTGCAGCAAGAGTTGGAGGGGATAAAAAAGAGCCTATGCAAAACATTAGTGATGATGAGAAAGGATGCTGACCCGTGGCTGAAGGTGTAGATCCACAGCAAGGACATACCGCCACAAAGTTCAAATTATCCAACAAACTGTGGACCTTGAAAGCTCATGTGGAAATGTAAAGGGAGCAATGGGACTTTATTAATATTCAAATTGAGGAGGCGGCAGGCTCTGATATCTGCGCCTGTGTCATGGCAGTGTTTGGTCACATGTTTAGATTGACATAGGGTTAGTCTGTCTGTGTGTAGAGAGTGCATAGAATTACTAGATAAGCTTTCATCCTCCCTGCAAATAAGAAAATATCTTGAGAAAAGTAGGGAAACACTCTCCAGTGCTTTTTAGAGAATATTGATTAATATTTCAAACTGACATTGTATTATAATATTTTAAATTAAAAGTGGCTATGTAAAAAAGTTCAAATCAGCCTCACATTGCACGGGCCATGGCTTCAATAGGGCCATGGATGTATGTTGAGGAACGGCAGCCCATCGTGCACTGGAAGAAGTCCCTGAAACTGCAGCCCACCGTCAAAATGCCAGAGCAGTACACTGGATCTTCTAGCCCTGCACTTGACCTAATCTGTGATTGCAAATCTATGCCATACAGGCTCCGAATGGGGATGGCCGCCTTTGTGTGAGGCGGGAAGATGAGCCGCACTCACGCACCACCACATTTTCAATGTTAATGTTAATGTGATAGATTTATAAAGCGCACTGTTACCGTTAGGTGTCCTGGCGCTAGCTTAGATATTTTCCACGGCTGTCACTGTCTTGAACTTTGCCCCAGAGTTACCGTCTACTTCCAATTGGTTTATTTCCTCTAATATATCTTCATGACTTCATTTAGTAAACTTTGGTGAGTGCGCTGACGGGCATGTCACACCTGCCATTTTGTTTTTATCTTCAGTGATGATATTACTGCTTTTCTCAACTCATAACCTCATCTCTTCTACAAACTTAATAGAAAGAATATATTATCATTGTGTTTCTTTCTTTCTTTCAATATATTTTCAATAATATTGTTAGTTTTATTTGCTTGTACGAACTGACTCTGGCATTTTTCAAAGACTATTGGTTTGCACATATTTTGGTAGTCTTCAGCACATTCCTGTTGTGTCCATTTTGCAAATTTTATGCTACAGCCTCCCAAGGATTGTTTGGAGGCAGTAGGAAGCTGGATGACGCAAAACTGCTTAAAGCTGAATGCTAGCAAAACAGAGGTCATCCTGTTTGGGAACAATGTTAATTTCTGGACCCCAAGTTGGTGGCCAAACTCAATGGGGACTTTACCAATACCCTCCAGGAAAGTTAAAAACCTGGGGGTGGTAATAGATGAACACCTTGACATGTGCGGTCAAGTCAATGCCGTGGTCTCTGCCACATCATATATTCTCAGGACTACGAGGAAAATTCTTCCTCTTCTGCCAGCAGATAGCCAGCGCACAGTGGTTACAGCCTTGATTATGTCAAGACTAGACTATTGTAATAGTCTATACCTAAATATGCAGGAGCGCGGTATACAAAAACTTCAGATGTTGCAAAACGCAGCAGCCAGATTGCTCACTGGAACCTCGAAATTTGCATCAATTTCGAGTGCAATCAAAAAATTTCATTGGCTGCCCGTTAAAAAACAAGTCCTCTTTAAAACACTCTGTTTAGTTTTCTGAGCTCTTCAAGGCACAGGCTCAGCCCATCTGAAACACCAATTTCAGTGGTATGTGCCCAAAAGATCTTTACGCTCGTCAGGAGCAAAATTAGCAGTAGTTCCACCTACAAAAAAAGTTAGATGGGGAGGCAGAAGTTTTGCCGCTGGTACAGCTAAGGCTTGGAACGAGCTTCCTTTCTATCTGAGAAATTTTAATGATCTATTGGCCTTTAGGAAGGCGTTGAAAACATGGTTGTTCTGAACACCACTCTGGCAGCAATCTATGAAAGGCGGGAGGACTGCAGCAAGCGCCAGGACACCTCAGGATAACTGTGCGTTGTATGAGTTTTCCTAACATAACATAACATGTGGGGAAGACCAGTAACCTCAAGCCCCATACTCGTACATCAAGCGGTTGACAAGACTATTACCAGAGTTGACACCTTTAACTCTTTCTCGGTCCAAGAGAATATGGAGGACTCTGTAGGTATCAGTCAGGGTTTATCCTTGTCTTCTTCTAATTAGGTTGGTGCTACATCCTTGTCTACCACCAAAATGCCCTCCAAGCATCGTTCAACTTCTAATGTCTCCACTAACAAAAGGATTAAAAAGGATCTTCCCTCCCCCATAAAATCTACTACTGCAATCTCATTGGAGCTTCTTCTTGAGGAAATCAGGGCGCTTAGGCTTTACATGGAGGATACCAATAAACAACTTCAACTTCTGGATGATAAATGGACTCACATAGAGCGGAGGGTTGAGGTTTTAAAAAACAAAATCTTTTTATTGAAACAAATTAAAACCAGACAAAACAAATAAACAATCAGCAAAATCAGTGCACAATCAGTACCATTTTATATGCTGTGAGGTTAGCACCATATCATAACATCCAAGTTGGCAGGACCATGTAATTGGTAAGCCATTATCAATCAGTACTCCAAGACCCTCTGCGATCAGGTGGCCATCGTTTGGCTTCTATGTCTTGATGGGTGTATTGGTGTGCATATCATACCTCGGTACTCATTACATATCCCCCAGATTTTCGACCATTTGTTTGGACAGCCCCTGCTCTGATATATGGTTTTTTCAGCTACCATGCACCAATCCATGTTGCTCTTCCATTCATTCACCTTAGGAGCCGCTGGGGGGCTCCATAACCTAGCTAAATTTCGCTTAGCTACTATAAATCCCAGTGTCACCCAGAGACGCTCTTTGTTTGTATGATTGGTTTCATTCCAAATTTTCAAAAGACACAACCGCGCCAACATCTGCGTCGGCATAGAGTGAACCTGTCTCATGCAGGAGATAACCTCCCCCCAGTATGTCTGGATAACTGGACAGTCCTATATTATGTGGCGGAAGGTGCCCTCCCACCCGCATACCCGGGTACAGCCAGGGGAGTCAAGTCTACCCATTTTTATCAGCATTGTACAGGAGATATATGATCTGTGGATTACTTTCAGCGGTACCAGTTTAAACTGTGAGGGGATAGCCACCTCACCTAGGTGAGGCTAGGGCTTCCAACCCTTCCTTGTCCTCTGTTTGACCTAAGTCCTGCTCCCAGGAGGCGCGAAGGGCAAGCAAGGGGTCTGGAGAGTTATTCATGAGTTTTCGATAAATCAGAGATATTGCCTTTTTCTCAAGACAATCGTCTAGTAACCTGTCTTCTAATGGCGAGGAATCCAGATGCTCCTCTCCTTTTGGAAACATTGCCCTCAGTGCATGTCTGACCTGTAGGTATCGGAATATTTCTGAGTGCGCTAGTTGATTTTCCTGTTGTAATGCTGTGAATGGTTTTACATCCCCCTTAACCCAAAGGTCTCCCAACCTTGAGAGGCCTATGAAGTCCCACCTTTTGAAACCACTTTGCTTTGCTAAGAGTCCCAAGCGTGCGGAAACCCATAATGGTGTCATCTGTGTGAGTCTACCCCTCCACCAAAGGACTGTGAGCGCCTCTCGCCAAACCTGTAACGTAGTGGAGGTTGGCGCAAGAAAAGAGTCCACTCTGTTACCCCAATAAATAGCCCTTAAGTACCCTCCTGGTTGCATATTATATCTGTCCATTTTATATGCCGGATCATCTTGAGGATAATGCACCCAGTGGTTGACCACTGGCAGCTGAGCCGCCCAGTAATACATTTGCAGCGCCGGGAGCGCTACACCCCCACCATACCACTCTCTTGTCAGCTTCTGCAAGAAGATCCTTGGGGAGCCGCAGGAGTGATCGTACAGCTGTTTCAATTACCTGAAAGTATGCTTGAGAGTTCGGGTATGGGGAGTTATGGCATTACATAAAGGAATAGTGGAAGTGCCATCATTTTCAACAGTGAAGCTCTACCCAGGAGCGACAGTGGGAGCGATCTCCAGTGCTGTATATCACTATGCAAACTACGGAGAGGGTTGAGGTTCTTGAATATACTGTGCAGATTGTAAAGGTATTGCAATCTGAAGTGTCGTATTTAAAAGGACATGGCAAAGACATGGAGAACTGTAACAGAAGAAACAACCTAAGCATTTAAAGTCTGGTTGAAGGAGTGGAAAGCTCGGACCCACATCTTTTTTCCAATAATTTCTTCCTAAGGTCCTAGTTCTTCTAACCTCCCCTCTCTTAAACATACAACGGGCACACAGACTTGGTCACTCCTCTCGCTCTCCATCATCTTCACAGAAACCTAGAGGAGTTATCATTTATTTCTTAGAATATTTAGACTTTCTCAAAGTCATCACAGCAGCCAAGACCAAAGGTCGCATTTCATGATCCGGATCCAATCAATTTTTTATACTGGACTTTGACAAAGCTACAGCGGTCAGAAGGAAGAAATTTCTTGACATGCGACTAGCTCTTTGCTCTCTATTATGCCAGATTTGATCTTTGCCACTCTTGTTTATTCAAAGTGACTTGCAATAGCAAGACTGCTACTTATGAAGATCCTTCTCTTCTGCAAAACTCTATTGATAGCTGCAGAGGAGAGTCGATGGACACCCCCAAATTTAATGTTACCTGATTTCCCAGAGTTTAATTATTTCTCTTTATAAACTATGCGTGATATATCACCTTGTTATCATCCATTACCTGACAGTTATATAGCCTGTTCAATGTTTCACATTGTATATTTTCTAATTGGTTGCTAAAATGCTTGCTCCTTCCTTTTCGCATGTTCCGTGTGTCTGGAAGAATTCATTGACATCGTTTTATGTGGTCTGGTCTCCCCTTCTTTGTCGTCTGCTTCAGAGTTTAGTTGTGTCATTCCCCTTATGTGGCTCCACCACCCTCAACTATTTGTCTGTTATATAGGTATGTTCTTTTTGTTATTTTCTCTATTATATCTGCTGTCCATTTTTCACTCTTTCCTTTTTTTCCCCTTCCTCTCTTCTTGAATCTCTATCTCTTATTGTTATTTTCTCTATTATATCTGCTGTTCATTTTCCACTCTTTCCTTTTCCCCTCCTTCCTCTCTTCTTGAATCTCTTATATCTACATTGTTAATGATTTTTGATTGTTATTGTTATATACAAAATTTTATAGATTTCTTACTACACTTTAAATGACTTTAAGAATATTTTCATGGAATATTAAAGGGTTGGGTTCTTCTATAAAGGTATTAACTCACCTCTCTAAACTAAAAGATGACGTTGTCATGTTAGAAGAAACTCATGTGGCAGAAACAGAAATAGTTAAACTTAAAAAAAGCTGTGGATTATGGGCATATTTTTTCTTCCTCGGGTACAGAGAAACATAACGGAGTGGCTATACTCTGCAATAAATCCTTACACATTCAAATTATTTCCCAAGACTCAGATTCCATGGGCAGATGAGTTGCTGCTTCCATCACTATCAATAAGATACCTATAACAATCATGAAGGTCTATGCTCCAGCACAGTTAGATAGATCTTTTTGGCCTGAAATTTTATCTAAATTAATGAGTCTCACTGACAGTTATTTAATTTTTGGAGGTGATTGCAACATGGTTATGGACTCCTTTATTGATCGGCATTCCAAATCCAAGTTTATCTCTTCACCCACGCATTCACAATTCACTTCTACCATAAAACAAAGATCTATAATTGTAGAGACTTTGTAATCTTACCCTACAAGAATACACTTTTTTCTCCCCTGCCCATTTTCTTTAACTAGAATTTACTATTTATTTGTCTCACAACCTCTTACGCAACACATTATACAGTCAGAAATTGGTTCCATATTCATTTCCTGCCATGCCCCGGTTACATTAGGTTTAGATCTCATCCCTCATACTTGTGGCAGCAAGCGGTAGAGATTTAATAATTCTCTTCTCCTCAATCCTAATTTTACTCGTCACTTTAAGAACTTTGCAAAATACTTTTTTATTGTTAATGAAATTAACTTTTAACTTAAACAGCATTTATTGAGCGCATAGCTACCCTAAGCCATCCCAGCGCTAGCAGCAAGACAGGGATGAGCTAAATGGTTTATAAAGAGGCATTTTGCAACAACCATGTTTTGAGAAGCTTTCGAAAAGGGAGATGTCCAGACTCTGAACAAAGATGTAAAGGAAAAGTGTTCCAGAGTCTAGCTACATTGTACGCGAAGGACTTGCCTCCACATCTCACCCTTTTAATTTTAGGGATTACAGCTAAATTTAAATTAGCCGTGCAGAGGCATTTCGTGGGGTGATAGAAAGTGATACGAGAATCGTTGATTGATGGGCCCTTCCCCCAAAAGGCTTTGTGGGCTATACACAGAGATTTAAACTTTATTCTTTCTAAGATTGGAAGCCAATGTAAAGTCTTCAAGGCTGGCTTAGCCGACTGAGTTTTAGGCGTGCCAAGCAGCAACCGAGCAGCACAATTCTTAACGACTTCGAGTTTCCTTATCGTTGAATTAGGAGCTCCCAAATAAAGGGAGTTCCCGTAGTCCAGACGAGAGAGGACCAAGGCCTGGACCGTGATTCTTCTTGCCCTCATGGGAAGGTGGGGTAAGACTTTCCGCAGGAGTCTGAATATACCATAGCAGGCTCCTGCCAGCATCACTGCTTGGTGGTCAAATTTAAAGAATTTGTCCAACCAAACACCTAGGCTTTTGATTTTAGTATTAGAACTCAGAGAGTTGCCCAGGAGCATTAACTCAGTTTTTCCTCTGTTAAGTTTAAGACAGGAGTGGTCCATCCATGATACCACTTTCTCTAAGCATGCTTCCAGGTCAGATGGAGTGCTCTGATGGTGGTTGAGAGCAACCACCAACTGTGTATCATCAGCATATGTGACGAATTTGATCCCGTTTGGCAAAATAATATCTGAGAGCGGTTTCATGTACACATTGAATAGTGTGAGGCTCAAGGACGAGCCCTGAGGCACTCCACAGCTGAGCGATAGGCTCTTCGATACGGGGTCTCCTGCAAATACCTGGAATGATCTACCATCTAAATAGAACCTGAGCCAGGTGATGGCGCCACCTGAAACTCCGACCGTGCTAAGTCTATTAAAAAGAATATCAAAATTGACTGTATCAAATGCAGAACTTAGATCGAGGAGGATGATAGCTACTGCTCCTCCCAGATCAAGAATTCTCTTAGATTCTTCAACTATGCCAGCAGAGCAGTTTCTGTTCCATGTTGAGGGCGAAAACCAGTCTGTGAGTAGTGCAGGAGTTTGTGAGTTTCTAAGAAACCGGAAAGGATCGTATTAACGTACTTCTCTAAGATCTTACAGATCTCAGGAAGCAGGGAGTTGGGACAGTAATTACCCAGGAGGTCAGGATTTAGGCGTGGCCTTTTAGGCAGAGCCTTCACCATGGCATGCTTCCAAGGGGCTGGAACTAGACCAAAAGAAATAGATACGTTTATCTCCTCTAATATGAGTAGAAGCACTACTTCTTTAACTTTGTGTAGGAAGTGTGGGGATGCTGGGTCGAGAGGAGAGCCAGATTTTATTTGGGAGAAAATTTCCGATAAAGTATCCAAATTCATGTGTGAATGCTCAATGGGAGGAAGGGACTTATCCATTACTAGAAGATCACTGGGGCATGGGGAACCAGGAAACGCATTATACATATCTTGAATTTTTCAATGGAAGAATTCTGCAAGTTCATTGCAGCGGGCAACACCGTATATCTCTCCTCAGACTATCTGGGATACTTTGAAATCTGCCTCTAGAGATTTCATCATTTCCTTTGTGGCCCACAAAAAAAGTCACTCTCTAAATAATGATTACAAACAAATAGAAGACACATACTACACTTCTTAATCTAAAACATGCTTGGATGAACTGCTTCAAACCAAATTTGCCTTTGATAAGATTTCAACGGAAAACGCTACTTCATATCTCCTTAATTTCAGCACTAAGGGGCCGATTCCGATCCTGGTCAGAAACCGTTCCGTCCGACATGTTCCCGAAGCGATTTCCGACCGATTCGTGCCCCTTGGCTCCAAGCGAGCGAGTACGATGCAGCCGCATGCTGACGGACTCGGTTCGGTCGGACTCCCATTGAAGTCAATGGGAGCCGGTCGTACGACGCGTACATTGGCTCCCATTGACTGAATGGGTACGTTGCGCAAAAGGGTGCCCCCTGTAGTGGGTATGCGTTGGTGCCATCCGCACCATACATGCATGGATAGGGAGGACCCTTGAATCCCCCCCTGTGTCCGACTCATAAGGCTATGGGTGAAGGGGGGTCCAGCACGGACCCCCGAAGTCTGCTTCCCAGAGCGTTTACGTGTCGGAGGCTCCGACTCGATCCAGCTGTCCGGACTGTGCATCGTACTGGCTCGTTCGTAAAATGTCTCCATTGCGCTGTACGAATCGAGTGCGAACGAGTCATACGGAGCGGTTCAGACCCGGAAACGATTCGGTCGGCGATTTCACGTTCATTCGCATCGTACTTGGGCGTCCAGACCTCTGTACGACTCGGTCGGAAACAAAGCCTCCGACTCGGATCCGGTAAAGCCGAATCCGATTCGGAGGCCTTCCGACCGAGATCGGAGTTGACCCCTAAGTATTAAGGAGGACAGAATAGGGCTGGGAAGCTTCTTGCTAATTACCTTAAAATTAAAAAGATCGCATCAAAGTAGAATCTATCTTGTTTGCTACTAATTCTATTGTTCATAAAAATGAAGATATTTTATCGGAATTCACTAATTACTTCCGTAATCTACATACTCCTGAATTCCAGGCTTCTCAGGAGGATATTCTTCAATATTTATCTTACATCAAACCATCTCAAATCCCCAATATAAATTTCTCCGCACTGGATGATGACATTCTTATTGAAGATATTCAATAAGAATATCTTCATATCTTCAATATCTTATACACAAGAAGAACTGGCTAAACCCGAGCGCAGCAAACACTTCAAGGAGCAGACCGGGACTAAAAGGACCCCCCCTCCCCCCGGTGCACGGAGACTCTGGAGCTACGGTACTGGTGCAAGGGGGCCCCAAGAACTGAAGGCAGACTGAGAGGGTAGGAGACCCTGTGGCACCCCGCCTGACTCCAAAATGGCGGCCGTCCCTCCCTTTTTCAGGTATGGTGCGGGGGCACCCCAGAGGCACCCTGAGGGGGGAAAGCAGTAATAGCAGGGCCCCAGGAATGGTATCAGCAATCCGTGAAAAGGACCCGGATGTGGGGACCTACAGGGGTTTTAACTCCTTGCCTGACCTTAAGATGGCCACCAGGGGAGACTTTCACCACGAGGAGCTCCGACCTTGGAATCTGTCCCCTCCCACCTCTTCGCCTCGTTCCTTGTGTTCCTGTTCCATGGTTTCGCACCCCCCAACCCCGCGCTACTCTGACACTCTCTGAGTACACCAGTTCACTACCCTGACAGCGGAGTCCGAGCATTATGTCCGACGCCCGGTGGAGCTGCTTGGTTCAGCTATTGAGGAGATCGGCCCTGGTTCATCACCTCGGCCGCCACCTACCCAGCCGGACATTGGGCACAGTTTCTCCCCGTCTCCCTGTTTCTCCCTTCCCCTCCCCTCCCATGACAAATTTTCTGTAACTCTGCCCTTTTTCTTTGGTTACTAAGTTTTGATTGCTTTTAACTAATGTAACATGTTAGTCTGTAACTCTGATCCTCATTGTGTAACCTTATGACCTACCCAGCTGGACTTTGGGCAGACCTTACTTCGTCTCTCCGTCATATTCTCCCTCCTACCCCTTTACTCCACCCACTTTCTCCTTTACGCTCCATTTATCCCTCCTCTTTGCTCCCTAATTGTTTTCCCGTTGAGACCTAGCTGTTTGGCTGATGCCCGGTGGAGCTACCTGATAGCTATAGAGGAGATGGGCTGTGGACTTCCCCCTCGGCCGTCACCTACCCAGCCGGACTTTGGGCAGACTCTCCTTCGTCTCTCCATCCTACCCCCATCCTATCTCCCTCCTACCCCTTTACCTCCACCCCCTTACCCTTCTAAGCTCTATTTATTTAGTCTTCTACGCTCTTGAAATGTTTTTCTAGTAACTGATGTAATTTGTAACTGATGTAATTTTGTAATTTTGTGGAACCTTATGTAAAGCGCTCTGATACCTCCGGGTCTAGCCAGCGCTATATAAAACTCAAATAAATAAAAAGATATTCTTTCTGCTATGCACTCACGCAAAAAAGGAAAAGCCCCAGGACCTGATGGGTTCACCATAGAATTTTATTTACATTTTTCTAAATTTTTAACTCCTGAATCACATAATCATTTTACTTACTTTATATCCTCTAACTCTGCTGGAGGCTCCATTTAAGATGCTTTAATATGTCTCATTCCCAAAGAAAATAAAGATCCAAAACTATGTAAAAATTACAGACCCATCTCCCTTGTTAGTCTAGCTTACAACATTTTTGCTAAAATTCTTGCTCTTTGTCTCGACCCTTTACTTCCTCAATTAATAGAAAAGGACCAATCAGTCTTTATTAACCCTTTTGCTGCTAGGCCTCCCCCTGTGCCAAGCCTTTTTTGGCTATTTGAGGTAGTTCGTGCTTAGGCCCCTGTAACTTTTTGTTCACATAAGGTATCCACGTCAAATTTGCGGCCTTTTTTTCCAACACCCTGAGGATTCTAAAGGTACCCGGGGTTTGTGGATTTCCCCAGAAGAGAACACAGCTAAATTTTGTTTTGTTTTTTAAAAAATGGGAAAAAAGTGCTGCAGAAGAAAGTGACTGTTTTTGTTCCCTGCAAATGGCATCAACAAAGGGTTTTGTGGTTCTGAAATCACCATCTTCTCAGCTTTCAGGGACAGGCAGACGTTTGTTAGAAAACCAACATTTTTTTACAGTTTTGGCATTTTACTGGGACATAGCCTATTTTTGCTATTTTTGTGCTTTCAACCTCCTTCCAGTTAGTGGTAGAAATGGGTATAAAAGCAATAATGGATCCCGGAAAGTTATACATTTGTGAAAAGTAAGCAAATTCTGAATTCAGCAAGGGGTCATTTGTGTAGATCCTTCAAGGTGTTTTTTTTTATAGAAACTAACATTTGAAAATAATAAATATTGAAATAGAGTTGAAAAAAACAACCATTTATTCCAAAGTTTTCACCTGTAACTTCTTCTAAGTACGACAGATTTTTTAAAGCAATATACAGTTACATCGGCTGGACCTTTCTGGTTGTGGGGATATATAGGAATTGTAGATTCACCAAGAACCTGAGGAACCCAGACCCAATAACTGAGCTGCGTCTTGCAATGGTTTTTCATTGTGTACTGGGTATATAGCAATTCATTTGGTAAAATATAAAGAGTGAAAAATAGGTACCAAGGAAACCTATATATTTCTGAAACGGGAACAAAATATAGAGTTTAGAAGCAGTGGTTATTTGCACATCTCCAAAATTGTGGGTACCCATACAAGCATGTGAATTAGAGGTCATTTTTCAAAATGACTTATTTTTTTACAAATTGTCTTGCATTTGAAAGGCAGAAATGCAAAGAAAGTGAATTGATAATAACACTTGTTCTACTATTCTGAGTTCCCCTAAGTCTCCTGATAAAAATACTACCTTACTTGTGTGGGTAGGCCTAGTGTCCACAACAGGAAATGGCCCAAAACGCAACGTGGACACATCACATTTTTCCAGTGAAAACCCTAGCTCAGCCGGCACCTAGGGAAACCTAGCAAACCTATACATTTTTGAAAACTAGACACCCAGGGGAATCCAGGATGGGGTGATTTGTCTGGCTATCACCAGGTTGTTACCCAGAATCCCTTGCAAACCTCAAACTTTGTAAAAAAATCAAATTTTTCTCACTTTTCAGTGATGGAAAGTTCTGGAATCTGATTGGAACCACAAACTTCCACCCACCCAGCATTCCCCAAAGTCTCCCGATAAAAATGGCACCTCACTTGTGTGGGTGGGACAAGTGCACGCGGCAGGGAAGGGCCCAAAACATGTTGTGGAGACATCAAAATTACCAATCACAAAACGACCTGGATTTGCAAGGGGGGTCACCTGGGTTTTTGGCCCTGGGCTCGGTGGCCATCTAGGGAAACCAATCAAACCGAGACATTTCTGAAAACTAGACACCTAGGGGAGTCCAGGGAATCCCCTGCAAACCTCAAATTTAGCTGAAAAAAATCAAAATTTCCTCACATTTCTGGCTGGGATCACCGTGCCGGCACAAATGTCCTACCACTCAGCGTTTCCCTCGGTCTTACAAGTAAAATGATACCTCACTTGTGGCAGACTAAAAATATAACTGAAACAGCCAAAATAATACTAAAAGAAGAGGAGCAACCTTTGCCTATGGGGCTTCTCCCTGACATGCCTATAAACATATCCCTGGTGCCTATTGGGCTTTCTACCCATCCTGGGGGGGGGGGCAAATAAGGGGCTATTGCCCCGATCTGCATTCCGGGGGACAGAAAGACTTTTTTGGGGGTGGGCCCATTTTCGGCAGCCCCCACCCCTACGTATAAAAAAAACCCATAATCCCTGGTGCCTAGTGGGCTTTCTGCCCCCCGAGTGGTAGATCAGGGACTATATCATCCATCTGCCTCCCGGGGGAGGCAGAAAGACTGTGGCTAATTTATTTGGGGGGTGGGGGCATTGGCATGCCCATTCTGGGCAGCCCCCACCCCTACGTATAAAAAAACAATATAATCCCTGGTGCCTAGTGGGCTTTCTGCCCCCCAGGGGACAGATCAGGGGCTATTGCCCCCATCTGCCTCCCGGAGTCAGAAAGACCGTGGCAATTATTTTGGGGAGGTGAGGTCATTTGCATTCCCATTTTGGGCAGCCCCCACCCCTAAGTATTAAAAAAAAAACAATCCCTGGTGCCTAGGGGGCTTTCTGCCCCCCCCTGGGGGGCAGATCAGGGGCTATTGCCCCTGATCTGCCTCCTGAGGGGGACAGAAAGACTGTGGAGGTTGTTTGGGGGAGCATTGGCATGCCCATTCAGGGCAGCCCCACCTCTAAATACTATTAAAAAAATCCCTGGTTTCTAGTGTGGTTTCTGCCTCCCCGGGGGGGGCAGAAAGACTGTTCCCAAATTTATTTGGGTGGGAGCATGGTCTTGCCGTTTGTGGGCAGCCCCCACCCCACTTAAAAAAAAAACAATCCCTGGTGTCTAGTGGGCTTTCTGCCCCCCTGGGGGAAGATCTAGGGTAATACCCCTCATTTGCCCCCTGGGGGGGCAGAAAGTCTGTGGAGGTTGTTTGGGGGGGTGGGGGCATTGGCATGTCCATTTAGGGCAGCCCCCACTCCTAAATACAATTAAAAAAGTAATCTCTGGTATCTAGTGTGCTTTCTGCACCCCCAGGGGGGCAGATTGGGGGCTACTGCCCCCATCTGCCCCCCACAGAGGGCATAAAGACTGAATTTGCCCAAATTATTTTGGGGGAAACAAAAGCCCTTGCCCAAGAGACCGCTCCCCCCTTCCTGGTGTCTAGTGGTGGATCCCTGCTTGAGGATCACCCTCCTGAGGCGTGCCTCAAGCAGGAATCCACTAGGAGATTCTCCCCTTTCCAATGATACCTCTCCTGTCTTTCTACGTGCTCAGGGGGCTGAGATAGCCCCACGAGCACGAAGAAAGTGCAACTGAAATGAGCCGATCAGCTAATTTCAGTTTCAGTTTCACTGAAATGAGGTCAGCGTGACCTGCGCTGATCGTCATTTCATTGAAACGAACTGAAAAGACTCGGTAGCTGGGGAAGCTCTTCCCGAGCTCCCGGGGCTGTTTAGGGGGAAAGAATATCCCTGTGGTGCCCGCACCAGAGTAAGCAAGTAAGTTTTATTATGCATGATTAATTAAAACCGTTGCATACACATGACAATAAAAAATTCCATATACATAATTCAATAGATAAAATAATGTTAAAAAGCCATTGTTATGCATTGTGTTAAAATTCACATTTAGGTGTTGCGCTCTTCAACAAATCTAAAGTGCATGTGCGTCAAGGAAAGCTGAGCTGGCGAGCGCTTTGCCAAGTTAAGCAGCCATCATTATATGTCCTATTAAAATTCACGTTTTGGCGCTTATAATCTTCGTCAGATCTAAAGTGCCTGTGCGTCGATAAGGTGCAGTAGCAAAAGCTTGCCAAGTCAATCGACAGTAACAGCCCGGCCCGGCTATTTTCATTTAGCCAATATCCACTTGCGATGCATGTTTGAGTCTCTTGGTTACTTTGTCAAAGGATTTTGTGAGCCGGCAGTTTAACTGTGTTTCGGCCGGACTAAAGCACAGTTTTACTGCCTGCCTGTAAGCCCTGATGCCGTTATGTAGTTCTTATGTCCTTTAGGTTAGGGCAGATGCAGACGACGTGCACAAGATCCTCGTTTCCTCTTTCGCATAGACGGCAGGACCCGCACCTGAGGGATTTCCAGTGCCATGTATTCGGACGGCCAGGAGCCGTCCGACGCACAAGAAAACTGTGACGTCGGCCGGCTCCCGGACGTCCGACGCATTGAAGGGGTTAAAGGACGACACATCACTGATAGCACTAGACTATTTTTAATGTCTTAAGTAAATCCAAATCATATAGACACTCCTTAGCAGCCATTTCTTTAGATGCTGAAAAGGTGTTTGATCAAGTTGATTGGCCATTTATTTTTTCCACTCTTTCTTGGCTTGGTTTCCATGCTAAATTTATTAATTTAGTTTCTGTGTTATACTCTTCTCCCAAGGCCTCCATCTTTGTAAATGGTCTTATCTCCTCACCATTTTCACTCCATCGAGGTGTTAGTCAAGGTTGCCCTCTCTGTCCCCTAATATTTATTCTTGTTCTAGAACCCTTTCTGATAAAACTTCGTATGAATTCAGACATTTATGGTTTCCAATATGGAGATAACCAGTTAAAAATCTCCATTTATGCAAACAATATTCTTCTGTTCATGTCACATCCACAAACTTCTTTACCGGCCTTCTTAATGGAAGTCACAAACTTCAATTACAGGATATAAATTAAATGAAGATAAATGTGAAATACTCCCTTTAAATAAATTATGCTTTCATGCAAACTTAATTTACTCTCATTTCCATTGGAATCAAGATAAAATCAAATATCTTGGTCTTTGGTTCACTGCTTTTCTCAAAGAAACACTTTCTACTAACATGAAACAGGTCCTCACAACTCTGACTTCTCTTACATCTAGATGGAACCCTCTGTTTTTATCTTGGTGGGGTTGACTAGTTACCCTGAAGATGTTAGTTTCGATAATACCTTTCTAACTATCTAATATTCCTATAAATATCCCTTGTCTTTTCTTTAAAAAATGTACTCTATTTTATCCATTTTTTTGTGGAATAATAAAAAATCCTGCATGTCCCTTCGAAAATGTAAGTGTCCCAAACATATGGGAGGTGTAAATTTTCCATATTTTTGTTCTTATCATACTGCATTTTTTCTCGACAAGCCTCTTTTTCCCTAACCGAAGACAAATCTATTACACCTCCCCTTTGGTTTGATATTGAAAACTTTTTTCTTCATCCCTTTTCTTTTCGTGAATTTCTGTCCTTCACTCAGAAACCTCTTTCTATATCCCTCCCTAGCTGAATAAATGCACATAAACTTCTACGTCCTATTTTTGTCGTCCTTGATAGTATCAAAGAACAAGTCCTTCATTCATCAATTTGGCATAATAAATATGTTAAAATCAATAATAAAACTATTTTTTGAAAGTCCTGGCATGAGAAAGATCTAAAATGGGTTTATCAACTTCTTGATAATGATTCTTACCTTCCTTTTGCGCAAGCTCCTTCATACTCTACTAAATATATCTCATTAACATCTGTGATTCAATCCATCTATGAATGCCTTTCACGCAATATAATTTCTACTACTCCTATCCCCCAATTGACCACGTCCTATTTATCCTTTCCTTCAGCATCCCAAATTTATAATTAAATAACCGTTCCTCCAGAAGATTGAGACAAGACTGATGTGGAGTTACAATGGGAATGTGACTTAGACAACTCTTTTTCAATTCCTTTATGGAACAAGATTTGACTTAAGTTAAGGAAATCCTCCAGAGCAGGTAATACTGCTCAAACTTTACTTTTTATTTATAACAGGCTGTTGATTACCCCCAATTACTTTACACAGAATAAGTCCTACCTCCTCCTCCTCTTGTGTGGTCCTGCAATACCACTTCCTCTGACCTCAAACATATGCTTTTTTAATGCCCCTCAATTTTGGTTAAAAGTCAGGAAACAGATAAATACTATTTTTCACGCACAAGTCGCTTTTCACTTCAAAAATATATTTCTAGGTAGTATCTCAGAGGATTGGGTTTCTCATTCTGATAAGTTTGATGTTTTGGATTTACTTGCAGTTGCCTTTCAACAGATCACCAAATCATGGAAAGATTCTACTGATATATCTTTTCAAACATGGTGATATGGTGTTTGCTATAATCACAGACTTGATAGAGCATATGTCACCCATTATCTCTTGCCATTAAAAGAGACATCTTTTGGCTACCACTGACAACTTCCTGAACTCTTCTGCAAAATCTGCCAATTCACATGATCCTCAGATTGAATAGGTATCCAAACCTCCATGACTCTTTACTACTGTTATGTATAATTGTTATATATTTTGTTATTAATGTACATTTATCTCTTCTGTTTTAGCAATGATATTGTATCTCTGTAATTTTCTCATAGGATATTTCCTCTTTTCCCTTTTCATTTTTCTTCTTTTTCTTTCCTGCAAATATTTTTTTCTTATTTACTGTTTACTCTAATATTCTTTTAATCAAAATGTTTTACATGATTGTGTTCTCATTGATTATATCATATACAATGCTAAATAAACTTCATCTTTCAAACTTAAAAAAAAATAATCTACACCATACTGTTTATTGAGACATAGCATCAAAAGACATGAGGAAATAGTTTTGAAAAAATGCATAAATAGGCACCCATACATGATTAAATGATAAATTCCATAAATTTCTGAGTTCCAGGAAACTGAATCTGTATGTCCTAGGATAGGTAAGTCTTATATGCTCTACTCAAGAACTTGCACAATAACCATTCACATTTTCACAAACATGAGTGAAGTGAAAGCGTCCCTAAGGTGCATTTGGCTCTCCCTTTCACAGTTTGACAGGTTGTATGTCAGAATATTGTTAGCAAAAGTCTGGAAAAAATGTTGTTCCCTAGATATCAAGTACAAAACATTGTTAAATTGTGTGCATGTTTTCTATTATTAACTCTAATGGGGGGGACATGTTTGCAGTTTATATTTAGGACATAATATTTGTGTCAGATGATATGTTGGTTACAGGAAGGCTGAATTTAACAAAGAGCTTCTCAGTGATCAATCACGTATGTTTTGATTGACAAACATTCAGGTTGGCAATCATATGCACAACTACCCAAAAAAATGTCTCTGTTTGATTTCTGGAGATTCCCACATTGCAGGGAATTCATAAAAACCACCAACACTACCCATGGAAATGCACATAAATAAGAGATTTTGATGCAAACATTTTCCCTGAAATCAGTGGAATTTAAACCGATAAAAGCTCACCTGATTTTTAATTCCTTTTAAGGTGTTAACAAACTTGACTATATTTTCTTCTCATTCTGATTAAAGATACGTGTCTGTGGGAAATTACATTTCTCATATCCATGTTATCTTTCCCAATGGTTCTCACACTTCTTGTGCATCCTTCTAAACCATCCTTACTGGAACTCACTTTAGGTGGGTAAATCAAGTATGAAAACTATTGGGATCTTTGTGAATACACACAACAATTGTGGTTCTGTTGGTGAGCACTACCCTCCTGGCAGACAGGTACACACTTTCAATGTGGGATTTTGTTTTTAGAAAACACTAATGTTTTCGGAGGGGCTACTTCAAAGGTAGCTGCTCACCAAAATGTCAGTGTCATCAGACGAGCCATCATGGTGGAGGCTCCTCTGAAGCCACAGAGATCCCCACATGGCTGACATACATCATTAAATATGGTGGGTCGTAGTCTGGCAAGGTTGGTAGAGGTAATGACTTCCAGCACCCTGACGGACAGCAAGCTGCCTGCCTTACTCCAAATGAGTCCTTTTGTCAACACGCTGTGGTCTCTGCAGGCCGATGCCCTGATTGTCGCTGGCTGCCCGATACCCATTTTACAGATAGCAAAGGTCAAGTCATTTTGCTATTTAGGCATGCTGTTTACTGCAAATAATACCTGGGTCGACCATACTCACAACACGTGGCTAAAGATGAAAAGAGTATGCGAGGGAGTGTTCAGATTTTCTAGTGATCTTGGAAGTCATCCCATCAAAGAGATGATTACCATCTATAAAGCGAAAGTCCTATTGGCGGCAACCTATGGTGGAGGTGTGATGGGTTATGCACCAAGCAACCCTTTGCAGATTGAGGAAAACAACTTCTTAAGGTGCTTGCTCTGCACCCCCACTTCGGCCTCCTCTACCATTATGCATAGGGAAGTAGGGTTGAGCCATCTAGGGCACCATTGTAGATAGGACACACTTTTCCTGTTTGCGCCATGGCGCACCTTTAAGCAGGTGCATCCGGGTGCAAACAGGAAAAGTGCACACTATCAAGTAGAATGCGCTGCCCTCAGGGCAGCCACGAGCACGCACTGCCCCTGGGACACCGCATTCAAGAGAAATCAGGAGCAGCTGTTTAAAAGCTGCTCTGTGTTTCTCTGTGCAGACGGCAACCTGTCTGCATTTTAAAGAGGGATTTGAGATCCCCTTGCAGGCAGGTGCAGTGAGTGACTGCACCCGCCTGCTAGGGGATGTCTGTGGGGTCCAAAGGATTCCCTTTCCCCCCTCCATAGGGCTGCCATCAGGGGGGCACTGACAGGGCACCAGCTTTTAGGTGGCGCCTTGTCAGTGCGCCTCCTGACAGCTTCTTTGCCTCTGCACCTATGTCTATAATACAGCGTGGGTGCAGAGGCAAAGGGAATCCCTCATTTGCATGGAGCCATGCCCCATGCAAATCAGAGAATGCGCTCTTGAGAAAGCACTGGTGCTATACCTGCGCCAGCACTTTCAGTATTACAGAGTGGGCCGCACAAGCATCAGCGGCCCTTTCTCTAATACCAACGTGCCCCAGGGGCACACAAAATGGGTGTACATGTTCGTTGTGCCCCTGGGGCACGTTCTTTATTATGGCCCCTGGATGATATTTTGCCAATAAAACCCATTTTCATGTGGCGCTCTTAATGGACGAAACCAGGAACCGTACTCATGTGGTCTATTATTCAGAATTGCCTAAATCGGGATCACACTTTCAAAGTACCTTGGTTGTCTTTTATTACCATGTCCCTCAGAATGACGCTCAGCTTCTCCAGTCTCGAAGAACCGACCAAGATACTAACGATTAAGAAGTCAATAATGAAGGCTGCACTATTAGATGTAAGGGCTAACAACTGAGCTGTTGCCGATAGGGGGAAACACACGATTATAACATATATGTCTTATACTTTCCCGGAAGAATTTCAACGCTATCTATCTTTGGTGGCATGGCATCAACGCTATGCCTTGACCAGATTACGACTGAGTATTGTACACCATCTTGTTTCTTTCCCCAAATTAAATCAGTGGGACTTAACAGCTACCATGTGCCCGTGTGACAGCAATTCCAAACAATGCATTTTACATTTCATGCTTTTCTGTCAGTTTTATGGTGATTTAAGAAATACATTTTTAAAACCTCTATTTATTGTACATAACATAATGGACTACAAAGCTGCTATTTGCTTTTTGTGTGCAATGGAATTGCCAGTCATTTGTTTTAGTGTCGCCTCATTTATCTGCAAAGGAATCCATATCAAGAAGAGGCTGTGCCAGACTGAACAGTTTTAATGAAAATGTGGTATACTATTATACTTTCTTTTAACGTACCTTTTTTACCTATAACATGGATATAATGTCTTGATGGCAGGAATGGTTTAAAGAGTATTTACTGGCTGTTTTAAGTTGCATGATATTTTATGTACTTCTAGGGCCTATTCTAAAAGTGCCGGAATAAAGTTTCTTTGACTTTGAGGTCTTCTGTCTTTCTTGTAGGCTGATGGAGTGTTGACATCCTTGGACTAGGCTGATGGATATTTGGATTTTAGAAGTTTAAAAGAGAAAATAATGGTCAGAGGAGGAGACGCTAATTGTGTTCATTCACTTGTTTAGCACTCTATGGTTGTCAACTGTAAAATAGAATGATAAATTCACAAATGCGGTCTTAACATGCACAAAACATTTGTGACTATTATGCCACCTTTCTAGAGCAAAACATTGAAGAGCACTCCAAAAGGTAGCACCAAGCTGGCACTGATGTAGCATGGTAAATGATGCTTTTAATGCTTCTTGCAAGTTGATGAAGCGTTGACATCTCTGGTTCAGGTTCATGAGGCGCCACAGTGTGAAAGCTTGAAGATGAAGAAAATGCTGTGTGCAAGAACAGGGACTGCCCAATACAAAGCAGGATGGAGGGTTCTCAGATTGATTTTGCAGTTGCTCTAATTGAGTTCTTTTGCAAGGTGCTGCAAAGCCTTACCCTGGTGGCTCATGCAAGGGGAAGTCCGATAAATGTGCAGATGCCCCAGACTGAATGAATTAAATTGCTTTTGGTGGTCGGTGCAGGAAATGAAAGTTTTTAAGATATATAATGTTTCACTCATTCTTCTGAGTTAATTTCCCCATCACACTAGGAGCAATATCAGGGCTTAAACTATAATCAGAAACTGTACCACAGAAGAGCCACACACACATGTCCGCAAGTATAGACAGTGCTGCCACATGTTAAATCCCTGTACTAAAATTGCCTCGTGCAAACTAGTGACCGTCATTACTTCCTGGTGGGCATCTTCAGGGCATACCTACATGGCTTCAAGGCGCTCTTCAAAAAGGCATCTAACAAAGGCCTAAATCAGTAGTTGCTGGAAATTGTCAGACCCTCACAACAGAAGCTTAATGGGATAAAATTACGTTTCAGGGGCATGGTCTGGCCACGAGCGGAGATGGCTGCTTAACCACGGAGCAACGTGTTGGGGGGACTCTGAGCGGCGGCACGGGGTCTCTCACTATCCCGCACGTGCCTGGGAAGGTCACCCCGCCCAACGGGAGATCTGTGGGATCTGCAGGTGCACCTTCGAAGCGAAGAGCGCCCCGGATCACACCGACTCTGCAGGCTGCCCGGGGTCCACGAAGGAGACCCGCTAAGAGGGCGGCCACCTTAGTGCCACAGGAGGGCACAGGAGGCAGCCTTCCAGTGTTTGGGACCCTCAGTGGTCCAGGTGCCGCGTCACTTCCGGGGAGGGGGCGAGGTACATATACCTCTCCCCGCCCCCTGGGCGCCCTCTTGGCCCATTCCCCTGACGCCTTTTAGACGTGCCACGTCTGGTCCCCAGGAGCTGTTCGTCGGTGAGTGCGCCCCCCCCTTTTTTTTTGTGGCTGGAAGGCTGCTAAGCCCGGCCGTTGCCGGGGCGGCGGTCCGCCATGGGGGGGAGAGGGCAGCTCCTGGGGTACTTGGGCATAGGCCTCCTCCCCTGGTCGTTTGGCCGGGGAGGAGGCTAAGGGTGGACGGGGAGGCCCGGGGTTTTGACTCCCCACACCTGTGCGTTTGCGGGCCCAGGGCTCATGCCCGCCGGTTGCCATGGTTGCGGGGTGGGGGAGGAGAGCGACGAGCCTCGCCGGTCCGCCTCCCATTATTACTGCCAAGCCTGCGCAGCACTAGGCCAGGCCCCGGCCATGCAGGGCTCAGGGTGGGGGTGGCAGGGGGTTCCAGCCCTTATACCTGCTGCCGGCAGATCAGGACCCAGGGCGCATGCCTGAGAGTTCACGAGGTCGCGGGGTGGGGGGGCAGAGCGGCGAGCCTCCCTCGTCCGCCTCTCATCGAGACTGCCAGCGTGGTTGCGGGCCTTGACGGGGGGGGGCAGAGCTCAGGCGGCCACTGCACCCCGTGTTGTCCACATGCTTTAGGGCTCGGAATTGACTGGGTGCGTGTGCAGTTCCTCGGGGAAGCCTCAGGCTTTCCCGGCAGAGTTGACAGTGAGGCACGCTGTGTTTGGAACACAGAGCTCCTAAGTATTGGCTGGTTTCTGTTTTCCCGAAAAGTTAATCGCCGGTCGTTTCCCACGGGGTCCGCCGGTAGTGCGGGATGGGAGGATTGGCCCCGCCCCCCAACTCCGTGTCCCGACGGTGCTGGGTTTGCCTCACGCCTGAAGTTGTTTGTTTTGCAGAATTTTATGTGATATTTTGTCTGCTGATGTACCCTGGTAGCTACTTCTCAGTGTGGAATACAGCAGGGCCGACATTGCGAGTTTCTGATCCGTCAAGCTTTTGCCAGCCCATAACTATTTCTATTTCAACAGTTTACCATGTTTTATCTCTTACTGTCGTTATCCACATTGCATTAATCACGGGTGGCAACCAGCAGTTTCATTGATGTCCTGTATGCCTGGTGAATTGGTTGTGAGCTCGTCTCGACAACTAGGATCACTGCAGTGATCATTTACGTTAGGCTCCACGATTGCAATTAAGACGGAGGCACACACATAACATCACCTCTCGCACACCTCGAGGATTGTGGGAGCACGTAGGCAGACGACCTTTGTGAACCAGGGGAAGGCACTTTGAGAGACTCGCACTTGAGTTCAGTCTTGGGTCCAAAGATTGTATTCGGGGCCCCTTATTTACACCCATCCACGCCATGCACTCACCTGGAGAGAGTGAGGGCGACTCAGTTCACAGCATGCGCTGGGGGGCCGGACCAGGGTCAGTCACAGCTGTGGTGGAATCGATTGGACCTCCTGCACAGCTTGCTCTGCTACCAGATTCAGAAGCAGCACACACAGGGCTGTAGTGTGAACATAGGTTTGGACGCAGCCCGGGAACATAAAATCACACAAGCGAAGGCACATGTGCAGCGGTCGGAAGCGTAGATAACACCACGCCCTGGGGGCTGGCTGCGGTGAAACGTGGGATCCCGGGCTCCCCCTCGGTGGGCGGTAAAGCGAGTTTGGGGTCTCCTAGGTGAGACGGAATGTCGGTTGGGCGGGGTCAGGCCTGCAGGCAGGATGGAGTGGGCAAGGCGGCTGCAAGCGGCATTTCTTGTTAATCTGAATGCAGGGGGGCCTGACAGCTGTGAGGGAGCCTTGGGTACTGAGCTGGGCGGTTCCCTTTGTCCCCCGCTGGACACGCGGTGTCCACATCGCGCTGGTGGCTGAACCTAGCACCAAGTAGTGGTTGTCATGCGCGGCGAGTTTCGGTGGCAGGGAGGGCCTTGCAGCTGATCATCTTTGGGGCGCGATTGCGGGTGAGGCACGGACTGGCGTATGATGAGGGGGGCGGAGCCGGTCTCAGGGGCGGCGGCGCCGGCCGGATGTTGGAGCGATGGGTGCGAAAACCGTCAGGTGGTGGTCGGGTTTTCACTGGGGAGCTGCGCTTGACGCTGATATGCGCCGCCCGGGGGCCTTTTAGCATGGTGTGCAGCATGCGGGGCTGCTGCTGGCATGTCACACCATTCCCGTGGGCTTAGGGCTTGCGGTTGTCAGCACACTGTGAACCGCGAGGTATCTTCCTTCCCTATCGTTTTCGGCGTGTGGTTTTGCTGTGTTCCGTGGGGCCCAGAGAGGGGCCCTTCTGGCCAGTGGGCTAGCTCTTACATTCTCACTATACCGCGATGGGGATGCAGGGATCAGTTCGACCCCCTGGGCACAGATCCTAATCCCGGTGGACACACTCAGCCTTCTTCCTTCTGAGGTCGGCAGTTGAGTAACCATTGGGCTTGGTTATAAGAACCACCTGTTATTTCACGCCAGGTTGCCAACAGGTCACGTGCGCTCCGCATGTCACGTTACTGTATGGCACACCGTGCGAGCAGACAGCACATAATTTAAGTCTCCGACATATGTGCGAACCTTTTACTCACAACGAGGGCGAACACTTTCCGATTCAGGTGGCCCGCGCCCAGCATGCGCTGTTTCCCTGCGCATGGTTCAGGGGGATGGGTCACGTACGGATTGATTGCGGGCCATGAATTGGTCCCAAGTTTATTAGGCGCTGGGCGAGCAGTTTCTGAAGGAGAAGGGCCGCGCACGGGATGCGCTGTTGGCCCCGTGCCTGGGGACCGATCGACAAGAACCCAGCATATCCCAGGGAACGTTTCACCTAACTAGACATGCCTCTAGTAACGCCTACAAGTGGTGGGCACCACTACCCACCGAACTACAGCCAGAAAAGGGAACAGGGGTTCACCTGAGGAGACTAAGACGTTGCCAACGGGGGTTCACAACTCTGCTCTGGGTAGCAGAACATGCGATGAAATGTTGTGGGACATAGCTCAAATGCATGTGGTTATCACTAGGAAAGAAGGTTTACAAGCAGGGTGACAGGCAAGGGGTGTGTCCCTGGGTCACGCAACTGGTGGTCACAAGTGTAGAAACAAGGCGTAGGATAGGGGATCATTCACATTGGCTGCGGCCGCAGTCCTTGCTGTCTACGCAGCGAGAGGCAAATGGAAGCGGGGGTGCAGCTGGATTCACATGGTCAGCTTGGGCCCTGGGGCCGTTCCCTGCGGGCTGCATTTAGCAACAGGTCTGTTGCTCTTGGTTGGCATTCAGTCAGCACAAAGGCAGCTCTGCAACCTAGGCATGCATAGTGTTAAATTAGCGTCACAGCTATGCTGGTGCAGAGCATATGGACCGAAACCAGTGAAGGAAGCCAGCAATTTGTTGCTGCTAGATTCCCCCTTTGGACTAGGGGCATGACGCTATGTCAATGATGAACAAATTTCCAAATGTGGCTATCGGTCCAAGCGGTTAGTTTCATGACTTTGTACTGCATCTCCTTTGACACACAAAGAATATCTATCACACACCAAGTCTGGGAGTAGGACACAGTGCCAGCAGGGAGGTGTTTTTAGGCTGGGCCTATTGCCTCCACACCTCCTGAAAGACCCCATGGAAAAGTGTAATTGTTAAAATTTTGTTTCTTACAGGGAGTCTACAGTTACCTTTTTGAAGAACCTATGTCCACCACAGTTGGGAAGCTTTCCGCATTATGCGGCATGGCCAGGAAACAAACACAGGGAGAGCCAGTGGGTTTGGGTCTTGCACAACAGTGCAAAGATACACCTGCTATTTAGCGTCAGGGCACCTATTGGGAGAAGTGGGCTCTAAACCTGGTTATGTTTGGTGGAGTCAATGTCAACGTCACTTGGCCTCCTTTCCTCCTACGGCAAGGACAGGAAACACTCACAGAGGGTAGCACCTGCCAGCCTCAGCGCTGCAATAACAAAGAACGGTCTGAAGCACCAGGTAAAACACTTTATTGTCCAGCCCCAGGGGTTAACCTTATTCAGTGAGGGTTGGTTGTCGGGCAAAGTGGAAGATGCTTGGGGGCAGGTCAGCGGATCTCAAAGGTGCCAGGGTCGGGGTGACCAGCTGACCTACTTCAGGAGACGGTTGAGGCTGGTCCAGATAATTAATTTTGGGGACCAAAGTGGAGTGCCAAATCTTTTCGGGGGAAGAGATAAATAGGCCAACTTGTGTTAAGATGGGTGGTCAACTTGGGGGGGTTGTCCAAAATCTGGAGCTTCTCACTACTGTGGACGTCCGCATGAACGCGCGTACTGAAGTAAACATGAAGTAGAGACCCATAATTCATAGGAATATAAGGTATAAATGCATCCCCGGTCCCTTGCTCCTGAAATGGATTACGGTGTGAGGTGCACTGAGGTCTGTCATGCTTTTATCTAGATATCAGTATAAGTGTTATACAATCGGTTTTGTAGGCTGCAGGGGGAGGGACTCAAACAATTTTCACCCGGCCAAGAAAGTCACAGTGATGCACACTTTACAGTCGAACTATACATGTGCTTGACCTATGAACTGACGGTGCCAGAAGTCAGCCCTGGGATACAATTTGAGCACAGCAGTTCTACATCGCAGGCAGAAGGGAGAACCTATTTACTGTCTCTGGCTGACAGCTCGCCCATTACCAAGGTACAGGGAGCAGGTAAGGTAGGCATGCCTTACTATGCCAGGCAATGGGGGTCATGACCGGCGCTTCGGCAGTCGCTCTTTCAAGAGCCAGCAACAGCAGCTTACAGGGTGGGCATACAAGCGGAAGCGCATCATGCAGGTGGGGACGATGCCCTGTCGTCAGCTACCTCCAGCCGGCCTCCTTCGGGGCCCTGAGAACCAGTGGCGGAGGGCAAGGTCCAAAACAGACTCTTCGGGGGTGGCATTATAGGGACAGGATGCCCGCATCAAGCAGGCTGGACAATGGGTATCCCAATGTTTGAAAGGTTCCCTGAGCCACACAGGGGAGTGGCCGGAAGGCAGGTCAAGGGTAGTATGTACAGGCAAACCCGGAATATACCACTGGCACCCCGGTGATGCACCAGAGTTAATGGGGAGGGTGCAGGTACATTACCACTGCTGGTGCAGTACATTGTTATCAGCTTGAACCCCCGAAGCTGGGGGAATAGTCAAGAAAGGGTGTTTAAGCACAGGCGTAGTCAACCTTTAAGGTGAGGCACAGGTTGCACGCGGTGCACATTGGTATGGGGTCTGTCATATTTGTATCATCAAGGTAAGGCAGACTACTGGTCAAGCTAACAGAAAAGTAGATGCCAAGCGCCGGCTTCCCGCCATCGCGGCACGTCGGGATTAAGTTATACAACTCAAGTGTGTTGGGGCTACAAAGCTTAGCGATATACTGTGTTGCAGCACAGAGGCTCTTTTATGGGACACCCGGCATCTCAACAGGTCTAGAAAGGGCAGGTGATCTGCATCTATCGTTTTCCCATTCCTGTAGCGTTTCCACCCTCTGGTCCACTACCTGGTACCCACCAGAGTAGGTCTGGCAAAGTTTGGTACAAGATGGGGTTTCACCTGGCTAGAGTGGGCATGGACTTGCTTTGCTGGACTGCGAAGCCCGGGAATCAGCAGGGTGTAGGGAAAGATGTTGTTATTGTGCAAAGAGGTGCAACCAGCCACAACCTAAGCGCTCTGGGCGGGTTTGGCAGCAGAGCGCATCAAGCAGGTGGGACAATAGGAATTCCATGGTTTCAAAGGTACAGCCGTCCGCAGGCACCCTCTGCGGCACCCGAGGTTTGATGGGGTGCAGTGTTATTGTGCAACTAGGTTCAAGATGGATTAGTTGTATAATATGGGGTGCAGTGCTCATTAAAGGATGTTAGTATCGGAGCATGTCGTTATTTGGCAGGATCAAAGGTCTGGGTCAAGGGCCGTCCGTGCGTCCGGGGAGTGGCACGATGGGAGGAATCCGACATATGGAGGCATGGGTTTTCCATCACTGACTTACCTTGGTTGGGGGGCCGGCCCAGGCATGCGCTAGCACAGTTTGAGGTAGAAGCGCGACTCACTACTGAGATAATTTGGTTGGGGGCCCCAGGTATGCGCTGGAACAGCTTGTGTAGAAGCTGCGGAACAAGTCTAGGGGGGTGTCTCCCCTCAATTCAGGCAGACACAGGGGAGGCAATGTTTTGACCCTCTGGGGTAGGAGGGCATTGCAGCAAGATATCAAATACTCCTGGTATAAGTTAAACAACCAGTTGTGGGCTGGAGTGTTATGATGGGCAGAGATAACCCCACTGTGAGTGTGGCGAGGGGCTCGGTCAGAGGATGCCGGGGATTCCTCATGCAGGAGAGTGTACAGTGCCAGGCGCAGATCCACTGAACAGGGGGTTTGGTTCATCAGGCATGGCCTGCTGCATGCTAAGTCCACTTGGATTTGGAAAGAGGATGGGGCGCACCTGCCAGAGTGGGCAGGGACTTGTCTTGCTGGACCTGGGAGAGGCCCTGGAATTAGAAAGATGGAGGTGAAGAGGCCTACCTTGGTGGGGGCCCTGGCTGTGACGGTGGCCACACCCAGAGCTGTGGCGGAGTTACAGGGCGATCCAGAGGCTGTAGGTACATACGGGTACCATGTACAGAAGCACAACAAGGGTGCAAAGGCCAAATATCCACAGGGAGGTCCTCGCGTTGGACCCTGGAGGAGCGACGGCGCCCCGTTAGTCCTACGGGCGGTTGTGGACCTGAGCAACCGGGGGTTGCCTGGCTGGCTCCGCCCCCGTATGGGGCGTGAGCAGGGGCGTGGTCTGTGGGTCCACTGGTGGGAGGGGTCTTCCCTCCCCAAAATATGGCAAACACCGTTGGGGAGGCCACGGTGTAATTTGGCTCATCAGGTGGCAGGCGGCGAGGGGCTGCCTGCCTTGGGATCGCCCGTAAGATAACCCACCATGTTGGCATATTTGTAATGCTAATAAACCTGCAGCAGTTTTCTCCACAAAGAAGGTGTCTTGTTTGGTTATTTCTATAGGAGATTGCTGTATGGTGGGGTGGCGAGTGTTGCCGATATTGGCACTATGCAGGCTGCCCGGGGTCCACGAAGGAGACCCGCTAAGAGGGCGGCCACCTTAGTGCCACAGGAGGGCACAGGAGGCAGCCTTCCAGTGTTTGGGACCCTCAGTGGTCCAGGTGCCGCGTCACTTCCGGGGAGGGGGCGAGGTACATATACCTCTCCCCACCCCCTGGGCGCCCTCTTGGCCCATTCCCCTGACGCCGTTTCCCTCCCTACCGCATACCCGGCGTTCAGGCTGGGGGTGTGGGGGGTTTATCTAATGTATTATTTTGTGTTGCAGGCGGAGTTACAGGGCGATCCAGAGGCTGTAGGTACATACGGGTACCATGTACAGAAGCACAACAAGGGTGCAAAGGCCAAATATCCACAGGGAGGTCCTCGCGTTGGACCCTGGAGGAGCGACGGCGCCCCGTTAGTCCTATGGGCGGTTGTGGACCTGAGCAACCGGGGGTTGCCTGGCAGGCTCCGCCCCGTATGGGGCGTGAGCAGGGGCGTGGTCTGTGGGTCCACTGGTGGGAGGGGTCTTCCTCCCCCAAAATATGGCAAACACCGTTGGGGAGGCCACGGTGTAATTTGGCTCATCAGGTGGCAGGCGGCGAGGGGCTGCCTGCCTTGGGATCGCCCGTAAGATAACCCACCATGTTGGCATATTTGTAATGCTAATAAACCTGCAGCAGTTTTCTCCACAAAGAAGGTGTCTTGTTTGGTTATTTCTATAGGAGATTGCTGTATGGTGGGGTGGCGAGTGTTGCCGATATTGGCACTAAGTCGAGGAGTGACAATGGGCCCGTAATTGCAACGTAACCTGCAGCCTGTAGTGGGAGGCAGTGCCCGCCTCTATCACTGAACTCTGACCCCATCACCGCCGGACAGAGTACCAGCGCACAGAGGGCCACAGGGATTCCCCTCTCCTCATCCAACGCCACGAAGGCTGTCTCCCCCCTCTGGATCTGCACAGCAGCAAGGGACACACCCGGAGGCCTCAACGAGGACCACAGAGCTCGACGGCCCCGCCCACAGCCTGACTATGGTGAGTGCCTTGGCTCGTCGAAACTGCTGGCGTCCTCCCGGACCCCTCGCCCACTGACCGGCTTTCTCTGTCCCGACGCAGGCAGCCTGAGGAGACCTGCCAACTGCTGTTGATCAGCCTGACTAGAAGGGACGCTCTGGGGCGCCCACATGAGCGTCAACCCTCCAGCGCAGGGCAGCTTCCATTAAGGAGGACTTTTTATTGGGTGAGTGACCACAACTGGGAAACTGGCATGAGGACAGGCCACCCTCTCCCTTTCTCTCCCTGAACACTGTGGCCCCTATACCTGCCATAGGGGCCTGAATAACTCCAGGGGATGTCTTCAAAGCATATGGAACTGCTGATTCAATCGCATGTGAGATTGTACTATCTCACCAGATCTGCCATGTGAGGAGAAAGGCCTGCTTGGGACAGTACACACACGTTCCTGCTGACCTGCCTACCATCCTATATTGCGGCGAGGGAGGCCTCCTGCCCCCTAGCTAATACCCCCCCTGCTCACGCCCCAGGGTGAACTAGACCTCGTTTTTTAACACTGCCTAGCTGCTGGTGGACCACTTTGACTGCACTGACACATGCTGGACCACAGCCTGCCCTTTCAAGATGCTCTACAGTCCCAACAGTCAGTGTCTTTTGCAAACTCCGGGGACCCTCAACAACACCCTACGGGGGATCAGTCGGCCTGCTGAGCGCTACGGAGTTCCTCCCCTGGGTGAACAGAGGTGAGCCTAGAGCCCCCGATCAGTGCTTCCCTGCTCACCTCACTTTGGCCACCTCGCGCCTTCCAGACCTTCTCGGCCAACCGAAAGACCAGACATCTCTGACTATGCATGCTACCATTGCCGACCTACAAAGGATCTCCTTCCTAAAACCGGATCCACACTGGTGATACTTTCACTACGTGCGACCTTCACCCCAGGTCTACTTTGGGTCATGTCATACCTTCCCTTAATAGATGCGGAGGGTTGATCAGCGCGGAGGGAACGGAGACATACCCGCCTGGACCCAGGCCCTCTTGTGGGACCTGGTGATGTCTTCCGGCAAGCCGATGGGTAAGACTTTACAGAAGTGCTGAACCAGGGTCGAACTGCCTCCAGCACCTGCACCGCCACCTCATAGGAACCAGGTCTGACTCCTTCCGATATGGCCACCACCCCGGATGCCACTATGGAGCGGATACTACAGGAAATCTCGGCTGTGGGTCGATGCCTGGAGGGCATGGAAACGCCCATATCTGCCATCACTACGGAGACCAGATCCACCCGCTCAGACATCACAGGATTTCAAAACAGAATGGATGGCCTAACTCAACGAATCACTGTTGTGGAAGACTGCTTCAATACCATTAAGGAGAGAAACCAGGAACTACTTTATCTATGCAGCAAAGTCATAGACTTGGAGGACAGGAGCCGTGGTGACAATGTCCGCTTTCTCAGCTTTCCAGAGAAGGTGGAAGGCTCCGACGTTAAATCTTTTCTCAGAACTGTCCCTTTGAAACTCACAGGCCTCACCTTCAATCCACCGCTGGAGATGCAGAGGGCTCACCGCATCGGGCCCCCAGGCAAGGGAACACCCTCGCGCCCGCGGCCGCTTATTGTCTGTTTCCTGCGGCATGATCAAGTCCAACAGTCAATCATGGCAGCTCGCACCCGCGGTCAGTAGGATTATGAGGGGCAGGAGATTTGAATAACGGCGGGCTTTTCTAAAGAAACCAATGAGCGCCGTAAGGCCTTCCTCTCTTTCAGACCTCTTCTCCGGCAACTGGACATTAAACACAAGCTCTTCAAACCTGCATGCTTCAGGATCACCAGGGACGGCGTCTCCAAGGAATTCTTCGATCCGGAAGACCTCCGCCACTTCTTGGATGGCCTTCCACCCCAGGACATGGAACAGAATGCATCTGCTCCTGGGGTCGGCCCCCTCCAACCGCCGCCCACTTTTCCAACAGCTTCCAGGGGACCTCGACGACACTCAGGCGGTTCACAGAACAGGGGCAGAGACCCGGACAGAAGTGCCAGCTCCCTGGGAGACAGGACACAGGCCCTTCAAGTGGTGGCGGCTCGTACTCAAGAACATGATAGAGACAAATTCTGCTCTCCTTTGAAACCCATGCCTGCCGAATAGAGCGCATCCTGAACAGCAATGAACTGTCTCCTCCGCGTTCAGCAGCAGGGAACAGATCTGCCGCTTTCGAAACCTAACGCATTCTCCAGTTGGCTGAGTACCAGATTGCATGCTATAAGTTATCTCATAATTCAACATGTTTCCTCCTCTTTCATGTTTCAATGTCCTTGATTCTAGATTGTGCTCCCTCTTCGCCTCTTTACAGCGCAGCCTACGCTAGCGATCACCCACCTCAGTGTACCCTACTCCTCCCTACTACAACTCCCCTTACCTCGCCTCATAAGCCCACCCTTATTAGACACACACCTCACAGAGCTCCACGTCCAGGCTCAACCTGGGCATCACACCTCACATCTCTCACTACACCACTACTCAATGGGACCGTTACCTACCTCCCTTCTTTCCCCGTCTTTATGCAATCAATGGAGACTGCGACCCTGCTGCTTCCAGACTCCTCTGTCCCTAACGGATCCAGCTAAAGCAAACCTCACTCCCCCCCTCGCTAGGCAACGGCCACAGCTATCCGCAAACTAAACACGCCCCACCTACCCCACCCCTGGTATTTCCCCCGGAACGTCCCTCCTCCCCCTCCCCTCGCCCACTGCGCATGACCATGCTCCTACCCGACCACAGCCATTCATGCCACGCCTAGAGGGCATACCCATAACAGGAGGCCTCTCTAAACTAAACTATATATATATGACAATGACATTCTACTCACCCTACGAGACCTACCACGCTCCCTACCCGTGTGGCTAGAGATAATCGAGGATTTCGCAACCTTATCTGGCTACAAGGTGAACTGGGACAAGAGCGAAGCTCTCCCTCTCTCATCGGGCACCACAAAAGCGGCAATTCATGGATACCCTTAAATACCTTGGAGTCCTGGTCAACAGAGGTCTGGAGAGAATGGTTGCAGACAACCTGATGACCCTGATAACGCAAATGAAATCAGATTTCGATAAATGGTCCCTCCTAGGTTTGTCCATGTGGGGCAGAGTACATGCCGTTCGAATGGTCACATTGCCACGCTTCATATATCTAAGGGATGTTACCCGTTGTGGTACCCCTGACCACTCTGCGCTACATAGACGCCCGGATAAGGGCCTTCGTCTTGGGCACCACCCACCCCCACCTAGCCGCATCCAAGCTCATAGCTCGCCGCACCCATAATGGCCCGGGACTGCCATCCGTTGAACATTACTCTCTAGCTCTCCACCTTTCGCAACTTCCGTACTTCCTCCCTGACATACCAGACCCCCACAATGGGTCACATCGGAGTGCTTGCTCATAGCTAATAGTGAAGGCCTGAGCCCTCTCTATGCAGAATACCCTCTACAACAATCCCACCTGCATCAAGTGATACAAGCTACACAAAAGAGCTGGAGCCGAGCGCATTGTCCCATGCGAGTGCATCATCGCCTGCACGTCAAAGCTCCGATCTGGGGTAATGACAATATCCGAATAGATGGAAAGCGACTCCTCTGGCCTAGGTGGAAAGCAGCGGAGATAAAAACCTTAGACCAGATCCTACGGGACGGCAAGCTCAAGCCCTTTTGTCTGCTGAGGGAGGAATTTGAACTCCCTCCGCAATAGGACTGACGGCACCTTCAGTTGCAGCACTGCCTGAGGCGATGCCTCAGCCCCAACCCCTGGACGTTAGAGTCCTTACCGGTAGTGGACTATCTATTGACTTGGGGATGCCACAAGGGAGTGATGTCTGGACTATATGGGGTTCTGATGAGCCACATGTACTCCCAACTTCTCCTGAATGACCTACAAACTAAATGGCAGGCCCCCCTACACATCACCGTTGATACCGAAGGCTGGTCGGAGATGGTGGAGGCCCTAGACAAATAACTCGCTAAGCCCGAATGACGTTCTGCTTATGCAAAGTACCTAACAATTGGTACTGGACCCCCTTGAAGCTGCACCGAGCCGGCCTATTGCCGCACTCTCAGTGCTGGAGATGCCCGGGAACGAAACGCAACCTCCCCCACATTCTCTGTGAATGTCCTTCTGTCCAGTCTTTCTGGTCCTATGTCAGGAACACACTGAGTGAATCTATACGCCTACACCTTCCCATTACTACCCCCACTATCCTATTACACAACATCAAAGACTCCCCTGACCTCACTCGCCCCCAACGCCGTCTCTTGCACATGGCGCTCTCCACAGCCAAACTCCGGCAATGGAGATAACCCACCCCCCTCACAGGAAGACTGGACAGTAGTGATGGTCCAAACGGCGTCCCACGAGCACGTAATTTATGGTATGCAAGATCAAGAGGAGGTATATAATGAAACCTGGGCACCCTTTCTCCGGGAGCCTACAGATTAAGGACTGCTACGCCACCCCTCCTACACAACCCAACCCCCTGGGCACACGGACCGGAACACATCCCTCCCCCAATCCCTTCCCCCGTTCCTCCTAATGCTACGAACAGCTGCAGCTCAACGTAGGCTACATGCCGTATCATACCCCCTTCTCCCTTTTTCTCTCTCCCCCAGAGACGCAATCCCAACTCCTGTCCGAACACCTCCAAGTCCTCCAATCATAGACTGTGTCATCCCTAGGCATAACGTTCATCCCCCCTCCCTTTCCCGTTCTCCTTATACCACTCAGCTCTATCATCATGTCATCTCCCCAACTATCACCAACGACCAACGTACCTAATATCTGACAGACACAAAATTAGTGCAGACCGGCGCTTTCTTCGCCTTTCCTGGCTTCAGACTTTTCTACTGGAAGTCTCTGTGCCCCCTTGCCAGAATGCCCTACTGCAAGGCTTGTCGAATTGTATAATTGCTCTACACCACACCATTGCAATGGTATATGCCAGAGACCTTTTTCATTATATTGATACATTGTCAATGTGTAAGACACGTTAATTGTACGATGTATACCCTCTACATCCTCCCTCACCCCTCCCCTCCCTTGCCCCTTCCCTACCTCCTCTCCTCCTGTTTCTTCTTTCTGTCTCTCCCTATTTCTCCATAATTTGATATCCCTCCCCTCTCACCCCCCCACCCTTTCCCCGCCACAGAACAGCTGTACATTTACTGCCTCACTTTGCCCTTTTCTTAATGACTGTACAATGTTCAGCTTCAGCTGCACTGTTGTGTTACCACCCTGGTATTCAATAAAAAATTACGACACAATAAAAAAATTGCATTGTCGGCACAACTTCTTGAAGGCTCGTGGTGGACTCCACTGAACACCACAGCTCTGATGCTGCTGCATGGGTCCTTCACCGCTCCCTCTTAAGTAGCCAGATAAAAACCTGTCCTGTCCTGTCCTGTCCTTTAGTACTTCATTGCTCTGATATGAAATATTTGGAAAGATAGTTCTCTGCCCTTTGCTAGCTGATTAGCCAGGTGCTCATAAGAAAAGGTAAAGTTTTGGGGGTCTTTGGCTGGAACATTAAAGGGAAAACCTGGCTAGCTGATCGGCGCCCTCCACAGGAGCTAGGATGCCCTGATAATGCAGATCCGTAAAGCAAAGAGCAGGAACAGGGAAGACTCATTTCATTTCATTTTACAAAGGCATCTCATAAAGTATTAAGTATTCTCCTTTCAGATGTGTGAGCTGTGGCACTTGGACTTTGAACGGGCTGTTTGTGGTTGCATGCACTCCAACCAGACCACAAGATGCAGGTCTCTCTTCTCATACTAGCACAAGAGCTAGCCCTCCAGTCAGCTGTGGCCTGAGAGGATGTGGAGCCACAATACTAATGTGTTAATATTGACCTGCAACAATATTGACTCCTCAGTACCCGCATGCGCTCTGTCCATAAGCTACATAAATGAGCAGTTTAGCAAATCTTCACTTCCCTAAGTATAGCTAGCTTAAAGATATAGCATTATTGTGCAAATTATATTTGTGCAGCCTGATATCTTTGTAGTTGATACTCTGACATATAACTGTTTGGGAATGGACTGCTTGTCCATGCCACTGAGCCAGACATAAGAGTCAATCCAGTGTGTTGGCCAGGAGCGTCCCGTGCAGGTAAGAGCGGTGGGGCGGGGTGGAGGGTACTTGACAGACGACATGACGAGGGAAAATGAATTATTTATTTAATTTTCCCTCGTTGTCGTCTGTCGAGTCCCCCCACCACCCCATCTCACCCCACCGCTCTTACCTGCATGGACCGCTCCTGGTGTTGGCTCATTAAAAAGAAAATTTCTGCTTTTGGAATACATTTGTGAAAACTCTAAAAAGAATCAACGAGCTATGTCAAGAATAAAAGGTGCATCAAACTTTTGTGGGTCAACCATGTTGCTAATGAACATATTAATGTAGGTTTGTTGCACAACATCTCAAAAGGCCCAGGTCTGGGTCATAAGCCTTCCTTCTAGGATACATCATGCTTCACCTTACACATTTAGGGGCAGAAAAATGGTGCAGCTAAAATTATACAGAAACTTATCTGGCCCTAGCTGCACCCTATTGCGACCAAGGCCCCAATGAGATCTAAGAGGGGGTTAAAGAAAGTGAAACACCCATGACTCAGCACAAAGTGACTGAATAAAGGACTTCAAGCTAGGTATGTGTTGTCCTTGATTCTTGTCAGGCACATTTATTACTTCAATCTGAAGGTGATCTTTATATGGATTTATTTGAGATATGGTTCTTCAGTAGCACATGTGATGCCCAGGGGCTTAAACCCCATGTGCTTTAAGAGTTAAATCCGACTCATCTGTCTGCCCATAGGGGCGCTAACTTTTTCTCAAGTCTAAAATTGTATCCTTAGGGAAAACAATACACTCCTCAGCTAATGTCTTCTATGTTCACTGTGAGTCCCCACTGGCATTTAATGGAGTGATGGCCTCGGGTGCGGCTCACTTATACCAATAGCCTGCGGGTTGCCCGGTTTCTGCACACATTCATAACTGCCCTTATTTTGTTATATTGGGGGATGCGCTGTACACTTTGAAGCCACAAGGGACATGCTGAATACTCAAGACAGCAACATCATGGACTAGGACCCCAGATCCTGAGTATGCCAGAATCGTTTACCATTTCAAGGTGCTTTAAAGGGCAATAGTTATCATCAGGTGACCTTGCTACCACTCTGATTGTGGATACCCATCACCTTGACTGTAATGAACCAAGTTCTTGCTTTTCCTTGATTTTCTGGACTGAGCTGTATCCTGGTGACTTAACTAAAAAGAGTGGATTAGGTATGATCTTGAGCACATTAGTGGCTTTGTGCTCCTCTGAACAATATCATTATACTTGAGAATAGATCATGATTCTGTTACCCTGTCCCTCAGTATAACATGCACATTTGAATGGCCACTTCCAGGCAATAAGCTGGCAAGGGAAGAGCCAAGCGATGAAAACATTTGCCCTGTAAATCATACAAAAACATGGCGTAATATATGATAAAGTCTCTTCAAAATTAAAAAAAGTGTATTTCTTGAACACGTGGAAGCTGTGACATTAACATGTCTCATTATAGCACCACATTGAGAAGTATTTATTAAAAGTGATAGTTTGTAAGCATGAGCTTAGAACCATTTCTGCCTCCGCTCCCGCTCTGGTGACAGCGCCATTATTGAACTAAATGACAAGACAGTTGCCATGTGAACCCTGTATGTGGCCCAGATGGTTATAGATAGTGCAACATTATAGTCTATTAAATCAAACACTATAGGTTTTTATACAGCTGGTATGCTGCACTCATTTATTTGAAGGTGCTTTCATATGTGATAATGAAGGAAAAGGAGGATCGGTAAAATAAAATATTTGCCTAAGATCACACAATTTTGTTAAGGGAGGAAACTTGCAACTAATCCAGGTGTTCTGGTTTCACTTTGTAGAAATCACCACTAAATGGGTATATGTCTACTTTTCACCTCAACTGTTGATGCTTTGTTTTTATCTCTTTATCATTAAGGGAGAGCGAGGGTGACAGGCAGAAGACGAATGAAAATTCGGCTCATTATGGGTTCGAGGTTCCAACACAACCTTGAGCTGAGCCGGAACCAGGGTTCATGCTCGAGCCTGGCTCGAGTCTTCAGGGGCTCGCCCACCTCTAAGCAATAGGATGCGATGCACCAGTGAAATTGCAAAAATAAATTCAGACCGAGAATTATTTTCTGCATAGGTGGTTCAGCAGTGAGTTTTAATCCTTTTTAGGTCGAGCCTATAGCGGCAGCGGGCATGCGCTGCTCGCTCTGCGAGGCATGCAGTAATGGAGTATGGAGTGGAAGCTCCGCCCACTCTCCGCCCATGTTTTTAATTGGCTCTTGTCATTGTTTTTCGTAAATGCTGCCTTCTGATTGATTATGAGGCTTGTTAGTCCCTCCTTATTATGGCCATGTTGTCATTTGTACCCTCCCATGGCTACTGGCCCCTTTACTTCGAGTGTTACACGGTACGGTACGTGTTATTAGACTGTGAGCACTACTTTGTCTGTGCCTTCTCGCCCTCTTCTCCCCCCTACCCCCCTGCACTCCCGTTGTCCGTGCTCCCCCCCATTATCCGTGATGCAATGCAATAGGTCTCACATAAATGCGAGTCCTATTGCTTTGCAAATGCTTGTTACCTCCATGGTGGTGGCACGAGTAGTCCTGAATATTGTTAATGGTTACCAAGACGAAATCCCTTTCTTTCCTCCAATGTTATCAGGCTGCATGCTCGTTCGCTCTTCAATCGCGGCAGCTGCCAATCGGTGAGGGATATAACTTCAGGACTACTCGTGCCACCACCACGGAGGTAAAAATGAATCGTGTACCGTCAATGACTTTGGTTACAAATAAGAAGGTCCCGCGAGGAAAAGTGCTAAAGTCGCATTTATTGTTTATTGAAGCCGTCATGTTATCGTGAAAAGCAATTACAATCTCAGACTCGTGCAGCAACAATGGACTGAAAATGACTGGCTTTGCCGTTTGAAGTTTCATTTCATTTTTACTACAAACTGCATGATTCTTTTAGCTTTCACTATTAGAGTTTATGATTGTTGAATAAGGTAGCCAAAAAGTAAAAGCACTGAAATGTTTTTGTGATTGGGAGTCACTCATGATTTACTAAGAACCGTTTTGGCCTTTGTGTCTTTATTTTTCTGAGTGTGCTTTTACGATATTGGCTTGGGTTGTGTAAAGCTATTTTAAATTTAAGTTCGTGCAGTACATGTATGAAAGGAATTGGTTCAATCTTTTGTCATCAGGATAATTAATGGCATTTTTGTGCATAACAGAAGTTTGCTAGGTAAGCTTGAAACCCGCAATGTGGTTGATTGCGACGTGTCGGGAAGTATTTTGTCTATGTTTATGGCAAAAACAAGTGTATATATAAGGATTTTAAAATGGCGCTCACCAGGTGATAAAGTCTGTTGCACAGCCGAAACACGTCCTGCCAGAGGTGACCCGATGGAATAAACGGTTGTGAATTCCTTCTAGCCCAGAGTGCCATCTTTTCCTTTGATGGGGAAGGTTTTGTGGTAATATATATATATATATATATATCCAAGAACAAGGTTACCCTCCATAGGGGACGCCCTCCCGGAAAGTGAACCTCTAACAGAGAGGACTGCAGAAACTTTGATGGTGAGACACACAGCAACACCCACTGAGGGAGTATTGACCAGATGGAAACTACTTAGACCAGAATGCCTTTTAGCACACGCCCACTGGGGCGGTAGTACTTGCCCACTGGGGCGGGACTTCATCTATCTAATCAGTAGACGATCCACTGGGAAGTTGCTGTTTATCTCCTATTGGCTTGTGAGCAAGAACGGACAGTTCGAACCATGTTAAGCCCTATTAAAGTGGTTCGAGTGAGAACCTCACTGTGTCTGCAGTACTCTCTGTTAGAGGTTCACTTTCCGGGAGGGCGTCCCCTATGGAGGGTAACCTTGTTCTTGGATATATATATATATATATATATATTCACTGAAAAAACCATAGGTTTCAGGCACGTTATAGTTAGAAATTAGCATTTAAAAAACCTTTGAAATTCACTGAAAAAACCATAGGTTTCAGACACGTTATAGTTAGAAATTAGCATTTAAAAAACCTTTGAAATTCACTGAAAAAACCATAGGTTTTAGGGACAGTTATAGTTAGTTGGACATTTCACTCGTACAAAACCCGTGAAATTCCCCCGTTATAGTTAGTTCAGCTAACTATAACTCGCGCCCCCACAATGCACTGCTGATGACGTCACATATTACATCACTCATGACATGGTCAGTGACATCACTGATGACATCACTGATGACATCTCAAATGACATCACTGATGACATCATCCAGTGACTGTGTGTTTCTGTAAAGTTTAAATATTTTTAATATATATAGGGAAAGGCGTATTGAAGAATGAGTGGGTGTATAAGTGTCTGTATGGATGATTCAGTAGGTGCGTGACTAACTCTATAAGTGAGTGATTAAACGTATCTTACTGAATGCATGGGTTAGTGACTAAACTGGGTGAATGTCTGTATCCGTCTGTCTGTTGCTGTGTAAGTGGCTGCATGGGTTTGTGAATAGCTACATGAGTGTCTATATGAGTTATTGATTGGTTGTCTGAGTATCTGTATGGGTGCCTGAGTGTTTGTGTGGGTGGGGTGTGTGCGACTCTGTGCATAGATGTGTGAGTGGGTGATTCACTGGGTGGATGGTTTCAAGAGTGCATCTGTGATAGACTGTATGGGTGGGTAAGTGTGTGTAAGAGTGTGTTAGTGAGTGAATGTATGTCCCAGTGGTACATGTGTGAGTAACTACATATGTGAAAGGCAGTATATATGTGTGTTGGAGTATATAAATAGCTATAAGCAGAGTGTGTGATTGTGAGAGTGACTGTATGGATGAGTGTGTGCTTGTATCAGTGATTGTATAAGAGCGTAAGAATGTGCTAGTATTTGTATGAGTAAGTGAGCTGGTGTGTGTATAACTGTATAGGTGAGTAAATGCCAGTGTGTTTAATTATTTGCATGACTGACTAGGTGTGTGAGTACCTCTATGGATGAGTGGCGGTGTTTGAGTGTCTATATAGGAGTATGAGTGCATATGATAGTCCTGTACTGAGTGACCGTAAGTATGAGTGACTGTACGGGTGAGTGAGTGGATGTGTGTGTAGACCTAAGAATCAGTGAGTGGGTATGTAGTTATTGGTGTTGGAGTGTCTATGGTTTTGCGAATGGCAGTCTAAATTTAGAGTGGGTGTATCAAAGGTTATATTAGGGTGTGAGGAGGTGCATCAGATTATCACGTGGATGATGTCATCAGTGATGTCATCAGTGATGTCATCAGTGATGTCACTGACCATGTCATGAGTGATGTAATATGTGACATCATCAGCAGTGCATTGCGGGGCGCGAGTTATAGTTAGCTGAACTAACTATAACGGGGGAATTTCACGGGTTTTGTACGAGTGAAATGTCCAACTAACTATAACTGTCTCTAAAACCTATGGTTTTTTCAGTGAATTTCAAAGGTTTTTTAAATGCTAATTTCTAACTATAACGTGTCTGAAACCTATGGTTTTTTCAGTGAATTTGAAAGGTTTTTAAATGCTAATTTCTAACTATAACGTGCCTGAAACCTATGGTTTTTTCAGTGAATTTCAAAGGTTTTTTAAATGCTAATTTCTAACTATAACGCCCCTAAAACCTATGGTTTTTTCAGTGAATTTCAAAGGTTTTGTAAATGACAATTTTTAAATGTATTAATTGTTATATTTATTTTTTTGATACTGATTTACTACATTTTTTAAAACTATTTATTTTTAGATATTTTATTTTTTAAATTACATTGTAATTACATTATACATTACATTTCAAAATATACTTTCTCAGAATGAATTACTTTAGTTTAAATACTTTGCAAATAGGCAATAGAGTTTTAAGTACAGTAGTTACAGTTGTTGCAATGGGCAACACAATTTCAAACACAATGCAACATTGAGCTCAATGTGAATTTCTAGTTAAATGCAATTAGTTACTTTATGGATTACTTTTCTAACCACAGGACTGGATCCTAGATTCAGTCCTGGGACATCTCCTGTAAACAGTTGAGTAAAAGCGTTTTGGTTACAGTAGTGATTTTTAAGGAATATTATTGTATTTTAAAACTTGACACTTCGAAACTTTTTCACATAGAATCACCAATGTTATCCTATGGGAGGAAATTCACTTAGCAGGTAAGTAGTGTTATCGTTACTTTTTCTTACTCAGTGGTGGATCCTGGATCCAGCACTGGTGCATCTCCTGTAAACAGTTGAAAGAATGCGTTTAAGTCATACAGGCGATTTTTAAGGAATATTTGTAGTTTGTGAAAAACAACACTTTGAAACTTTTCTGCGGAAAACCAGACAATGGATTCCAATGGCAGGAAATACAAGTTACTGGTAAGTACGGTTAGAATTACTTATCAGGGTCAGTGCTGGGCTAAAAGATGCAGCACTGGGTTCTCTCCTGATAACAGGTGAGTAAATCGGAATTCGTAGTTCGTCTGATTTTAGAGGAATATTATAAAGTTCCAAAACTCCACACTTAGAAGAATTTCCAAGTGAAACCAGTCAATGTTAGCCTATGGAAGGAAATTCAAGTTACTGGTAAGTACGGTTAAAATTACTTTTCAGGATCAGTACTGGGCTCAAAGATGCAGCACTGAGGTCTCTCCTGATAACAGGTGAGTAAATCGGAATTCGTAGTTCGGCTGATTTTAGAGGAATATTTGCACAATGGTGAAGGAAGGGGTGGGGCCTGAGGTGACATGTCTGCAAACACGCCCTGTGGCGCGTTTTAAGTTGGAGAATTAATTCCTCCTCAATCCCGAGGGTCCCTAGGGGCCAACTGGCCCATCAGATACCTCCAGTATGCGCCAGAGAGCTGCGTTGCAGAGAGGTGTTCAGAGGCCACGCCCCTTTTTACAACACTCTGCAACGCAGCTCCATGGCGCTTACTGGAGGTACCTGGTGGGCTAGTTGGCCCCCAGGGACCTTTCAGGATTGAAGGGGATTTAATTCCCCATCTTAAAACGTGCCATGGGGCCTGTTTGCACACATGTCACCTGAAGCCCCGCCCCTCCCTTCACCACTGTGCAAACGCGCCCAATGGCGCGTTTTAAGTTGGGGATTAAGTCCCCTTGAATCCTGAGGGTCCCTGGGGTCCAACTATCCCACCATGTACCTCCAGTAAGCGCCACAGAGCTGCGTTGCAGAGAGGTGTAAAAAGGGGCGTGGCCTCTGTACACCTCTCTGCAACGCAGCCCCTGGTGCATACTGGAGGTTCCTGGTGGGCTAGTTGGCCCTCAGGGACCCCAGTATTCAAGGGGATTCGTTCCCCCTCTGCAAACGCGCCAGGGGGCGCGTTTGCAGAGTGGTAAAGGAAGGGGGCAAGGCCTGCGGCACAATCGTTTTTTTAACATTTTTTTTTTTCTTTCCTCGAAGGGGGGCTATGTGGCCCCCCTTCCTTTTTCCTTTCTTGGGCCCTGGGGACCCCATCCCCCAGGGCCTTACCCCTTTTTTTTCATTTAAAAAAAAAAAAAAAATGGGAAGGGGGCCGCGTGGCCCCCCTCCCGGGCCACTACTTGCCCCGGGGACCCCATCCCCCGGGGCTGGCCCTCTCCGTTGGGGATCGTGGGGGGTCCCCAATGCCCCCACGGTCCCAGCCAGCTCCCCGCCTCCCTCGGGAGCCGGCATTGCTTTCCACATGGGGAGCTGCTGACATGCAGCTCCCCATGTGGAAAAGCAGTCTGCTTTGCTTCATTGAAGCGAGAGCAGGTTTCCTGCTCTCGCTTCAATGAAGCAAAGCAGTTTGCAATGGCAGGACGGGAGCCGCGAGGCTCCCGTTCTGTCATTGCAAACTACAGTGTTCCGGGGGTAGGCACCCGGGACACTGCAGGAGCCGGCCCTGGGGGTGGCGGTCCCCAGGTCCATCAATGGCTCCAGGAGGGGGGCCGCGCGGCCCTCCTCCCATCCAAATGCACAGCCCCGGGGAGGTGGTGGTCCCCGGGGCTCGGGGGTCCTTAACGGACCCCCTAATTTACATGTTAGTGCCCCGGGGAGGTGGCGGTTCCCGGGGCATGTGGGGGGGCTCGAGCCTTAGAGGCCCCCCACATAAAACATAAACCCACCCCCGCATGCCCCCGGGATTTGGCCCACCCGGGGGCAAAATAGCATCGAAGCGCGGGAGACCGCGCTTCGATTTTTTTATCGGCTGGATCCGCGCACCCAGCGCGTTTTTGCCGATTGTGGGACCCCCTGAGCAGGCCTAGGGGGTCAGGGTGTTTCTACCCGGCCCCCTTTTTGCATTTTTCGCGTTTTTCTCACTGCTTTCTTGTGCCTCGGTTCTACCGAGGGACAAGATGGCTGCCAACACTTCCTGGTTTGGAGTGTTGACAACCAATTAGCATGCAGCTCGTGATCGGGAGGGTGCGCGGATCCACCGCGGCCATAGATACCGAAACTTTTATTTTGGATTTTCTCAGCAACTACTGAACGGATTTACACCATTTTTAAAAAGGGTACTTTCTGAACCAAGCACTACCTGTTTGCCAAATTTGGTGTAATTCCGTTCAGCAGTTTTTGCTGTAGCCTTGCATAAAGTTTCCTATGGGAAATTGATTTTTTCACTCTTATTTTTTGAATTTCTCCGCAACTACTGAACGATTTACACCATTTAAAAAAAAGGTCGCTTTCTGAACCAAGCGCTACCTTTTTGCAAAATTTGGTGTAATTCCGTTCAGCAGTTCGGGCTGTAGCCGCGGCTAAAATTTCCTATGGGAATTAACATGGAGAAAACGCGTTTTGGGACCCCCTTTTTTCTCGGCCGCCGCTTGATGAATCACCCCGAAACTTTCCAGACAGGAGCGGACCGGAGCGCCCCACTAGTTTTGAAAATTTTGCGATGATTTGTCAAACGACGCCAAACTTATTGGGAATAGAATGTTGCGGATTTCCTATGGATAAAGGTCCTAACTATAACTATCTACTGGCGACCGCCAGTAGATAATATATATATATATATATATATATATATATATATAGACACACACACAGATATGCACACTCATGCATTTACATGGCTACGTAGAAAACGTGACAGGTCAGACATAAAAGTAACACGAAAGACTTTAGTCCTACTTTTATGTCTGACCTGTCCCGATTTTTGCTTCTCAAAATCTGGTCACTCTAACCCTGGAGTTCATGGACTGCATATGATGGTGACAGAGGCAAGCAGTGGAGTAAGGGGGAGCAGTGAGGTACGGTAGCACCTCAGTGGCGTGGCAGACAAGCATTTGCAATGCAATAGGTCTCGGATTTACGAGAGTATGAGCTATTGCCATTGTAAATGATAATGCCTTTATTTATGTGTTGATTTTTAAAACATAAATAAAAGGCATTGCCATTTACAATGCCAATAGCTTAAACTCTCGCAAATGCGAGACCTATTGCATTGCAAATGTTTGTTCACTTCTGTATTGCAAAATAAACTCAGACCCTCTCTACATAGATGCTAAAGGAGTCAGTCTCTTGTAGTGAGGCCACATGCCCTGGCTTCCTCAGCAGATTCTGAGATTCAGCACAACTAGGCCTCATTAGTCAAGAGTTACAGACACTGACCATAGCCAGTGAAATGGCATAAAATGAATCTACATTTAATTAATCAATATTTGTTCCTTCTCCCACTTCTCTGGTAATAAAACCATATGCTGTTTGTTGCAAGAGGAGGAAGAACTAGTTTTCTGTCCTTCTGACTTCCAAGACAATCCATTCTATTTATTATGTATTTTTTATATTAATCAATGCCCCTTCCTGAGGACGGCTTTGGTATTCGATACATTGTAAAATTGTCACCCTCTTTTTGCGGGCGGTTCAAATACTGATTCCCTGAACTTGGTTGGAGGCGGATAAGGAGTGTCATCTAGTATACCATGCGATGCACGTTGGACTATCCTCCTGTGATGTGTTAGTCTATTATCTGTTTTAAGCCCATCCATCAAAGAGAGTATTTTATTAACCAATAAATATCCTGATTCAGTATTTATTTAGTTGCTGTTTTGCTTGACAAGCATTGTTGCTAATTAGTTTGCATGATTCTAGGCAAAAAGAAACCCCTACAGTAGTCATCATGGTGCCTGACAACGCCATTACTATAAAATATGAAATTTAAAGGATGTCAGCATAAATTCCCTTGGAATAGGTGTACTACATATTAGTATAAATGGTGCATATATTAATTGCATTATTAAAGTCAGTATCATTTACATTTCTATCACGCAACCACTCTTAACCACTAATCAACAGTTCTTTAAATGATAATATTAGCCCACTTTTTGCAGTGTTTTTATACTTCAAACCATTCTTGATAAAACATCGTCTACAGTCTGGCCCCTACAAAGCACCATTCATGATTTTAAAGGGCCTACCCTTATGTCTTTTGTCTTGCGATCTTTACAAATCCATTCAAGTTTGTCAGATGGATGCAGACCTCTCCTCAGACCTTTTGTTCATTGTTCATTTTCCAACATTAGTGTTCCTTCTTTTCGCTGGGCCACAAATATAATTTCAGTTCCCTGTCTCTAAGAACTAAATACAACATCTCCCATTACCTTTGTCATTTTCATTCCAGTGAATTTAGACGTGCTCTTACACCCATCGAATGACCTAATGTAGACCCCTCTCACCTAGGAAGCCCGAACAATCCTGGACCACACTCTTGCAATGGCTTGCCTGGAACACACATGGTTGGATGAGCTCTGAAGGGCCCAGAACTAGTCAATGACAGGCTTCTTGTGTCTTCTTCTTTCAAGATCCGAGCTTCCACTGTAACTACAGGCTCCTGGTTGTACCTAGGGCAATCTAGCAGCTCTGAAGCTGTTCCTGGCAAGTAGAGGTCTCAGATGTAGCTACCCAGCCATCACTAGTGTGCTAATCAGCACAAACCATTGCTCCAGAAGAAGTAACCTACATTGCATTTCTAATCTCCTCAAGAAAAGAGGTTCTGACAGTAGTTTAGGTTCATCTGTATCCTTACTGTGTAAATCTCCGAACACCTTAGTCGAACATATGTTCTCGTAGGTTATAGGTACATACAAGTGAGGGTTTATATATGCCTAAGTGCATATTCATGAATATGAATCTTTCACATATGCGTCTGCATCTAATAACTGGTTAAGTGTAGTAACACAGCACTGTAACCTGATGCCTCATGCTTAGGGCTGTACCAGTCATTAATGGCCCTCTCCCAGAGACACAGGTCCAAGCTGCAGGCATGGGTCAATAACAACGGAGAAGGGCTTTAACCCTCAGCAGCATGCTTTCATTTTGACCTGTAGACTGGTGTAATATTACACGTGTGTAAATCGATGTATTTGTATGCATGCACATGTTCGGAATTGTAAACTAGGAATTAGATAAGTTAATCATTTCATTTGCACCCATAAACCTAAATTAGATGCACAAGTGTCTCCGTGGGCCCTCTTTGTATTAAAAAACTAGCATTTGTATAGCAGTCAAGCTCATCATAAATCCAGTTAATACATATAGGCACTCTGCCTTGTTACTGATACAAAGGGGCTAGTTTCCATCACAGTGCTAAATCAGGAGCACTAATAAAGTACAATTGTGTGCATTTTTCCATGCATTTGTCAAGAGCCCTTCGATAGTGGTAATGTGATTGCAAATGATAGCAAGTATAGTTCTGGATGGTGGTAATGTGATGGCACAATGTGGTAAAAATGGTTGCTGTTAAAGCTGATAACTGACTATTAGTTCCTCGTACCACTGAGTGTTTTTTTTTGGCTTTAGGACACTCTCTTGCTGGCACCAGGTGCCTTCAGCTGAAGAATCACTTTGGCGTTCACTTACTACAAACCTGAATATAACATAATTGGTATTATTGTGGGAGCTTTTAGCTCAACAGCACTGATCTTTGCCAATTGAAATTCACATGTTTATTAATTTTCAAACGAGGTGGCACAATGTAAATTCAAAAGATGCTAATTCCGAGCTATAAATTTATAGTTTCCAACTTGAAAGTACATCATCTTTATGTAAAATAAAAAGAAGTATCAGTGAAAGAGTCATTGACAGTAGTCAAACCAAAGACTGAAATGATTTGTCATTTAAAAAGTATGTGATTGACTCCTTTGAAAGCTCAGAAGGTGAAGGGATATTTCCTCATCTGTTTCAATTAATCTTATGTATTCAAATTGGAATTGATCCCGTCTGGAGAGAATATCTGGCCAAGAGGTAAAATTATTAGTATCAATAACAAGTGTTGTATATGCGACGTGAAAGTTAAATACAGCACCACTCATCCTCGATTGCTTGCTCTTTTTGGATGAGAGGCAGCGGCGGCTCCTCCGCTATGGTGGAGGAGCGTTGCCCCCAAAAACGCCAAGAAAGGAAAAATCAAACAATACTAAACACTCATTTTAATTTTCCTTTCCTGCTGAGTCTTGGGGGCGATGCCAGGGGGATGACAGGAGAAGTGGTGGGCACTGCCTTCAGTGCGCATGGCGGTTTGGCCGGCCGTCTCAGGACGGCCAAACCGTCATGCGGAGTGAAGCTCTCTCCAACCCAGCTGAGTTGCTGAGTTGGAGAGAGCAGGCACAGACTCCCAGTCTGTGAGCGCAAATCAAGAGCACATGAGAGCAGCTTCAGGATTGGCCGCAGGGCAGTCTGGGAGCCTGTGCCTGGAGAAGAGGAGCAGAAGAGCGTGAAGCAGCCGGCTGCAGTTAAGTTTTTTTTATTATTATTATTTTTTTATTTTGCACCTGCGACCACTATGCCGTTCCCTTCCCCCACCACCATCGCTGCCCTCCACTTCTCCACAGCACCGGCCGCTACTGATGAGAGGGAAAAACCCTTCGCTCTGTTGTCAGGAAATATTGAGTTATGACCCCATGTAAAGCACGTGCCACTTTATCTACAATGAAATAGCTCGACATGGGCGCCCCTTAGCAGCTACATTATTAATTCACCAAAAAACTTTCTTTTCTTAGTACTGGAGCGTGTAATGTTGACAGTGTTTTAAAATGGACTGAATATTGTATGAGTGCACTTTTCTAGATTTATGGCACATTGAACTATTGCGTCATTTGATTTTATGATGAAATGCACCGAATTGTACGAGTGTTGTATGCTTGATTTATGGCACATTGAACTGTTGTATATTTCAATTTTATCGTGATATAATTTTGAAGGAAATTTATAAACTATTATAAAGGCCCGGCCGTTCTCCAACCCCTGATCACTCCCTATCAACCTAGGAGAGACCTCCGTTCAACAGCCTCTTTCCTCTCCCTACAACCCAGAATAAGGAGAGCCAGATGTGGTGGATGCTCCTTTTCATATAATGCTGCCATCGGTTGGAATGCCCTTCCACTTCATTTGCGGAAAGAGCCCAATCTGCTCACGTTCCGAAAGCTTTTAAAAACCTGGCTTTTTTAGATCTGTATTCATCTCTCACTGTTCTGTCTTCTGTTCCCGTCCGCAGCGCTGGGAGGCCTCCGGGTAGCCATCGCGCTTTATAAATGTCATTTCATTCATAAACTGCATAATATTTTATTATTTTATAGTTTTATAAGATATTTTCTTGGAAATAAATTACTTTTGATGTTGAATTTTGGCAGCATTGGCAAGTCACTTCAATCTATCAAGAATAGCACTCACATAAAAACAATTCAAAAAAATGATACAGAGCTCCCAGAGGCAGGAGCAATCATAAGATACATGCAAACCAAATATAGCAACATGAAGAAAAGAAATGCTTTGATCCACAAATATCATGACACCTAGCTGTTTCGGAAAGGATTGTCAGCACCCACACGGATCAGATAAATAATGCACAATGACAGACAAGTCCACCCTGCAAGACAAAGGGCTCAAAGAACCTGCCATCTCCAGTCACTAGGAAAGATTGATTTCTGAGCTTAATATGCAAAGGCACCATCAGTAAATACTCATATGTTAAATAAGAAAAAAATCATACCATATAATGCATCCCTTGACATGCACACATACGAAAAGGTGAGACAATTTTCCCCGGAACAAAATGCATACATATCACAATCTACATCGGGTGCTACAAAATGAATGCATACCAAAAGTCAGCATACATCTCCAGTTTCAATAGCCACGCTAACCTGATTGTAAAATGTTAAATAGCACCCAGTGCAAACTAGAAATTGTCATAACTCTGGACACTTGTGTTAACCATAAAGGGCCTGATGTACAAAGATATTTACCGGTTGCAAACCCTGAATCACAGGGTTTGCGACCCCTAAATACGTTTTTCTGTTATATTTATCCCATTTTGTGATTTGGAATTTTTTTCCAAATTGCAAAATCGATTTAGAAACTCATACAGAATCACAATTTGGAAGGGGCGTTTTAAAGGATTCCTTCCAAATTACGAGTGAGTGAGGAGTGTACCAATGGTTCCCGACTCCCAAATTGGTGTGGTAACTGATTCAGGGAAAGGGGGCAGTTTTGGTGCTCTTCCTTTTTGAAATCTGTGTGGCAGCCTCAAGGGGAGTAGGCAGTGGCCCCCTCTGCTCTCACTGAAGTTTTGCAAAACTGAAAACTTTTTTTATTTCTAAAGCAGCCCAGGTTCATTTAAGGAACTCAGTCAGTCAGTCAAAGTCTTTATTTCGGTTTTACAGTACCATAAAAGACATAAACACAAACACATGAATCATGGTTAATGGCATTCAGAATAAAAGGTACTATAAAATGCTCCATATACAGACTCTTGAGAATAAAAGGAATAAATTCTTAATACAAATGTACAAACACAGAAAAGGATCAAAACTAGGCAAATCTCATTATTAAATGATTCCACCTATCGGGACGCAATCTAAAGTGCTAGTGCATTAATAAGTATTGTTTGCATCTGTGTGTACGGCCCGATTAGACAGCATCAGCCACTTTGAAGCCCATGCCCCAAATGACCAATAAAAGGTATAAAAAGCTTATAATATTAACATAAAAACCAATTATTTACAAAGTAGGTAGTAGAATTTAAGGGCACACCTATCTGGACTAATCACTATAATTTCAGTTTATTTTGTCCATGCCAGTCGAGGAAATAGTTAGAGCCCTCCTTCTAATAGCCCAAGACTGGCCTAAACATTTTGCAGTTGCACAAGCATAGAGTGGTCTCGCATCTGACTTTAAAATACGTAAGGCATCTTTGTGGCTGTGTGTCCCGAATTGTCTGCATACCGGAGCAAACCAACTCCTTCTGGGTCTGGCATAAGCAACACAAGCAAAAAAGACATGGCCTATTGTTTCATGGGGGCATAAACAGGAGGGACAGCCCTTAGGCTGTGATTTATTTATCAGCCAGGAGTTAGTGAAGGCATTAATGGGTAGACTGCCATGTCTGAACTGAGTGTACAATTTCCTGTCTGCCGGCACCTTAATAATATCAAGATAGCATTCTAGCCGGCTGATGGATTTTATATCAATAAAAACATCAGTTAAACTGCCATGACGGATTTTCAAGAAATTCTTCTGTTCTACCCATGCCCAATACTGAGATTTTATTTGGTCCCTGGAGTATGAGGGGGAGACCAACAAGCTCCTTAGGCACGCCTATGCCTGCTCGGATGGTGTCTAAGTGTTTAATCCACCCAATTTTTGGTTTTTATCCAAAGCAGAAACTTCGGTGAAGGCAGCGGCATAGGGAGCCAGGTCAGGGGTAGTGACCAATCTATGCCAAAAGCGCAATGGGCGTAAGCTCACCTGGTCATTAATAGACTTGATACCCAGGACAAGTTTCAAGGGGAGAAGAGGAGTGCTTAGGGGGAGTGATACCAAGCTCCTAAGGAACTTGTTTTCCACTATTGAAAGACTGTTTACATTTACTGAACCCCACAGCTCTGCCCTGTAAAGCACACTACTCACTACCTTGCAACTGTACAGTTTGAGAGCGGGGGCTACAGGCTTAGTATATGAAAGGCAGTGCTCCCGCCGCAGAGCCCCAGCTAGCTGGGAAAATTTCAGGGCGCCTTCTCTAAGTGATTTTTCCAAGCCATTCCCTCAGACAACTTGATTCCCAAGTACTCAAAAGAACCAACCCTCTCAAGCGGAACATTGTCTAAAACCAAGTTACCTTTAAAAGATTTGTGGGGATTCAGCATCATCAGCTTAGTTTTGGTAGTATTGATCACCAAACCCCTTAAATCACAAAAGGCCTTAAAGTGATTTAAAAGTTTTTGTAGGCCCATTTAAGGAACTCAAGATGCTTAAAAATAAGTTTTACATTGTGGGACGCAATCACAGGGACGGTGGTCTGCTGTCCCTTGAAAGCCACCAGGCTTGGTAGCATAGCTAATCACAGGAGGTCGTAAATTGTGACCTGTCTAATTAGTAATAATTAGGCAAGTTATACTGCCACCCCTGCAATCGGTATTTTGTGAACAGATCTATTTATACATAGATTGGTTCGCAAAGGTAACTTCCATTCACAAGAAGTCAATGCACAACCTGCAACCACTTTTTGCAATTTTAACCTTTGTACATCAGGCAATGGAGTTACTGGTACCCATAGGATTTGTGACTGAAAGTACCCCAAACTAGGAATGAAGCAATCAAAACAATATAATAAATAATATTTGGATAAATTCCCCCAGTTCAATAAGTAAAAGCAATTATTACTTCACGCCAAGAAAGATATTTACTTCACCTTGCATTTATAAACTTCAACCACGTTCACCATTCCCTTTTATAAGATAATACAAATAACCCATGGCTCACATGTTACGAAACAGAACATAAATATGGACCCATTATATATAAGGGAGTAGTAAACTCTTCCATAACCATGTGCAGTCACCATCTTTATGTCAAAGTGCCCCCTGTGATACTCTTTTACGTGTCAAAGTCAAGTGAAAGTCATCCTTTCGGAGAATAAACTAATCTCTGCTACATGCCACACACACACACACCTCTGAGCCTATTGTTGGCCCATGTTTTCAGACGTCACGACAAAAGAAGACTGCCTGGTGTTGATATGTATATTGAGACTCTTCACTGAGCCTGGCAGTTGACATTTACATTTTAATCAAATTTGAGAGATCTTTAGGCAAATGGGAGAAAAATGCATATTTTTTTATAGGGACAGATACCTCTCCTTCTTTAGATTCCAGCATTGTCCTCCTCTGCAGATGAGGATCATACTTTGCTTCAACAAATTATGCCCAGGAGGTGTCGATGTGATTGGAGTTAACAGAGGTGGATCTTTTCATTGCATACTTCAGAGGTCTGTTCATTGCTCTCCTTTCCAGGGGTATGTGACTATAATATACCTGTATGTGAACATTTCTGTGTACTACTGAACTCTAGTTGGATAACTAAGTCACTCCCTTGTGGACTTGACATTCTAAGCATGGTGAGTCAAGCAGTCAAGGTTCACCCTAGGAAGTGGTAGAGGGATTTGGAACTCAAATACAGTAAGAGGCAAGCAATTACAATCAGTTAAATTACAGGGTCATTTAGAGTTTGGGCGAGCAGGTGAACTGTCATAAATGTACTGTTCATCCGCCTGCCAAACTTGTAGTTCAAGGTGGGAGGACCACAGAGTTTTCCTGAGTAGAGCCCCAACTGGCCCTGCCAGTTGAAACACTTGAATTGATGGCCTGTACTCGACAGGGTTGCCAGGTCATTGTGACGTTGGCTCTCCTCTTTAGAGCAGGGTGATCATTTCTACATTACCCTGCCCTGGACCCCATTACTGCTTATATTTAAATGAGTTCCTGATTCTTTTACATACATAGAGGAAGGTTAGACAGTTATGATGAAAACATAAGACTCTGGACCGTTGGTGGCCAAGATGTGACCACAATCACAAATTGCATTGCTTAAGCGACATAGTGTTGTAAAGCAAATAACATGGGACCCTACAGCCACTCTCACTCAGTGGGAAAAGGGGATGGATATCTTCTGCAATATTTTCAAATGCTTGGATTTTCACGAAGGCTCTCCTTTCTGCAATCATGCAATGGGACAGATGCGCCAGACAGAATGCTACCATATGATATGGAATGTCTGCCCTCTATTCTAGTTTTACCAGTAGCCTTTTTTATAGGTTTGGACAATTTAGGTGCTATACCCCAAGTGGCTGAGAATCCAGTAAAATGGTTAAAAAATGAATCGGTGCTTAGGCGTTTTTGATCAGTTGTATCTTGGGTGATTCTAATGGGCTCACTTAACTGACTAGCTGCGTTTAGATTGCTATTTTTCAAGAAAGGGTTGCAACAGGGGTGCAACACAGGCCCATGCAGTGCAGGAGCTCCCCCTCCCTTTCAGGGGCCCGCCAATTGAATCTACAAGCTATGGATATCTGAGAAAAACGGGAGTATCAATTGCCCCTGACCACATTCTTCAGGGTGACCCCATCATTTTGCATTACGCCACTGCTTTCCAGGCAGGGTTGACCACCGCATTGGGGCCTCACCGCTCAATGTTATATTACGGGATTACACCTCTGTCTCACATACAACACTTTGCAGTAGAACATGTGTGGTGCACATAGGCATGCCAGCGTAGTCACTAAAACATGCAAACTAATTTATCAGTGCCAAATAGAATACGCTATTAAAAGCAATAATAACACATCCTCCACACTAATATATACATAAAAGCTGAATATTTTGTTGCATCACATATGTGAAATCATTTCCACTTTAATTTAGAAAAACCATATTGAATTGTGTCGCTATGGCTATGTATTCCCCTCACCCCACCTAACAGAATGCAGCACATTGAGATTAGAGATTTTATTTGATCACTGTTCTTGTTTCAAACACAGTACTTACCTAACGCTGCTATTTCAGACATGTATCTTAGTCAGGGCCTGTTAGAACTGGGGTTTCTGGTTGGCTAAGGTATACACCCAGCCCAGGCAGAACTTACCACGCTAGTCAGGGTAAGCTAAATACACACCTGAGATAACCTGTGCTCACCCTCTGGTAGCTTGGGGCAGAGCAGGTAGGCGTATCAATGTGTAAAGAATTTGTGCAGAGAGTGTTGGTAGATGCACACCTGAGGCGTAAACTGTGATTGAGAAGTTTAGGTTGAGATTCTGTGTGCAACCAGGGTATCGCTTGACTGATCACCAGCGTAATGAAAATGAACTGAGAAAGTGTTATCCCACCGGGTAACGTCCCCTGTATGCACAGCCAAACTCCCGAAGGAGGTTCATCCAATGTTGATCAGTGAATAAACAGTAGGTAGAAGTCAAATAATGTTTATTTTACATGATAATGAAGATCAATTTCGAATTCTTTCAGGATACAGTGTCATCATGGACATGTTAATCGAACCAAGTTATTCAACCCAATGCATATCGGGCGAACCCTTCGTCAGGGGGACTTAGATCGCGATAGTTGCACTGTCGGAGTGCCCCGTAGGGTGTTGCTGGTGCTTAGGCTCAGCATCATGTAAAATAAACATTATTTGACTTCTACCTACTGTTTATTCACTGATCAACATTGGATGAACCTCCTTCGGGAGTTTGGCTGTGCATACAGGGGACGTTACCCGGTGGGATAACGCTTTCTCAGTAAAGTATTTGTGCAACACACAGTAACACAATGAATACACCACAAAAATACTCCACACAACATTATAAATATATTTTGTTATATTCTAAACACACTAAGGAAAACAACAAAAATCCAATGAGTAAGTTTCAAGTTATGAATACTTTACAATCATTTAAATAAGCATAGTGCTAGTCGCACTTATGATCATATATCATATGGGTACTTTCAAGTGTTACTTTCTTGCATGTGCAGGGCCAAAGAGTGCTCAATGAGGCACCATTTGGGGCTTTCAGGGGTCACTGGGGACCGGAGGATTTAGGCACTCCCAATCCCTCACGGCATGCAGGGCTGAAAGTGGGACCTCGTACCAAACATTACCTAAGCTCCGGCTGGAGTCGTGGGAGCATTGGAACAGACTCGGTAGCCCAAGCAAAACACAAGGGGCCCAGATGCGGCAATCTTACTCTCGGCAGAACCTGCCCTTCTGGGGTGTGATAAGTGCCAATGTCGGCATGCAGCACAACCTCTACTGACAGGGGCAGGCTGGTCCGATGCGACATCATGGGGTAATCTCTGGTCACCACGGTAGCGCTGAGGTCCGCACTGGAAGGCTTCCCTCAGCATGGCGGCACCAGCTAGAACACAGAGACGGTGATCTTGATCGGCATGGAGCGTAGATCAGTGTAACTGGAAATCACAGGTCAAAAGTAAACGCTGGATCTTTGTAAAGCAAATCATTCAGTCTGGTCAGAGAGTGCAGATCAAAAGCAAACGCTGGACCTTTGTAGAGCGAAGCGCTCGAAATTGCTAAAGTGAAGTTTTTGATGGCCCTGAGACATCAAGAACAAGGGGCAAGCCAGCAAGCCCATGGAGAATGATTTAGGTCAGCACAGCATGAAGGTAGCAGGCAGCAGGCCAGTACAGCAAGGCAGGTAGCAAAGTGGCAGTCCCTCCTGCACCTCAACAAGCAGCAGGCCAACACAGCAGAGTAGTTAGCAGAGTGGCAGCACATCAGTCCTTTTGGCAAATGTGCAGATGTAGAGCCAGCGGTGTCTGGTTACAAGTCCAAAAAGTGTCTGATATGCAGGTGTCCGAGCCGCAGTACTTTTACCCAAAAGTGCCTTTGATGTAGGGGTGACTTCAAAGGAGCCCTTTTAAGTGCACAATGATCACTTCCAACCCAGTCTGCCAGGCTATCTGGGAGGGGGGGGTGATCAGCACCTTGTGTGTGGGCAGGACATTATCTATTCAAGTGGAGTGTGGGCCCCTCCCATCACTCCCAGCCCAGTAAGACCCATCAGAATGCAGATGAATTCAGATGCAGTTGAGTGTCCTGTCTTGCGGCTGTCTAGAGGAAATGACCAAATGTAGCTGTCACTCAGACCAGCCCAGACGTGCCTTAGAGCAGTAATTGCAGAGAAATGTCCACTTTCTAAAAGTGGCATTACAAAAACAGTAAGGTCAAATCCAACTTTACCAGTAAAGAGGATTTATCATTACCAATCCAAAGATATAAAACATGAAAAAGCTACTCCTCTCTGATCAGGAATTACCACTAAAACAGGTATAAGGGAATTCCCAATGCTAATCTATGAGAGAGGTAGGCCTCACAATACTCAGAAATGGATGTAGCAATTTGTCACTACTAGTACATACAAAGCATAACAGTACATGTCCTACCTTTTACTTACATAGCACTCTGCCCTTAGGGCTACCTAGGGCCTACCTTAGGGGTGACTTATTTGTAATAAAAGGGAAGTTTAAGGTTCGGCACATAGTTTTAAATGCCAAGTCGAAGTGGCAGTAAACTGCACACACAGGCACTGCAGTGACAGGCCGGAGACAGGTTGAAAGACTACTTCTTTGGGTGGCAGAATCAGGGCTGCAGCCCACTAGTAGCATTTAACTTCCAGGCCCTGGGTATACGGTATACCACTTAACAAGGGACTTAAAAGTAAATTAAATATGTCAATCAGGTATACAACAGTTACACACATGTTTAAGGAAGAAGCACATGCACTTTAGTACTGATTAGCAGTGGTAAAGTGCTTAGATTCCTAAGGCCAACAAAACGATACAGCAAAATGGGTAGGTAAAAAGCAAAATGTTAGAGGAAGACCATCCTAAAGATGCCAGGTCTAACAGAGCCACTGGATTTGTTTTCTGCATAATTATCAATTTGCCACATAATCCATCACCCAAAAAGCTGGGGGCAAAATAAACGCCAATTCTGTTTTTAAAGCAATTTGTCCCACCGGTGTGAGATCAGGAGATATCACTTGACGAGTATTTAGATGATGTCACGCAGCCATTTCCAACTCCTTGGATAACTGTACTCCATTGAAAGCACATAAATTACTGAGACGTTCGGCATCAGAAAAATGGTACTCCTTAGAATTAGAACAAAAAAATGTAAATGTAAATCACTGTATCAAACTTGGAGGCACTCCAAGTGCATAAAGGATCATCAAGAATATAAACGAGAGTTGAATAACTATCACATGGCACTTAAGAGAGCCAAGAACGATTACCTCATCAAGAGACTTAAAGAAAACAGTAATTTGTCCAGAGAACTATTTAAAATTGTAAAATAATTCTCTCCGTCTGTCTGTCTATCTGTCTATCACAAATCCATTATCACAGATCCATTATCCATTGTGAAGAAACAGGCAACTTCTTCACCGATAAAATGTATTCAACGTTTGACACACAACACCACTAAGAAAACCTGTCCTGGGAACAACTTGGCTCACACCTAGGGAATTTTGCAAAACTTTCTGTGGAACAAGTTAAAAAAACAATGACGAAAGTCAAGTTCGGATCCCCTCTTGACCTTTGTCCCCATTTTTCTTTCCCTCTGCTGGCTCCAATACTAAGCCCCTATCTGACGCAAATCTTCAATCTCTCCCTGTCAAATGCAGAGTACCCGGATACTTGGAAGCAAGCTTTAATACTTCACTTGATGAAAACATCTGGGACAGATGTTTCCATCTTATTCAACTATCGACCTATTTCATTGCTTCCCTGTATGTCTGAAGTCCTGAAAAAACTAGTCAACATCCAGCTAACTAATCTACAATGGTTCAGCACCTTAAAATATGTGAATCATGTCACTTGTGTTGGATAGGAGTTCAGCAAATTTACTTCAGATAATTAGCACACACAATACATATTTTTCAATACATAATGTCCATTGAACATGTTAGATTTATAGTCCTTTATTCATTTTCTTCTTTTCACATTCCATTAAGAACCGTAGCCAACGCGTTTCGTCCTTGCAGACTTCTTCAGGGCTCTACACAGATTCCTTCTTAGATTAGATAAAATATACTGTTGCGTCTATCCTTTTGTACGTGGTTTGTATGTAAAGCCAGTTGTTGTCATCCTCTCAATTAGGGAACAGAACTTCATGATTGTTGTGTGGAATCCGTAGTTCAAGTATGTTCAGAGTGACTGCCTTTCTTGAAAAAAATAACCTGTTAGATTGATAACAGATGGGCTTCAGAACCAATAACAACACAGAATCCACTCTCCTTGCCAGGGCCAGACTGGCCGTAGCGGGCACTGGGCGTTTCCCTGGTGGGCCGCCAGGGTGGGGGCCCGATTTCGAGCCCCTGTGTAGCCGTTCTTGTTACCAGGTGCCGGCAATATCTGCCCCCTGTAACAAAATCGGCCGAAACCGGCCCTAGCAAACAGCTCGGTCGCACCCCCTCACCCCCAGGGGGCCGGCCAAGCAGTTTGCCAGGGCCGGTTTTGGTTCCCAGTCCAGCCCTGCTTCTTGCTGTGCTAGACAATATCAAATTAGAAGTGGATCAGGGCAAGGCTCTGTCCTGTTTCTACTCGACCTTTCATGGCATTTGATACCATTTCTCATAGTCTAATGATAAAAAAATTCATGAGGTTAGTGTACACTCCATAGCCATAAAATGGTTGGGCTCCTTTTTAAGTAAGAGAACACAATCCGTCCAGTTAGATACCTTTAGGTTACTTCCCCACGTATCTAAATGAGGGGTTCCTCAGGGCTCCACCTTGAGCCCAACATTTTTCAATGTGCATGTCTCATCGCTCTCAAAAATTGTCAGAACATGGGGCTTTGAGATCCGATCACATGCAGACAATACCCACCTGGTAATCTTGATAGGGAAGACACATAATGAAACAGTTAAAACCTTACCAGGTGTCTCGCTGAGGTAGCAAGTTGGATGAGGGCACATTGTTTGAAGTTGAACTCCGATAAAACAAAAATTCTACTTTTCGGCAGTGCACATCAGATCTGGGACTCTTCATGGCAGCCTGCTTCACTGGGCTCAGCCCCTGAGCCCAAGAAAGTTGCAAAACACCATTTTAATCAATGACTCTTTATCCATACAGGAGCAAGTCAACACCACTTGCCGTGCAGGAGCAAGTTAACGTCCATGAAGGAGCAAGTCAACTCCCCTTGTGGCAAGTGCTTTGGCTTACTCAAGCTCTTAAGAAAGCTTTTTCGCTGATCCCTGTTGACTGGCGAAGAACCATAGTCCAAGCACTAATCACAAGTAGATTAGACTACAGGAATGCTCTTTATGTGGAGATGGCTATCTCTTCACACGACTTCTGGTGATTCAAAATGTGGCAGCCAAGCTTATCTGTAACAAAGACAGATAAAGTTCAACATCAGATTGTCTAAAAACTCTTCCCTGGCTGCCAATGCGCAAAAAAAGCTAAATTCAAACTTTTCTGCCACGCACATAAAGCACTTTATGAATCTGGCCCAGCAATCCTATGTTAAAAGTTGGAATTTTATAAATCGGCACGAAATCTGAGACCACTGAATTTAGCACTAGCCAAAACTAAGCTATTTAAAAAAGTACCAACTGGCGGTCGCTCTTTTTCCCATCTAGCATCAGCCCAGAGGAACATAGGGCATATTATCAAGAACGACGTTAAAATTATCGCCGGTTTAGCGGCAGAAAACTGCTGCTAATGCGGCGATAATGGGCTTGATAATATGCCCTGGAGAATTCCAATAGAAGCCCATGTTCACATCAGAACATGGACTTCTATTGCAATTCTCAAGGGCATATTATCAAGCCCATTATCGCCGCTTTAGCTGCAGTTTTCTGCCGCTAAACCGGCGATAATTTTTAACGCCATTCTTGATAATATGCCCCTTACTGTCTCTAGACCTCTGCCTCACTGACAATCATATCAGGTTTAGAAAAAAACTAAAAACCTGGCTTCACCAGAAGAATCCCAGACTCAGCCAATCGAGTTCGCAGCAATTCAGTGCTGTGATATCCTTTAGGGGATGAGTGACTGCACTTTATAAATACCGTAAATAAATAAATAAGTCAATAAATAAAATTATTCTGCTGCATATTTTGCAGATTTTAACAAAAAAACATTTGTTTCTAGCTCAAGCGCATCAAACGTTATTAAAAACGCAGCAACACATGTTGCAGTGCAGTGGAAGGCCCCTTGCAAGGGTTGACCAGTCACCTTTCCGTTATTTAATGCTTTATTTGGCTATAAAACTAGTATTAATGAGGTGACGCCTTTGCCTTGACAATAATAACGTGTAAACCTGACAAAATAATGAAGTCGTACTATTACAAAATGTGCCACATTATGCCGCATAATTTGCCTTTTGTTGCTGAATAATTTAGTCGACCCTGATGCATAATTCGAGTGGTGCTGATCCTAGGAAAGAAGAATGAAAGCATTTGATTGGCTACCCTTACCTTCCTCACACCCAGACCTACAGAGGCTGGATGCATCTGAACTGGTTTTGTTGTAGAAAGCCACATGGGCGTAGTTTAAGTGGATCAAGTGTACGTGAAGGATGTAAACATACGTATTGGAGCACATGAGCACTAGTCACATCCTCATTAAAGGAAATACATTTCTTGTGCACACTCCTTTCAAAAGAGCCACGTGTGACGTTGTTTTCTTCTATGCAGAGCTGGGGGATCTGCGGCTGCTATGGTGATCTTTCTCGGTCCCTGCTCTTCGAAACAATGCTTCTGAAGCCGAGCTCTGACATGATGTGTTATACCTCAGAAAATCCAGCCTCTGCTCACCTTCCGGTACAACAACACAGGCTTCCTGTAAGATAGCTCGTGGCTCGCGGCGCTAGGAAGCCATTTATAGCACAGCCTGCTGGGAAACCAGCTGAGGCTCTTCATAGGCTGCTGCATGAAAGCTTGTCACAGCTGCCACCCACAAAGAGACGAGCTTGATGGACAGGCCGGGGAGCTGCTCTATCATCTCAAGCAAATGTGAAGTGCAAAGGAGGGAGGTGGGGAAGGGAAATGAGACGGGAAGAGAAAGAGAAGGGCCATTGACTCCACTGATGCTAGGCGAGTTTGTTTGTTATTTTTCAAGTACACTCAGTAAATCTCTTATTGGAAACAGGCCCGGCTCCAGGAATTTTTATTTGGGTGGGCCAAGGGTGCATTTGGGTGGGCCACTGCGGGCTCAATTTGTCGCATATATGTCTAGGCAGGCCTGCTTCAGGGCCCTCCTTTATCTCTTCTTAGTCTTACAAGGCCCAGTAAAACGCACTCTTTTCCAAATCTCTTTCTAAATATTATCACTCTCAAAAAGTGTTTTTTTCCATGTAATGTTCCTTTGATGGGAAGAGGAGGTTTCTGAGGTGGGAGTATCAGGCAAGTGACACTTCTCGGGCTCCCTCTGTGCGAGCCTTCAGGGAGAATCCCTCTTCATTACTACCTCCACCTGACCCCGGACTCTGCAACGCACTCCCTTGCAGGCTCGATTATCCACTTCTCCTCTCCAGTGCACCTTATCTCACAGCTGACCTTGGGCTCCAGCCCCATATCAGGCACCATCGGGCTCCACTTTCATTTTTCCCGGTAAAAACATTAGTAAAATCACCTTCAAACTTAGAACATTGAATATAGCAGTAAATATAATTAGCACGCACTTTAAAGTGTGTTCCACAGTAGCCCTTATGACCCGACTGCTAATTAAATAAACAAAAATAGAAAGGCCATGACAGGGCCAGCTTTAGCGCTGATGCGAAAGTCTTTTTTGGCGCCGCACCAATAACCTCTTTCTCCGTAAATACCTTTACTACCACCTTCCAACAGTGCCCCTCATCCGTCCATGCCCCCCCCCTATTGACCTCCTCCTTGGATTCCCTCATTGCCACACGCCACAAGTGCCCCTCATCTCCCCATAGCCCCTCCCCCTCATGACCTCCTCCTCGGATTCCCTCACTGCCACCCTCCACCAGTGCCCCTCATCTCTCTGTAGCCCCTCACCCTCATGACCTCCTCCTCAGACTCCCTCACTACCACCCTCCAACAGTGCCCCTCATCGCTCCATAGCCCCTCCCACTACCTCCTCCTCGGATTCCCTCACTGCCACCCTCCAACAGTGCCCCTCATCTTTACGTAGCCCCTCTCTCATATGCATTTCATTTGTTGTATAGCGCTACTCATATGAGTGTAGTGTGTGTCAGTACTTTACACCACGCACACATTATACAGAGACAATGAATCATACAAGTATGTAAATCAGTCTACAGGGAATGTCACATAAGCCAATGAGGATTACAAAGTGTATGAATCACATGTCATCCATACTGGTGGGCAGTATATTTTAAGAGGGTTTGGTCTGGGGAAACACAACCTTAGGATTTAAAGAGTATTCCATGGGGTCAGCTTTACTGATAAAAATGTATATATGCCCAAACATACTCATTTTAGCAACATTAGAATAATGAAAGACTGAGGAAGTTCTAACTATATCACAAAACAAAAAAGCGAAGTTCTAACTATACCATTCATGTTTGTATGCAGCTCTTTGATGACAGTTCATAGGTCACTGTCCTATGTTAGGACTGTAACTTCTGAACTGCAAGTAACACAAGGATCTCTGTGACAAAGGCAGTAACCCACTGAGCTTGCACATAAAATACAGTTCATCTGCATTTAAAAACTACTAACAGACAAATGATTGCTCTCCAGCAGGATCATTAATCACCAGCGTTATCTGGGCATTTTTTATTGTCTTATTGTTGTCCTGCATCGGCCATGATAATGATAAAAACTGTTTAAATGAAGCACACACGAAGTATGTGTCCTGCTGGGCCTGTGCAGATTTTAAAAAGAAAAACAAATAGTAACACATTCTCTTACCTACTCCATTAGTCAAACTTTGTGTCACAGCCTGATGTGATAAGCAGCTGCAGGGGTTAGGAAAGGTGAATAAGAATAAACAAACTTCTTTTCTCCTGCGCTGCATAGAAAAAGAAATATCCACGCAGCAGGACAGTAGGGGACAGTAGGCAAAGGTTACCGGTGCCAAAGAAAGGATGTGTCGCCTTTCGCCATGTGGTGATGAAGGGGTGAAAAAATAAACAAAGCCTCATTAACATGTAAATGGTCTTTTAAAGACCTGTGAAGTACTCGGGTGCGGCTGGGCTGCGATAATCTCTAAAACTGTCTGTGTGTGTGTGTGCGCCTGGGAAGCTGTCTCAGCCCGGGCTGACACACATGAGGGGGCGTTGGAGCACTTTGAGCCCAATGGCATTGCGCGCCTGTCTTCAAGCCCTCACTGCGAGGGCCAAGGCTTCTGTTTGGGTGGGCCAGGCTCATGTTTGGGTGGGCCTGGCCCACCCGGCCCACCCGCTAGAACCGGGCCTGATTGGAAATGTAATAATTTCCAAAACTTTGTGCCTGGCATGCTTCTTCTCGGAACTGTTGATTTTAGAGCCCCTTTACAAGAATTATGCTTGTTCAGGGAGTACTAATATATTATTCTGACCTTAAAACCTGTACTGTATGACATTTTTATTCGTATCCACCTCGATGTTTATGTTAAACAGTCTACTCGGTGCACGAGCAGCGCGTCCTCACGTAGTACCATGCAATCTATGCAAGTGGTGTGTGGTCCAAAAACTGTAAAGCACAACGTAGCCATAACATAACAAAATGGAATGTCATGCATCATTATGTTACATGGCATGACACTATGTTAACGTAGCATCATACCACACGGTGCCGGACTAAACCCTGTGGAGGCCCCACGGTAGTCGAAATTCCGGGACCGCCCACCCCCGCAAATTATCTGCTAATACGTTTTTAGGTCTCGCGCCTAGCGTTGCAGTGCACAGAACTGCTCGCGCAGCGCGCGACCTCTAGAAAGGGCTTCAGAAAGCTACCCACACGCTCGTGCGTGTGGTTTTGGTTTCCAAAGCCCACATTGGATGTAGCGTGTTTTTTTTGTTGTAAAAATGGTACGCGATTGGGCAAAGGCGGGCGCATGTCCCGCCTTTGCTCCTCCCATTCCCGTCAGTGGCCAGCATGCGCAGCAGCACGCGTTCGCCTCGCTGTGTGCTCCCTCCCCCGCTCCTCTGTGGTGCGCGCGCACCACTGTTTATTTCTTTTTACCGCGCGGCCGCCATTTTTAACCATAAAACAGTCACTGAGTGTTATTCTCTGCCAAATTTATGAAACTGTTGCCCCAGCCGTAGTCCCCCTTTGAGGAAATCTTTCAACTTCCTCTAGAACCAAACCGCCTCCACCCCCAGACTCTCTGATGGACCTTAATGACGCAGCTTTACGAGATCTGCAGAATGCAGCCCGACACACCTTTTATCCTCTCACCAAAAATACAAAAGGCCTGCTTAAATAGTTTTACGGCACAGCGGTATACGTGTACAGAGTGAGTTTGAAGATGCCACGGTATGATAAGTGCATGTAGTTCTCATTTGTAACCGAGGACCCGCTCAAAAGGGGTTCTCGGTCATCCCCAGAACTGCCTCGCCACTGTCATAACTGCACCCATGTAACTATGTGCCCCGAGCCTTCATATATAATAAAACAATTAAATTAAAAAATAACGGTCACTCGTCTTACCCAGTTCGGAACCGTGTGCTTGTGGGAGATGACCGGTCTTCTGACTGCATGAAGGGGGTACTGGAAACTACGGTGAACAAATATGGCCCCTACAGATGCACCCGACCTGGCAGGATCAACAAAGACAGGTAGGCCTGGCCGGGGAGATAACAGGGCAACACGTCCCACCAAGGAGTGCCAGCGTGAGCACGCGCACTGACGAGGGTCGATTTCAGGGCACGTCAGGACCGGGCTCGCCATGTGGCAAGCAAGTAACAAGTAACACCCCAAGGGGAACTCCCGTACCTTGGTCTGCCTCCTGTCTGGTTGTGGTGGCTAAAGCGGCGACTTTAAAGCTAAGGCCCCACGTTCGAGTCTGACGGGAGGCTCAAACGTCTCGTGATTCTGGGCAAATCACTTAATCTCAACATGCCTAAAATGTATGTGTCCGTCTGTAATGCAACTGGTGCTCATGTAAAGCGCCCTGATACTTCGAGGCGAGTTTGCGCTATATAAAACTGCAATTTGTAAAAAATAAAAGCCGTTTACCCTTAAATGAAACCCCGAGGGAACAGCAAACAATTTGTGGTTTATTACTGCCACGAAATAGCGTTCCAGTGTACTGTGCCAGGCGGTGTACTTTCACTGGCACACGGACCTCTTAATACCTGGACTGAGGAATGGTGGCCTTCAGCTTGGGGCAATGCACCATCTCCAGTGGTTGAGGCACAGATGTTTTAAGGCATGGGCAAAGTGGACAATTGCAGAGGGCCCCAATCTTCCAAGTAGCCACCGGAGAAAGTGATTTTTGTCTCTGTATCAACTTTGTTTCTCAATCTAGACGTTTTCCTCTGTTTTTCTGTAACCCATTTCTGATACTTTGATGTTTAATTCAATATTGCTATGTATCTTGCAGGCTAGAATGATCAGTCAATGGATAATGAAATTCAACGTTGTTTGGAAAAGGAACCCCCAAAATATGCCTTGCAGGGGCCCCAAAAAACCTTGAGATTACACTGGGTTGAAGTGATAAATCTCAGGGTTCTTCTGGGCAGTAACCTCTCTATGCTTTCCATGATTTGTCTATGTACTTCTTAAAATACATGGGATTCTGCAATTTCTGTATAAAAACCTGTCTCTAATTTTTAATAGGCGACTTGTGATGCACCCAGTCACCTATCATAATGAAATGACGTCAGAACTCAACTGCAATAACTTATTACAGTTGAGTTCTAATGTCACAATGCCTCCTGCCAGAGGCAGCAACTGAGACGAAAGGCAGGTCAGCACCCAAAGCATAATTGAAACAGATGTTTAAGGAACAAAACATTGCTTTTCTTTCTTCTGCTCTGTTTATCTACATTACAGTGGCAAGCAGAAAGGAGATCATTATGGCAACATGTTTATTTTCTACACTCGTTAGGTAATTATGGAAAAGTTAGACTCTTTCTGCATGTTTCTACACATTCCGAGCTACTGTGTTTTTAAAAAAAAAAAAGAACTAACTTGTATTTAACAGATTCTAATACCTTTTTGCAACAAATAACGAACAGCTTTTTGTATGCGTTTCATTTTGCACTAAAGAGTCTGTTTTTATTCTTCATGTTTGAAAACATGCTCTCACTTTCATATGAAAGAGTTACACACCAAGGGGCAGATTTACAAGCCCCTTGTGACAACTTTACGCCGCCGTTGCGTCACTTCTGAGACGCAGCGGTGTTGTAAACAATGCGCCGCGTTCCGACATATTTACAGCGTGACGCATCTAGGGAGATGCGTCACGTTGTAAAGCCCTGCGCTACATTATACCTGCGTCAGGTATAATGTATGCAGGGTGGGCGTTCTGACGCAAGAAAGCCTCGTAAAAGTGACCCAGTGAAATCTACAAGATTTCACTGAGTCACTTTACGACGCCACTGCGTGAAAACCTTGCGCCTGCTTGAAGCAGGCGTAAGGAGTGACGCAGCCTGATAAGAATAGGCATTCCTGACTATTGCTGGAGTTGCGTCATGCTTGCGACACGACTCCAGCAATGCACTGCCCTTACGCCAAAAGATGCGTCATGCATCTGTCTATCCTTGTGCCACGGTGCGCCGCATTGTAAATGCGACGCATCCATGGTGGCACAAGGGTTATTTTATGTGTCGCAAATTAACTGGCGCATCTCTGCTAATCTGCAGAGATGCGCCAGTTCTTGTAAATCTGCCCCCAAGGATTTAAATGTTTTGTGGGAAAGCGAATGAGATGACAATGCATTATAAGGAATAAAGTACTCACTGCCATAGATGGTAAGGATCTTGCAAGTCATCTCAGAGTTCCATAACCATATAGAGGAACTCAGCCTTTTGCCTCAATTCTCTATATGGTCATGGAAGTCCTCTGTGACTTGCAATATCCTTATAATGTACAGCAGGGAGTACTTTATCCCATATATAATTTAAATCTTTGACAAAGATACTCTTCCTTTTCCTTAAGAACATCTGAGGATGGTGGTGCAGACTGTAATAGTCTCCTGTTTTGATTAAGGCAATTCATTAGATCTTGTAAGGCTAAATATATTTTGAACACACTCTAGTTGATCCAGATTACTGCTATTCATGGCTTCTCCTCTGACAATGTGTCCAATATCTTTGTTACACATAATTACACGCCACATAATTACAGTCTACTCAATGCAACATATATACACTCCACATATTACCACTCAGTGCCACATAATTACACGCCACATAATAACACTCTACTCAATGCAACATAAATACACTCCATATAATACCACTCAGTGCCACATAATTACATGCCACATATTTACACTCTACTCAATGCAACATAAATACACTCCACATAATACCACACAGTGCCACATAATTATATGCTACATAATTACACTGCACTTAATGCAACATACACTCTAAATACCACTCAGTGCCACATAATTATATACTACATAATTACACTGCACTCAATGCAACATACACTCCAAATAATACCACTCAGTGCCACATAATTACACGCCACATAATTACACTCTACTGAATACAACATACACTCCACACAATACCACTCAGTGCCACATAATTATATGCTACATAATTACACTGCGCTCAATGCAACATACACTCCAAATAATACCACTCAGCGCCATATAATTACACGCCACATAATTACACTCTACTAAATGCAACATACACTCCACACAATACCACTCAGTGCCACATAATTATATGCTACATAATTACACTGCACTCAATGCAACATACACTCCAAATACCACTCAGTGCCACATAATTATATGCTACATAATTACACTGCACTCAATGCAACATACACTCCAAATAATACCACTCAGTGCCACATAATTACACGTCACATAATTACACTCTATTCAATGCAACATAACTACACTCCTCATAATACCACTGTGGCACATAATTAGACACCACATAATTACACTCTACTCAATGCAACATAAATACACTCCACAAAATACCACTCAGTGAGACATAGTTTCACGCCACATAATTACACTCAACTCAATGCAACATAAATACACTCCAAAAAATACCACTCAGTGAGACATAGTTTCACGCCACATAATTACAATCAACTCAATGCAACATAAATACACTCCACATCCCACTCAGTACCACATAATTACACGCCACATAATTACTCTCTACTCAATGCAACATAAATACACTCCACATAATACCACTCAGTGCCACATAATTACACGCCACATAATTGCACTGTACTCAATGCAACATAAATGCACTCCACACCATGACACAATTTCACTAAGCATGATTTCACTCAACACCACAGTTCCAGGCCACACAATTCAACTCCACACATTTCCAATACACACCGCATAATTATACACCAAACAACATATTTCAACTCCACAATCCACAACGTACCTCCAATCCACACCATATAGTGTCACCACCTGAGCACCAAACATTATTCACCACCACCATTTTGCATCAGCGCACCACCTAAGCATCACGTCAATCTGGCCTTGGAATCTGGCATCTGTTGATTCTCCCCTAGTGTCCGTCCGCTGCTCGTGTTCTAATTAAATTACTGTTTTCCTACCTCCACTCCCCCGTTATTTATGTCCCGCTCCCCCATAACAAAAAAAATTATAACAAACAAGCATGAGAACAGGCAGGAAGAAGTTGCCAGCAGTGCAAGTACAAAAAAACTAGAAGACATTTTTTATGTTAAAATCTTTTTTTAATCAGGTTTTTCAGTTGTATATAATGTCGTCTTCGTTTATATAAAGGTAACAAGAATGCTTAACACTTTTTATTATAACTTTTCAACATAATGCACAGCAGCCACAATGCTCTACAACATAGCCAAAAGTTCTGGCTAAACACATAATTTTAAAAGTCGCTGCTTGTTTGGTTTACTTTTGGCCAGTCACTCTCCAACAGAGCATTTTGGCACTCCGACACCAACTGCTCCCTCCATCCTCCCTTAGTAGGTAACAGACATTGCCATTTACAATGCCAATAGCTCTAACTTAAAAAAATGCGAGACCTATTGCATTTCCAATGCTTGTTAATTTTACCAACCAACAATTTTATATCCCGATTTCATTACACAAAACTAAACATTAACAATTATATATGTTATAAAACATTTTTTTTTTAATAGACCATCAAAATTTTAAATATTTACTTCCCTCAATTTGTTTGTTGTGAAATCTTTCAGGATATCTTGGAAGTCTACCTTTTGCAAGACATTGATTCATTTTTTTCTATCTTTTGGTAACAATTTAAGAAAGCTTGATTGTAATTTTCTTTCAAGATAAAATCAATGTTATTTTGATCCGTTGTAGCGGGGCCCTTAAAAGGAATGGGGCCCATAGGCCAGTGTCTACTTAGCCTAATTGGTAATCCGGAACTGATACCACACCGACTAACGTTAAGCTACAAGATATGACATTACATGAACATAACATAACATAACCACTCAAAATCAATCTACACTTCTATGCGCTTCCGGAGTTTATCAAAGTTATGCTGCGCATTAACCAATTCATTTTAATCTACAAATGATAAACTGAAAAGTACATAAGTCATGTATTAATATAAATCTCTATAAAGATACGATTCCTGCACAGAAGAAGATCTGTGGAGTTCTGAAAGTTAATCGCCAAAAATATAATTAAGCTCAATACACTCTTGCAAAACTGCCCGTTGTTTATTTTGTATAAAATATACAATGATTTGTTCTCTCTGGTTTCAGAGAGTGGAGAAACACCTTTGGCATTTCTGGCAGGTTACTGGTGGACTGATTATTCTGTTTTCAATCGCAATGATTATTTTTGCATGTAATGTTCATTAAATAAAGGTTATTGCTGACACAACTGACAGAATCTGATATTCACTGTCCTGCCCATGTTAAAATTCTAACTTTAAAAAAAAGGGAAGGAGAAAGGTAGAGGTTTAAGGGGGAGCTGTATCGGCCTCTTGGTTCATAAATTCACAGAACATCAAAAACACATTTGCATTGGAGAACGTTTAAGAAGATATATTTGATTTCAATTAAATTAGAGTAGTGGACCCTGTACAAACACTTGTTTGCATAGAGATCAGAATTACAAGTTGTGTGATAAATACCACACCCAAGCAGTTTCCTCAGATACATTTTGGCAGGTCAAACGTGCCAAGATTTATTGGTAAAGGCCCGGAAAAAGGCAAAGAATGCAGAAGACTGTGTTTTAAGAACCAATTCCACAAGTCATGCCTCATTTTTATGTTGAAAACTCAGGATAGGTAACACCCCACTGTATTCTGACAAACTTGTAATGAGAGTCACTAGGTTCCTGGAGGAGGCAGGAGACTTCATTCAGCAGGGCCTCCTTCTTCAAGTGAAGTCTTCCCAGGTCCAGAAATGTACTGAGGAGATGGTGAGGGAGGTACCAGATTTATCCTGTGGACTAGCCAGTGATTGGAAAAATTCTGTCATCCAATCCTAACTATTTATTGCAGTCCCTTGCCTCCTTTTGCTGCACTTCCTCTTTCTGTTACTGTAAATTCATCCACAAACCCTTGTTTCATTATGACAGAACTCTTGAGGCATCAGCCAGGCCTATCTTTGTCACCGTAGCCACTACACTATTTAGGTGAACTCTCCTCCCACCTGGCAGGATTCAGGCTTGTTCTCTCACCCGCTGAGACTAGAGCCCGGCTGTCTAGGAGAGTCTTGGGAAGTAATAGCAGAAGCCCAATCGGTCATTTCCAAGTCCAAATAGGTAGTGCTACGAGTACGTTTGTTCAACCACCTATTCCTGTCCACCCCCAGGCATCTAATCCCTGCAACATGGTCCTTAGTTAACAGCAGCATGTACTTCCTGGGCTCAGAGGCAGGCCATTGTCTTCTGAGCCAGCGTTGTAAACTCACCAAGCCAATGATGTGTAATCCTGCTCTGGAGATGTGATGAGTGACCAAACTAGTTTTAAGTAGTTGTGGCTCAGACTGCTATTTTAAAATAGCAAATGTTTTACTTAAGTTAACAAAATCACATTTAAAATAAATTGAGTGAGAAATAACTTTGAATGTCTTTTCTAGCATTTTCCCAGGTGGAGATGTAGAATTGCATATATTAATCATGCCTAGACCTGTTCTATGGAAAGCGTAGCTCAACATAAACAGTGAAATCACTTTTAAACCTTTAGTTATTTTGAGGGCACACTTTTTAAATATCTATTGTGCCACTTTTACATATATTAACCTACTTTGTGTTCCTGGGCTGATACGGCAAACTTTAGGAGCAACTTCTTGAAAGACAAAACTAGGTTTCCCTACATGGCAAAGACACTTTCCCTTGCCATGTGTTCCAGCAGTGCCTTTAAACTGCAAACATGGTGAGCAAAGTGGTATTGACTCTCATGGGATTGGTGCATGTTATATTCTATGCTGTCTGCTTTGGCCTTACGATAAAATTAAATAGACCAATTGGGTGAAACCAATTTTACCAATACCATGGTTGGTCCAGAGCACACACACGGTGGCACTAAATAGGAGTGTCAAAGTGCACAAAGTCCTAATACCTGCAAAAATAGGGACCAGAAAAAGACCTAGGGCCTCATTATGATGTCAGGCGGAAAGCCTCCACCGACAGTCAGAATGTCCTAGACCGCGTCGGAACACTTCCAACCGACTCAGGGGCATATTAACAACGAGGCGATAAGCAATTATCGCCGCTTTAGCGTCCGTTTTCGGACGGAAAGCGGCGATAATTCTATCGCCTAATCAGCAAGGTCACGCTATCGCGTGAATCCTTGCACTATCGCCCTTTCCCCCAACGCCCATCCTTGCATCTCTAATGAGATGCAAAGTGGGCGTTACTGGGCATACCCCGGATGGGCTACGTTGCAAATATCGCCGATGTTCACATCGCGATATTTACAAGGCAGCCCACAGGATTATAGCAGACGTTAGATTTTGGCGAAACGGCTGTTTTCGCCAAAATCTAACGTCTGCTATAATCCTGACTTACCTATGTTAGGCATAGGAGGTGGATTCTGCTGATACGACCACAGGGTCGTATCAGCAGGTGATCGCCCTTTGCAGGGAACATCGCTGGAAAACCAGCGATGTTCCCTGCAAAAGGGCGATAACCTCGCTATCTCTGGAATTTTTATCGCCCTGGAGTAACGCGTTGTTAATAACGCGCTACCAGGGCGATAAATGCCAGAGATAGCCTGCGATAATATAATTATCGCTAAGCACGGCCAGCGATAATTATCGCTGGCCATTGTTAATATGCCCCTCAGTCGGTTTACAATCCACCCGACCGATTTCGATGTTTGCGTTTGGATTGTAAACCGCGCGGTCCTTCTGAATCAGTTCCGACTGGCTCTCGGAGAATTCGTGTTGGTCATAATCGCATCGTGCACCTCTACAAGCAGCGTTTCCGACGGACCGATTACGATGTCGATTTCCAACAGCCTTTCCGAGTTGGCCTGTCCGACACGAAAAGGCTGTCGGAAAGTGACTTTGGGGGCCCCTAGCAGTGCCCCTTTTATCCTGAGACCACCGGTTGGTGGCCGTGGGGGTACCTAAGGGACTCCCCTTGTAAAACCCTGCACTGTGTGGCAGCACCGTGGGGTGCCTGCAACAGGGTGTATGGTTTTACACACACGCTCCATTTCCCCATAGGAGCCTGTGTTGTCGGTCACAGTACCATAGGGAACAATGGGACTCCGACCGAACAGTGTTCGGTTGCAGCGTAATCGGTCGGGCGGAACCGCCGACCGCGAGTCGGTCGGTTTCCGAATCCAAGATGGTGTTGGGCGGAAAGTTTCCACCCGACATTGTAATGAGGCCCCAAACATTTTGAATCAATCACAAAGGTAAACATACTATACCCTACCCTTTTGTTTTTCATGGTATCAATAGTCAACCAGAAAAAGTAAATGGATGCGGATGGCTAAGCATGGCAAAACAATTAAAGGAGAGCATGAACTATGTTTGCTACTCTGTTGAAAAACAGTAAACTATTTTAATTTGTGTCAGAGCAGGAACACACTATTTATTTTTTATTTATTCATTTTTTTCTCTATAGCATGAACAGAGTCTCTAGGAACATCAGTGCATGTTGTAATGCAGAGATCTTTGTACAAAAAAATCTTTTTACAGAGGTAAGAGCCTGCCATAATTCTGTTCACCACTTTTGTCAGGAGATACATTTGAGACTTCAGGTGCGGCAAGAGTTGGTGCCACAAAATTGTAGTAACATTTCATCCAAGTTATATATTAGAAAGGAAGCAGATGTCACATTAAAGGGGAATAGTGCAGTTAACAGCAGCATTTCTAAATTTAGACCATCTTTACAAGTTGCTTGTAATCTCCAATGGATCCAGTAATGGAAGTTACCGGGCCCATGGAGATTAAAAGTAATGCAGAAATACACAACCCCCTAGTTAACCCCAGGAACTCCAGCTGCTGAAAGCAGCTGAAATCTCCACATGAAAATTTGGTTGTGAATGAGGAATAACTAACTAGGGAAATCAGCTGCTGCAAATCCAATTCCCCTCAATTATTCCCCTTTTCTTAGTGGAACCTCACAGTTCAACTCATAATTGCATGTTTTTTCTGACTTTCAGGGTTACTGTACCTGCGGGTAAAGATAATTCCGGGGGCCGGAATTACCAGTCTCATTACCATGTACCTCATACCAAAGCCTTTAAAGGTGATATTCAGTGGCAAAAGAAGGTGAAATGGAGTGGGAGAAGAGAGAGATCCAGGCAGATGGGGGAATTCTCAGTGCTGAAGGAAGAAACAGAAAGTATCAGAAAAGATGTGAGTGGAAGTCAGCATATATATATAGTCAACCCTTAGACTAGGCCAGATGTTACTAGAGCCTAAACGTTTTGTTTGAGTTCTTGTTTAGGGTTAAAATGTTTAATTGATCTAAGAAGTCATCGGAACTGATTGTAAGGATATTTGGCTGTGGCTTCCAGTGCTTAATTTGAGCCGGGGCTTTCTGGTGCTAAGCACCGGCACTTAACTGGTTTCCGGTGCTCGGCACCGGCACCTAACTGTCAACAACATACCTAGAACAGTCTACCACATGGTGGCGCTGCTCATCTAATTTAGAGATGAGCAGAACAACAGTTGTTTAGGAATACAATAAACATTAAAATTGCAAATACCTGCCTCCCCAGCCATTCCTTTAGCTTTGGGGACCTGGAATAATCTGAACTGTCGCATTTACATGCAAGAGAGATGATTAGTAGTTGTTTTGGCAGAGATGACAAGGGCATGGGTGGTGCAAGCTGCAGTGGCCTCCTGGTCAGAACCCTGGCACTTAATATTTTACAAATTAAGCACTGGTGGCTTCAATTTGTACATCTAAGTGTGTCTTGTTCTCGAGTGTGAAGCCTAAAGACCCGGAAACAGCGTTTACAACGCTGTCATCACATCGCGTAACTATTACAACGCGGTCGTTACAACGACCGCGTTGTTAGAACGCGATGCCTTTACATCGCAAGTCATTAGATCGAGTTGCTGTAGGGGGCGCTCTAACCTAAGGAATAGTATAATTTACTATTCCAACACCTTCCCTACTGTTGTGCAGGCTGGAGTTGGAATAGTAAATTATACTATTCCTAAGTCCAGCGCGCCCCCTACAGCAAGTCGATCTAATGACTTGCGATGTAAAGGTATCGCGCTCTTACAACGCGGTCGTTGTAACGACCGCATTGTAATAGAACGCAATGTTATAGCATGCGATGTAACATGCTATATTCCTAAGGACCTGGATGCAATGGGTTATTTTTGAGTCCGCATGGGAGCTGATAAGACACTTGTCAGGAGGTTGCAATATTGCCACGTGGGTTCAAGCAGATCATTTGGAACTCTACTATATTAGGGTTGAGTTTCCTCTTCCTCTGAGTTATCCAGTCATGTATTTGATGTGAGTGATAGATGAGCTCTTATTGACTCTTAGATAGAGTTGGGTCTTGTCCTCATGTTGTTGATATGATACTCCAAGATTTTGGAGTTGCCACAGGAGTTCAATGTCCCTGTTTAAAAGGATACAGGTGTGAATAGATCCTTGAGAAATGGCAAACGATGGATGAACGTGTAGAAGTGAGATGTTTATAATAGCAATCTAATATTGGTCGGAGAGGTATGAACTTCACCAGCATAGGACTGCACCACCTACTTCTAATCTTATCAAGACATGTTCAACAAGAACAAGCGATCAACAATTTCAAATGCAACAGAGAGGTCTGGAAGGATCAGGAGGCAAGCCGCTCCTCTCCGAGCATCCAGGAACCAGCATCCACAAGGTTGGAAAAACAGTTTCCGAACAGCCCCCATTTCAGAAAACTACATTGATATTGAGTTGCTGGAAATAAATTGGTTTTGTTGCTGAGCCACATATATAAATTAGTTTAAGTGATGAACAAGACATCATAAACATTAAATGCGTGTTTAAAGCAATAATGTAATGCAAATGAATCTTTACCATTTACTTGTCTTTGTTCATCTTGTGAAATGGCAGGCGATATTTAATTTGTTTCAAAGCAGGAGCATAAACATAAGTAATTATTTATCTAAGCTGTTCCACGTACGCAGGGCAACATGTTTTCGATTCTGAGTTTTCATTTAGGAATTTATTATGGGACATGTCGTTTTCATTTAGTTCATTTAGCCATTTATTTGATAACAATGATTTATATACTGAATACAAAATGTTTGATGTTGATGGGGCAAACTTACAAGTATTTTATGTTAGCAGTAAAGAAGCAATGGTACTGAATCGCAATGCTAGCACAGAAGCTTGGGATAGAAGGGGCCCAGAGAGAGCACTGTATTGTAAGTGACAAGTCACACTCCGAAGAGGGATGTCCATCACCAAGTAGAAGTGAATTCTCTAAGGTGATACCAAGGACAGGTAAGTCATTAACCCTAATCTTTCACATTATGTTAGAAGTTTATATGCATGTATATACCTAAAAGGTGCCCTGGCGCCAAGGAGGCTGATGACTACCTTACCCAGAGTGCTTAGCCAAACATAGAAAACCAAAAACATAGGAATGACCTTTCCATACCAAGTCAATGACATATGAGAAGCACAAAAGTTCTAAAGAACACTTCCCAGATCCATGTGCCCAGACAATGATAAGGAAATCTCTAGTTATGATCTATACTAGCAGTTCTTAACCTGTGGTCCTTGGACCCCTGGGGCCCCACAACACATATTCTGGTGGTCCGCACCTTCTTAGAAAATAAACAAAATTTACGAATTTATAAAGTGTACATAAATAAGTAAAGAGGCAAAGTGTTAAACTGAAAAAATTCAAACATTTTGTAAATGTGAAGGAATTTGAAATTGGAAGCTAAAAAATAAGTTAATATGCTCAGATAGATTTGCTGGAAGAGTGCAAGTGCATCAAACAGAATTTATGAGGACCAATATGACAGTATGACCAATAGGTGGCCTCAACTGAATTTAGAAAAGCTGTAACCTTTCAATTAAAAGTAAAATTTAGATTTTTTTAAATGTGTTCATCATTTCTGTAAATGTTCAATGAATACTTGTTTCTGTATTTTTATGTATTGTTTTTGATGTTCAAATCATAGAAAAATTTTAGGCGGGGGAGAGGAGGGAGCGGAGATGGGGTACTCTAAAGCAGAGAGCGTAAGAAGCTGCTTCCGCTTCTGCATTGATCCTAACCTCGGATTCAGGGTTGCCGGGGCCGCTGTACCTCGGTTTGTGGAAAGCAGAGGGAGCGGGAAAGAAGGGGAGCTGCACCAGCTTCTGTACAGCTGCAAAAGTTAGGCACTGAGGGAGGCCCCCGAGGGGACTCCACAGCCTCACGGCTTTGGGCGTGGCCTCGGGCTGCTTTGAGCATGAAGGGCAGATGCTGGAGGAGATGCCACACCCGAGGGGAATCCCAAGAGCGCCATGGAAACCTCCTTTATAGAGAAACGGAAGGGTGCCCTTTCGCAGCCAAAGAACTAGAGCCTGGAGGATCACACAATGGTAGGAGAGCAAATGGGAGCCAGTGGGGTATGGCCTCTGCTTCTCGGTCTTCATAGATGCTTTGTTGGTGCTGATTTCTCACTTCAAAACTTGAACTTTGGCTCCCACCCACCCTTTCTATATCCCCTCTACCGCTACATCCATAACTGAAATTTAATGAGCCCAGGAAGGCAGGAAGCCTTCTGTTCAGCTTCCATTTGACTATCTGTTGCTCTCTGACTCCATGTAAGCACCCCGAGTACCCGTGCCGCAACCTGTGCTCTGCATTTGAAGCCACCCCTTGACAGGTACAGTTGGGTCCCTCCTCTCCTGAGCGGTACTACCCCCCTGCCACTCCTATATGTACCAAACACCTTGGTATCTCAGAAGCGGTGGCTACTGGTGAGTCCAGTTAAGGGCAGAGTGGGTTGAGGCTGGTTGGGGTGGTTGATCCGGAGTAGGGTGTACCCCCAGAGTGGGGAAGGGGTGTGTGCTTTCCGTGCTTGTACAGACTTGGCTGGCGGCCTGGGTGCAGCTTGAGAATCCACTTGCAGTGGACAACAACTGTCTGCAGCGAAGGGTAACTGACTTTCTGATATCTCATGAACTCTTGAATATGGTACTTTATCATTTGTGTTTGAGATTGAATTTGCATTTGTGCTCATCCCTTCAGCACCCCAAGACATTTTAGCCCGGGTTCAACGGTCAGTGCATCAAGCTCTTTTTTCCGAAGGTCTTATAGAGCAGAGAAGCTTTTCCTAGAAAAGAAGCCATGACGGCTAAGAAACTCTGTTCCGGGAGACTTGTTTACGTACGAGTATGCAAAAAACACTAAACCCAACTGTCCGAGAAATGCATCCCTCCATGTGAATGCTTTAAAAAGATTTAATGCAATCTCAACTTATTTTCCAAGCGGGAAGTTGGAGTTAGAGATTTTGCCCTAACAGAGTAAATTTCAGAAATTGCACTACAATTTGTAGCTTCTTATGATGCCTCTAAGCCTTTGGTGTTTGATGGAGTGGATGGGCGTATGGATCCCATAAATTCAAAGACTGCAGAAAAATCACCTCTTATGGAACATTTTACTATCCCTGATCTGGACATCGGACCTAGCCAATATCAAAGAGTTTCCTCTGAACACATTCCACCTTGCTGGTATGGAAAAGGGCACCTTGGGCACCCTATTGGATTCCATCCCGCATCATAGGATGCAGCTTTTGAGCAGTACTCCTAGTGAGAATAGTTCTACCACTTCAAGGCTGTCTGGTACTCTAGAGCTGCATTTAAACTCTCATTCATTGTGTAACCTTCCTGGGACCTATGTTCAGTACTCTGAATCCCGGCAGTGGCTTGAGAGAATCTTGTCCTCTATATTGTCTCTGTGAAAAATTCTGATCATATTTCAGACTCACTCTTGACCTTAACTAAGTCATTGTTTTTGGATAACAGAACTTAATTGGGAAAGGCTACTTCTCCCTTGCCCCTGAGTAGTGAAAAAGGGAGTGGAACTTCGGTTGTTGTACTTCAATCAGAAATCCTTTAAGTCAAATCAATTGGAGGGCTCCTATATCTGATTATCGCTGAAGCGATAGAGGAACACAAGCTTGCCCTCCTCAATGTAGGAAAAATAATATTGGATCCCTGAGCCTGTCGGAGAACGCGCTGATTATTTCTCTGCAAAATCTGTTTGAACTGAATTCTACAGAAGAATTACCTCATTCCCCCCCTAAGCTAGCGAGCGTAAAACAAATCATCTTTTTCCAATCTTTCAAAGTGAAGTAGTATGTGCACAGGCACGTTCTACGGGGAATAAAAGTAAGGAAAACAATTAACGAAAAGCCACGAGGAGGAAGAAATTGCATAGAATCTCAAAAAAATTAGCAAAAATCTGTACTTTGACTTATATTCTGACTTGGGAACAATAGTGGAGAGTGGGAGAATAACTTAAAGGAGGAAAGGGCAGGATCATCTCTCTCGTAAATGTCTCTGGGTTTACAGTTAATCCCACAAGCGGAGACACTATTGCCACCTCAACCATGGCCTCCCAACAAGAGGTCCTTACTTTTCCCCTGAACCCTCTGGCTAAGATGTTTTCCTTCAATGTTGGGGATAATGTTATTTACAGATGTGACAAGGTGGGGACTGTAGGGAATAATATTCTCTGTAACCCTTTGAATGTGCCTTCAAAGTTGGAATGTATTGCCATTTTCGACCAAGAATTGTATTTAAATAGGGCTTTAATATTGGATTATTTTTCTGACATTGCTGAGGTACATAAAGTCCAAAATCATAAACCTAGGAACAAATTGCAGGACTAGAGTAGCTTTCAAATCGAATGTGATATCCAATTTAGTTTTATTAAACAGTGATAAGCTACATAATCGTGGCATCAACATAATACCATTACAGGAGAAAAATGATACTAGATCCTCCTTGTGAAAAGCCCTAGGTGAGGGGAACGACCACCCAGATTCCTCACCCGCAGATCACTTGTCAAATGAAAAGTTAAATAATCTGCAGGTCTTGTTTGGTAAGGGGGGTAGGAGGGTTTCCTTATTCTGCAGGAAAGGGATGAGGAACACCCCGGACCCAGATGAAGAGACTGGGAATTGGAGTTAGGCAGCAGGAGTCGTTAACTCTAAGGGTTCCACTAGGCAAAACTGCAAAAGAAGTACCAAGTAATAGCCTCCAACTGACCTCTTGGAATGCTACTTGTCCATTGACTGATGGTAACAAAATGATATTTCTGAATAGTTTGGCGGCTGATATATTATGTATCCAAGAAACCTGGTTACCTAATAATTTTGCGTTAGAAGGCTACTTTGTTATAAGTAGAGCCGCAAAGCCTTCTAGGAGGGGACATGCAAAAAGGGGAGTTGCAATAATGTACATAATAAATATAGCTGGACATTTGATGAACTTTCAGATGACTCAAAATTAATTCAGGCTTTAAAAATACTTCTAAAGGGTGAACAGGATATTAATGAATCAATTTGGTGGTAAATGTATATATCCTTCCTGCCCCATTTATGGGCAACCGGTAACTGACATGTCGCTTTCATCGCTAAAATCACAAAGAGAGAGGAATGTAAATACATTGTATTGGAAGGTGACCTTAACGCAAACATTTCTAACTATGCTTTAAGGTTATTCACAAATGAAGCCAAAAAAGAAGCACTAAATATTGCTCTGTGGTGTTACCAGAAAGACGACAGACGAGTAGATAAGGTAAGTTAACCCTTTATTCCAGACACCTTTGCCAACAGCTCGTCTCTCCAACTGACGCCTCCACAGCTCCCACATTCTAGTTCCATTACCTCCTTACATTCTAACACAGAACAGTGTACTTATGCTAATAGGCCACACTTCTCCCTCCCACAACAAACATCAAACAAGAGAATGAGGCAAACAATAAATGAGCAACTACATCTACATTTTACAAATGAAAAATATTTCAAAGCTTTTAAAGCAAAAATTTTAACAAACAATGTGAAAAGAGCATACATATAATGAACAATATTAATTTAGAAGAAGGACAAAATGTGTCTACTGTACTAGAAAATTCCTCAGATAGGAAGGTTTTTTGACTTCCCTGTCTCTCTTCCTCCTACTGTGTGTTACCGAAGAAGGTGTTTTGATTTTGCCGGAACCCTTATCCTCTCATCTGGCCCACATTTCTCTTCTTGTTCTGATTCATGATGAAGAGCTGCAGGTCCATGATGGAGAAGAGCAGCCCTGTTTTTATTCCAGATTCTGCAACAATGAGTTTTAACTTTAACTGCCTTTTTGAAAGTTTTTATTGCTTCCAACTTCCTCGTGAATCTGGACGTCTCTGCACATCCTTTGGGTGCCCTTATTTCAACAAAGTCTCCCACTTTCACTTCTATGTTTCGCATATATTTCCGTTTGTCATAACTCTCCTTCCTTTTCTTCTGTACTAAAATTTATTTTTTTCTCCAGTCACCTGGGGCATTATTTACACAGCCTTTACCCCAAAACATCCAACCTGGACACACTTTTGTGGAAAGAGCTCTACCTTTGAATAGTTCAAATGGGGATTTGCCTGTGGTAGAGTGAGGAGACGTATGGTAACCAGCTTTTCTCCGTGACAAATTCACTTTCCAATCCAGACCATTTGCTCTAGTCAAATATATCCCCTCCTTCAATGTTTTTACCAACCTGTAAATGGCACCATTTGTCTGTGGAGGAGACAAAGCTGACAATATGTGTTCTATCCCACATTCTTTCAGGTAATTTTCCATCTCTCTTGAACAGAACTATACTGCGTTATCCATGAGTAAGAAACTAGGATAACTCTCTCTCTTGAATATGTTCTTTAGAAATCTTATGACTGCAGAAGAGGAAATGTCATGCAGGCATACACATCTGGAATACAGATCCATGAGCACCAAAACATAGGGAGTGGCATGTTCTCCCCTTACCGGTCCTAGAATATCCATTGTGACCTCTTCCCAGGGATAAGATGGTAACTTCCTGCACACCATAGGAGTATTACTAGCCTTTAGGCCTTCGTCACATGTCACACACTCCACACATTCCCTGATCATACATTCCACATCATGATCCAACTCTGGCCACCAGAAATCTCTGCAAAGCCTCCTTTTAGTGTTACTATTCCCATGCATATTCATGTGTGAGCTGTAACACTTTTTGGTGCAAGCTCTTTAGTGGAACCAATCTTGTCCCTCTTAGAAGAAACCCTTTGGCAACTGCAAGCTCGTGTTTTAGTTTCCCTCAACTGCCTTTGCACATTTTCATCTCTTTTATATTCGGTCTCCCAGAGAATAACAACCGAATTACATGTTTTGACTCTTCATATTTCTCCAATTCTTCTAGCCATTCACTTTCAGCTATGCATCCCTGAGTAATTTCACAAACGCTGACAACATCTTCTTCAACAGTGTCTATCACTTCTTCCTCAGATGGAGCATAAACACTCACCAGTCTTGACAAACAGTCAGCAGAGAAGAGGCATGCTCCTGGGATATTTTCTATGGTAAATCAATACTCTTGCAATCCCACAACCCACATCTGAATACGGGAGGATATACAATCAAGCCCTTTCTGTGTAAAAAATTCTCCCAAGGGTTTGTGGACAGCCTTAACCATAAATTTCACTCCCCACAAAAATTGTTTGAACCTATTGGCAGACCAGTAAACAGCCAGAGACTCTCTCTATAACTGAATAATTACAATCACCATCTCTTAAGGCATGTGAGATACACGCAATCAGATTTTCTTGACCATTCTTTGTCTGGATGAAAAAAGCCCCTAAACCCTTAGCACTGGCATCATGTACCACCTTAGTGTTAAATTCCTCTGAGCATTCATCTCCCCAGAGAAATTCTGCATTTTTCTTCAACAGTTTCCTCATATTATTGGTCTTACCAGCAAAATCTCTTACATATTTGCAATAGTATTCAGCCATCACAAGGAATGAGGATAGAGCATACTTGAATATTGGTTCCTTGATGTCCTGAAATCCTGTATCCTAAATATTTCACCTCACTCAACCCAAACTTGCACTTTTCTGCCTTCAGTGTTAGACCTTGTTAGAAATTGGGTTTCTGGTTGGAAAAGGTATGCACCCTGTCCAAGCAAAAGGCACAATCCTAGTCAGGGTAAGCAAGATACACACTAAAATATAGCAGTCAGGCTTATCTAAAGAGGAAATGTGCAAAGTATTTGTGCAGCACACACACACTCAGTAACACAATGAATACACCACAGAAAGACTCCACACAGTTTTATATCAATTATAAACGAAACAAGACCAAAACTACAAAAATCCAATGTATAGAAGATGAGATATTGAATATTTAAAGAATAAATGCAGTAAAACGCTAAGAATCGTCGTGCTGGACCGGGGAAAAGTTTAAGTTTAGGCCAAGCTCGTGGAAGTGCAGGCCATCTACAGGACCCATGCAGGCCCTGGTGAACAAAGTACCTTTCCTGGTCGCAAGCAACGAGATGCGTGGATCTTTTCCACGCAGTGGAGGCGATGAGTCAGTTCCGAAGATGGATGCCGGAGTCGAGAGACGTCGAGCAATGCACCGGATTCTGTTGCGCAGTTGAGGGGATGCATCAATCTCACCAAGCTGCTGCAGCAGCAGCGATACATTGTCTAATGGGGTGATCTTGGGAGTCAAAGCGCTGGTTCTAATGCAATGTACCGATTTTACGCCAGCAACCGGGTCAATGTGTCGGTTCTGCTACACACAGATGGGCGATGCATCGAAATCCATGTTGCAAGTATCTGGGCCACTTCCAGTGAGCCAGGCACAGAAGCAGGGGTAGAGACTTTGATAACCCAGAGTCTCAAGCAACAGGAGGCAAGACAACAAGCCCTTGGAGATCACTTGGAAGGAAGGCAGAGTGCAGCTCACCTTCAGCAGAGTCAGAGAGCAGCATGCAGCAGGACAACACACAGAAAAGCAGGCCTTATAGTTCAGCAGTCCAGTTGAGTCCATTAAGCAGCACAGCAGTTCCTCTGGCCTCCAGTTACAAGTCAAGTAGTGTCTGCTTTTGGGGGGTCAGAGACCCAGTAATTATACCCAAAAGTGCCTTTGATGTGGAGGTGACTTCAAAGTAGCTCTCTGAAGTGTACATGTTCCCTTTCAACCCAGTCCTGTCTGCCAGGCTATCTGTGGGAGGTAATCAGTCCTTTGTGTGAGGACAGGATACAGCCTATTCAAGTGAAGTGTTAGCCCCTCCCTTCCATCCTGCGCAGGGAAGGCCATCAGAATGCAGATATTCGTAGATGGGTACTCTGACACCCCTATCCTTCCTGTATTGTAGCTGTCTAGAGGGAACACACAAAGTGTAGCTGTCACCCACCCCAGACGTGTATTGGAGACAGGCTGTCAGGCACACAGAGCAGTAAGTGCAGAGAAATGTTCAATTTCTAAAAGTGGCATTTCAAAAAAGGTAATGTTAAATCCAACTTTACTAGTAAGTATGATTTATCAATACAAGTCCAAACATATGAAACATGAAAAAGCTACTCCTTTCTGATCAAGAATTACAGCTTAAATGTGTATTTAAGGAATTCTCACTGTTAACCTTTGAGAGGAGTAGGCCTCACAGTAATGAAAAACGAAATAGGCTGTTTGTCACAACCAGAACATGCAAAACTTAAAAGTACATGTCCTACCTTTTACTTACATAGCACTCTGCCCTTAGGGCTAACTAGGGCCTACCTTAGGGGTGACCTATATGTAGTAAAAGGGGAGTTTAAGGCTTGGCAGGTAGTTTTAAATGCCAAGTCGAAGTGACAGTAAACTGCACACACAGGCACTGAAGTGGCAGGCCTGAGACAGGTTTGAAGGGCTACTTCTGTGGGTGGCAGAATCAATGCTGAAGCCCACTAGAAGCATTTAACTTCCAGGCCCTGGGCATATGGTATACCACCTTCCAAGGGACTTACAAGTAAATTAAATAGGTCAATCAGGTATACACCAATTACACACAAGTTTAGGGAAGAAGCACATGCACTTTAGCACTGATTAACAGTGGTAAAGTGCTCAGAGCCCTAAGGCCAACAAAAAAGATTCAGCAAAACATGGAAGCAGAAAGCAAAAAGATTTGAGGAAGATCACCCTTAGGCTGACAAATCTAATGTTTGTCCCCCCCAGCTGAAAGTGGGGAGAGCTACCAAGTCTCTAGGCGCATGGCTGCATCCAAACTGGGATGGCACGGTGAGCAAAAATACAATGGAATTAACCCAGATCTGTGACTGCAGTTGAATGTTTGACAATGTTCAGCATTCAGTCCATCATCCTTTTGGGTTGCTATAGTCTCCCTAAGTGGGAAGGGTATGCTCAGACGTGGGTCCCGTGCTCTCTATGCACTGGATTCAAGCTAGCCTGCCTGATGAGGGGTGATATCCCGAAATCGGTCTAAAGATGTTTGTTTTCCAATTCGGGGAGCACCTGGCCTGGCAGTTTGGGCTGGACTGTTCCCATGGGGAGCAGGGCCAAGTCTGATTTACATAAGGCTGGGCCCAAACTGGGGTGCCATGGAGAGTAAAATAATGATGGTTTTAACCCAGATATGTGACTGGGAGTGAATGTTTGACAATGTTCGGCATTGTACCCATCATCTTTTTGTTTTGCGATAGTCGCCCTAAGTGGAAAGGGTATGCTCAGACGTGGGTCCTGTGCTCGCTACGCCACTGGCTTCATGCTAGCCTGGTTGATGAGGAGTGATTCCCCAAAACAGGTCACAGGATGCTTGTTTTCCAGTCCAGGGAGGACCTGGCATGCAGTTCGGGATGGACTGCTTTCCGTGGGGAGCAGGGTCAAGACTGATTTGCATATGGCTGGGTCCGAACTGGGGTGGCATGGTGATCAAAGAACAAGGGATTTAACCCAGTTCTCTGACTGGGAGTGAATGTTCAATCCATCATCTGTTTGTGTTGCCAGAGTCCTAAGGCCAACAAAAAGATTCAGCAAACTGTGGAGGCAGGAAGCAAAAAGATTGGGGGAAGATCACCCTAAGGCTGACAGGTCTAACAGACTTGTTCTTTGAAGTCTATTTAATACTTCTCTCACTCTCTGATCATGTTCCTTCACAGTCGAACCAAAAATTAAAATGTTATCCTGGTAACATTATACTCCGGGAACACACCTTAAGATTGTAATATTGAACAGCTGGTGATGAGATCAGCCCAAAAGGCATCCTTTTGAAATGAAACACTCCATTGGGTAACACAAAAGCTGCAAGATCTTGGGATGTCTTGTCGAGCTCAATTTGGTGATATGCTGACACAAGGTCTAGGGTAGTAAATACCCTTGCCTCCGAGAATGTTGCAATCATCTCTTCAATGTTGGTTAAAGGGAATTTTATCGATTACCTGCTGGGTCTTCACAGGTCCACACAATGACGTTTATCTCCATTGCCCTTACGTGCCACCACAATGTAAGCCAGCCATTCTATTGCTTCCACCGGCTCAATCACCCCACTTTTGTTTCTCCAATTCATTTGCTACCTGTATGCTCAAAGGAATGTGCCTCACTTTGCCAACCAATGGAATCATGTTCTCTCTTAACCTGATTTTATATTTGCAATCCTCCAATTTGCCAAGTCTGTTCTGAAACAAACTTTCAAACTCCCTAGTAAAGTTGTTATTTCCCGAAAAAACTTCCTTCACTTGAACTTGTGGAACTTTGTTGGGATTGAGACTCACACCCAATTCTCCTTGGTGAACCCACCCCAACAAATCATCCCCTGCATGTGACACATATATCATCCCATGGGTGCGCTTGTTTTTTACCTCCATGTCTGCCTCAAAATATGCTAACATCCTAATCAAGGAACCACCAAAACGACCCAGTTTAACATCCATTTCCATCAGACTTCTTCCTTCAGGAAAACATTCTGTAAATGTATTTTTAGAGATGATGGTACTTTGTGAGCATGAGTCAAATTTCATAGAAACCTGTGTTCCATCAATTGTCACCCCCTCAGTTGGATACCCTTTGACCCCACCATGTATCTGCAACACTACTTTCTGTCACACATCTGATATTCCCCTTTTGGATAATTTCTTTCCCTACTCCTGCAACATTTTTTAAAATGACCTTTGCCCCCACAGGCATTACATGTCTGCAAACATGCTGGGCATAAATTGTCATTCGGTCTGTGGCCTTCCTGACCACACCTAAAACATGCTCCTTTTTAATTCTGTTTTACTTCTCTTTTGAGGAACTTTGTTTTTTGTTCCCACTACTCACACATCTGGGGCACACTCTTTAACATTGGGTTTATCTCTCTTCCCCATATTGAGTTACCCCTCACACTTCAGCATGTGTTCTACCCATTTTGCCACTAAGAGTACTTCTTCTAGTGGTGGATCTTCTTTCATCCACAACTCTTCACAGATTTTGTCATGGTTACAACATAGCACAAACTCGTCTCAAATTCTCTCTTCCACAGTGCCTCCAAGTTTGCAGGTTGGTGTCAACTTCCTCAAACTAGTGACATACTCCTCTTCCGACTCATCCTGACCTTGATTCTGTAAGCCAAAATGACACCTTTTCAGTCTCTTGCTCACTTGTGGTAAATAATGTTGATCCAGTTTAGTGATCGCCATTTCATATTCATTAAGACCACGCATCTCATTTGTGCTAAGCTCTGGTGAATTCTCAAGTACTTCCTGCCCTTCTGCACCCAAGCAATGTAATAAAAGAACATGTTTCCTTTCTGCACTAAGATTTGTACCGCAAAGAGGGTGTGGCCACGGAGCCGGGCATGGCAGACGCGTGAGCTGTGAGCTCCGTGCCGGCCCGCTATTTATCCGCACTTCTCTGGCTGCCGGAGACCGGGGATCGCCCATAAACAGTGCCCAACAGTGCTGGGACACTGGGGGCTTGCCTTGGTGCTCGGGCGGCTCCCCGCGCTGCTGAGGTGCGACAGAGCTTTTGACGGCAGCTGGAGCCAGCGGCAGGCAAGATGGTGGCCTGCGGGTGATGGCTGTCGGAGGAGGAGTGGAGCCTGCCCCTCTCGGCGGATCGCGCTCTGTGGGTGGACCTGCGGCCGCGTAGCCGGTGGTTGCGGCGTGCGGCAGCGGAACTTAGGTGGCCACTGGCGGAGGTACCGGTGCTGTCGCTGTGGGCCGAGCGCGCCTTGGCGCAGAGACGCAGTGCGAAGAGTCCGGTCGGGGCTCGTGGATTGGACTGGTGGACAGCGCCACTGGCCCCAGCGGCGGCAGACCGTTGCGGCGCCCTCGCGGAAGGAGAGGGTTCCCCTCTGGGGGAGTGAGTAACAGCACGGCCACTGGCTGGACCCTACGAGGTGAGCGCGCCGGGTACAGTGGAGGCTGCAGCTCCCTCCGTGTGCTGGTGGATTGTTGGGGCCCAACCTGGTGTGGTTGACTGAGTGCAGGAGGGGCAGCGACCACCCGGCCTATGTGTCTGGTCTGCCTGGGGAGACTGCTGTGTGCTGGTGCTGATGCTCGGGGCCTATATCGGGGCTCAGGGACTGACAAACAGCTGCTGCCCTCTGGTTTTCCCCCCTTACTGAGGCTTGGCTTGGAGCCCCTGCTGGCTGCGCTGGGGTGAAGTGCATTGGGGACCCCACCGGCTCCTGAGACAAGGCAGTGGAGGCCTCTGGTGAGGGCGTGCGGCCCGGGAGGATCCCTCTGGACGAGAGCCTGAGACTTGGATAGCCTTGCCGGTGACACTGGTTTGCGAGGCCTGCCCGGGGCTGCCTGAATTGTACGCTCGCCACGCGGGGCTTGGGGGTCCCTCTACCTGCGCATTGAGATAGACATTGCCCTGGAGTACGGTGGTCATTTTCCGGCGTGAATAAGGGCGCCCTGACCTGAACAGTTAGTGGCAAGGGGCGACTCACCGCCAGGAGGTGTTTGGGCCAGACCCAGCGCATGAATATGAGACTGGGCCGGAGCAGAGCCAGGGCTGGCTTGTGAACGCAGGAGCGCTGCTTCTGCCGGGCCCTGCAGCGGAGCACTTGCTTTTGGTGGCAGTGTTGGAGCCCCCCTGGGTGGAGTATACCTGGGCCCTGGTGCGGGGTGTGAGATTGCGATACCGATAGCTTGCCTAGGCCTCCTCTCTGTAGTGGCCCACCGGCTGGAGGTAGGTTGGTGCCATGGGCAAACCCCGAGGTCGACAAGCCGAAGCCACACAGGACCCTGATGGCATTACCCAGGAGCAGTCGCAGACTACTATGGATGCCCCAATACAACAGCAACTGGGCAAGATATTAGAGGCTATCGCGGACACGAAGGCCACCCTCCACCAGGACATCAGCACGGTGGCAGTGGGGCTGGGTCTATTACGAGAGGAACATAAGAAGCTCTCTGAGAGGGTGAAAGGAATCGAAGCCAGCATTTCTGAGTTAGCCCCAGCCCAAAAAACCTTGGAGCAGCAGGTGGGAGCCCTTACGGACAGGGTGGGTGTCCTGGAACGGAGAGCCAAAGACCCGGAAGGGCGCAACCAATGGTATAATGTATGGATTTTGGGCCTGCCGGAGGGAATCGAGGGCGACGACATGGTGGCCTACCTGCAGCAGTGGCTGCACTCTGAGGTGGCGCCTTAGGGCATGTCGCCCTTCTACACTCTTGAACGAGCTCACAGGGTTCCGGCCAGGTCCCCGGCGCCCAGGCGTCACCCACGGCCGGTGGTGGCCCGCTTGCTTCATTTCCGGGACAGGGATCTCTTATTGCGGAAGGCCCGTACAGAGGGTCCCTACACAGTTGACAACAGCAAGGTTTCCCTCTTCCCAGACTACACCCTGGAGGTGCAACGGAGGCGGGTCCCCTTCCTGGAGGTTAAAAGGGCACTGAGGGAGGAGGGCCTGCAGTATTCCCTGATGTTCCCGGCTCGGCTACGAATTGTGTTGGACGGTACTACCCACTTCTGCGGAAGCACGGGTGAGGCCTGGGACTGGATTGAGGCCTATAAGACTGGGACCTCCCAGCCTGCTGGTCCTAGAACTGAATCGAAGAAACCGGAGGAGCTTGGGAAGCATTCCAGGTGGCGCTCCCGGAGGGGAGCCCCTAAGAAACCAACCTCTTCCCAGACCGAAAAGGAGATGGCAGAAGCTCTGCGGGCAGTGGTGGCGCGGATGCAGGGCAGGAGCCCCGCTCGCGAGACGCCGACTCACTCATCAAAGGACACTGGGGACATTGACTCTGACACATCCCGCAGCGATAGTGTGCAGATGCCGGTGGTGACGCCACGTACAGCCGATGACGTTATCTGAGACTGCTATGGCTCCGTCCTGGCTCGAATCCTTGGGGGGCTGCTGATCCACTGGTGGTGGTCCCCGGTTCTGGTTCATTAAGACCTGATGGGGCCGGCGCGACCAGGACGGTTTGCGCGTTAACCCTATGTTGCCTTCTGCTCTTACTGTCCACCCCCCTTGGGATCCTTACTAGAGTAAGGCCTCACTAAGGGTTATGTTCCAAATATTGTTTGGACGACTGACCATTGTCAGGCTGTCCTGGGCATGGGGAGTTGTGCAAAATGAGGGTTTATTAATTGAGGTTTTTCTCGTTTGTTTGATCATTTGCGGAGGAGGATGGTGGCGCATGCATCAGGACACGGGCACTCTGGAGAGGGTTTCTGTGGAAATGACAGGCACACATGACACTGTGAGGTTTCTCACATGGAACATCCGGGGTATGTGAACAATAACCAAACAACATAATATATACTCCTACCTTCGGCGCAGGGATGTGCACATAGCCTTTCTCCAAGAGACACATCTTAATAAAGAGGAGGCTGGGAGGGTACAGAGGAGGTGGCGAGGGCAGGTTTTTGTGACCACCTTCTCTGCTTTTGCCAGAGGGGTCTTAATTTGGGTGAAACCTGGGGTCCCTTTCTCACCTGAATGAACATGGCTGGACTCGGAGGGGAGGTACGCCCTGCTTGTGGGCCGACCGGCGGGATGGGAAGTGACCCTGGGTAGTGTTTATGCTCCCAACCAGGACCAGGTCGGTTTTCTGGAGTCTTTCTCCGCCCCTCTGGCCCAATGCTTGACAGGTTCTCTCATACTGGGGGGCGACTTTAACTGTGTAGTGGATGTTACTGTTGATCGTTCGCACCCTCCCATGCCAGGAACCCAGCCACACCGTACTGCATCGGGATTCCAGACTTGGATGTCCCATTGGGGCCTAGAGGGCACCTGGAGGCTGCAACACGCAAGGGATAGGGAGTACTCCTTTTTCTCACCGGTGCACCAAGTCCATACTAGGCTTGCCATGTTCCTCTGTACCCCGGCCTTCAATGGCTCAGTATCACACACGGAGTACTTGGGACGTACCCTGTCGGACCATAGCCCATTACTCATGCTACACCAGCCGTTATGTCGACGCCCCCGATCCCAACTTGGAAATTGAATCCGCTCTTACTAGATGACGTCCCTTTCCGGTCCTCACTGGAAACATTAGTTGACACTTACTTCCCTATCAATGCCAACACTGCCTCGTCTCCCCAGGTAGAGTGGGAAGCGTTTAAAGTTGTGGTGCGGGGCCATTGCATGGCTCAGGCGTGTGGGGCGCAGAGGGAGATTCAGCGCGATCTTTTAGAATTGGAGGGGTCTATCCGCAGACTGGATAATTTGCAAGGTATGGATGATGCGGCCCTGCCGTCCTTACATGAAGCGAGGGCGCGGTACAATGAGACGTTGAGTAGACTGCGGTGTTATAACCATAAGGAGTATCTGGACAAAGTACAACGGTAAGAAGGGAGAGCGGGTCGACTGTTAGCACACCTAATTAAGCCTGAGATGGGGGGCGCGCTTGTCACGCGGCTTGGTCTGGAAACGGGGGAAACAGTGCACGACCCTGACATCATTAATGACACTTTCTTGAAATATTATGAGGGGTTGTATGAGGCCCCGACCGAGGCCCCCTTGTCAGATATACGTAACTCCTTGGCCCCGTTGCAGCTCCGCACATTGGAGGCGGAAGAACAGGAGGAACTGGAAAGTCAGGTTACAGTGCAGGAAGTCAGAGCCGCCATAGCTGCACTGGCACACAGTAAGACGCCTGGGCCTGATGGCCTCCCGGCCGAGTTCTACCAACGGTTTGTTGATATTCTGGCACCGCATCTGGTGGCATTGTACGCGGAGGGGATGAGGGAGGGGAGGGTTTGCCTGATTCCACCCAGATGGCATTAGTGATCCCGCTCCCCAAGACCAAAGAACCCAACGCGGGAGTGAGGGACTATCGACCGCTATCTATGCTGAACCTAGACTTTAAGATCCTGAGTAAAGTACTGGCGGATAGGTTGATCCCGCATATGAAATCTCTGATTCACCCGGATCAAAACGGGTTTATCCCCACTCGTAGCACCTTTTACAACCTCCGTCGGCTCTACTCCATGCTCTATCACGCGGATGCTCCAGCTCTCCAGCACGCGGCGGTTTTATCAGTCGACTTGGAGAAAGCATTTGACACGGTGAGCTGGGAGTACCTCCTCGAGGTGAAGCGTCGCATGGGCTTAGGGGATGACTGGGTGCGGTGGGTGCAACTCCTTTATGACTCCCCCACTGCGAGGGTCAAGACGGGACGTGCCATATCTAGACCTTATAAGATCTCCTGCGGCTCCCGGCAGGGCTGCCCCCTCTCTCCGCTCCTGTTTGCCTTGGCTGTGGAGCCGCTGGCGGAGCGGTTCCGCCTGGGGGGAAGTGGCTTGGGACTGACCTTGGGCGGGCGTTGCCATCACGTCTCGTTGTATGCAGGCGACCTGTTGTTGTACCTCACGGAGGCAGTTGGGGGGGCCGCTGCAGCCTTGCGGATCCTAGGCGATTTTGCTGTGCTTTCGGGCCTCAAGGTTAATAAAACCAAGACCTATTTGTTTCCAATAGCTGGGCCTCTACCCAGGCCGGAAGCGTTGCCGCCTGATACCCTTTGGGCACAGCGCACGTTCAAATATTTGGGCATACAAATTTTCCAGGAGCTGGAAGATCTTAAGGACGGGAATTTAGGCAAGACGCTGCGCTCCCTTCGCTCTTGTGTTCAGTTTTGGAGCTCGTTGCAATTGCCCATCATGGCCCGGATTACGCTATCCAAAATGGTTATGCTGCCTAAGTTACTTTATTTCTTCGCGAACTTACCGGCTCTGATGCCGAGCAGCTGGTTCAGACCTCTGCATGCTCTCCTGCGGCAATTGATTTGGGGTGATGCACGTCCGCGAGTGTCCCTGCAGACCCTTCAGCGCCGTATGGCGGAAGGCGGACTTGGGGTGCCAAATTTCGAATTTTATATGTTGGCCGCCCAACTGCAGTGGTTGGCACAGTGGGTGGAGGGAGTGAATGAAGAGGGGATGTGCCTAACGAATCCAGTATCTAGTCGAGGATTAGTGACGGCAAAACTCCTACTACCGGCCACGTCCATCCCCTCCTGCTCCCTGTTGCAGCGCTCGGCCTTCCAGACGTGGAGACGATGCTGTAGTGAAAGGCAACAACCTGTAAAGTATTCCCCCCTGATTCCCTTGGTGGGTCTACCGCACGGGGACCCGCAGTCGGTATTCACGGACGCCCAGCTGGCCAGATGGTTGGAGGCTGGACTAGAGACTGTAGGGGATTGTTACTTAGACAAGGCTCTGATCCCCTTTGCGGACCTGATGGACGATAGTGGTCTTCCGCCGGGCCAATTCCTACGCTATGAAGCTTTAATGCGCACGTTTGCGCAACTATGGGGCCCTGGAAGGGATGAACCTGATACACACCCTGTCCTCCACGCGTTATTCACTTTGGGGTCGGCAGGGCATCTCGTGAAATGGCTTTATGCCACGTTAGTGGAAGCCTCCACTGGCCCGCTGGTTAGACTACGGGCGCGATGGGATACAATGGGGGGTAAAGTCCTTACTGACTCGGAGTGGCGTAGAGTCTTGAGATACTCAGGGAAGGTTTCCCGGAATACCCGACTGAAATATACTCAATTTAATTATACACATATGACTTATATGACACAACATCGACGTGACATATGGAGGGGAAGTGAGACAGTGCCCTAGGTGCGCACACCCGGATGCTGGCTTTGGCCACATGACCTGGGATTGCCAGGGGTTGCGCCCCTATTGGGAGGTGGTGTTGGTTAAGATCAAGGACGTGCTTGGTAGGGAGTTGGCCTTAACCATCCTGACGTGCCTGCTAGGTCTCTTCCCCAGACCGCCTAAACGCAAAGTTGGGAACCGCTTGATTGATCTTGCACTGGGCTTAGCTAAACGCAGGATTGCGATGGAGTGGAAATCTGCGAGGGGCCCACAGATTTCAGCTTGGAATAGGGATGTCACTGCATGGGTGGGAGCAGAGGGCAGAGTGTTGGCATGGGAGGAGGCCAGAGGGGTGAGGAAGCTCCCGATGGCCCAGCAATGGAAGGAAGTACTAGCTGAATGGGAGAGGCCAGCGGGGTCGGGCAGTGAGGGGGAAGAGTCCGACCGTTTGTCGCAAATGGATGCCGAGATCCAGGAGCCTAGACCGGGGCCATCGGGGTCTCCTAGAGTCTGATATAGGGGGAGGGTGTGAGTAGTCTTGGAAAACACAATGGAATGGCTAAGCTCACCGAGGGTGGGAAAGCACAATTGGGGGGTGGGGGGGTCCCCTGCCACAGCCCAGCTTTGCGGGGTGGGAATGTCCTTTACCCCGCTAGATATTAGCACATAGACGTGCTCACACCACTCCTCTGCACCAGTTACTTGTTGCTAGTTACTTTTTTTGTTTCCTTCTGTTTCATATAAGACCTTCAAATGGATCCCCCTCGAACACAGAAAGACCGTCACTCACGCCCTGGTCACCAGCAGACTCGACTACGGCAACAAACTCTATGCCGGAATAAACAAAAACCTCACCGCAAGCTACAGAACATCCAGATCGCCGCCACAAGAATGGTCCTCAACCTGCCAAGACACTGCCACATCTCCCAGCACCTGCGCACACTCCACTGGCTCCCCATCGAGGCTAGAGTCACCTTCAAGATGCTCACCCACGCACACAAGGCCCTCCACGACACCGGACCAGCATACCTGAACAGCTGACTCCAATTCCACGCACCCCAAAGGACCCTACGATCAGCCCAGCTCTCCTACGCCGTGGTCCCCCGCACCAGAAAAACCAGATCGGGAGGCCGTTCCTTCTCCTTCCTCGCGGCCAAAGCCTGGAACGCCCTTCCGCTCCACCTCAGACAGACAACATCGCTTCCCATCTTTGCTAGAAACCTCAAAACCTGGCTCTTCAACAGACCCCCTCCTTGATGGACTGGAACCTGCACCCCCCCCCCAGCGCCTTGAGACCCTTACGGGTGAGTAGTCGCGCTTAACAAACGATTGATTGATTGATTTTTCATTGGATTGAATTCATATAAGGTCAATGGCAAATTATGTTTCAAATTATAATTATGGCCGCTCCAACGGTGGGGGCAAGTCTGTTCTTAAAGCCCCGGAGTGGGGATTTAGTGGCTCCATGGTGCCCGAGTCAGTTTTCTACAGCTACCCACGGGGGCATTTCTTTTTGAAGTCAGGTGGCACTGTTGGTGCTGGGCACTACGAGTGCCTATCGGGGGCATTTTCATTTGTGTCTTAATGAGGAAGGAGTGAGATACACTCCTCGGCCCCAGCGCATTGCGCTCTTTTGCTTTTGCTGCAGTTGCAGCCCTAGGGCTAATTAAGAAAGCCCTATCTTCGTACCCTGATTATCTGGACATAGGGTATTTGAGCCCCAGTAAAAGGCCAGTTGGCCTGGGGTGGTTTATGTGATGGTGAAAGGGCGCAAGGCCCTAAGGTGCTGTGTCACTCTGGTGCCCTGTTTAGGCTCATGATGCCTGTTGCGTAATGTGGTTATGTTGGTGATTTATTGCCCAATGTGATTTATGTGATGCCTATGACCAATGTGATTTATGCACCATGATTTATGCCTCTGATGTTTATGCTTATGAGGTTAATGCTAATGTGATAATGCTTAGGTCATTATGGTACAAGTAGTTACTGGTTGTGTTTTATATTTACTACCTGCATTCTGATGGTTCTGACCGTGGCCCGATTGGCCTGGTCTTGTATATAATCCCCTGTGAATATTGCCCAGTGCCAGTTGGCACAGTGCATATTTTGTGATTATGATTCTAATGTGTTTATGATAATACAAAGACTATTTTTATATAACCTTGTGTGGAGTTCCTTTTGTGGTGTGCCTAGTGTGTTGCTGCTGTGTGTGTGTTGCGCAAACGCTTTACACATTGCCTCTGGGATAAGCCTGACTGCTCGTGCCAAGCTACCAAGGGGGTGAGCAGGGGTTATCTTCAGCGTGTAACTCCCTTGCCCTGACTAGAGTGGTGGTTTCTGCCTGGCTTTGGCGCAAGCCTTAGCCAACCAGAAATCCAATTTCTAACATTGGTTGTCAGCGGTGAGGATAGCACTTGCTTTTGTGCAGTACCACAGCGACAACTGGTTGCACTACAAAGCTCTGCATTTAGATAATCACATGTTTGGGGATTATTTTTTCTGAGTTTTATTATTTCTCCTTAAAAGTGTCATTTTTGGAATTGTTTACTCCTGCTTCAGCTCTGACACCTAGGTCTCCCGTGTTGCATCTGTGTCTTAGTGCCTTGGCAAAATGGAATCTGCCTTTAATGTATATGATCTGACCAAGTACAGTATGTTGGAGTTGAGGGGGTTCTGTGAAGAGAGAGACCTAGTAGTGAAGGGGTCAGGCACTCGTCGATCCCTTAGGACAGCCCTGCTAGAATGGCAAAAAGATATATGGAGGCGTAAATGGGAGGGTTCCCAGTCCGCATACCAAGAGGGCAGTGGGTCTGAGGGTGGCCCCGAAGAGTCTGAAGAGGAGGAAGAGAATGACAGGGCAGGGACGACAGTAGATAGTGAGGACCCCATAGATAGGGAGTCCCTTACTGGGTCTAGTGCCCAGGGTAGTGCCCAATCTCTTTCCCTGTCCCCAGAGGAGTGGGTAGATAGGAGGGAAGAAAGGGAGCATCAGCTGGCTTTGGAAAAGCTCAAGTTGGAGCATGCCAAGCTGGATGCAGGGCTAGCGCAGCTAGCGGTTGAAGAGAAAAGGCTAGAGACCGAAAGGGTCCTAGCGCAGGAGAGGATGGCGGAGGCTGAGAGGGTCTTCGCCAGGGAGAAACTAGCTCTGGAGGGTAGATTTAGTTGTCTGGATTCACCAGTAAGGGTGGGGTCCAGTGGTGGCAGCAATATGTAGTCCAGTGCAGGAAGTCCCACTCCCAGATCCCAGCGTATGGTGCCTGGTTCCCAAGAAGAGGGGTACAGGTTGAGGTTCAGGGGCAGTAAGAAACTGTCTCACCAGTCTTGGGGGGAGTTTGTGGATGTATGTTGTGATGCACTGGACGATTGGGTGATGGTTAGCACGGCAAATGATTTTGAAGGGCTGTTAAATCTGGTTGTCAGAGAGCACATGTTCAGTAATAGTTTTCCGGGGTTGCGCCAACACCTGTTGGAGTGTGAGTTCTCTGATCCCAGGGAGCTTGCACAGGAAGCAGACCTCTGGGTGGTTGCCAGAGGTTCTGAAGAGGCATTGGGGAGTGACCCTAAGAGGAGTGGTTTAGGTATCTTCCAACCCAGAGTGGTGGGAGAGGTTCAGAGTAGCCCAGCTAGGTCCCCTTATAGTGAGGAGGTTGTAGGGCCTCACATCCTGTCTCGTAGGAGAAGGAGTGAGACTGGGCTGTGTCCCGAAGTGCCCCAACCTCAGTCTCCAGGACTGATGGTTCCTTAAGGGAACACCAGGTAGGGAGCCTAGTCTGTCCTGATGGACCGTCCGTTGAGGGGGATCTCCCCGTGTCAGGTGAGCTGGGAGTGTCTGTAAGCAGGCCTCCATCAGTTCTGGTGTCTGGCAGTGCCACTCCTAAGTGGAGGGTGCAGAAGTCCAGATTGAGGGGTGAGAGGGGGAAAGAGTCCCCAGTGTAAGAACCAGTGGGTCAGGGGCCAGCCAGAAGGGCTGAGTCACCAATGAATGACCATGGTGACACCACTTCTGTCCTGGAGGATCTTCACGCACTGTCAGATAGACAGGGGTCGGGAGATCTGCACCAGGCAGACTGTCACACGACACATGAGTTATGTGTCACCCTCGGGGGGGCATATGTGCTCCCCAGGAAGTCCTGGTTCGCCGGGCAATTGTTCAACCACCGGGTTCCATCCCTGGGTTGGGAGGCCAGGTTCAGGGTATGCCTGACCTGGAGGGAAGGACAACTGTAAGTAGTGTCCTGACCGATGTGGCTTCTAGGGGCACCACTCCAGTTGGGAGGGTGCAGGACTCTGGAAGGGGGTGCAGAGGGAGGGAGTCCTCGCCTCTGACCCCGGTGCAACCTGAGGGTTTAGATCCCAGATTGGTAGACCAGTTGCAGGGTCAAGGCCCTGAACTGGTGGGTGAGTTGTGTTCTGAGGTTGCCTCTCATAGGAGGAGAGTGCGGAACCCCAGAAGAAGAGGGAGGGGAGGAGAGCCTCGCCCGTGACTTCTGCTCAGCCTGAGGGTGCGGACCCTAGGTTGGAGGATCAGTGGCAGTTTGGAACTGCACTGATGAGAGGAAGAGTGGAGAATGGTTACTATGTGCCAGGGGTTCCTGCCCCCCACTCTGTGGATTGGCGAGGACCAGAGACATCTGGATGGTCTAGGGCCTGGTCCTGGCCAGCTAGGGAGTACCAGTGGGGTAGCCTAGTTGGTCCTGAGAGCTTTTACAGAGGGAACCACATGGGTTCAGAGTGGTGTAGAACTGGAAGGTGTCCCTGCAGTTGCGGGCCCGCGTCCGTGTTCTATCGCTCCAAAGCAGGGAAGCCCATCAAGGTGGTGATTGGTCTACCCTGCGTTTTGGCTGGAAGGGGTTGTGTTGGACTTGGCCCTTTTTGCAGGGTCATCCCTAAACTTTTTGCCTTTCTCCTAGCCTTTTTTCTGACATGGTGTTGGTGGTTTTAGGACTCTGGGTACTTTAGCACTGCTGTCCAGTGTAAAGTGCGTGTGCTCTCTGTGATAAACATGGTAATATTGGTCTGCACCTATTTGGCCTATTTAATTTACCTGTCAGTCCCTTGTAAAGTGGTATCTCATATACCCAGGGCTGGTAAATTAAATGCTATTGGTGGGCTTGCAGCGCTGATTGCGCCACCCACCTAAGTAGCCTTTCAAACCTGTCTCAGGCCTCTGCCATTGCAGGGCCTGTGCGTGCAGTGTTACTGCCACTGTGACGTGGCACCTAAAGTGTGTGCCATGTCTGTGACCCCCCTTTTACTACATGTCAGTCACCCCTAAGGTAGGCCCTAGCTCGCCCTATGGGCAGGGTGCATTGTAGGTAGAAGGTAGGACATGTACCTTAAGTGTGTGACATGTCCTGGTAGTGACAAACAGCCATTTTGGTTTCTCACTACTGTGAGGCTGCCCTCCCATAGGATTGCATTGGGGATTCCCTGATAAGTGTTTCAGTGGTAATTCCTGATATGAGAGGAGCAGTTTGGTATGTTTGAAATAGTAATAATAAATGCTACGCAATGGTGTGCGCAGATTTATTCTAACTATTTTTGAAATGCCACTTTTAGAAGTTGGCATTTCTGTGTGCTATGTGTCTGCCTGCCTGATGTGTATTGCATGTCTGGTTTTGGAGTGGCAGGGGCTGGTGAGGTGTGTGTGGCTCCAGGAGGGGCAGGGTGAGTCAGCGCTAGGCTGAATGGGACATCTGCATTTGGAGTAGTGGGAGGAGAAGTCCCTGGTCCCTGAATAGGTCTGTGCCTAGCCTGTACAATGCTGGCTCCGCCCCCTGTGGTGTGTCTGATCACCGAGCCCCCACCTGACAAAGGGGAAGAGGAGCCCTGTAAACAGAGTGCTCCAAAAAAAAACAGAACCAGTTGGGACTGGTTCCCCCAAGCCCTGTGCCAGGGCAGACAAAGGAAAACTGAGTATAAATGTAGGGGCTGGGACCCCATGTTTTTGAGCTGTGCTTGTGCTTACTTGGGCTGGGGGGGACACTCTGCCAGGAGGAACCGCCGTGGGACCCAGCTGCAGCTTCTTGGGGGTCCCTGCGTGCTGGCCTGCCTGGCTGTGCCCTGCTGGGGTGTCCCCAGCCCCAAGGACTTTTAATTCCTGCCTGCTGGATTCCTTGCCCAGCTTTGGAACTTTGTGGACCTAGCGCCTCGTGAGCACTATCTATCTCTCCCAGGACGGGGAGAGTGCTGGGGCTTCGCAGCGCTGAGCTGCCCATCGTGGAAGAGGGAATCCCCGGCGTAGGGATTCCCCCGTGCTGCTAATGAGGCGGGAGCCCACCCTGCATTGTTGCCTCATTTAGCGGGTGCCCACCCCGCATTTATGCTTCTTAGCGGGTGCCCACCCCGCATTTATGCTACTTAGCGGGAGCCTACCCCGCGTTTATGCCGCGTTTTGCTTAAGAGGAGCGGGTGCCCACCCCGCATGGATGCCTTGCTGGCGGGAGCCCACCCCGCTCTCATGCCTTTTTAAAGAGCGGGTGCCCACCCCGCATTTTTGGTGCGCCGGTGTGGCGGGAGCCCACCCTGCACTTTGAAATTACCAGAAGGGGCCGCCGCATTTTCGAGCGGCGACCTGGAAGCCAGGCGGCTGTGCCTGGTTGTGGGTGGGGCCTGCCGCGTGTTGCCGGACGTCTGTGTATGCCCGAGCGCGGCTCCCATGAGCGTGGGAGAGCCCCGCGGTGTTGGGCAGAGGAAGTCCGGAGGGTCGGGAAGAAGTCCCGAAGTCGGCGTCTCCCTGAGCGGGGCCCCCGTGAGTTTTGGGAGCCCCGCATGCCGCCAGAAGAGGAGAGAGCCCTGCAAGTTGTAGACCGGAGGTGTCTACAAGAAGGCCCCAGTGAGTGGAGACCGGAGGAGGCAGAGAGCCGCGACAGAGAGCCCCGGTGAGTGGGGCTCAGAGGGGGCCGTGTCTTCTTCCTGCCAGTGGGGGCTGAGTCTGGAGCGTTTTTCTTGTGCTCCCCAGGCACAGTTGGTGCCACAGCCCATTTCCTCAGCTGCACCGCGAGAGCGCGGGCAGCTGCACCGAGGGGCAAATTGGTTGCAGAGTCCCAGTGGGGGACTCAGGAGGCACAGTGGTGCCAGGCCTAATTCTCATCAGCTGCACCGCCAGTTAGTGGCAGCTGCAACGTTTGGGGAGCATTTTCTTTGGTGACAAGGAGGGGGTGAGAAGCACCCCACGCCCCAGCGCAGGGCGCACTTTGTGTGGGCTGCAGAAGTGGAAAAGGGCCAGTGGAAGGCCCCAATACAAGCCCTGACATTTCTGGACATAGGGCATTTGAGCCCCAGTGAAAGGCCAGTTGGCCTGGGGTCATAGGTGTGATGGTGAAAGGGCGCAAGGCCCTAAGGTGATGTATGCACCTTGTAGTAGTGTTACTGTGGTGCACTACTGAGTTCCTGCCTAATATGTTTATGTCTAATGTGTTTATGCCTATGATAATTCATGCTTATGAGGTTATTGCATAATGTGTTTATGCTGGTGAGGCCTAATGCGTAATGTGTTTATGCTAATAAGGTTTGGGCCTAATGTGTTGATGCCTAATGTCATGCTATGATATTTTAGGATGGTGTCTAATGCTAATGTGATAATTCTTAGGTCATTATGGTACCAGTAGTTACTGGTTGTGTTTTATATTTACTACCTGCATTCTGATGGTTCTGACCGTGGCCCGATTGGCCTGGTCCTGTATTTAATCCCCTGTAAATATTGCCTAGTGCCAGTTGGCACAATGTATATTGTGTGATTATGATTCTAATGTGTTTTGGATAATGCAAAGGCTATTTTTATATATAACCTTGTGTGGAGTTTCTTTTGTGATGTGCCTAGTGTGTTGCTGCTGCGTGAGTGTGTTGTGCAAACGCTTTACACATTGCCTCTGGGATAAGCCTGACTGCTCGTGCCAAGCTACCAAGGGGGTGAGCAGGGGTTATCTTCAGGTTGTAACTCCCTTGCCCTGACTAGAGTGGTGGTTTCTGCCTGGCTTTGGCGCAAGCCTTAGCCAACCAGAAATCCCATTTCTAACAGCATGCATAAGACGGACCGATGTTGGACGACTCCCTAAACAATTGGTGAGATATACTGGTATTGGTGGAGCTAACACCCTTGATTGTAGACAGTGATAGTAGATATAAACTATTCTGCTTCCCCTGTTTCCTTTTTTTGGATTTCTGATTCTCATTGTTTCTTCTGATGGCATTCAAATTGTCGATATTTTGCAAAATACCAATAAAAATATGTTTTTAAAAAAAGATTTGTACCGCAAACACGTGCATAATTACTAAAAACTTTTTTACACTTGATTATGGGTTCTCCAAGAGAAGGTAAAAAAAATGGTGGTGCTCTGACATTTTGCATTGTGGAGCTTGGTAACGAAACATAGTTACTTTTGCAGAGGCTGCCCCCAAAGGAGGCTAGAGAGCTGGCGCCATAACTAGCGCCGTGCCCCCGGACAGAACGAGTTGGGGGCTGGTTTTGGCGCACAAAACGGCCAAACGGCAGAAAGGGGGGGAAAAACACCCAGCCCCCCCCCCGCGGCGGCCGCCAAAGAGGCGCCGGCCCCCTCGGCCAATGGGGGCCCAGGCGGGATATGAACCCCCCAATGGGGGAAGACGCCTACCGGGGCGGGAAAGCAAGTGGGGGGGCATATAAGCGCTGCTCCCCCAGGTAAGCTCCTATCTTCACGGAGCGGGGGAGCAGCATCGGCGTCGGAACCTTTTTTGTTTGTGTGGAGACCGGGGGGTGTGGGACGGCGAAGCCCTGCCCGGCCGAAATACCAGCCGATACTGCCCCCAGGAACCGCGGGCAAGAAGAAGCGACCGGGAGCCTACCCCGCTGCACCGTCGAGAGTCCGCGACGAACCCCCGGACCAGGACAAAGGCGATCCCGGAAGGCGACGAGCGAGAGCCCACCCCGCGTCACCAGTGAGGACGGGAAGCAGGAAGAAGACGAGCGGGAGCCCACCCCGCGTCGCCGTCGCAAGCCAAAAACAGGAAGAGGACGAGCGGGAGCCCACCCCGCGCCACCGGCTCACCCTGCATCACCGGCTAGGCGTCCGAGCGGCAGGGAGACACAGCAGGTTGCCGCCGACACCAACAGACGCGGTGAGCAGGTGAGGGGGGGGCGCCTACGCCAGGTTGGGGCACACTCACTGCGCGCAGGAGCTGGTTTTGCCGGAGAGGAGTGGCGGAGGACACCAGGAACAGCGCACCTCACCGCCAGCACTTACCAGGAGGACGCCAGAGAAGGTAGGCGGGCGCGCTACTGTGAAGCACGCACCGGCAGCAGCTGCTGAGCCCGCCCGAGGCGTTTGGGGAGCGCGCTCTCCGTGGACTGGGGGTTTGGGGCAGATAACCGGCGGCAGCACCCCGCTTTAAAAAGTACAGTTTCAAGGTGCTAGAAGGCACTCCCCTACCAGCAGCAGCTCTCCCAGGATAGGAGGTCCAGTTTTGGTGCATCAGTCGGCGGCAGCACCCCGCAAGGAATGGCGAAAAGGGGGAGCAAGAGGCAGCAGCCGGAGGACCTGAATGAGCTGCTAAGACAGATCCGGGCAGCATCGGAGGTACACGGGAGCGACTGGCTGCAGCCTCACCTGCGGCACGACGCCGGCGAGGGTCCAAGCAACCAGCAGGGCAGCAGCAGCGCACCGACAGCCAAGAGAAGGAGGAGGGCACCGGCCAAGCTGCGGCGGCGGCGCCCAGGAAGGCTCCCCAGAAAGGGCCCTGCCACCTGTAGCCAACACGGCGGCGGCAAGGGCAAGCCAGGGGACAGGGGACACGACAGCAAGTGGTGAGCATATCAGCGCGATTGTACAGGAATGCTTCAGGACTATGGCGCCGCTTTTGCTACAGGGCTTAGGCATACAGGGCGCAGGGGCAGCAGGGGCGCAGGCTGAGGGGCGGCAGGGGCCCAATCAAGGGGGGGATGCGACAGTAAACCAGGGGGAGGAAGATACCTCGGGGCTGCCATGGCACTTGCTAGCCCCAGGCCTGGCGCGCCGGCACCGCATGGGGGAGCAGGCCTCAGCAGGGGGAAGGGTAGACATAGGGTCCCCCACGGTGGCGTGGGGGAGCGCAACCCCAGCACCCACGCCTGCGGCGGCAGTAACGGTACCTGTGGAATATACACGGCCGTCACCGGGCCCCGCGTCATTGACTACCAGGGCCACAGGGTTAGCAAGTCTCATACCACTAGCAGTCAAGGAGAGAATTTGGAGGAAGGAATTCATCGACATTTTCTCATTACTAGAGATACAGTTAGAAGGACTTGACCTGACAACCTGTGATAAAAAAGAGGAAGATAGGAGGGAAAGGAGGAAGGAGCGTAAGGAGAGGAGCTTTGACAATTGGTTAGACGCATTTCGAATAATGGCTTGTATAATAGTCGAGAAATTCCCGCGCTGCGCAGCCGACCTGTGGCTTTATGAAGCCAGCATCCACAACGCACAGAGGCAATTCCCGGGCGACGCGTGGCTAGCATACGATAAGGGGTTCAGGCTGAAAATGCAGACCCACCCGGAAATGGAGTGGAATGAGGAGGATGTCTCAGGTTTTATTCACAAAATGATGGTAGCGAGGGAGGAGAAGACATGGGTAGGAAGGAACGAGCAGTCCTTTCGGGGGTCATCTCACAGGGGGAAAGGGAGGCCTTTTCATAGACCCAAACAATTCAGCGCAGGGAAAGGAACACAGAACGGCGGGCCACCGGCAATATGCTGGAAGTTCGAGGCCAACGAATGCACTTACGGGGCAGCATGTAAATTCAAGCACATATGCTCATCATGTGGAGGAGGGCACCCGGCGGCAGGATGCAGGCGCAGGAAAGAACATAAAGGAGACAAGAAAGAGGGACAGAAGTAGCGAGTCAGACACTGGGGGCACCAAGGGGACAGCAGGACACCAAACCTACAGGCTAGCATGGTCCCCCATTGACACGCACAAACTGCGCAGGCTAGCCAACGGATACCACGACCAGGCAGACGCCGAGACATTGGTCCACGGCTTTGAAGAGGGTTTCCCCATCCCATTCAGGGGCCCCCTCCCCTCAGGCAGGGGAAAAACCTAAAATCCGCAATTCAGCACCCGGGAGTAGTGGCTAAGAAAATAGAGAAGGAGAAACTATTGGGTAGAATAGAAGGACCCCTCCCCGCCGGGATGGGCAAGGATCTGGTGATCTCCCCGTTAGGGGTGGTCCCCAAAAAGAGCAGGGCCAATACCGTTTAATCCACCACTTATCATTCCCAGACGGTACGTCAGTAAACGATGGGATTAGCGCAGAGGTCTGCTCAGTAAGTTATGCCACAATAGACGATGCCATAGATCTGGTTAGGGCAACGGGCCGGGGGACCCTCATGGCAAAGGCAGACATTGAGTCCGCTTTCCGCCTACTCCCAGTCCACCCCTCAAGCTTTCACTTGTTGGGTTTCCAGTGGGATGGGAAACTCTATTTCGACAAAGCGATGCCAATGGGGTGCTCAGTATCATGCGCATACTTTGAGAAGTTTAGCACCTTCATTGAATGGGCACTGCACGACAGGCACCCGGCAGGCGGGAAGCTCCACTACTTAGACGACTTCCTTTTCACAGGCCCGGCGGCATCAGCGGAGTGCAGCGACACTCTAAGGGCATTCATGGGATTGGCGGAGGAGCTAGGGATCCCCCTGTCAGGGGAAAAACGGAGGGTCTGGCGACAAAAATCACATTCCTAGGAATAGAGCTAGATTCCGTCGCCGGGACGTCCAGGCTCCCTCCAGAGAAGGTGGAGGATTTTAGGCAAGACATTAGGGGCCTCTGCGGTCGCGAGAAGGCAACACTGAGGGACCTCCAAAGGTTAATAGGCAAGCTTAACTTTGCAACCAGGGTAATCCCAGCAGGTAGGGTATTCGCCAGACGATTGACCCAATTGACCCGCGGGCTCACACAGAAGCATCACCACGTCAGACTCGGGGCGGAGGTCAGGAAAGACCTGGTGATGTGGGATAGTTTTCTAGCAGACTTCAATGGCTTACTGATCTGGAGGGAAGGCTGTGTAACTAATAAACAGATCGAGCTATACACAGACGCATCTGGCAGCACGGGGTTTGGGGCGATCCTAGGAAACCAATGGTGCGCAGGGCAATGGCCCGACAGCTGGCACAGACGGGGTATAACCAACAATATTACCTTTCTAGAATTATTCCCGATCATAGTGGCATTGACCATCTGGGGGAAGGAATTGCAGAACATGAAACTAACTCTATGGTCAGACAACAAGGGCGTAGTACAGGCCATCAACAGGGGGTCTGCTAGGTGCCCAGACACTCTGCGACTAATGCGCGAACTGGTTACATTACAGCTGGAAGGCAACATAGACCTACGAGCACGCCACGTCCCAGGGGTGGAGAACGAAGTGGCAGATGCCCTGTCCAGAGCCAGAACGGACAGGTTCAGGGAGCTGGCACCGGGGGCAGCGCAGGACATGACCCCTTTCCCGAGACAGCTGTGGGACCTGGCGGGGTAGACCTGTCGGAGCTGGCCCACCTTGCACTGGCCCCGGAAGCAGCCAGGAGATACAAGAAGTACGTGGGGACAGTAATGAGGGTAGGGGGCATCCAGTCCCTGAGAGATGGGGGGGCCACACGCAGGGCAACCGAACAATTCATTCAGTGGGCATTTAATGGCAAGAAGTCCAGGTCATGGGCGCAGGCCCACCTGGCCGCCGTGGCATACTACTCAAAATTAGAGACAGGGCAGGACCCAGTGGCATCCCCTTACATCAAAGCGGCAATGAAAGGGTGGAGACGAAAAGAGGGCACAAGGAAGGACACCAGGCGCCCGATAGACTTCAAGAAGCTTTGTTTGTTGTTGGGGACACTAGGGGACATAACAACGGACAGCTTCGAGTGCCTCCTGTTTAGGGCCGCATTCGCCACCGCCTTCTTCGGGGCTTTCCGCCTCAGCGAGCTAGTAGCCCCCGCAAGGGTGGGCCCGGCAGAACACTGTCTACAAGCAGGCGACGTAACCCCCAGAGCAAAGGGAGTGGAGATTCGATTAAGGCGGTCGAAAACTGGCCAAGCCGGAAAAGGGGTACTGGTAAGGCTACAATGCATTAAGGATCACACCTGCTGCGCGGTGTGCTGCCTGCTCGCTTTCATGGCGGTGCGGCTGGCCGGAGGGGTCCCCTTTTCAAACACAGGGACGGAACGCAACTGAGCAAGTTCCAATTTACAGCAATATTGCGCCTCGCAATAAGCAGGGCAGGGCTGCCCACGAGGGGCTTTGGGTCCCATTCATTTCGGATAGGGGCTGCCACGACGGCCGCGCAGCATGGGATGACCGAGGCCGGAATACAGGCTGTAGGGAGATGGCGGTCAAGGGCATACAAGACTTACGTGAGGCCACAGATGCTATGACCCACAGGACAGTCCGGGGGAACAAAAGGAGGACGCCCGGCCCCAGGGCAAACTGAGAGTGACTGTCTGTTTTCATTACTTTGACAGGAAGGAGACCGCGCCTGGTGTGGGTGGTGGGGCACTCTGCTTATAACGCGGATGGAAGCCTGGTGGCGGCGTGGGGGCCACTTGATGGGAAAACGGCCAGTGGGCACCTGCATACGGTGGTTTGGCCAACCGGGGATGAGATGGGAGCAGCTGCCGGCAACCCTCAGAGACTTGCAGGCAGAAGCGGCGTGGCATCCGGATGTTTTGATCATACACCTAGGGGGGAACGATTTGGCCGGACTCGGGAGGAAAGCACTCCTCCACGACATCCAGAGAGATCTCACGGAGGCAGCTAGGGCCTTCGGGAGCACCGCCATTATCTGGTCTGAGCTGATCAGCAGAAACGAATGGCGAGGGGCAGAATCTCAGAAAGCAGTCGAGAACTCCTGTAAGAAGCTCAACCTCACAGTGAGCAAATTCTGCAGAACAAATGGCCTGGAAACGGTCAGACACGGGCTCATCCACACGGGTCGCCCGGAATTTTATGCCAAAGATGGTGTGCACCTATCTGAGGAAGGCATGGGAGTGTTTTGGAGCAACCTTTGGGGCGCCATGGCCTTAGCAGGTTGCAAATGAAGTAGCGCAGGACGTAGTTGGGGGAGCCGTGGGGAGACGGAAGCCTCCCAGACGGCGTGGCGAAGAACTATGCTGATAACGGTTGGTACGGAGGCACATCGGAGGGCGGTGTGCCAGAATAGGTCCACTCTCCTTGGGATGCCTCACGGCTGGGTGAGTCGGCCTAAGGGCGGCGTGTAGGACCACTCACTTTGGGATGCCTCACGGCTGGGTGAGTTGGCCTACCAAAGAGGGGGGGGTAGCAAACGGAGACGGCGCTCGCAGCCCAGCCCCCGCCGGACGGCAGGGCACAACAAGAGTCGGACAAGGTAGCGAGTTGTGGCCTAACTCCGGGACAGAAGCTACACCCTCCCCGCGCAAAAAAACAAAACCAAGAAAACGACCCAGAAGGGCCAAGAGACAATACCAAGGAAGTTGTTATAACATAATATGCAAAATATGCAAAGTATATACATGTTTCCTTGTATTCCTAATAAACTGCGGCCAACAAATGACCACCACAAGACAAGCGTGTACGTTGGCTTTTTTCAGGAGGAGGAATACAGTAGGGGGAATGTTGCATATATGTGGGAGTGGGGCGGAGTGCGCGGGTTATGCACTTTAGTCTTGACCACTGTGTAATGTTTCTTTGTTGAAGGTATTTTCAAGGTATATTACCCTTTGTGTAATTCTTTTCACCTCCTTATTTATTATTTTTTCTTCTGTAGTCCATTTCATTGCCTGCATTCACACTAAAACCTTTACAAGATGGCCACCGGGTTACCTTGTCTTTTTTTTTTTAGGCAATATGAACCCATATACAGTAAGTGTACACTTTTTATTTTCCACAAACGTATTTCCTCTAAGACTGAGCACAAACTCTCCCAATGTAAATTGTCTGCCGTTGTTTCCTCACTGTAAATTTAAGTGCTGTTTCAACTGGAATCTGCAGATGTCCCAACTGAAAACGGCCAACTCTCAACGCTTTCTGCCAGCGACGAAAAGGACAGGCCATTTTCAACATGAAGAGTGACACGTGCAGAGTATTGTTCAGAGGCTTGCGCTGCACTCTGGACTGTTGTGCAAGCCGAGTGCTTCTGCGCGCGGGGAGAAGCACACACTGGCTACAGGCCCGTGCTGCAAGCCGAACTACCACTATAGGGATCGCGCTGGTACTCACATACCCCGACACCTGAACTATACTGAGGCCGCCTTGCACTGAGCCCCTCTAATGTTGCTGCTTCTCACCCAGATTCACACTCTGGATTCACGCTCTGTCACCGGGATATAGATGGAGTGCATCGATGGACATTGATGTTCAGCTCTCACTGCAGGCGCACTCAACAGCAGAAAATGCTAACAGCCTTGTTGAGTTGTCTCGTTCCTGTAGATGTCTTTGAACCCATCCTCGTCGCCAGAAAATCTGGGGGGATATGTACAAGAAAATGTCAGAGAATGGTGTAACGCCAAATTTGGCAACACTGCGCTCTGATATTTTCAAACAGCAGGTATGAGCCGTATTTACAAAAATACGGCGCACTGCTGCATTTACCCTAGCGCTAAAAAAGCTGCCTAGCGCCAACACAGGCACCCTTGTGCCATGTTGCAAGGGTGACGTCGCTGCAGGGGTGATTGTTTATGTGCAGGAAGGAACACCTTCCTGCACATAAACAATATTTAAAGACTATTTTCTGTTTCTATGTGTGCTGCGGAATGCGCAAATTGAGCAAATTGCTATGTGCAAGGATTGGCTAGTGTGATTCAGTGGGGTTTTCAGCTTAAGAATAGTAAAGAGGATTCATTACAGGCCATCTGAGCTTAGAAATGTTCGGATCAGAATTAGGAAATAAGCCATTTCCCAGGGACATAGATCTTGCGCTAAACCATTTTGAATTTAAGCAGGCAGCACTGGTCTCATTTTCTCATATTCAACTCAAAAGCTTCCTAAAACTTTCCTCCAGTCTCATTAGTCAATGGTTAGATATAAAATATTGCGTATCAAAGTAAAAGTGTGATGTGGTGACCTCTTCCTGTCAGTCACAGGTAGCACAGCAATACTTGTCTTGGCAGCTCAAGCATGATCTTGGCCGTATTTGGACATTATTATGTATGAATTTGCTTTCCTTAAATGTGTTAACAGCAAACTAGTCTAACTCCAGAGACAAAGAGTAAGTGTGAAATTTGTGCAATATGACAATTCAAGGTTTTAATCATGTATTATTTGTCTGCCCTTCATTGATCCTTCCGCGTTGTTACATATTAAAGGCCAATGTTTTTAAAGAATAATATTAAGACAATGGCCGCGCCATGACAATTTCTTTTCTTTCCTAAAAACGAGGTTACCTGTAGATACAGTCTTACCTTTTTTTAATGCTTTTTAAATGTATATTATTGTCTTTTTATGTGGACCTCTATTGAATTCCAGAACAAGAATAAAATTGAATTGAATTGAATTTAGGCCTCGGTCATCAGATTCCAAATAATGACTCAGTAGTGGTTCCCCGGGTTACAATAATGATTCATTGGCATCACAGGAATTCTTAAGTGGGGTCCACAGAAGTCAAAAGTTTAAGAAGCACTGATCCATACAGTCAGGTTTCAAAGCCTTTCTGAAGTGCAGATGGAGAGAACTTTTCCACAGTGTTATAGGAAGAGTGTTCCACATTTTCGCAGCTGCCATCGAAAAAGCTCCGCTGCCTATATGGACCCGATGCAATCAGGGAACTGAAAAGAGAGACTCATGCGAGTAGGAGGACCGACTTGGAGCATAGATATTGAATTTATTTCCTCAAATATAGTGGTTCTGAATCATGAATGCCTCTGTGTTCAAGGCAGAGACATTTAAAAGTGATCATTTTTGCCAGAGGAAGTCAATGTAGCATATGCATGGCAAAGGAAGTTGAGGCATACATGGGCAAGCCAAGGGCTAGTTTAGCAGCAATTTTTTTAATATGCTGGAACTTATTTACCCCACCCAGCAGTGCGCCTAGAAAAAAGAATTGCACTAATCAACACGCAGTGGCGGCCGGCATGGCTCGTGGGTTGAGAGGCGGGCGCAGGGGGAGGGCACAGGGATGTCGCACGGGGGCGGGGGAAGGGTCGTGATTGCGGGAGGGAGCTTCAGAATTAAAAAAAATAATAATAAATAACTTACCTTTCCGCCGGGTCCCACGTCTCTGGTCCTGCTACTGCTCTCCTGCCGACTTCAGGAACAGGAAGCAGGCAGCCAGGCATCCTCACCTAAGCCAATCACAATGCTGCAATGCAGCGTTGTGATTGGTCTGAGCCAAGGGCTGTAGTGGTGGGCATATTCTCCATGCAGGCTGTAATGCAGTCTGCATGGAGAAGGGGAAAGTGCGCATGACTGGGTTGGGCGGCCCAAGAGGGCCGATCAAACAGTCATTGCGCACTTAGGAGTGGGCAAACCACTCCTCCCCTCCCTGCTCCGTGCGCAGAGCAGCCCCGCCCACCCGCCCGCCCGCAAAGGAAACATAAAATGATAATAACTTAAAGTTATTATCATATTATATTTCCTTTCCTTTCCACTGCTCAAAAGCAGTGGGGCGACGCTCCTCCACCATAGCGGAGGAGCCGCCAATGTCAAAACGTCTAAAAATAGTTGCTTTGATTACTACATCTATGTCAAATTTTATTTCATCAGCAAATGTTTTAAAGAGTAAGTAGACAGAAGAGCTGTACATATACATCTGTCCTTCCTTCTTTTTGTCCTTTCGCCCCCTTTTCTTCTATGTGTGCCTGCTTGTGTACTGCCTGACTGTATCTGTGTTGTGTGGGACCGTATCTGTGAATGTAAGTTGGTTGCACGTTAGTGTCACTCCCTATGTGATGGTTTGGGAAAATGTGTGCTTGGAACTCCTTGGCTTGCCCTGGTACTTCTCTAACATTCTACAGTTCCTAACTTTCTGCCAAGCCCCAATAGTTTGGGTACGAGTCTTCTGATCATAAGGCTCAATCCTCTTTCTCTTTTTCTTCTTAAATTCTTTCAAATCTTCTGTCGAATCTAGCACTCTGACTTTGTGTCAGAGCAACAAAATGTGCAATACAAGCTACCAACATAACATTACACAGGTCTCTCGATCTGTGGGTGAATACATGTCAGGTGACTCACACCTTTAGGTGCCTCTACATCTATGCTCATGGATGCCTATCTGCTGGTCTGTGTGTGTTTGTGGCTTTAGTTATTTTGGTGTGTGCACATGGATGTCTGCTAGCATATTGTTCTTTCAACATATTTGCATATATGTGTCATCTGTGTCAGTATGTTCGTGTATGTTGTATGTATGCCCGATAGAAAAGTAAACCTGCTGGTGTTGTCAATGCTTGTTTATTTTATGATGAAACAGAAATTACAGATCATTGCATGGGCCAGTCGTGCTTGTCGCTCTCAAGACACTACACTCAAGAATGCTACTTGAACTTCTTTGTTCATTGGTGTATACTTGGTTTATGAGGCTTTTTGACATCTTAATTATTCCAGTATAAAACAGGTTTTTCCTTAGAGATTCGTATACATGCAGTTTACCAGCTTTACAAAATGCAAAAGATTCTCTGCATTTCAAAACAGGCCCGTCCACCGCCTCCAGACATATTACATAATAACAGGTGTGACACTATAATGCAAGCCTGGCGCCTCTTTTCCACAAGACGTTCCAGGAAAGCTTTCCCCACCTGAGAACTTCGAACGAGTTTTGTAATTGTTTGGAAATATGTAGAACGTATGAAAATCAAACACCGGTTGGAGTCTCTGGGAACAGGGTTTGTTTGTGCAATCTGTTTAAGCTGCCATTAGGCAAACACAGTAAGCCTCGAAATAACTTTAAGGGGATGTTGCCTCAGTGTGAGGCAAGCACTAGCTGTTTTGTTATTTTCCACGGTCATAAAAAGGCGAATACATTTCGGTGTTTTATGAAAATGTGCATCTCAGCTAAGCTCTGATAGGTCCCAAGGGCTCATTATCTATTCATATTTCTACATCTTTATATAAACCTTTTTAAATACATTTTCATACTGTTTTCCTCACTGTCTTTTTTGCCACATTAGCAGTTAGTAAATTCACATTAGAAAACCTAATAATGGCAGTGAGCCAGCGTGTAAAACTCCCAATTAAAACATGTTTTGAACCTCGCAGCATCACAGACACCCACGTGAACTCTGTCTCTGAACACCGTAACTGGATTTTTACATCTGCTCCTACGTAAATATCAATATGTTTGTGTATATGATCCTGACCTTTAAGGCACAGTTGCATCAGTTGTCAAGGAGAACTTAAGCATCGGAAACCATACAAAGGCCGCAAGAGGTCCACATGGCATACATAGCAAAAGTGCATTTTTGCACAGACCTTTACGCATTACAGTGGTTGCACAAAGGCAAGTGCAATTTTCATGAACATTTGAACTACCAGCAAGTACAAAAAATAAGGGGGTACATCTACCAGCGCTTTTCGACACCGTTGCGTCACTTTTTTTGACGTAACGGTGGCGCTTCATTTACTCCATATTTTCAAGGCTGTAGATGCAACACTTTTTTCCTGGTTCCATCAGTTTTTCCTGCGATGGAATCTGCTGTGCTGCGTTAGTTTTTAATTTATGCAAGGTAGGTATTCTGGTGGAAACGCCGCCCGTAAAACTGATGCAGTGGTATGTACCACTTTTTCAGTCTTAGGCACATCGGGCCGCTGTGCTGCCAATGTGTCACAATCCCTACGCCTGCTAAACCCAGGCGTAGGAATGACACATTGGCTGTGGCCAAGGGACCACACCAGCTGTAGTGATTTGACTTCAATCTGCAATTAAGTCACAAGGTTAGAGGGCCACAGAAGGTAGGTATGTGCACGTAATGTCACATTTTGTGACATTACGTGCTGATGTCACACATACAAGTGGGCACTATGCCCACTTGTATGCGTCACATCCATGATCAATATGTTAGAGCGCAAGCTGACTTTCTCCTCTTTCCACGCTCTAACACATTGATCCCCATACAGTAGGGTACTTGCATCAGATAAAACTGATGCAGCTTCACTTTTTTGACTCTTTGACACCAGGAACCTTACACAGCGCCAGCAGGAGGAGCGGGAGAGGAGCAAGGAGTGAGGCCTCCATCTCCTAGTCTCCCCAGCACCTCTACTACCGCCACTGCGCCTGGGGGCGCATACATTACTGCTGCGGCTCCCACGGCGCGGGACACGCGCGGGCAGCACCCTGGCAAAGCCCGGGCCAAGGGCGAGCCCATCCGCGCCCGTCAAAGCCTGGAGGAGGCTCGGCTGGGCCCCCCCTCCAACGACTGACTTACAAAATGGTGATAAAGAGTGCGGTAAGCACAGGGAGGAGGAAAGCAGCCAACACGCCGCAGAGGAGGTAAATCTTACTTGTTTGGACACTTTTTTAGCGAAGGCTTCATCTGCTCTAGCCTTAGAGATCGACCGTGCCGAGAGGAGACTATCATTGGGTGCGGATACTATAATAAACAGTTACTCGGCACGTTCCATGAGGGTCAGCTACTAAATAGTATGGGGACCTCGTCGGGAGAAACAAACCCCCCTATTTCGCCCCCAATTGGATTGAACACTCCCATTTTTTTACCTGAGGGTCCAATTGCAGTAGACGTAGCTCCAGTGTAAAAAAGAAAGAGGGGCCCTTCTAGAAGTCTCTCCTCAAATTATCCAAAGAGACCCAGGAAAAACAAAATTATACCAGAAAATGTAACAGGTGATAACTAAGCCTGGGCGTAGTTCGCGAAGTAGCGCTACGCGAAGCTACGCAAAGTGCAGTTCGCACTACGCGAGGTACGCGTAGCACTACGCGAACTGCGTAGTGCACTGTTCGCAATGATTGCACAGTGCCGGATGCTTGTCCGCACTGTGCAATCATTGAAAACGGCATCTTGCACAGTGCGAGCTGTCTTTTACTGCCGCTCGAGTAGATTTTTACTCGAGCGGCAGCTTTCTCAACGCGGACTGGTAGTTTCTCATCGCGAGCGGTCGCAAGCATACGCGACCACTCGCAATGAGAAACCTGACCTCCCCGCGTTGAGAATCTCGCCGGGAGGTTTATTTTCCACGCTCGCGATCGGCAACTTGATGTTGCTGATCGCGAACGAGGAAAAAGTCTCGCCGGGATGTCATTTTGCTTGCTCGCGGTCGCCAACTTGACGTTGAGGACCGCGAGAAAGCAAAAAATGACCGCTGCACTACGCTACGCTACGCGTGTTTGCACTGTGCTACGTGCAATTCGCGTTGTGCGAAGTAGCGCAAACTTCGCAAACTACGCGAGCGTAGCGTAGTGCTTTGCCCAGGGTTAGTGATAACGCTGAGAGATCGCAACAGCTGTCGTTGGTCATTCCCCCTAACGAAACTAGTGCGGGCGACTTATTGGAAAAATTCAGAGAGCTTCTAGTTCCGATAACTCTGCGCCTAGAGTCCATTGAAAAAGTACTAAAGGAGCTAACAGCATCAAGAAATATGATATTTCATGAGGGTGGAGTCAAGGCGAGCCATCGAGGGCAGCCGCGAACCGTCGCAGAGGATAACCATAATGATATGGCAAACCCCTGTACTATTTCGCCGACGGAGGCCAGTCAAACGCAAGGTGCGATCAACGGCGCAGTAAATGGTATGTCTCAAGGCACGACCCAGGGTGTATTTTTCGGGGCCAACATTCCACTCTGGCGTGCTGATGCTTGTCCCTCCTCAGTAGCAACTGTGACCCAAGGTCTGGGACCAGTGATGGTACCCCACCCACCTTTGGGTGGTAGGAGTATAAATCAAATTATTACTGCTATCAGAGAGGAGGGCCCTAACCCCTCACAAAGATTGGATAAGGGGCAGAGGCTAGATCTCCCTCCGGCAGCATGCCCCTATGTCGTCGTTTTGGCTAACGCCCCAGTTTTAAAAAATGACCAAACAGAAAATACTATCCAGTTAATTAATAAAGCTCGTCACTGGATTTACAAGACCACTAACGCTGAAGGACTCTGTAATATTTTAATGGCTTGCAGAGTCTGTTGGCTGGGGAAGCAGCCTAAAACTCTTAGAGGGGACTGCGTGGTTTTATCCTTGCAATCCTCGGTTATGGCAGAAAAGCTGTTGCAATTACTACCTAATAACGCCTCAAAATTGACTCAAATATTTGCCTTACATCTTGTTTTTTTTCTATAAGCCTTTGATTTTCCAACAAGGCATAGCCAATTGCAGTGCTCAAGACTTCATTTTGCCCAGAGTAGCGACTCAATCATATTCCCAGTGCGGAGGAAATATCACCCCATTAATACCAACCACAAATCGTTTTATGGCACTGACGGACTTGGATGCTTGTGATTGACTATGCACCAAGGAGGTTCCCCAGAATGCTGAAATGTTCGAGTCTCCTGAGAATTTGATTGTTGAAACACCCCCCTTAAAAGCTGTGGACATGGATACCTTCACAGCTATTTCATGGAATATTGCAGGCCTGGATCAGAAAATGTTGGATCCAGATTGGTTAAAGTACATTTTCATTTTTGACCTAATATGTCTGCAAGAGACTTGGGCTCTTGGTGCTGTCAATTTAGACGGCTATAGGTCCTATCACACCCCTGCAATTGCCTCAACTGCTGGAAGGGCGAGGGGTGGGATTGTTACATTTATAAAGAACACTTTAAGATATGAAGTTTTATTATTTTATAACGAATGTCCTTTTTTTAATATGTTACACCTTAAAGGCCCTGAAGGCAACACCTTATTATTGATTAATTTTTATAATAACTTATTTGGGGGTGAAATGTTCAAAGTTGTCTCCTTAGTCGAGGAAAATATGAATAGGCTAATTAGCACGTGTAAAAAAGATCCGACAGTGCTGTGGCTGGGTGATTTCAATGCACACCCCGTCCCCTTTCATTAACTCCAATATGTGGCCTAATAGACGAGTAAGGAGAAGTTAACATACACTTTTGCCATAATCATTATGGCAATGCCCTAAATAAATTGATCACCACACAAGATCTAGTGATTATGAATCCTATATCGGAAGTCACTAGTCTCCCGTTAGAAACTTTTCGCTCCACTTTACATAGTTCTTCAATTGATTTTATAATAGCCTCATCTATATTGGGAGGTGCTTTTAGCAATAGGAAAGTTGAATTCCTGGGTTTTAGTGATCATGCTGCTGTAACCTGGCATATGAACTGGATAGGTATCCATAGAAATAACTTCTCCCATATAAAACCCATTATAGTAAGGAATAATGGGATCACAATCAAATGGGAGAGTATTGATAAGGCTGTTTTGATCCCCCAGGTAGTATCTAGCAGAATGAAAGAGATAGTAATATGTTTAGATTCTAATCTGGACCGCCATTTTATTATTGAGGCATTTGAAATTTTTTGGGCTGAGGCGAAAAAGAATCTTACTAAGAGTGGTGGGTTGTATAAAAATAAGGGACAAAAATGGTTTGATCATAATTGCACTAAGGCACTTTCCCATCTACACCAAGTTCTTACGTGTGTGCCAAAAAATCCCTCCGTTGTGAAACAGGCCTGCCTAAGCTATTCTACGGCCAGGAAGAATAGATTAAAGGCTATGAAAGAAGAAGCCTGGGAGAAATTGCTTAAAGCATCACTTACAAATAATGTGAGGGACTTCTGGGCAACGATCAACGCCCCATTTTTAAAATCGAACTCTGACCCCAATCTGGACACCCATGTGGACGAGGACTCATGGGTGGAGCATTTTAATAAGATTTTTAATGACGTACGAGAGGGCTCCAGGACGCTGAATGAAGAGCCGGTTTATATACTTAGGGGGCGATTCCGATCTCGGCCGGTAGGGCTCCGAATCGGATTCGGCTTAACCGGATCCGATTCGGAGCCCTCTTTCCCGACCGATTCGGACGTGCGTCCGGGCGAGCGAGTACGATGCGAGCGCTCGCGAAATCGCCGACCGACTCGTTCGCGGGACCCAACCGCACCGACCGACTCACACGGACACGACTCGCACCGCGCAATGGTGACGTTCCCCGGCCGGGTAAGTACGATGCGCGCCTCGAGCAGTCCGACCGACTCGCGCAGTCCGGCTCCAAAGACCAGTCGGAGCCGCACTTTGGGGGTCCGTGTCGGACCCCCCTGTACGTGTAGCCGCGCGAGTCGCACACAGGGGGGACCCATGGGTCCCCCCTACCTGTGCTTGTACGGCGCAAGTCACTTCGACGTGTACCCGCTGTAGGGGGCGCCCTTGTTCGCCTCGCACCCATTGAGTCAATGGGAGCCCGCGTACGCGTTGTACGACCGGCTCCCATTGACTTCAATGGGAGTCCGACCGAATCGAGTCCGATTGCATGCGAACGCATCGTACTCGTTCGGTCGGACTGCTAGGGTCCAATTCGGTCGGAAATCTCTCCGGGTCCGGCTCGGTCGGGGAGATTTCCGGCCTGAATCGGAATCGGCCCCCTAATGTCGCTCTTAATTTTACAAACAAGGTATAGATATGCCTAGCCTTGGCTCAGTGCACTAGCAATAAGGCACCTGGTATAGATGGTACCCCAATAGATTTTTTTTTACAGATTGCCCTGATCTTTGGGGACCTGTGCTGAATAATACATTTAATGCTATAGCTAAAGAAGGCCCTCCTGACTCGTGGCACAAAGCAGTTCTATATATAAAAAAAGGTGACAAATTAGACCCACGAAACTATAGGCCAGTGTCTGAACCTGAATCTCCTTATAGAGAAGTATACTCACGCTAAGCAAGGTAATTTGTATCTCGCCTTCATGGATCTTAGCGCAGCCTTCGACTGCGTTTCCCATTCCCACCTATGGAGTATCATGGGGGAAATGGGGATAGAGCAGGACATAATTAACTTTATAAGACAATTGTACTCGAAGGCTGAAGTGTGTGTTAGGTACGGACAACAGGGTGAGTGTACCAGATGGTTTTCTGTTTCTAGAGGAGTTTGCCAAGGGTGCGTTCTCGCCCCATTTCTTTTTTCGTTATATACTAATGGGGCAGAGTCCAAATTGTTAGAATCACCTCTAGATGTTCCTAGAATAAATAAGATGCCCATTCCTATTTTATTATACGCAGATGATGCGGTTTTAATTGCGCGTACGGGAAGGTCACTTCAGACATTGTTAAATATTTATGTAGAATTTATGGAAAGTATAGACCTGCATACAAACGATTCAAAATCATTTATTTTAATTGCAGGACAAAGGTTGAAAAACCCCCCATCATTTTTTATTCATAATCAGAAAGTGAGGCAGACAGAGTCATTTTCTTATTTAGGGGTGACCTTTGACCACAGAGTATCTTGGAAGAATATGGTAGACAATCGTGGGCTGATGCTTGAAAGGAGTACAAATGCCATCCGCTCGTTTTCAAAAAAGCTGGGGTTAAAAAAACCTAAATATTCTAAAAAAGGTTTATGGGGCCAAATCTAGCTCAGTAGCTGCGATGGTGCTGGAGTATGGGGTCATGTTAACGCAAAGGGGATACAAACAATAGAGGATGGTTTTTGGAAATCAATGATGAGCCTCCCCAACAGTTGCTCGAACTTCAAGTTACATCTAGAGCTAAATATCCCCTACATAACTGATCAGATAAACGTAGCACCCATTCTTCTCTGGCACTCAATATGGCGCAGAGATACTGTGCCCCTCACCCACCAAATTTTAAAGGATTGCCTATCTCTTTATCACACTCAAAATATTCAGTGGCTAAAGTATGTGAAAAACACCTTGCACAGTATAGGCATGGGGAGCTTATTTGAACTCCCAGGAAATTGTGTTTCTGTCTCAAAAAAAGTTTTAAAATCTTGCTTTTTATCAGCTGCTAATGAAATGAGATTGAATGTTCAGCATAGTAAATGAACTTCCAAGGAATACTTTGAAGGCACATTGCAGTACGAAGGAACATCTGCCTATTTGGAATTTGTAACAATCCCTCGGCACAGATTTATTCTATTAAGGTTTCGTCTCAACTATATCCCGTGTATGTTGGGCCGCCCTGCGGGTATTTACTCAATCAACGATCTCCCGTGTTGTCCTTGTGATAATATCTCCTGCCAAACTGAGTTGCACTTTCTCTTTTTTTGTAATTTTTATTGTAATCACAGGAAAAAGTTTTTAATCCCACTTTTACGCAAGTATAATTTTAGACAATGTCGCCCGGCCTTATATTTTTTACGAATGTTGCCTGATCCTCTAACTTGTTATAGTGTTGCCTCCTTTTTATGTTTGTCTTTGAGAACTAGGAATTTGCACATTTGTTCACATGAATTGTCTGTTTTTAGTGTTTTTTATCTGTGATGCATGTATGAACTTTTATGATTAATTTTTATTAATCGAATAAAGTAATTTGACTGACTGACTGACTCTTTGACTCTTTCCTTGCACCATGGAGAGGTGTATCGTAAATACGGCACATCCATGGCGCTATAAGCTATTTTGCTGCACGCGTAAGTAAACTGACAGTCCAAACATGACGTTTTCCAGGGATTACTCTGTTCAAATGTCAGTGCAAGGATGAGAACTTCGTGTGTGGTTGAAGCAAGTCAACAAGTGTTGATGGAACAGTTGGGGGCGGGGTGCTGGTAAGTATGGGTGCTTTTCTAAGCATTTTTAAAGGGAATAAGTTAAGATTTGCTGGAAAGGTGTAGTAGGTTCCAGTAGCGTGACACAAAACTAATGTGGTGAGGGGCCCCTCATTCTCCCATATCTCGCAGATATTCATTGACACTGGCCCCCCACCGCATCTCCCCCGTGCTCTTGCATCACAGGCGGAGGGGTGGCAGGGAGAGGAAGGAGATGAGAATAGCATACTGCAAAACATGAGCTTCCCATCCACCTTTAGAGAAGTAAGGGTCTTGAAACTTGGTAGTGGGAATGCAGAAATCAGGTAGGATGAGGGAATTAGCCACTCAAATGCTGATTAAGATTAGAACTGTGAGTAAGCAGGTGAATGAGACAGTGATTGTGAGTTTCTTGCCTTGAATTACGTCTACAGGTAGCAGAGGGTTTTGTGGTTGCTGCTAAGGAAAATTTACTATTCTAACTCCAGTCCTATAATATCTGGGAAAAGCGCAACTTCAGTATTCCAAGAGCCATATTTATCATTGTATCTCAAGTCTAGAAATATTTTGTGGAAAGTTACAAACTCCCCAAGTATTTTAAGAAAAGTTTGGAAAGTAGTAACTTTGGATTGCAGAAAGTGTCTTGAGGGTCACTCAGGCCACTCAAGGAAAGAACTAGGCATAAAGTCAATGGCTGCATTTGTTTAACAACCCCCACAGTAACGGAATCAGTGGAAGAGTTTCTGGAACAATCCAGACTGGAACTCATTGCTCATGAGAGGTTTCAGAGTGAGTGTACTGTGGCTTACGATCCACTTCAAGGCTCATATTTAGATAGGGTACACTGCCCTCATCTGTGCTGCGGCACACGTTTAAATAGGTGTGTCAGGCACATACCGAGTCAATGTACCACACCACAGTTAAAGCGCTGCCCTCAGGCAGCAGAAAATTCACACGTGCCCCGGGGACAGCACATTAGTGAAAGGCAGACCGGCTGTTTGAAACCACCGGTTCGCCTTGCACTCTGCAGGTGGCAACCATCCTACATTTTAAAGGAGGCAGAGATCCTCTGGCAGGTGGGTGTGATAAGTGGCTTTAGTCATACTCAGGGGGATGTTTGGGAGGATCCATTGGAAACGGTTTCTCCCCAGCCAAGGGGTCCCCATGGGGTATATTGATTGTGTGCATCCTTATAGCCTCTTTGCCTCTGTACCCACGCATATGTAATATGGGCCGGATGCAGAGGCAAATTGTCTCTTCTTTCTCATGGGGCCATGCTCTTATGTAAATAAAGGAATGCCCCCTTGGAATCCATCCGGCACTTAATGTGCATCCGCACAAACCGTATTACAGAAGAGGCCACAAAACCATCTGCTGCCCCTCCTGTAATTCCAAAAAGTCCTGCAGATGCAAAAAAGCTGGTACACACACCATTATGCCTCCGGAGCTCTTTTGATGATGTGGTCCTAGCAGTGGAGGCCATTTTGGAATTCTGAACAAGTAACCAATGACCTAGATTCAGTCATTCCATTTTAGATAATGTTCCTTTCTTAGGTGCTGACACCCTGTTTTTCATGGTCATGGTGGCCTGCATTTCAATTTAGTGCCCTATATTGAAAGTGGTTCTGGATTTTAGTGGGACCAGAGACGTAGAATCAAAATAAAGGTAGGATAGTTTAACCTTAGGGCTGAAATACCACCACACTGATGCGTGACAGGTTAAATTGGGAAGTCTGCTAAATATTGCACAGCCATAGTCCACCAGCAAAATGACTAACACCTAATTATACTTTTTATCATTGTAAGCAGAAATGTAGCCAGCATTTGACTGATTCTGTACTCTGGGGCATAAACTGAGCCAGGAATTTACAAAACCACGCTAATACCTACTTGACCCCTGCACACCAAGAGAGTCCTTCTGCACTTTCAAACCAATGAACCCATCATCTCACATTGTAAGTACAGAACGGAAGATTAAGGTTTCTAACCAGCTGATGTGACTTTGTGCAGCACCAAGCATTTCTCAAACTTTCTCATTCCAGAAACATTTTAATGCTCAGTGAATCAGCTATCTCAGTGTGTGATTCAAGGTCTTGTAAATACGCTAATAAAAAAACTATAGTGAATATGTTAAAACTGATCTACTAGACCCTGAAACTTGCCTTCTAATTTCAATGGTACCTTTCCCAAACAATGGAGAGGAAGATAACTGAGCAACTCTATCAGTAGTTAGAAGCCAATATAGTCACCTTTAAACATCTGCTTTCCATATGGTAGAGGGGGATGGGCCCATATAGACTGACCTTTATCGGGATGTCCTACAGGTGTTAGAAAGAAATCAACTAACAGCTCTACAATTAAGCAGCCTATCAGCTGATAATTACAGAATGGAACCCCCTAGACCATGATTGAATGTCTTCATAACTAGTCCAAACCTAAAGGGACATCCTTCAACTAGGTCATATCCTGTGAAATGAGCTGCATTACTCCAGTTCATCTGTCTCAATCAGATCTAACATCTCTAACCTTAGCTACCTCAGAGGTTCTAGCTGCCCCCACTTCTTTTCAATATCTATTTGTTTCCACTAGTGATACTCATCCAGACAAGATTCAAAAACGTGGTCAAGGCTGGACCCTAGACATGATGTTTAAATAAGATGTCGCCTTCATCCAATGTAGCCAAGGTATGACCCGCCCTTTAAACTCTATCACAAATATATTCCCCATAATGAATTATCAGCAAGAGACAGAACTCTTGGATACTTAGGTGTGGTGTGGATTGCAAACACATGAATTTTGATGGGTACACAACATGGTTTTAGGGAAGACATAGGGACCAGGGAAGAATGTTTACATTAAATAGAGTAATAAAGAAAAAGACACAATGTAAAAGGACCAAATGTTATCTTTCTGGACCTAATCACTGCAATTGACTATGCCATCATGTGCAAACTTTGGGAAATACTAGAAAACTTATGTAAATAATGGTTTGTTATACGTGAAAAATGCGTACATGTTCATGTTTTTGGCTCTGTTAAATAAAACGTGAATAATTAATGTACTGAGTTGTTAAATCTGAGAGAGGTGTTAGGCTGGGGTGAATTTTAGCCTCACTCCTTTTCTCATCAGTAAGCCTAAATTTCTACTATCCAGAACTCCAAGTGGGCTTCAAAACCTAAAAGAAAGTTTTGAATGCTGTCATCAATTTATCATCAATGCCATGGTCTGGAGTTAGACCAACGACGTATCTTCAATTTTTTCACAATTCCATGTTTTGGAGTCAGAACAAAGGCATTCTAAAACCAAGCACACAAGAGTGAAAGAGATGCCCTATAGAGTATTATAACTTTTACATATTTGGAAGTGATGTCTCATCACAGTGGTCACAATTTGTAACATACCTAGCACAATTTTAATGGGGTAACCTTCAACTTTAGTCTTAGATTTGAAACTAAACCCTTGCATCACGTAGTTATGCCCATCTAAATTTCTCCCAATTGCAGCTGATTAACCAACATTATACAGGCAGGTAACCGAGAGAAATTTCCCTGGATTGCTTTCAAAGGATAACTCTGTCAAACAAGGTTGCCCCTCTCTGTTCACTGTCTTACTTACCATCCCACTTAATGTCAAATGTAGGCGTAAGAGAGATTTATTATAGCAGAGTTCTGCAGCATAAATTAAGTTGCCACACAATTGAGTTGCACAGCTTAAAACGCCTGGCATGAAATATGAATTAGATAAGAGTGAAAGTTATATACGTCATCATCTTGTAACGTGTCAGAGTAACTCGTCCACCAAACTCTAAATCAGGCCCTACGTATTTCTTTGCAGTCTGAGGAGTTCTGTCAAATAATGTGCTATATTTGTTATTGCCTGCTATTTAAACAGACAGCAAGAATCATTTTCAGAGATGTAGCAATAAGAGAATATGTTATAAAATGAACTTTGATCAAAGGTGAAATTAGAGTAGCACAATTAGTAGCAATATAGGTCTTAGCAACTAATGAGATGTGTATATATGAATTCTGTGTATGTGCAGACATACTCCATTATGAGAATCAATATTTAAATACATAATATAGCTGGAGGCATTATTAACTGTAATTTCCACGACCTGGCTTTCTCGAAATATAAAAGACTTCGAGGGAAACATTATTTCTCATAGTTCATTCCTGAAATCCCTGCTCAGGTCTCCCCAAGCAAATTTGAATGAAAGACTGAATTTGATACTTGCAAGTATGCAGAGCTCACCTCAGACTGTTTCCTGGCACTGGCTGACCTGCCTACCTGAGCTGATGAAACAGATTGTAGATGTGTCAAGTCATATTTTCAGTTTTTGCAGAAAACTGGGGCCCAGATTTATAAACATTTTGTGTGGCCCTTGCACCACGCAAAGGGATGCTGGGCAAAGCAAAACCTAGAATGAGATTTACTAAGCCATGCAAGGCCAGCTTGTTAAATGTGGAGTAACAAAGGCCAGCACAAGTTGGGGGGAGGCGTTATGTGGGTGGACCAGGATGGTAGTTCCACGCATCCATCCATGCATTCCCAGATTTACCAACACTGGAAGCCCTGGGAATGTGTCAGGACTGCACGCCTTCCCACCAGAGACACAACAAGGAGAAATATCTTTGGGCCTGATTACGACTTTGGTGCAGTTGCACTGGCTCTGTGCCGGCATGGCTGCGCCACAGCCGTGCAAAGAGCGCCCACCTAATTACGAGTTCACCTCGTGCAGGCGGACAGTCTTTTTGTCTTTTCCATGAAAACGGGCACCACAATGGGAAAGGCAAAAATGTTTCAGCACGGCATGGACTGCGATGTCCATGCCGTGCTGGAACTGGGTGCACAAGCAGACAGGGGGGCAAATCTGGTGCCCCCCTGAATGCATCCCCATGGTGGGGGAGCCATGGGGGCCCTGTAGGGCCACATTTGTTCAACCATTGCCAGCCTTTTCATGACGGGCTCACCGCCATAAAAGGCTGGCGGTGGAGTAACTTGTAATAAGCATACTACATTGCCCCTCTGCTGCGCCAGCGCAAGGGAACAACGGTTCCCTAGAGCAGGTGGCGGGCCACTGCCGTTACAATGGTAAGAGTCGTAATACGGCAGATGGTGGACCACCACTGCTGCACCACCTCAAGTGCGGCGGTTTGAAATCCGCCGGACTCGTAATCAGGCCCTTTATTTCTCCTGCCTGTTTCCTCTTTCTAAGTGTGCTGCACAAAAACAATCCTGCCTGTAACACAGGCACCCTTGCTCCATGGCGCAATGGTGCCTGCATTGGATCTAGGCCGAAAATTGTGCGCCAGTGCAGGCAGGGGAAAGGAATGTGCCATATCCTGATCGAAATGGTGCATTCTTGACCTCCTACATTCATGCAGCGCAGCACAGCAAATTGTCTTGTTGCGTTGTGTTGCGTGAATTTTTTTTAAATCTAGTCCCAGGTGGTTTTATTATGAGCAAAGGGATGCAGGAAGGAGGTTTCAATGTTTGGGTGTAAATAAAAGACAAGGAGCAACCACCAACTTGAGTTTTATGGATCTTAGACTGAAAAAGATACAACAACAAGACGGAGTGTAAAGATTGAAATGGTGTTGCAGGTTAATGGCACCCTATATACAGATTCATGCTGCTAAATCTAACAAATAGTTCCCATAAGTGTTCCCAGCTGCTCTTATTCTGTAACTATCTGCTACAGAAATACCAGCAACAGAACCTTATGAAGGGTATCATGGGTCATATCCATAAATTGCACTTTTGGTGGAAATGTTTTCTTTCTTTTGGGACAATTTGCACTGAGGGTAGCCAAGTCTGCAGTGATATTTACATCAAAGACCAGTACACACACGGCATTTGTACTGGCTGACCATTGTAACTCAAAAGTTTGTATGAGTCAGTTATTACAGTAGTCTTCTCAAGTTTGTACAAAATTGTCCAACTCCAGCGCAAAAGTGCAAAATGTTTATGCACGGTTTACATTTGATGTGATCTGGTCCAATGCATGCAGCATCTGTAGTGAGGTGATAAAAAGTCAATAAAGTTGTTATAAATTGGGTTTCTGGTTGGCAAGCAGGAATCACAATCCTAGTCAGAGTAAGTCAGATACACACAATAAATTAGCCTGTGCTCACCCTCTGGTTGCTTGGCACATAGCAGGCAGGCTTAACTTAAGAGGCCATGTGTAAAGTATTTTTACAACACTATAAACAATAACACAGTGAAAACACTGCAAAAAGGCTCTGCACCAAGTTAGAAAAACCGATTTCGATGTTATTAATAAAACAAGCCCAAAATACAAAAATCCAATAAGTATAAGTTGAGATAATAATTTTTAAAGATTAAAAGTGAAAAATAGAGGGGGCGTGGCCGGCGTCGGCTAAGATGGCCGTGTAAGAACCGAGCTCCGCCGAGGTCGGGACTTGAGCCCAGAATATCCTGCACTTATCCGGCAGTTGCACCGTTGATACTGGGTGCAATTGTGTGGTGAGAAAACCGCTGCTGAATGAGGCCACCCGTGAAGAATTACGCCCAGTAACCATCGAGATATACGATTACGGAGCCGGAGGAGTGGGCGTTGTCCGAGGTCTCCGGAACGGCTGGGGGGTGCCGGGAGAGGCCGCGGCCACAATATCCTGCGGCGTGCGGAGACGAAGCCACTACACGTAATCTACGAGCGCAAGACCTGGGCCCTGCAATTCGCAGGTGGCGTTGCCCTGCCCGCCCGGTCAGATTCTGAGAACCGAGCGGGGCCGGGTGGCGGCCATACTGCGATGATTCCAGCGGAGGCGGTGCCTCCTGGTGTATGCCCCGTGTGAGAAAGGAGGACTGGGCCCCCTCGGTGATTGCACTCTGACTCCGAGGGGAACTGGCGGAGGCGGGGGGGGCGGCCTCGCCGCATTGGAATTTGGGGGCCCCATCTCCACCGTGAAATCACCATCTACGTGACGGAGGCCCTGAAGTGGTGTTCCACTGGAAAACAGACATGCCTGACTGGCGCCCTGATCTGCGCCGACTACCGTGGAGCCGGAATCGCGACTTGGACCGGCCGGACAGGCCATAAGGTATTTGAATGCCCGCTGATTGGGGGCCAGGGCGGTGAATGATTTGAGAACCCCCCCCCTCACATAGACATTTCATATTCGATGGACATTTATATGCCTCTGGAGGATAACCGGGGAACTGAGTGGCGTCCCTCGGTTTAGCGGGACTACTTGATCCGAGTTCCTGGATCTCTGAGGTGGAGGGAGCGTCCGGATCCTCTGTCCAGGGCCTAAAGAGATACTGCGTACACCACGGCCCCCCCCCCTGGAATCTGGCATGGGGGAACCTGCCTGTTGATGGTGCATAACGTGCCTTGCTCCCTGTGCCACTGCGTTATGGGAGAGATCGACGATTGGTGATTAGTACTTGCGATGGAGTGCTGGCCCCGTGTGATTGATGGTATAACGGCGCTACATTGCTGATCCCCTGCGTCCCGTGGTGTTTTCTGGACGATGGTGGGTTGCTGCGACGGAGGACCAACGAGACGCGGCGAGCTCTGTGGTCTGGAACTCGACCCTCGACAGGTGGGTCTAGAGCGTAAGAGGCCCGCGGTGGCCCCCTTCCGCAGGACCTCCATATTAAGGATGGCCCAGGCATGTGACCAGGACTAAGCCGAAGCAGTGAAAGACTACACTAGAGACACGTCGTGGGTTGCTATTCTTGGTCCTGGGACTTCTGCGCCATGAAACCGAAAGGGGCCCCACCGATACAGTCAAATAAACTGGACAAGTATACAGGGCCTAAGCAGTCATCCTCCGAAGAGGGTGCTATGGGCGACCAGATCGACACTTCGGAACCGTCACTCAGCTCCATTATGACGGCCATTCAGGCTCTGGGGACAACGCTGGAAACTAAAATCTATAAAGTAGCAATCGAAATGAACCTTCTCAGAGCCGATCTGAATAAAACCTTGGAGCGAGTCACCGCGATAGAAACGAACATTGTCAGGCTTCAATCTACCACTCGTAAGTTGGAGGACAAAGTTCAACGGCTGGTCCATCAACATCGTCAGGTGGCTATGAAGCTGGAGGACCAGGAGGGGCGGGCCCGCCGGAACAATATCCGCATGGTGGGGGTCCCGGAAGGGGCGGAGGGCCCTAACTTGGACCTGTTTCTTGAGGAGCTAATATTGAATAGCCTAAAGTCCAAACGGCTATCTACCTTCTTCGCGGTGGAGAGAGCGCACAGGGCGCCGGTCCCCCCGCCGAAACCTGGGGCGCCTCTCAGAACAATCATAGCCAGGATCCTTAATTATAGGGACCGGGATGCCATCCTACAAGCAGCTCGACAACATGGCGACCTCCCGTATGAGAATACGACGGTGAGGTTCTTCCCAGACTTTACTCTCAAGGTGCAACAAGAGCGGCGCACTTTTGATGGAGTAAAACGAGCTCTAAGAGACAGGGGCATCAAATATATGATGTTCTTCCCGGCAAAGCTCAAGATCATCGTTGAAGGGAGGTCCTGGTTTTTCACAAATCCATCCGATGTGTAAGTCTGGCTGGAGAAGACGCAGCCGCAGAAAGACACTACCCGCGGGGCTGGGAGCTGGAGAGACACTCGCGAGCGCTCCCCGGGGTACCCAAGCAGACAAGAAGGAATGGATTTGCGCGAACGACGCTCCCGGCGAGCCAAATCATTGAGTCCAGCGAACTCCGAATCGCACCGAAAATGACTTCATCATTGCAGAGATCTGATTTGGGGACTGATTGCTGTACCACGTAATGTATATCGTGATGGGTGGTAAGGGGATAAACGCACTTCTTAAGATGTATATTCCGGTGGATCTGTACATTCACTGTAACTGTTTTGTTACTCCTGGACCTGGGTTAGAGTGAGACCTCGCGGAGCCATGGGTGGGCGACGCTCGGCAACCCTTGTTTTCAGTTCAACGGTTCTTGGGCGACAGGCGCTCTGCTAGTTGGGGATGTGGGTAGTTCCAAGTCTACGCAGCAGGGTAGCAGGGAGGGGGTGGGGGATTGGGGGATTTTCTCTTAAGTTTATGTTGTATTTGCTTCAGCTTATTAAGGTTCTATGCACCGACTTGGGTGGTGGGACGCATGACATTACACAGATGCGTGGGGGGCGGTCACAGGCTAGGAGGGCAAGGGGTGGAGGAGATTCGATACATGGCTTACTCCAATGGCGACACAACATGGTCAACACCTGAAGGTGCTATCCTGGAATGTAAATGGTTTGGGCGACAAAATTAAGCGGACCATGGTGCTGCAATACCTACGGAGACACTCCCCAGACGTGGTGCTCCTACAGGAGACTCACATGAAGGGGAATAACTATCTAGCCCTAAATAGGTTTGGATACACACTGGCGGTACATGCAGGGTTCACAACGGGCTCCAGGGGCACTGCGATTTTAATTAAGAACACACTCCCTTTGGTGATCACTCGCTCGTGGGCTGATCAGATGGGTCGATATGCCACATTATCGGGGACATGGGAGGGGGTCACCCTGAACATATGCTCCGTATATGTCCCCCCCAGACTGCATGGACTGACTTTCCCGGACCTGGGCAACCTTCTCCTAGACATGCCTATGGGCACTCTTCTCCTGGGTGGGGACATGAATGAGACTATGGAGGCGGCCCTGGACCGTGACACTAGCTCCCACAGGACAGGGGGATCACAACCGTTAAAGGGCTTTGTGAATGCGTTGGGATTAGTGGATTTGTGGCACTTACATAACTCTACGTTTAGGCAATACACTCACATTTCCGCGGGTCACGTCTTGATTATATTTTTACACATGCGGCCTCGGCCGGACTTTTACAGGCATGTTGCCACAGGGCTCGTGGAATATCTCATCACTCCCCAGTGGAGGTACTCGTACGGGGTCGAGGAGGGACTGGTCTGTACCCCCACGCTTAGATCCCTATTTATTTAAAGATCAGGAATTTAGGGAACGGTTTGAGGAACGAACGGAGCTCTATTTCTCTGAAAATGAAGGGTCAGTAAGTTCCCCCTGCATACTATGGGAGGCATATAAGACCGTAGCCAGGGTTTATGTGCAGGCGATTGCCGGGGCTAATCGGAAGGAAAAACGAATGGCGTGTGATTGTTTGGAACAAGAAATAGCGCTGCTTGATTCGACGCCTGGACTAACTATAGTGGACGGGGCTGACCGTACGCATACACTTAGACTCAAACAGAAAGAGCTTCGGGACTTGGAAGAAGAGACGGCCCATGCCCATGCCATAGCCACACAACACCGTATTTATGATCTGGGTGACAAGGCTAATAAGCTTATTGCGTGGCTAGAAAGGAGAGATACTGGCCGTAATTGGGTCTCAGAGATTCAGACGTCGGAAGGCATGGTACGGGGAACGGGTACGGATATAGCCGGGGCATTCGCTAACTACTATGAAGGGATCTACCGGGCCCAATCAAATAGGGACAAAAAAGAATGCGAGGAATTCCTGAAGGACATTACACTACCGAGCTTGACGGCTGAAGACCGGGAGACGACGGACGCAGACTTTAAGGTAGAGGAAATTGAGGGTGCATTGCGGGATCTCCAATCCGGGAAAGCAGCGGGGCCTAATGGGCTCCCCGCGGAATTGTACAAATGTGTGGTGGGTCAATTGGCACCGCATATGCTAAACATGTTTCGCGAGGCACAGACCGAGGGGCAGTTGCCTCTAGACTTGAGAACGGCCACTATTGTCATCATGCCAAAGAAGGACAAACCGCGGGATCTATGTGGCTCATACCGCCCGATTTCGCTCCTGAATTTCGAGGCCAAGGTACTTGCCAAAGCGATTACAAATAGATTAACTCCACTGCTGCAATCTTTGATTCATCCGGATCAGTCCGGGTTCATGCCCCACAGAAGCACGAGATTGAATCTCCGGCGATTATACGGAGTTATGCATGCAGTGGGGCAAAGGCCGGACGAATCGGCAGCGCTCCTGTCCCTCGATGCCCACATGGCGTTCGATAGTATCGAATGGCCATTCTTGTTTGCTGTCCTCATTAAATTCGGATTTGGATCGGAGTTCCAAAGATGGATTAAGCTTTTATACGCTGCGCCGATGGCACGTGTTCGGGTCAATGGGTCGATGTCCAGACTCTTCCAACTCCATAGGGGCACGCAACAGGGCTGTCCGCTCTTGCCCGTGCTCTTTGCATTGGCTCTTGAGCCATTGGCCTCATGGGTACGAGCGGATCCGATAGTGCGGGGGATTGATATTGGGGAAGAATGGGAAGAATGTATCTCCTTGTACGCGGACAATATCCTCCTGTATGCCCACAGACCCCGACAGTTCTTTCATAGATTAATCCATATTATACAATCATTTGGGCAATATTCTGGTTACCGCATCAATTGGAACAAGTCTCTGGTATTCACCCTTGCAGGGGAGTCACCAGCCCTGACGTCGGCATGTGCGGACTTGGTCCACAGGGATCTTTTCAAATATTTGGGCATATGGATCACTAAATCGGCAGAGGAGTTTATTCGTTTGAATGTACACTCCCAGTTAGAGAGGCTGAAAGCGGATGTAGTTCATTGGCGGTGCCTACCGGTCTCCCTCATGGGGAGGGCGGTGTTGTTTAAAATGATGGCGTTACCACGTCTGCTATATGCCTTACAAAACACACCGTTCCTAATCCCTGAGGGGTTTTTCCGTACGGTTGAATCCGAACAACGGACACTAATATGGGGAGGTGGGAGTCCCAGGATTGCTCTGAAGAAACTACAGAGGGGGGTTTATGATGGAGGATTGGCGGTTCCGGATATAAGGAAGTATTACTGGGCGTCACACTTGGCCAACATTAATGGATGGGTCTTCTCACCACTAGATGAACCGGCCTATCGAGTCGACCGCCACGCTATGGGCAATGGTAGTTTCCTTTCCGTTCTGTACGGAGGTAAAGGGAGGGTCCCGCTCCTCCCTCCCCACACGCAAACCGTGGTCATGGCCTGGCAGAAGGCTACCAAAATGATTGGCTGGGAGGACCGGCTGACTGAGCAGACCCCCCTATGGGAGGGAACTTTGTTGGGCGAGGTTAGTAGCCTGAAGGGATTCCGTGGTTGGAGCAATATTGGCATTGATCTCCTGGGAGACATCTGGAACAAGCATTTGCAATGCAATAGGTCTCGCTTTCACGCGAGTTTGAGCTATTGACATTGCAAATAACAATGCCTTTTATTTTTGTTTTCGTTTTAAAAACATAAATAGAAGGCATTGTCATTTACAATGCCAATAGCTTAAACTCGCTTAAATGCAAGACCTATTGCATTGCAAATGCTTGAGAGGGAGGGGGAGAGAGAGAGAAAGAGAGAACGAGGAAGGGAGTGAGAGAGAAAGAGGGAGAGTGTGAGAGAGAGAAAGGGAGAGAGAGAAATAGTGAGGCAGAGAGAGAGAAAGAAGGAACAAGAAAGAACAAACAAGAAAGAAAGAAAGAAAGAAAGAAAGAAAGAAAGAAAGAGAGAAAGAAAGAAAGAGAGAAAGAAAGAAGCAACAGAGAAGAAAGAAAGAACGAAAGAAAGAAAGAAAGAAAGATGAGACCAAGAAGGAAAGATAAAAGGGGGAAGAAACAAAAAAACTGAAAGAAAGAAGGAACAGGGAAGAAAGAAAGAAAGAAAGAAGGAAAGAAAGAAAGAAAGAAAACAAACAAGAAAGTGACATAGAGAAAATACAAGAGGGGAATTTCTAGGCTAGAGCGAGAGAAAGAGTGTGAGAGAATCAAGTCAAAAGATTTTTTTATAAAAGCTCCAAGTAGATTGCGGAACTGAAGGTGTGAGAAAGAAAAGGAGAGCGCGTGATGGCAACAGAGGAAAAACAGTGAGTAGTAGAAAAGAAAATAAGAACTAGAGTGTAAGGGAGTGTTTGAAAGACCATGAGGCAGTGCAGAAGAGTGAGCACACATAAGTACTAGACATTCCTAAAGTCAGAGACAGGGCATAAAAGAAAGAACGTTAGTGTGAGGGGAGGGGGTTGAAGGCAAGAGGGAGAGAATATTAGCAGAGAACATGCGAAGAAGGGTAAAAGAGAAAAAGTAGTAGTGGATACAGTGCATAACTTATGCACCAGGGAGAGAGCAGGACTGCCCCGCCGTCCGTCCACATGTAACATCACATGTTCAATGGGTTTCAGGCCTTGGAGGCGTCTACCTAAACCGCCTGCCTCCAGTCTGACCTCGAGAAGTACTTTCTGTCTCACCTTCACTATCTAGCTTTCACCGGCTATGTCTCTTATGCAGCATAAGAGACACAGCCGGTGAAAGCTAGATAGGGAAGGTGTGAGAGTACGCGAGGGAGTGAGATAACTTATCATACTGAAAAATGAAAGGTGTCCTGAAAAGACTGAGATATAGTATTTGTGAGAATATGAACAAGAGAGAGTGAGCATGCGAGGTAAAGCAAGAAGAAGGGGGCCCAAGAGAAAAGAAGATAAGAATGAAGGAGTGCGCAAAAGAACATGAGTGAGTGAGAGTGCAGGAAACAAATGGGGAGAGCATAAGGAAAGAAAATAAGAAAGGAAGAATGTAGGGTATGGAAAGGGGTTCGGAGCAAGAGCAGGTGAGAGCGCGAGACTAGGGAGAGGCAAGAGAGCGGAGAGAGAACTAGGATGGGCAGGGAACTAGAACGGGGAAGAAGGGAGAGGCGAAAGAGGGACGAAGAGCGCGCGAGGGCAATGGAGAGGAGATTAACACAGAGCGAAGGAAAGAAAGGGAGAGGGGTTCTAAAGAGCAGAGAGAAAAATACTCTACTCCCTCTTGGCACCTCTCCCCCTTCCCTCTCAATGCAACCTCCTCTCACCACTCACTGGACGGTCCCCACGGGGAGGGCTGTGCTATTCTCTTCCTAAACTGCTTAGTCCTTTCTCCAGACACACACGGGTCACCGGAGATGTCTCGGGTGCTACCATGTGCAGAGCAGAGAGGGGGTGGGGGGGCTGGTGCCTGGAGCGCTCACTCCCAGGACCACCCGCATGGTTCATGAGCCCCGCGCGACCCGCTCAGCACGGTTTATGTGCGAAGGGATCTGTGTCAGGAGAGAGCAAGACTGCCCCCCCTCCCGTACGTCCGTCCACATGTAAATATCACATGTTAGATGGGTTTCAGGACTCGGACTCATCGCCGTTTAGCATCTACCTAAACCGCCTGCCTCTAGTCTGACCTCAAGAAGTACTTCCTGTCTCAGGACTTGGACCCCAGAACACACACCAGCGTCATTGGTACGATCTGACCTACGGAGCCCTTGGATGGTACAGCCCTAGAGCCAGAGTGTTTTAAATGGACCGGCCCGATACTGTACCTGCACGTGTTCATTTTGAGAGGGAGAGAACCTGCACTTGTCAGCAGAGGTACAATACTTTCACTTGTAGAGTACCGTCACTTCTCAGAAGAAAGCAAGCCCAAGTACACCAAAGCCAAAATACCTCCACCTTGCCCTGGAACAGTACAGATACGTTGTCACCTCACTGAATCCCACAGGAAGGTTTCCTAATCGTGTTCTATGCCCATTCAGTCTTTGGCCTCTCTGCGGAGACTGCAGACACAACTGTCGTTTGACTTAGTGCCGCCCACAGACAGCTTATAGCTGTAAGCGCTTTCTGCTCCGATTGTGTAATAAGATGGCCGCATGCACGCATCTGGGATTACTGTGCCCCTTGGTTCGGCCCCCCACTCCCCAAGGGGAGGGGGATAGTGGCTGGACCGGGGGTCTTAGTGGAGGCCACCCCCAAGGAGCAGAACCCGGACAGTATTGGGCGGGGACTAGGGAAGGTAGGCAGGGAAGGAGCTGGACCAGCAGATCACAGCGCTGGGTCAGCTCATATAAAGTGCATCTGGCGGCAGGAGTGGAAGAACGTGCAAGAGCATGTGTGATGGGGAGGGGGAGGGGGGTTACACAGGGTAGGCACGATCGGGTGGCGTTAAAGTGTGTAGGGTGGGCGTCATCAATGCGACCAGGTATGCGCAAATACTGGGAAATGGCAGGGCGGCGATTTAAGCGCCATTCAGAGAGGATGGATGTTTTACCGGGCTCGGCCCACTAACATGTAACTGTGAAGAAGTAGAAGTACTACAGAAGGTTCAATGCACGAAGTTAGCAGGTGGGGTGTAGGGAGTTGGGGCATGAATTTACATAAGTGGGTAAGGTGCAAAAAGTCACACGGCACGGGAAGGGGTGCAGGGTGGTGGGGTGCATGGGTAACGCTTGGGAATGGAGACTGTTTCCCGGACAAATTGTTTAATATCCTCGGACTAGTACTTTGTCCAGGTGTGACCTAACGGGTAATCCTAAAACAAAAACATACACACTGATTAGGGTTAGAGGGAGGTAAAGTGCGCCAGGGTGGGGCCCTATTTTAGGCAGCTAAGGAAGAGGCAGCGACGGGTCTAGTTACAGGGTTAAGGGGGGTGGGGGACGAGGCCTTCCAAGAGAAGGAATTTTCCGATAAGGAGAACAGGGTGGGGCTGGCTAGGATCCATGGCGCGGTCACTAAAAAATGGTCTGTGCAGGGTGGGAAGTGGGCGCATCTCTCCTTTGGCAGCAGGAGCAGAGCCCTCGTGCACGGGGCGGTTCAGTGTCCCCTCAGGGCCCGGATCAGTCCCCTCTATCACCGGTGTGGGGAGGAGCTGCCTCAGAGGGAAAAGGGGTGTCTGCAGCCCTTAAGCAATCACGGGCAGGGGGACCAGCCTGCATACGGAGGAGGTGCGTGAATGTGTGTAATTCCCGTGTTTACCGTTGGAAGCAGGGTGGCCCAGGGCACGGTTCTAGGCGCTACACCTCCCTGGGGAGTCCAAATGCTGGGCACGCACTGACCGTTTACAGGACTTGTTTGGTCCTGATAAGTACTGGTATTCTCCCATTAAAAATATATGTGAAGAAGTGCAGGCACTAAATGTGTAGATGACTGGTTTGGTCTTAATAAGTGCTGTACTCTCCCATTCAATATATTTGAGAAGTGCAGACATTTACTGTATACAGGACTTGTTTGGTCCTAATAAGTACTGGTACTCTCCCAGGTGCTGCAGCAGAGGCGCAACCAGAGCCAAATTTTGGGTGGGACAATAGCAGTGAATGGCGGGGTATAAGGGGGGGAAGCAAGGGGGTTCTGGGATCAAAGCTGCCGACTTTGGAGCGGGGAAATAAGGTTTTGATTTTGGTGTGGCCAAACATCCTGTCATCCTGGGCCGATTATTAATCTCCCAGAGTACTCACACAGAGGAATTTGGCCGGGGGTGACACAACTGGGGAGTGGGGGGGCCACAAGAAATGCTTTTCAAGGTCGGAGGTGGGCTAGAGGGAGACAAGTGCGTGACTGGGAGTGGTGAGAGTGGAGGGGCATGGAGGCCCTCGTTTCGATGACGTGGGGTAATAGGAGTCCACGCTGTTTTCGTCGTTCCGAAGCCAGCTGCAGGAAGTGCTGTGTTCCTTATGAATGATGGCGGGGCCTACGGTAGCGCTTGGCGGGCCTGCCACGGGGGGCGGGAGGCGCTGTCTGGCGGTACGAAGGGCGTTTATACAGTGCCCCGGATGCCACCTTTCGGGCACAGCAGCAGCGCGAATGCGGGATTCCATTGCCCCCAGCTAAAGGTTCATATGGCAGCGGGAATGGAGCAATATGCGGGGGGAGACGGTGGATGATGTGTGAGGATAGTAGGGCTGGGGTGTTGGTTCTGGGGCTGGCTTGGTGGTGGTTTGAAGGTATCCGGGATTACTGTGTACACACGGATGAAAGACATAAGCTCCCGCGAGGACGCGCCTTAGCCCAACATCCCCTAGGTTTAACAAGCTCTCCAAACAGTGCTTGTTTGTTATCGCCCTGTCTCCTTTTGGGACGGCCCATCCGGACTGGATCTCACGGCTTGTTTATCTAACACGCCTCCTAAAGATAAGAAATTGCTTTGCAACAGCCGCAAAGCAGACGAGCCAGTCCGGATGGGCCGTCCCAAAAGGCGAAAGGGCGGTAACAAAGAAGCCTCATTTTAAATGGAAGGCCACCGTTTACCATAAACGATGATGCCTTCCAATGAAAATGAGGTGCGGGGCTTCAAGCCCTCTTCTCAAAGTCCTCCTTCACAATAAATCTCGCCGAGCGAGCAGCGCATGCGCTGCAACGCTAGGCGAGACCTAAAAAGGAGGAAATGATATCATTTGACAGTCTACGGGCAGAATTCATGATGCAACCCACCGAGCACTTTCGCTACCTGCAATTACGACACGCACTACACTGTCACTTAAAAGAGGGGACTCCGCTGCCGGAATACACGCCACTTGAGGATAGACTCCTCCTTGACCCAATGATTGATAAGGCAATATCCCTGACTTACAAAAAACTTATAAATAATACCCCTGATTGTCAGGGTCCCTTGCGAGAGGCGTGGGAGTCGGACTTGGGCCTCTTGGAAGAAGATGATTGGAGGGAGGCCTTACAAAGCCCCAGAGAGATAGCCATACGGGCCAGGTTCAGACTGATTCAGCTTCAAATTTTACATAGATCCTATGCCTCACGGTCTGCGCAATATCATATGGGCCACTGCATGTCAGAACAATGTGTGAGGGGATGTGAGGAGACGGGAATGTTTTTTCACATATTGTGGGAATGCCCCAAGATCCAAACATTCTGGAGACAGGTGGCCCGGGTAATGGCAACGGTGGTGGGGGAGCAAGTCCCCATGGAGGCGAGATGGCATATCCTGGGAGTGACGGGAGAGGTGTACTGGCCCAAATGGGCCACAACGTGGTTAGATGTTGCGGGAATGGTGGCGAAGCGGAATATTGCCCGAGCATGGGGCGCCAAGACACCCCCAAAAGTAGGAGCTTGGGAGAACGACCTGGATTGGTGTCAGCAGGCTGAGCAGATAATATACCAAAGTAGGGGGTGCCCGCGCAAGTGGGAGAAAGTGTGGGGGGCCTGGATGGCCTACAGAAATGAACAGCCCACCTCATAATGTGAACATTGTTGATAATCTATGTTATACGACTCATGACACTGGCCTTGATCGCCTGGTGAGAGGGAGGCACTAGGGGAGGTTTGTATTGCTCTGCTCTTAATGCATCTGTGTATGCTGATATAATGACTATGTATGCTGCAAAGATTCCTGAAGCACATGTTATGTTTCATCTTTTTGGCTAATAAAAAGACTTCAAAAAAAAAAAGTGAAAAATAGGGCTTATAAGTAATAGGCGCCTATGGGGTTATCTGGTCGTGCTGGACTGGGGCAAAGTCAAGAGTTCAGGCAGAGCGATGGAGTGCAAGCCACATACAGGAGCCACGCAAGGCCCGCTGAACAAAAGTCACTTGATCCTGGTCGCAACAGTGAGATGCGGGGTGCAGCCAAATGATGCATTGGTGTCAATCCCGCAGTTGAGGTGATGCATCGATTTTCTCCATGCAACAATTGGGATGCACTGGTTCTGAAGACAAAGCACCGGGACTGAGATACATTGGTTCCGAAGTGATGCACAGGGTTTTCTCTACACAGGTGAGGGGATGCATCAATCATTTCTCCTTCAGCGGCGGCGATGTGGTGGTTCCGATGCATCAGTTCTGATGGCGATGCGCTGGTTCCAAGTGTGATGTACCAGTTCTGTTCCTGCAACAGCAGCGATGCGTCTAGTCAGCTCACACAGCAGAGAATGCATTGGTTCCCCTGGAGCAAACATCTGGATCCACTTCCAGTGGACCAGGCACAGGAGCAGTAAGTAAGACTTTGATATCCCTGAGTTTTAAAACAGGAGGCAAGCCAGCATGCCCTTGGAGATCACTCTGGGTTTAAGTCAAAGAGTCAAGTTCTTCTTCAGCAGGGCAGAAGGTAGCAGGCAGCAGGGCAGAACAGCAGGAGAGTAGTTGTCCAGAGCAGCAGTCCAGCAAAGTGGCAGTCCTTGTAGCAGCACAGCAGTCCTTTCTCTAAATAGAGTTTCTTCACAGGTCCAGTAGTGTCTGATTTGTTGGGGTCAGAAGTCCAGTTCTTGTACCCAGTGGTGCCTTTAAAAATGGGAGAGAATTCAAAGCGGGGCTTTAAAGTGCACAGAGGTCCTCCCTTCCCACCCTGGCTCTAGACTCACTATAGGGGGTTAAGCAGTCCTTTGTGTAGGGACAGGACACAGCCTATTCAGGAGTAAGTGAGGCACTGCTCAGCTCCTCCCCCCATCAAGCCAGTTAATGGCCCACTGAGACCCATTAAGTCACACCTAAGCTCCCATTGTGAGTGACTGTCTAGAGGGAAGACACAATGCCCAGCTATCACCCATCCCAGACATGTATTGGAGACAGGCTGCAGGCACCAGGGCTAAGAGCAGAAAAATGCCATCTTTCTAAAAGAAAGGACCTGGCTTGGCAGTTCGAGCTGGACTGTTCCCATGAGGCACAGGGTCAAGACTGATTTGCATATGGCAGGGTCTAAACTGGGGTGGCATGGTGAGCAAAAGAATGATGGATTTAACCCAGATCTCTTGACTGGGGGTGAATGTTTTGATTTGTTCTGCATTCCGTCCATCAATTGTGTGTCTTTTGCTTTCTCGCCCTAAGTGCGCCAGGTATGCCCAGACGTGGGTCCTGGGCTCACTGTGCCACTGGAATCAAGCTATCCTGGCTGAAGAGGGGTGAAACCCCAAAACCGGTCCTAGGATGCTTGTTTCCGGTCCAGGGAAGACCTGGCTTGGCAGTTCGGGCTGGACTGTTCCCATGAGGCACAGGGTCAAGACTGATTTGTATATGGCAGGGTCTAAACTGGGGTGACATGGTGAGCAAAAGAATGATGGATTTAACCCAGATCTCTTGACTGGGGGTGAATGTTTTGATTTGTTCTGCATTCCGTCCATCAATTGTGTTTCTTTATCTTTCTAAAAGCGGCATTTAAAAAATTGTATTGATAAGGAGACGGGCGGCGGTGGCAAACAAGATGGCCGCTCCATAAATACCTCCGCGACACTCAGAACAGCACCGGATACGGAGGGGCGCTTAATTATGCTCATGCGGCGGTCCGGACGCGGAAATGGACGTCGGAAGCACCCGGGAGCGGAGAGGCAAGTTTCTACACCTTAAATAGGTCTAATTCTTTGGTTTTATTCTCCTTTGCTCCCGGGCTGCTCCGTGTCCCGGCCGCCATTTTGAGAGTTTGAACTCTCATTTTCCTCACCAGCTGCAGAATTCAGAGAGTCTGCGCTCTCGTTTCACTCCTAAGATGCAGCACTTTGAGAGTCTAGACTCTCATTTTTCTCACCAGTTATAGCACCTCAGATATCCATATTGCAGCCAGGCAGCAGTGTATTATCAGTATGAGAAACTCTCTGGATTTATTCAGCACTGTGGGATTGAGGCGTTCTGGACTGACCATTGTTGCTTTTTGAGGAGAACTGTTTTCATTTGAAGTGTGCTCTTAATTATGAAAGTGACTGTAAGGCGGACTTGAAAGCCCCAAGACTAAGAAGGCTTGTACACACTTATTATTGATCAGGGTGACAGTTGGTGGAACCTTCGTCTCCCACTTCTGGAAGGTTCTACTTTTGGCTGCTATTTTGTTTTCACTTCAAGAGTTGCCTTGAGGGGAAGTCTTTTTTACCTCAAATTTAATAGTACTATAACTCTGCTCTGACCTTTCTCTACTTGTAGAGCTTATTTTTTTGTTGTGCTCAGAGATAGGTTTCCTCGTTTTCCTCTTAAAAATATCCTTATTAAGTGGCTGAGTTTTCTCCTCCTTGCCTTAAAAATGGATTTTGAAAGTTCAAGCAAATCACAAGGATCTTCTGGCTCCAGCGTTAATGGCCGCAAATAGACTGCTAGTAACACCAATAAAAGGGCTACAAAAGATCCCTCTTCTCCGAATAAATCGCCTCTACCCTTGACCTTGGAGGATATTATGGAAGAATTGAGAAATATCCGTACATTCATGGTAGATACCACTGCGACACTTCAAAGAATTGAAGAGAAATGGTCTGGTTTGGATTTAAGGCTCACCGACGTTGAACAAAGAATTAGTGATCCGCAAGATGTGGTTGCCAAAGTTAATGTCTTATCTAAAGAGGTTGCTCATTTGAAGAAAACAACAGAGGATTTGGAAAACCGAAATAGACGTAAGAATCTATGGTATTCCGGAAGGATCCAAAGGCAACGACATGATTTCTTTTTTGGAGATACATATTCCACAAATTGTCGATTTATCAAAATCTTTAGACCTTAATATCCAGAGAGCTCACAGGATAGGTCCTCGCATTGCAGAAGCCTCAAATAAGCCACGAGGAATCATTGCCTATTTTCTTTTATATTCTGACCTAATGGCGACTCTTGCTGCAGCCAAACAACGTAAGCAGATGCTTTGGTCAGGTCACAAAATCTTTTTCCGTCAAGATGTTTCAAAACCCACAGCCAATCGCCAAAAAGAATTTTTGGACCTCAGACCTATGCTCCGTTCTATGAACGCTCGTTATGGCCTCATTTATCCATGTTTTTTCAAAGTTACATATAAAGAAAGAACAATGACCTTTGAAGATCCAGCGGAACTTAAGAACTTTATACATATGCATAAAACAGAAGCAATGGAACTAAGTAAAACCTAATTACTCTTCTCTCTTGTTTTCTTTTGCAGGTTTTCCATTCGTATAATGTCTGATGTTGTCTCCGTTCTCATCGTACATCAGTTCCGTCGTCTCTGTTTTCGTCTGGTTGCATTGTTTTTCCCAATGTATGGTAAGTTCCTTTGTGCTGTGTATGTTCAGCTCCTTTCTCATTAATGTTGTCCCTCCATTATTTGCTGATATTTTAGTAGTCTATTCTTGGTGTCGCTCATTGGAGCGGTGTCTGTCCTTTTTGTCCCCCCCCTTTTCTTCTGTATTGTCTTTTCTATTCCTGTTCACTATGGCTCAAGTCCTTAGGCTTTTTGTCATCTATTTTGACTACATCTCTCAGAGGAGACTATGTTCTCCTTTTCTTCTCCTATTTTTTTCCAATTTCTTACCTCTGCTCTTTTTCTTCTTTCCTTCCCCCCCTTTTTAGGTCTTGCCTGAGCCAGCGCATGCGCTGCTCTGCGAGACATTTAGTAAGCAGGTTTTGAAAGTGCTACCACAGGCTTTTGGTGGCCTCAAGCTTGCGTTTACGCGCGCGTGCACGTGTGCAGCTGCCATCTGTCTTTCCTCCGTCACGGGTCATTAAGTGCATCGCGATCACTTTCACTTTCGCGGCCGTGCGCAGCGCAGAGGCGCCATCTGGCTTTCCTCTCTCCCTGTGCGCGCGCGCACCACTCGCGTGTTTATTTAAAAATTTTATTTTTGCTCGCGCGCGCACTCAACTCCCGGTCGCGGCCGCACGTTTTCTTTTTGCTCGCAGCCAATGCTTGTTTCTTCTTCTCCTGGTGCTCCCGGTCGCGGCCGCATGTTTTCTTTTTGCTCGCGGCCAATGCTTGTTTCTTCTTCTCCTGGTGCCCTGCATGCTAACTTCCATCGCCACCCTGATGAGCAATGATTTCCTATATGCAGCTTTTTGGTGCACGTTTTCTCTTTCGCTTTCTCTTTGGTTTAATGCGGCAACCCTGTCCCGCTGTACTGTAGAGCTCTGCCTCCCTCACCAGGCATGCTGTGCCACCACTGACCTTCCCAGCCGAATGGACCCAGGTTGCTTGCAGCCGTTATTCAGTAAAAACAAGAGGTATTCACACGGTGCGCGTGCGTCTAGTCACGGGAGAGAGGAGAGCCCCCTCATTACTCTGCCATTTGTTACCCATCGCACGCTTCGTGCAGCCCGCCTCCTCTGCAATAATTAAATTGAGTTGTGAAATGGCTAGTGACCGTGCATTAGAACATTAAAGGTTGCCTCCCTCTGTCTTCAATCGACCCTCTCAAAAATGGGACATGGCTGAATTTAGCGAAATCTACCGGGAGATATGACGAAAAACCGGGACTTTCCCTCAAAACTGGGACTCCTGGCACCCCTCAGAGGAGCATGTCCTTGTGTGACTTGTGGGGTTTCTCTTTGCCTTCCCAGCGCACCGCAGCTCCACAGGTGAGTATGTGTTGTGCTCTCTGTGCTCAAAAGCTTCCCCCCGACCCGCACACTTGTCCCCGAATGTGCATTCTACGCTGTACAGGTGAGTGCAGTGTGCTCAGTCATCGCAGAGCTATCTCTCAGATTACCCGCCTGCTGCAGCCCTCCGCTTTATTTTCCCTCTCCATTGGATTAATGGGAAAGATATAAATCACTTTGTACTATTAGATTAACTCCAGCTCAGCCTCAGATTATAACTGCGCGCGTTTGCCTTTTGATGGCGGAGTTATTAAAATGAACTCAGAGTGGACACCTGCCACCGTGAATAATTAATGCACCTTCTGGGCGTTTCCATCAGTGCTGCTTCTCTCCCTTCCACTACCTCAGAGTGCCTCCTCTCCCACCAGCCCACTCTTCTCTCCCTCCCGCTACCTTTGTGTCCCTCCCGTCCCACCCGCGCTGCTTCTCTCTCCTTCCACCCGCACTGCTTCTCTCTCCTTCCACCCGCGCTGCTTCTCGCTCCTTCCACCGGCGCTGCTTCTCTCTCCTTCCACCCGCACTGCTTCTCTCTTCCACCCACGCTGCTTCTCTCTCCTTCTACCCGCGCTGCTTCTCTCCCTCCCACTACCTCTGTGTCCCTCTCCTCCCACCCTCGCTGCTTCTCTCTCCTACCCTCGTTTTACTAGGACCTAGGCGTTTTGGTGCTTGTGGCACGCACGGAGCCTTGCTCCCTTTCTTTCTCTAGCCACTTCAATGTTAGTTTCAGCATTTACACCAGCAAAAACGATTTTGTAGGGCATTTTCTTTCTAGTTGAAGAAACTATGTTGCGTCTTTGTAAAAAACCTAATTTTTTATGTCATTGAAATGAGTATAATTATGCAAACACGCTCTGCATTTATTTTTATTCCCCAGTCATTTCACCGATTTACACAAATGAGTTCCTAGTTGTTGCAAACGAAATAAACCTCCCGTCACTATATCAGCATGTATTTTTGAGCATTGCCTGTTTTCTATTTTCATGTTGATACCGGGAGGCAGTGGGCAGACCTTCAGACGGGCACTGTCAGCTTCTTATATTGAGAACTGTGAGGGTGAGGGCAAAATTGGACCCTCGTTGCACCTGCTTTTTAGAACTTTTGGTGTTGAGCACCAGCAGGACCCGGCCTACTTAAAGCCCTTGCTGACGTGGATATGTCAGTGATAGATATCTGATAACCGTGCACAGGACATAAAGCAGAGGGAATTATCTTATGTGTAGTGGCCTGGATAACAGAAAACGCTATCACGAGAAATAAACGATATGGCTTAAATGAGTGAGGCACAGTGCAAAGAATTGTAATAACACTTGCAGTCCAAATTAGAAACATCTTTGTGGCTATCCACAATACCTCGTTCACTTCTTTGTAAAGGTGTAATCAAAATCGGTGCTCAAATGGAACACTCACAGTCATTCAGTACCTGTTACCTGATGTTGATAAGTGCCAGCAATCAGGGCTTTAAGTGGCCCAGGTCTTGCCAGTGCTGAGCACCGGCAGTTCCAACAAGCATTGGCATAGCCAATAGGTCTCGCATTTGGGACCTTATAAGTGCTTAGCCATGCAACAGTTGATGTTGTTGCACCAATGATATTGTGCTGCATAACTAAACACTTATAAGGTCCCAAAGGCGAGACCTATTGGCTATGCCAATGCTTGTTACAATTTACTATGGCGAGCTTTTTCTTTTCTAATATGGTTCTTGTTGTCTTTTACTATTCCTTATTTTACCGAATCGATCTTGGTAAGTCTGTTGGATATTTTATTCATTCTTTTATTCCTCTCCTCTCATTTTCTCAGCCCTCTTACCTAAATATCTACTTTATGTGTGTCCGTTTTTACGTATATTTAGACATGTATTGTCTGCTATTAATTCAGTTTTGCTTGGCTAAATCATACATATATTCTGGTACTCATTTATGTCATGTTAAAAATTTTACAATTTTAATCTTGAAATTTTTCTTATCTTTATCCTAATGAGTAACTTACGCATGGTGTCATGGAATGTTAAAGGTATTCTTAACCCGGTTAAAAGAAAAGAGGTTTGACCCACTTGTCAAGATTGAATTGTCAAATTGCTTTGTTACAAGAAACACATCATAAGGAACAAGACATAAATTATTTTAAGAAACAATGGGTTGGGAATGTCTTCAGTTCCAATGCTGTGCAAAACAAAAATGGTGTTCTTATATTGTTTCACAAATCGCTAAATATTCAATTGATAAATGAATTCACGGATGATGCTGGAAGATGGCTTCTCCTAGAAGTGATCATAAATAATACAAAATTTACGATTTGCAATATATATGGGCCAAATGGAATAGATCTAACGTTCTGGAATGACTTTTCTTCTATGTTATCCTCTCATGCCTCAGATAATGTAATAGTTGGTGGCGACTGCAATCAATTTATAGACCCATTTTTAGACCGTAAGTCACAAACTAAATTTATTCCATCTCAAATGCATAAAACCTTCCACAAAACCATTTCGGCAAGAGGGTTGATTGATGTCTGGAGAGTACTCCACCCTGATGTTTTGGAATTTACTTTCTTTTCTCCTGTTCATAAGTCTCATTCTAGAATAGACTATGTATTTTTCACCCAACATACACTTCAATTTTTAACGCATGCAGAAATAGGATCAATTCTTATTTCGGATCATGCATCTGTTATTGTTGATTTTGATTATCCTAATCCCATCTCCTCCACTCGCAGATGGAGATTTAATAATTCCCTTCTATTGGATCAACAGTTTATAGAACAATTCACAACCTTTACACAGGAATATTTCACAAACAACCTTCCCTCAGATACACAGATGAATTTTGTTTGGGACGCTTTTAAAGCAAATGCAAGAGGTTTTATAATTAATTTTGTAGCTAGGAAAAAGAAAAGACTTCTTAAAGACTCCAAACAACTCTTAAATCAGATTAAGACCTTGGAACATGAATATTTTTCCTCCACTAACAGTGATACGCTATCTAAACTTATTAAATCCAAGTTGCAAAATAACAATCTTGGGATGATGCTTGTGGTACCCTACTTTGATTTAATGCAAAAATGTATGGAGGCCGTAATAAAGCAGGTAAATCTTTGGCAAATTACCTGAAAATTAAAAAGCAGAAATCTAAGATTGTTGCCATCACTGATTCCTCTGGAGTCCAGCATATTAGCGATTCAAATTTTTTAGAATGCTTTACTGATTATTATAAAAACCTATATACCCAGGAATTATCTCCCTCCACTGAACAATTAGATTCTTTTTTCAATCAATCCCCAAAGACCCTGATAAACATGTAGACCTATCTTCCCTGGATACACCTTTATCTGAACCAGAATTATTAACTGCCATAAATCTGCTGCCCAAGGATAAAACACCTGGGCCTGATGGCTTTACTGTACGCTTTTATTTACACTTTAGACATTTTAATTCCTAAGCTAATATCTCTTGTTAATTATTTTTTGAACGATAGCTGTACACAGGGTTCTTTCACTTAGGCCATGTTATGTATAATCCCTAAAAAAGATAAGGACCTTTCTCAGTGCAGCAATTATAGACCTATCTCATTGATTAATACGGACTGTAAGATTTTCGCTAAATTATTGGCCCTTCGAATTAACTCTGTTATTCCAGATTTAGTAGATATGCACCAGTCTGGTTTTGTGAAGGGAAGATCCATTTCAGATAACTCAAGAACCTTTCTTAATATTATACATTTAGTGGCTAAACTTAGCTCTCCATTAGCTGCCATAACACTAGATGCCGAGAGAGGCTTTTGATCGAGTGAACTGGGAGTTTATGCTTGGTGCTTTAAAATGGCATGGCTTTAGTCCCCACTTTATCCAATACATTAAGTTATTATACTCTAATCCTTCTACATCTATTTGGGTTAACGGTAAACAATCCAAATACTTCCCCCTCCATAGAGGTACCAGGCAGGGTTGCCCGTTGTCTCCCTATTATTCATCTTAGCACTAGAACCCTTTTTGGAAACAATTCGAAGATCCTCCATTTTTTCTGGTTTTTCGTTCAAAATTTGAATATAAAATACACTGCATATGCAGATGATATTTTATTGTATGTATCTAACCCCACTACGTCCTTCCCGGAATTTTTTTCATTATTGAATACTTACTAAGTTGTCTCAGGTTATAGACTGAATATTGATAAATCAGAAGTATTACCACTGAATAAATACTGTCTCCCACATATGTTTAAGGACTCTGGTTTCAAATGGAGGTCAAAAGGTATTAAATGCCTAGGAATTCTTTATACTAATAATATTAAAGACACTATTAAAATCAATAGGAAAGAGATATTGTCTAAAGTTAACGCACTAATAGAGGGTTGGTCTCTTAATTTCTTTAAAATCATTAATCGCTCCTTAATTCAATTTTTATGGAACAAACGCAAACCTCGCATTGCTTTAGCTCGACTTCAACAGCCAAAAGACCTCGGTGGGGTTAATTTTCCTAATATTAGAACATATCACTCCGCTTTTACTTTGAAACATATTTGGGTTTCCCTCTCTGAAAATCATACAGACTCATCCACAGTCTGGGGTCAGTTAGAACATGCACAAGTCTCCCCTTTTACTTTCAAAGACGTGATTCGTATCACTCAACCCCCAAGAGGTCTAATTTCCCCCATACTTACCCATTCAATAGCTATTAGCAAACCTTTGATCACTTCCTTAAACTCCATTTCTGAAAATATTTTACAAACTCCAATATGGTATAACACAAATATTAAATTAAACAATAGAATTCTTGGGTGGAAAGAATGGATTAACAAAGGCATTATTGTCATCGGACAACTTTTTTCTAATAACACTTTATTAGATTTTTCTGAGATACAAGAGAAATTTCATATATCTAACAAATATGCTTCTCAATTTCAACTCCTTAGACCGCTCCTTCTAATATATACCTCCCAGCAAACTCTTCCAGCTACAGACATACAGCCCTCTTTTTCCTCAATAGATTTTTCTACAGAATTGAAGGCCTCAAAGATATACAAGTTATTGATTGGTTCCTCTAAATCTTTTTCAAATCATAAAATAGAACTTATATGGGAATCAGAGTTACATCAAGGATTTTCAGCTCACACTTGGAAATTGATATGGGCCAAGATTCACACCCTGTCCTCATCAGAGAGCACAACACAAACATTATATTATTTCTATAACAGATTATTTATCACACCCGCAAGCTTTTATAAATTTAAAGTTTCATCTAATACTAATTGTTGGTCATGCACGCATGATAAAAGTGATCCTGTTCATATGTTTTTTGAATGCCTTCTTGTTAAAAGATTCTGGTTACTGATTTGGCACAAAATGAATGATATTTTATCTGTATCTCTCCCCTTTGATGTTACACATATATTTTTGGGCAGTGCCTCCCCCTTTTGGACTTCTCAACGTTTGGTTGGAAAATTTGTTGACTTATTGTTTGCCTTAGCTCTTCAAATAATTACCTCTAATTGGAAGGATACATCTAAAATTTCATATATGGCATGGTGGAACTTGTTATGTCATCATCATCAGTTAGATCGAGCCCATGCCACATCTATTCCTTTAAAAATTAAAAAAGATTTATTGTGGTTGCCTCTTACTTCATTTTTATCCAGATGTATGCATCAACCCGTTTCTAAAGTTTGTAATTACGAACGTCCTTAAATAAATTGTTTAATTGCCATCTGTTTATACTACATAGTTGATAGACGCTCATTGGTTCAACCTTACAGTACATTATATTTCCCCTCTCCTCTCCCTTCTTTCTTATGTATTTACTTTGTCTCTTCCTTCTCTTCTTTTCTTCTTTCACCTTTTTCTTTACCTCTATAGAAAGATTAAAATGCATTTGTTTTTTAGCAATATAGTTGCGCATTACAATTCAAGTTTTCAAGTCCACACTTTTATAATATAAGATATGTTTAACGTGTCAATCTTTTAATGGTTTATTATCCTCTTTTTATGATCAGATTGGTCTATTGTACCTTAGTACTTGTTTTTACATCTACTTGGATTGTTTTACAGATCATTACTCTGTTTGATGTAATTGCACATTGTTTATATTTATTTCTCAATAAAGTACTTTTAAACTTTAAAATAAATTGTAATGATAAATTCAACTTTACAAGTGAAGAGGATTTATCATTACAGTTCCATAGGTACTAAACATGACAGTTCTACCCTCCTTCCAACTGCTTATTAGATGTAAAAAGAAATACCCAATATTAACCTTGGGAGGGAAAAACTAATTTGGGAGTTTTTCAGTACCTGGACATGTAAAACTTAAAAGTACATGCCCTACCTCTTAATTACCCAGCACCCTGCCCTATGTGCTACCTAGGGCCTACCTTAGGGGTGACCTATATGTCATTAAGGGAGAGTTTAAGGCTTTGCAAAGGGTTTAAAATGCCAAGTCAACATGACAGTGCAAACTGCACACACCGGCACTACAGTGGAAGGCCTGAGACAGGTTTGAAAGACTACTTCTGTGTGTGGCACAATCAGTACTGCAGGCCCTCTAGTAGAATTTAATTTACAGGCCCTGTGCACATGTAGTGCAACTTACTAGGGACTTATAGGTACATTAAATATGCCAATTGTGGATAATCAAATCAAACCATGTTTAGGGTGGATAGTACAAGCACTTGGTACTGGTCAGCAGTGTTAAAGTGCACAGAGTCCTAAATCCAACAAAACAAATTTAGCAAAAAGGAGCGGATGAAGGCACAAAGTTTGGGGGTGACCCTGCAGAAAGGGCCATTTCCAACAAAAGTAAAGAAAACTACTGCACAAAAATTACTTTAAAAAAAGCATGTCACTGTTGGAACTGACATCCTGTAATATTCATGTACCCAAATGTTTAAGAATGGATTTAGGAATCATGATCTATAACTATAGAATACAAACCGTCAGCCCCTTCTTCCTTCTCTCAATATTCTCTGTCTCCCTCTATCCTAGTTATGTGTCTTCCTCCACTTCCTTAGCTTTAAATCTAATTGTAAGCTATCCTTTTATCTGTATCAGATTCTACATCTCTCTTTTCACTGGCCTTAAATCTATAGTTTGTCATCACTCCCCCAATCGTGGCGCTATGCCTCTCTCACTACTGTTTCATTCTTCAAAACAATCTTTATTGGCTCAGAATAGTTACTTAACATGTTATTCTCTGATGGCTTTCACTCCATGCTTTATGGAGATATTGTTGTTGACTCTTTATTTGCAGTTATTTGACAAGTTACTTGTCAAATGTTCATTCTAAATCTTTTTATCGGGGGGTTACCGTGCACCCCCATGTTACCTTGATGTGCAACATGCTGGTACCGGTCCAGTAAAGTTTCACTTTAAATAAATGTGACATGAATGAATGACCAAATAGATAGATAAATAAATAAATCTAAAATTGAACAGTTATAAGTGCACTCTGTATCACACCAAGTTAACTGCACCAGTGCAGTAGCAATGCCATAACAAAGTACAAGATTGTTGGGCTACCACAATATGCATGTGGCAGTGGGCCCCTTTGCTGAACAGGCAGCATTAGCAATTAAGCGATAAACACAAATAAGAGTGTTATGAAAACGAGCCATAAGATGAAGTTTGCATTGTAAGTGGTGAATCTAAAAGGCACCGATGGTGTATCAGATGTACCATGTGCCCTAGTACAAGCAAGGAGAAAGGACCTCTGCCGTGTGGTTTGGTAGTAAAAAAAAAGATCTATATTTGTGGCTTGGTGGGATTCTCACACCTCTTAGCCCCATTGGCATTGCACCTGCTGAATTATTGATAACTAATCCCTTATTGATAGTAAGGCCCCAGCCATGAACAGCAAAATATTGGGGAAATATTTACTAATTTTTCACGCAACGAAGGCAGCAAGCAAAGTTGTTGCATTGCATGAAATGGAGAGAGCAGAAATAATGCATAATGTCTACAATGATATGACACACTTCTGTTGCCCCCTAGTCCTGGAGCACTGTGTGCTGCCAAGCGCCCACGCAGCCGCCCTTGCACTAGGCTGCAAGGATGCCTGGGTTATGGGCAGGATTGTTTTTGTAGAGGAAGGAGAACATTTCTGCACAAAACAATCCTAAGGCAGCACTTATCTCTTTCTATGTGTGAAGCAGAATACATCTTTCATAGAAAGAGGAAGTAATATAATGAAAAAAATGCTCTCCTTGTTATGCCATCCTCTTGCAGGCCTATTGATATGACACAATCATAGGTTTACAAACCTTTGTGAATCTGGAATTGTGTCAAATTCATGGGTGGATGCACGGGAACACCCATGGTCTACCCCTGGAACACCTCCTAGCTTGAAATGTATCATGCTGTGTTGGATTACATTTCTTTACAATGCCGTGCCAGGTGGCAAAAATTGTCCCATGTGTGGCTTTATAGATCTTAATGAAGCCTTTGTGTTGTACTTGCATCACTTTCCGTTACGCATGGAAATGCAAAAGCTTAGTAAATCTGGGCACAGTTCCTCTCGAAATAGGCACAGAGTTTTTGTTACATCATTAGTAACGCCTATGTGTGTGCTCATCTTTACTTTTGAACAAAAATGCTGTAACTCCAACATGTTATCATAACCGTATAGTAAAACAAATAAACACTTACGGGTAATTGGTGAATAGCACTGTGGATGTCAAGGTCTGTTGTAAAGACAAAGAGCACCCACTTCCTAAAGAAAAAAAGCCATAAACCATCAATTAAAATGTCATTGTGCCTTTGGACGAAATATATCAAATAACACTCACTGAATCTGAATTACAAGCTAAACAGCATGTCCATCTGCTGTCTAACAAAAAAAGTTCCGGAACCCCATCATCAAACCTAACCAGAACATAAATGGTTCAATGTACCAATCCATGAAATGCTATGGCCATGATGGACAACCCACCCAAGCAATGACAAACCATGAAAAACACACAAATGCCAATGGCTAGACGGTGCAGACCCAGTTGTCTTTCCTATTGCATTTTTTGAAGAACTAATGACATGAGTTCTTGCAAAATGAAATATGCATTTAGCCAGACCTAATAAATCGCCCCACATAACCCCCACACAGAACCGTCACTCTATCATACATCACCTGATTCCACAATACTCATAAAACAATGTCAACTTTATCAATAAGCATTGGGCCTCAAACTCTGAAATTCCATGGGCCCACAAATCAGAGCTCCTCTAAACTGTCCCCAATTCATGGAACCTCTTAAATATTGACCTCTTAAAGAAATAATTTATTTGAAATCAGTAAATGTGGATATGGTGATGGAAGAATGCAAGCTGATGGTTTCACGTCATCCTGCTGAGGTCTACTGATCCACTCTCCATTGTCTCTCCTATATTGTTTTTGCCATGCCTGACGTGTATACAAATGTGGTATGAAGTTATTGTAAAATGACCACTAGCACTGCAAAAAAACAACCTAATAAATAAATTCTGTGGGCCTTATTGACAAACAAAAACATAAAAGTAAGGACACAGATTTATATCTCTGTCTGACTGGAATATCTCCTTTGTTTGGAATTCACAAAAATTCCCAGAATTCCTGAAAAGTTACACCAGGTATTGGTTTTCAGGCATAGCTCTTCTGCATGACTTTTCTCAAATGCTGCTTTTGTCCCTGTGAAAAATTCTCTCTCCTAAGCGGAGGGCTCTGCACGAAGGAAATAGAATCTTCTGTGCAAATTAAAAAAAAATTCTCTTGAGCAAAAATATTTTTTGCCATTTGAAAAGTTCTTCAGCTACATCCAGAGCAAATATCTGGATGATGCATCCCCTATCCATCCTCAAAGGGAATTTATTCCAGCCCTTGCTCAGGCACGCATGGTAACCATTTCAAAATGGCTGCCGTGATCGCATACTCAGCAACCATCCTGTAATTGTATTTCATAAAGCATAAGAAAAACCATTACAAAATGGCTGCTGTGCATGATTTCTTTTACTCAAGATGGTCAGATGACACTATCGACTTTGCCAATTCTTATGGTGCAATTCAGTATATATTGCGAAAGCAAAAAACACACGCGGTGGTGGACAGCAGCAGCCACATCCTGCACAGCAAGGAAGAGCAGAATGATCTAGGGAACATGGGAGATGTGGCTTAAGTCCTGCCATTTCTAAAAAAATAAATCACCAATAATAAAGCCAATGCCACGCAACCTATCACGAAATGTGTGGCTTTAAGGGCATCTCACTAAATAATGGCACATCTTAAAAATGTCAACTACAAATTACTGAAGGGGGCTTACCCAACGTCCATTCTCTCTGTACCTTATGTCTTTGTTGTATGCATGTAGCAGTGTACAGGTAACATGACATCTCCGAAAGACATCTACAGCCATTTACAGGCAAGACCAAAACAGGGTCCATTAATGCCCATCAGACTCTATGGACTGTGTTCCAAAAGTTAATTATGGATGGCTTCTCAAAAATATTTTGATGGCAGTGCCTTAGAACATTGCCTAAGAGACTTTGGAAATCCTGAATGAAGAGCAAACTTAGGTTAGTTTGGGGTTGTCTTTGATCAGGTGATCTTGGGCAATAAATTATCAGGAAAAGTAAAATCTGAAACTTTTTGCGAAACACACCCATTTGATTTCAGTGATTGAATATTTATGTGCTTGATGAAAAGAGAAATTACAGTTTAATAGGTTTATTGAAGGATTCTATGTACTTGTAAAAGGCTAGATGGAAAAATATTTTTGGCACTTGTGTTTCGTTTTTTAATGAGGATTATGAATTTGTCAAGCCAAACAGTAAAATGAGTACTGCAATACTCCTCTGTAAAAATTACTATGCATTATTGTTTTGTACTCTCATACAGTTGCAAGGAATTCTGGTAATTTAGAGTTGAACCACAAATTGCATCAGGTTTTTGGTGCCATAATAAATACACAAGGCAGTTCATTACCTCCTCATACGGTCCTACTTGCCCCAGTCATGTCGTAGTGAGGACGGCCCCACCCTCAGCAAGTACATACCACATTTAGTCAATTTTTAATGTCCATGGACAAAATCTCTACCCTCCTCTCCCTCCTTCTGTTTCATTTCCTGTCGTCCTACATGGTAAGATACTGCATATTTTAGATTGGCCTACTATTCCATGGATTGCAGATGGCTCCGTTTGAACATTTGGATGATTGTTCTCCGTTGTGGTTATCATCAGCCAAACTGTTTTTTTAATGGTTATTAGCTCCACTTGTTGCTTAGAGTAGCTTGGGGCATTAGTCATCTCTTTTCCTTATCTCAAGATTTTTCTGGATAGGGGTGTTCCTTCCCCCTGGTCCTAGTTTCCTTCCAAAAGTCAGCTCCAAATTTCATCTGCAGCAGGAGTTAATTCTGCATGTTTTTGAGGAAGCTGGTTCTAGTGTTGTTCCATCCTTTCTTGATGTGTGCGCTGTTTATTGTGTTATTTATAGCGTCCTGAGAATTTATGTCTTTCTCTGTCTTTATTTGTCTCCTTTGGGGCTGTTCATAAAGGTAAAAAGGTGACGACTTCCACCTTGAGTCGCTGGGTGCATCAAGCTGGTGTAGAGACAGAATATCGAGTACAAAATATCTAGTTGTACAAATCTCGAGTCATTAATATCGTGGGTCACGAATATTGACAGCAAGAATATTGTGATCAAGAATATCGACTTAAGGTATGTAATATCGATTTTAAAAATAAAGGGGCCAATTCCGATCTCGGCCGGTAGGGCTCCGAATCGGATTCGACTTTACCGGATCCGATTCGGAGCCCTATTTCCAGACCGAATCGTACGTGCATACGGGCGAGCGAGTACGATGCGTGCGCTCGCGAAATCTTCCGACCGACTCGTTCGCAGGACCCGACCGCTCCAACCGACTCGCACGGGGACGACCGCACCGCGCAATGGAGACGTTCCCCGGCCGGGTAAGTACGATGCGCATTGCGACCGCTCCGACCGACTCGCGCAGTCCGGCTCCAAGGAGCTGTCGGAGCCGCACTTTGGGGGTCGGTGTCGGACCACCCTGGAAGCGTAGGCGCGCGAGTCGCACACAGGGGGGACCCATGGGTCCCCCCTACACGTGCATGTACGGCGCGACCCGCATCAACGCGAACACGCTGTGGGGCGCCCTTGTTCGCATCGTGCCCATTGAGTCAATGGGAGCTCAGTGTACGCGTCGATACGACTGGCTCCCATTGACTTCAATGGGAGTCCGACCGATCGAGTCCGATGGCATACGTGCGCATCGTACTCATTCGGTCGGACTGCTAGAGTCCGGATTCGGTCGGAAATCTCTCCGGGTCCGGCTCGGCCGGAGAGATTTACGGCCCGAATCGGAATCGCCCCAAAGTGTTTAATATCGTTTGCAAAAATATAGGGGCCGATTCTGATTCGGGCCGAAATCTCTCCGACCGAGCCGGACCCGGAGAGATTTCTGACCGATCGACTCTAGCAGTCCGGACCGAATGAGTACGATGCGCACTCCATGCCATCGGACTCGATTCGGTCGACTCCCATTGAAGTCAGCGGGAGCCGAGTCGTACGGCTACGCGTACACGGGCTCCCATTGACTCAATGGGCACGATGCGCAACAAGGGCGTCCCCTACAGCATGTTCGCGTCGATCGGCGGGTCGCGCCGACATGCACGCTGTAGGGGACCCATGGGTCCCCCCTGTGTGCGACTCCGCGCGCCTACGTTCCAGTGGGGTCCGACACGGACCCCTGAAGTGCGGCTCCGACAGCTCCTTGGAGCCGGACTGCGCGAGTCGGTCGGAGCGGTCGCGATGCGCATCGTACTTACCCCGGCCGGGGAACGTCTCCATAAGCGCTGTGCGAGTCGTCCCCGTGCGATCCGGGTCGGAGCGGTCGGTCCTGCGAACGAGTCGGTCGGAGATTTCGTGAGCGCACGCATCGCACTTCGCCGCCCGACGCACGTAGCGATTCGGTCGGGAAATAGGGCTCCGAATCGGATCCGCAAGCCGAATCCGATTCGAGCCCTACCGGCCGAGATCGGAATCGCCCTTTGTTGTTAAAAATATCGTTTTTTATTATTGTTATATATTTTAGTATACATTTTATATGTATGTGATGTATGTTTTTTGTATAAGATTTGTTTGTATTTTTAATATATGTGTTACATTTTTAGTAGTTATTTTTTTTTTATTTGAATTTTGCGCTTTTAGTCCCGTAGCGGGTTGTGGGTTTATAGGGGAATAGGGTGGGAAGTAATTTAATGATATTAAATTTAATAAAAAAATTTATTTGACTTTTGTGTTTTTAGTTCCGTAGCGGGTTGTGGGTTTATAGGGGAATAGGTTGGGAAGTAATTTAATTATATTAAATGTATTAATTTTTTTTAATTTTATTTTTGCATTTTTTTCCCGTAGCGGGTTGTGGGTTTAAAGGGGAATAGGGTGGGAAGTAATTTAATTATGTTTAATGTATTGATTAATTTTTTATTTATTTATATATTTTTAATTGAGATGTTATAGAGGTAAATATGTAAAGTAATTTATTATTAATTAATTAATAATTGGTTGTTAATTAATTTTAATTAATTAATAGGTAATTAATTATGGTAATTGTGCAATTCATTTTAGGTGTGTGTTGTGGCGTTTTTAGGTGTATATGGTGGGAAGAAATGTATTTTTAATTTATGAATTAATTGGTTGTTAATTAATTTTAATTAATTTGTAATTAATTTTGGCAATTGTGTAAATAATTATATTTGTTTGTGGTAGTTTCTATAGGTTGGGAAGGGTGGGAAGTAAATTATTTTTAATTGATGAATTAATAATTAGTTGTTAATTAATTTTAATTAATTAATTGGTAATTAATTATGGTTATTGTGTAATTAATTTTATGTGTGTGTTGTGGTGTTTATTGGAGTAAAGGGTGGGAAGTAATTTGTGTTTAATTAATTAATATATAGTTGTTAATTAATGTTAAATATTTTAAATTTATTTGGGGTAAATGTTTATATTTTTGTGTTTTGTTTTTACTTATAAAGGGGTAAAGGGTGGGTATTAAATAAACTTTTGTTATATAACTATTAGTTGTTAATAGTAATACTTTTTCTTTTAAAAATAATATATAATTGTGTTTTATTATTTTATAGTTTAATTTAGGTGTGTTGTGGATATTAGAGTGTTAAAGCTTGTGTACTCAATTAATGTTTATTTTTTTATTAATAAGAAGTTTTTTAATTGATTATTAAGTATGTTAATTATGGAAATAAACGTAATTAAAAATGTTGAAGTGTTTTGTTATTGGTGTGGTGTTATAGGGTATGAAATAAAATAAATACATTTATGTTTTAAATAATTTGTTTGTTAATATTTGCTACTTTTAAATAACTATTGTTTATAAATGTATTTATTTTATATATTATTTGTAGTTTTTTGTTATATGTAACTAATGTTATAATATGTGTTCTTTTTATATGTTTAATATATTTAATTTTATATTTTTTTAATATTGTTTTCTTATTTTTATGATTTTTTTAATTTTGTGATATTTTTTGTTTTTTTCCAACTGTTTAAGTGTTATTGATAATATTTGTTTCTCTGATATCCAACACTTTCCCTAATGTTACACTCACTGGAGTGGGAATAGTCATTTTTACCCCCTCCGCTATCCAACACTTTCCCTACTGTTGCACTCACTGTAGTGGGGATAACTTTTTTTACCCCTCCGCTATCTGACACTTATCCTACTGTTGCACTCACTGGAGTGGAAATAGTAATTTTTATCCCTCCGCTGTCCAACACTTTCCCTACTGTTGCACTCTTTGGATTGGGAATAGTAATTTTTGCCCCTCCGCTATCCAACACTTTCCCTACTGTTGCACTCACTGGAGTGGGAATAGTAAATTTTACCCCTCCGCTATCCAACATTTTCCCTACTGTTGCACTCACTGGAGTTGGAATAGTAAATTTAGTTCCTCCACTATCCAACACTTACCCTACTTTTGCATTCACTGCAGTGGGAATAGTAATTTTTACCCCTCCGCTATCCAGCACTCTCCCTACTGTTGCACTCTTTGGAGTGGGAGTAGTAATTTTTACCCCTCCGTGTTGGACTTGGCCCTTTTTAGCAGGTTCACCCCTAAACTTTTTGCCTGGTCTGTGACCTAGTGTTGGTGGTTTTAGGCCTCTGGGCACTTTCGCACTGTGGTCCAGTGGAAAGTGCGTGCGCGCTCTGTGCACATTTAGTGAGATTGACCTGCCTCCCATAGGAATGCATTGGGGATCTAGTGTGCCAGTGGTAATTCCTAGGGTGAGAGGAGTGCAGGGACGAGTTTAGTATGTGCGAACTCATGAGAATAAATGCTGCGCAATGGTGTGCGCAGATTTATTATAACTGGTGTAGGAATGCCACTTTTAGAAGTTGGCATTTATGTGTGTCTCTGTGTCTGCCTGCCTGATGTGAATTGCATGTCTGGCTTGTGAGTGACAGGGGCTGGGAGGTGTGTGTGGCTCCAGGAGGGGCAGGGTGAGTCAGCGCAGGGCTGAATAGGGAGATCTGCATCTAGATGGGGGGAGGAGTTGCACCTGGGACCTGAATAGGGCTGTGCCTTCCCTCCACAATGCTGGCTCCACCCCCTGTGGTGCGTCTGATGTCCCTAGCCTGTCCTGTGAAAGGAGAGAGGAGCTGAGCAAAACAAAGTGCTCCAAAGCTCCCCCAAAACCAGTTGCGTCTGGTTTTTCCCCAACCCCTGTGCTGTGACACAAAGGGGATTTTGTGGATAAAGAAGGGGCTGTGACCCCATGAATGTTGTTCAGTCTTGGTACCTGATTACTGCAGGGCGTGCTGCTGCTGGGGGCCCAGGGGGGGCTGCCAGGAGGGCTTGCCTCCCTGAGCCCTGCATTGCCCCTTCATCTTTGAGAACTCTCTTGGGGCTCCTAGCGCCTTGTGAGCGCTTTATTCTTAATTTCCCCAAGGAAAAGGAGCACGAGGGCTCTGCAGCGCGAAGCGGCAGGCTTTCCCGAGGGAATCCCGACGTGGGGATCCCCCCGGATGGAGGAGAGCGAAGCGGGTGCCCACCCCGCGTTGTGAGTCCAGGGCGGGTGCCCACCCTGCTTATTTTGCTGTTACGGCGGGTGCCCACCCCGTGTTTCACCGCCGCGACCCAAGTGAAAATGGCCGCCGACCCGGAAGCCAGGCAAAGTTCGCCTGCCTCTGGGCGGGGCCGGCGGCAGGGCCGGAAGAGGTGCCCGTATGACGGTGCGGGGCTCCCGTGAGCAGATGGGGAGCCCCGGTGCGCAGAAGGGAAGCAGGAAGGAGACGGAGCCTGCCCTTGTCCCAGCACCAGAGAAGCCCCGGGTCCCAGGAAGGGGCCCAGGTGAAGAGAGGAGAAGAGGCTCCGGCGCGAGGGAGCAGAGCCTGCCCCCGCCACATCGGAAGCCAGAGAGCCGGTGAGTGACGGCTCGTTGTGTTGGTGCCTGTGGGAGGCACAGAGTCCGAGCGGGCCTGTCTGGCAGCGCGCCGCTCCCACATGTGCCATGTCTTAGTTTCAGAGCCTGTGTGGCTCCAACGAGGGGGCACACGGTTGGGAAGGGCCCAGAGGGGCCCGTGTCCCCCAGCATAACGAGGCACATTGTCGGTGCCTGAGTGGTCCCGCAGGAGAGCGGGCCACTCCAACAAGGGGGCATCTTTGGTTTTAGAGCCCGTGGGGGGTCCTGAGGGCACAGAGGTGCCGGGCCCCCTTCCCTTATGATGTCACAGCTGCGCGTCCGTAGCGGACAGCTGCAACATGGGCGCCTTGCTCATAGGGCCCAGAGAGGGGGCCTGAGGGGCCCAAGCCTAATTGGGCACAATTAATTCAGAGTCCCTGAGTGGGACCGGAGGCACAGAGGTGCCAGGCCTCTTCGTGATTCACAGCTGCCCAGCAAGTAGTGGGCAGCTGCAACGTTTAGGCCACAGTTCTTTGGGGGCATTTGGTGAGAGAGATAGGAGTAAGATTCACTCCTCTGCCCCAGCGCAATTACGCGCTTTTGGATATTGCTGCATTGGCAGCGGCCCTGACATTCTGGACACAGGGCATTTGAGCCCCTTGAGAAGGCCAGTTGGCCAGGGGATCAGTGATTTACATGATGGTAGGAAATGTGATGCTTTACTGTGATTCATGCTTCTAAATGCGGTTGGGGATGAGATTATGTGCGTAATATGTTTATGCCAGTGAGATTATTTCCTACAGTGAGTTTACCCCTAATGTGAGTTATGCTTAGGAGGTTATTGTCTAATGCGTTTAGACTTCTGAGATGATTGCATAATGTGTTTATGCTGGTGAGATTGGCGCAGAATGTATTCCGCGCCTAAATATGATGCTGTGCATAATATGGTTTATGTTACAGGCTGATGCTAAGTACAGTGGTTACCAGTGATTACTGGTTGTACGGTTATGATGTGTTCTACATTTATTATAAGTGATACATATACTAAGTTCGCTTTGTGCTGGTTCTGACAGTGGTCCCGTTGGCCCTGCCAGGTGTAAATAATCCCTTGTAAATATAACCTAGTGCCAGGTGGCGCGATGTATATTATGTGAGTACTATTCTAATGTGTTTTATGATAATACAAAGGCTATTTTTATATATAACCTTGTGTGGAGTTCCTTTTTGTGGTGTGCCTAGTATGTTGTTGCTGTGGGTGTGTTGCGCAAACGCTTTACACATTGCCTCCGGGATAAGCCTGACTGCTCGTGCCAAGCTACCAAGGGGGTGAGCAGGGGTTATCTTTGGCGTGTAACTCCCTTGCCCTGACTAGAGTGGTGGTCTCTGCCTGGCTTTGGCGCAAGCCTTAGCCAACCAGAGATCCCATTTCTAACATTGGTTGTCAGCGGTGAGGATAGGACTTGCGTTTGCGCAGTACCACAGCAACAACTGGTTGCACTACAAACTCTGCATTTAGATAATCACATATTGGGGATTATTTTTACTGATTTTATTTTTCTCCTCAACAGTGTCATTTTTTAATGGTATTTTCTGCGCTTTTATGATTGGTGGCAGAAGAGAGAAAATGACAGGGCGGGACGCCAGTAGGTTGGGAGGTTCCCATAGATAGGGAGTCCCTTGCTGGGTCCAGTGCCCAATCCCTTTTCCTGTCCCCAGAGGTGTGGGTGGATAGGAGGGAAGAAAGGGAGTGTGGAGGAGAAAAGTTAGCTCTGGAGGGTAGTTTATCCCCTGAGCTCAGTTTAGTTGTCTGGATTCACCAGTAAGGGTGGGATCCAGTGGTGGCAGCAATATGGTGTCCAGTGCAGGAAGTCCCATTCCCCATTCCCACAGTATGGTACCTGGTTCCCAGTAAGAGGGGTACAGGTTGAGATTCAGGGGCAGTAAGGAACTGTCTCACCAGTCTTGGTTGGGGGGCGTGTCTGGATGAGTGGTGTGTTGCACTGGATGAGTGGGTGTGAGTTCTTTTGGTGATAAGGAGCTTGCACGGGAGGTGGACCTATGGCTGTGTGCTAGAGGTCCTGCAGAGGCATTGGAGAATGATTCCAACAAGAGTGGCTCGGGTATCTTCCGGTCCTGTGTGGTAGAAGAGGTTCAGTGTAGCCCAGCTAGGTCCCAGAGTAGTGGGAGGGGTGTAGGGGCTCACGTCCTGTCTCAGAGGAGAAGGAGTGAGTGTGGGCTGTGTCCCAAGGTGCCCGAAACCCAGTCCCACGGCCTGGATGGTTTCTTCAGGGAACACCAGGTTGGGGGCCTAGGCTGTACTTGTAGGCCATTTGAGGAGGATCTCCCATTGTCTGGAGGACATGGAGTGTCTGTAACCAGAGCTCCAGCGGTCCTGGTGTCTGGCAGTACCACTCCAGTTGGGAGGGTGCAGAGGTCCAGAGTGAGGGGTGAGAGGGGGAAAGAGTCCTCAGTGGAAGAACCAGTGGGTCAGGGGCCAGCCAGAAGGGCTGAGTCGCCAATGAATGACCATGGTGTCGCCACTTCTGTCCTGGGGGATCTGCACGCACTGTCAGATGGACAGGAGGTCATGAGATCTGCGCCAGGCAGACTGTCACACGACACATTAGTTATGTGTCACCCTCGAGGGGGGGCATGCGTGCTCCCCGTGAAGTCCTGGTTCGCAGGGCATCTGACCAAAGGGTACCGTCCCTGGGTTGGGGAGCCAGGTTCAGGTGTTTCCTGACCTGGACGGCAGGGCGACTGTAATCAGTGTCCTGGCGGGGTTGCCTTCTAGGGGTACCCCTGTGAACACAGGTGGGGCCCATCTTAAGTGAAGAGACCCTGTGTTTCCCAGAAGGGGTGGTGCAGGCCTAGCCGGGATCTTTAGGGTCCCTGGCTGAATGTGGTAGTACTACCCTGAGAGCAGGTGGGGCCCATCTTAAGTGAAGGGACCCTGCTCTACAGTGGGAGGGTGCAGAACTCTGGAAGGGGGTGCAGAGGGAGGGAGTCCTCGCCTCTGACCCCGGTGCATCCGGTGAATTCAGATCCCGACGTGAGGAGAGCGAAGCGGGTGCCCACCCCGCGTTGTGAGTCCAGGGCGGGTGCCCACCCTGCTTATTTTGCTGTTACGGCGGGTGCCCACCCCGCCAGTACCTTTACACGAAGCGGGAGCCCACCCCGCGTTTCACCGCCGCGACCCAAGTGAAAATGGCCGCCGACCCGGAAGCCAGGCAAAGTTCGCCTGCCTCTGGGCGGGGCCGGCGGCAGGGGCGGAAGAGGTGCCCGTGTGACGGTGCGGGGCTCCCGTGAGCAGATGGGAGCCCCGGTGCGCAGAAGGGAAGCAGGAAGGAGACGGAGCCTGCCCTTGTCCCAGCACCAGAGAAGCCCCGGGTCCCATGAAGGGGCCCAGGTGAAGAGAGGAGAAGAGGCTCCGGCGCGAGGGAGCAGAGCCTGCCCCCGCCACATCGGAAGCCAGAGAGCCGGTGAGTGACGGCTCGTTGTGTTGGTGCCTGTGGGAGGCACAGAGTCCGAGCGGGCCTGTCTGGCAGCGCGCCGCTCCCACATGTGCCATGTCTTAGTTTCAGAGCCTGTGTGGCTCCAACGAGGGGGCACACGGTTGGGAAGGGCCCAGAGGGGCCCGTGTCCCCCAGCATAACGAGGCACATTGTCGGTGCCTGAGTGGTCCCGCAGGAGAGCGGGTCACTCCAACAAGGGGGCATCTTTGGTTTTAGAGCCCGTGGGGGGTCCTGAGGGCACAGAGGTGCCGGGCCCCCTTCCCTTATGATGTCACAGCTGCGCCGCCGTAGCGGACAGCTGCCACGTGGGCGCCTTGTTCATAGGGCCCAGAGAGGGGGCCTGAGGGGCCCAAGCCTAATTGGGCACAATTAATTCAGAGTCCCTGAGTGGGACCGGAGGCACAGAGGTGCCAGGCCTCTTCGTGATTCACAGCTGCCCAGCAAGTAGTGGGCAGCTGCAACGTTTAGGCCACAGTTCTTTGGGGGCATTTGGTGAGAGAGATAGGAGTAAGATGCACTCCTCTGCCCCAGCGCAATTACGCGTTTTGGATATTGCTGCATTGGCAGCGGCCCTGACATTCTGGACACAGGGCATTTGAGCCCCTAGAGAAGGCCAGTTGGCCAGGGGATCAGTGATTTACATGATGGTAGGAAATGTGATGCTTTACTGTGATTCATGCCTCTAAATGCGGTTGGGGATGAGATTATGTGCGTAATATGTTTATGCCAGTGAGATTATTTCCTACAGTGAGTTTACCCCTAATGTGAGTTATGCTTAGGAGGTTATTGTCTAATGCGTTTAGACTTCTGAGATGATTGCATAATGTGTTTATGCTGGTGAGATTGGCGCAGAATGTATTCCGCGCCTAAATATGATGCTCTGCATAATATGGTTTATGTTACAGGCTGATGCTAAGTACAGTGGTTACCAGTGATTACTGGTTGTACGGTTATGATGTGTTCTACATTTATTATAAGTGATACATATACTAAGTTCGCTTTGTGCTGGTTCTGACAGTGGTCCCTGTTGGCCCTCCCAGGTGTAAATAATCCCTTGTAAATATGACCTAGTGCCAGGTGGCACGATGTATATTATGTGAGTACTATTCTAATGTGTTTTATGATAATACAAAGGCTATTTTTATATATAACCTTGTGTGGAGTTCCTTTTTGTGGTGTGCCTAGTATGTTGTTGCTGTGGGTGTGTTGCGCAAACGCTTTACACATTGCCTCCGGGATAAGCCTGACTGCTCGTGCCAAGCTACCAAGGGGGTGAGCAGGGGTTATCTTTGGCGTGTAACTCCCTTGCCCTGACTAGAGTGGTGGTCTCTGCCTGGCTTTGGCGCAAGCCTTAGCCAACCAGAGATCCCATTTCTAACACTCCGCTATCCAACACTTTCCCTACTATTGCACTCTTTGGAGTGGGAATAGTAATTTTTCCCCTCTGCTATCCAACACTTTCCCTACTGTTGCTATCACTGGATTGGGAATAGTAATTTTTACTCTTCTGCTATCCAACATTTTCCCTATTGTTGCACTCTATGGAGTGGGAATAGTAATTTGTTCCCCTCCGCTATCCAACACTTTCCCTACTGTTGCTATCACTGGAATGGGAATAGTAGTTTTTACCCTCCGCTATCCAACACTTTCCCTACTGTTGCACTTATTGTATTGGGAAATGTGAGTTTAATTTTTTTTCAATAGTTTAATGTTTTAATTGATAATATAATGTTTTTTTTATTAGATTTTACGTTACAGGTGTATGTATATATATATATATTTGTAAATTTGTATATATTTAGAAAATGATAAAATACATTAAAATTAAGTTTATTAATTGTTTTAAAGTAAATATATATATATATTACATTTTATATATGTATGTTTACATTTTTTAAATTGAATTTATTTGTTATATTTGCTAAAAATGTATATTAAATCTAATTAATTTTTTTAAAGTTAATTTTATAACTTAATATATTTAATATTATTTTTTATATATATATTAAAATCGATATTTTGTACAACTATATTTTTACATCGATATTTTTTCCGATATTTTTGTACTTACCATTATGAATATAGGATGTCGATATTCTTGGCATTGATATTTATAACTCGATATTTTTGTATGGGGATAATTTGGGGGTCGATATTCTATCAGTGAACCCATCAAGCTATCTGTTAGGCATACACTTCTCTTGATATGATTCCTCTTTCTTCTGTACAGGGTAGGTCTACCAGGTCGATCCCAACGTCCTGGGCGGAGGTGGGTGGAGTTTCTAACCAGGAAATCTGTAGGGCTGCTACTTGGTCCTCTTTTGAAACTTTTGTAAACAATCGATTGGACATTGATGATACCATGCCAAGTAATTTTGGGAATAGCGTTTTGACCACTGCTATGCAGTCATTTGTTTTATGTTATGAATAAATTAATATTAGTGCAAACCTTTTTTTGTCTTTGGCTTATGATTTCCTCCCTACGACATGACTGGGACGAGGAGGACTGTATGAGGGGGTAATGACTTCTTTAATCACCGGTAATTTTCATTACCCCGATTGCGTCCTCCTCGTCCCAGTCATCGACCCACATTTCCCTCTCTGGGGATTTGCATTTCTTCTTGCTTGTGAACTTACAGGATAAGGGAGAGGAGGGTGGAGCTTTTGTCCATTCAATGGACATAAAAAAAGGACTAAACGTGGTATGTGCCTGTCGAGAGCGGGGCTGTCCTCACTACATCATGACTGGTACGAGGAGGACATAGGGGCCGATTCCGATTCGGGCCGGAAATCTCTCCGACCGAGCCGGACCCGGAGAGATTTCCGACCGAATCGGACCCGTGCAGCCCGACCGAACGAGTACGATGCGCACGTATGCCATCGGACTCGAGTCGGTCGGACTCCCATTGAAGTCAATGGGAGCCTGTCGTACAACGCGTACGCGGGCTCCCATTGACTCAAAGGGTGCGAGGCGGACAAGGGCGCCCCCTACAGCGTGTACCCGGCGAAGCGACTCGCGCCCGTACACGCACAGGTAGGGAGGACCCATGGGTCCCCCCTGTGTGCGACTCGCACGGCTACGCGTACAGGGGGGTCCGACACGGACCCCCAAAGTACGGCTCCAACTGCTCTTTGGAGCCGGAGTGTGCGGCTCGGTCGGACTGCTCGCGGCGCTCATCGTACTTACCCGGCCGGGGAACGTCTCCATTGCGCGAGTCGAGTCCGAGCGAGTCGGTCGGTGCGGTTAGACCCGGGAACGAGTCGGTCGGAGCGGTCGTGACGCCCGGACGAGTCCGTCGGCGATTTCGCATCGTACTCGCTTGCCCGGACGCGCGTACGAATCGGTCGGGCAATAGGGCTCCGAATCTGATCCGGTTAAGCCGAATCCGATTCGGAGCCCTACCGGCCGAGATCGGAATCGGCCCCATAATTGGGGTAGTGAAGAATACCGGCAAGTAAAGAAGTCATTACCTTTCTTTCAGGCAGCCACCCCAAGAGAACTGTAAAGTGATTCCTAGAGGATGCTAATGGTAATGTTATGGTGACACTCGTTTTCGATGTCAAACGGGGTATTGAAAATGCAATATAAATACCAATATAGTACATTAGTCCTTATTACTGTTATTATTCTCTAATGTAGACTTGCTACATCAATTTAAATATTCTGCTTTCATGGTGAATATTAAATTAGCTATTTACAACAGTTGTTATGAGCACTTTTTCTTAATTATGTAGAGAAAATGACAAAAAACTGGGAAATAAGTCCTCTCCCCTACATTTTTAATAAATAAGTTATACGTGAAGATGGACAACTTTAAGCTGTTTACCATGTCTATCCTTCTTCTTATTAATCACTATTCAAGTCAGAACTATCAGTGTGAAACAATGCGAAGAACGCAATGATGAAAACAGAACACAAAAGCGACATGCTATTGCATTTTTGAATCACGATAAATATAGAAACCAACTTTAGCAGAGATGGAATCTCATGTTCTCAAAAACTGTTCTTAAGTAGGACGGTGCTTGGTATTGTCTGTTTGTTATTGTTGCAGTATCACGTCATTTTGTGGTGTTTTTCTCCGCTTTCTAGTTTGCAGCGGTCATTCTTCTAGTTTTCACATTGCAGGCCGTATCATGATGGGCTTTGCTGGTGCAGCGCAGAGACGAGTGCCTATTTGTATGTGCCTTCAGTGTGTAAAGTATATTTCTTTAACAACATTTTTCTCTGAACTAGTGCATTATTTCAGACAGCAGAGCTCCGCAGCAGAAGGAGGCAAACGTTGTTCACTGTTTCGGAGCTGTACTGTCTAAAAGTAAAGCTCTAACTCAAAGGGATATTGAGTAAATGAATTAACTGTACACACTGTAGGCGCAAAAAAACATGAACCCGGCTCTGCGACGCGCCAGTGCAGCCCATCATGATAGGGCCCAAGCATTATTAGAGTTTAGCGCATGTTATTTTGTTCTGTATTCTGACAATTAAGAGGCTTTACTCCTGGGGCAATATCATGATGGGCTGCGCTGATTCAGCGTAAACCTAAGTGCTTGTTTTATGCCCCTAGAGCGTACAAAGGGGCATATCAACAAAGAACAGCGATAAACATCGCTGAGCAGGCATAGCGCGGATTAGCTTAACGCCGGCTATCGCCGGATTTAATCGCCGAGATATCGCGTTATTAACAACGCATATCTCCACAGCGATATTAAATCCGGCGATAGCGGTGAAATCCGCGCACATCGCAGGAAATCCAGCGCTACAACGGAAGCGATCAGGTAATCCTTGATAATAGGGAGATGTGGATTCAGCCATAGAATCCACCTCCCATCATATGTATAGCTAAGTCTGCTTTTTAGCAGACGTTAGCTTTCGGCGTTATCGCGATTAGCGCGGATTCTAACGTCGGAATTGGTGTCCTGGGCCAGCTTGTTGATAGGGAGTAGTGCTGTAACTCCTTGATTCCCGTGTTGTGTTAGTAGGACACGCCCACTTTGCATCTCATTAGAGATGCAAAGCGAGGCGTCGGTAATAAGGCTGCTAACATGTGCTAATGCATGTTAGCACTGCCTTGTAAATAGGGCGAAAGCATTATCTCCGCTTTTTTGGCTTTAAAAGCCAAAAAAGCGGAGATAAAGCCCTTGATAATATGCCCCAAAGTGAGTTCATTTAGCCCAATATTTTTCCGAGTTAGTGCATTATTTCACACAGCACAGCTCTGAAATAGAAAGAGGCAAACCCTGCACTCCGTTTCTGATCAGTAGTGTGAAAATCAAGTCTTAACTCGGATAAATATCTGTTTATATGAATTGGCTTTGGATGCTGCAGGCGCATGAAAACTGCGGTGAGCCAGCAAACAGGGGCGACTCCTGCGATAAGGCGGAGGAGCGTCGCCCCACTGCTCTGTAAGCAGAGGAGAAAGGATAAGTAAAATGATAATAAGTAACGTTATCATTTTATTTTTCCGTCATGTCTCAGCTGGTTAGGGGCGGGCGGGGCTAGACGTCACAGGAACAGGGGGAGAAGTAGTGGCACTCTCTTAAGTGAGCTTGACAGTTTGTCCAGCCGTCTTGGGCCGGTCAAACAGTCATGCGCACTTTGCATATTCTCCACAGACTGTATTGCACAGCCTGGGTGGAGAACATGCCCAGGCCCCCAGTACCTGTCTGAGCGCCAAACCACAGCACTCAGACCAATCACAACACTGCTGTAACGCAGCGTTGTGATTGGCCTGGGGAGTCTGGAAGCCTGGGTGGTTCCTGCTTCCTTCCTTCTCTTGGAGTGACAAGAGGACCGAGAGGCAGCTGCCGGTGTGCAGGTAAGTGGTATTTTTATTCCTATTTCTTTTTTATTTAGCCCCCCAACCCTCCCCGCTCCGCCCCGCCACCCCCATTAAGTAGCGGCTGCCACTGCCTGCACAGCCCATTATGATGAGGCCCAAACTTATTTTTCTAGAAAGATACTATGGGTACCAGTAGTTTTCATATGTGCAGAGCTGACATCGGCTCTTGAATATTGCAAGCAGAGCTGTGATTACTAGAGTTTTCAAAGCATGAACAATATGTCTCTTAGCATTGTCAGACTGTATCACTGCACTCTTATAACGCAAATACTTAACAGATTGACATTTTGATCTGAACTGCAGGTAAGTTCAATATGGCCATTTTCCAGGCGAAGAGCCACAGATTCTTTTTTACGAGCCAAATTTGGTGAGTGAAGTAATAGTGACAATAACATTTTAAAGTAGAGTGGCGTGTATATTTTTAGACTCACGATGCACTGCTCAATCTCTTCTTTCGATCGACCGCAGAAAAAAACAATCCATATCTGGGTTATAAAAGTGGGTCTTGAGGAAAGTAGGTAATTGTGGTTGCCCTTCTTGTACCTTATAATTATCACGTCCTGTGCAGCTGCCTAGGTCTCAGACATTCCTCGTCGACACCTAACTGGTTGTTTTGAAATCAACCAAGGTTCTTGGTATTGTGGTCTTGCAGAAACACCTTTCTTTCTTACCCTTCTAGCTAGGATGGGTTCACTTCTTCCTCGCTGCCGCTGTGTTGATTCTGTGTTCCTGCAAAGGTAGATGGAACTTAGGAAATTACTCTAATTCATTTTGTTCAAACAGACAATTCTCCTGTGTTTTTTTTTTTTATGCTACGCTAGAATCTATTCCTCCTACACCATCAAGGTTCTTGGCTTGCCCCATTGCCAATACTCTTTGCTGGATTTTGGTGAAATGCGGTGGTCGTCCTCCTGTGCCACTAATTTGGCCTGAGTTCTTGATAACATTATCATGCATGTGTGTTCTTTAATCATGGCAGCATTTTTTTAGATCTTAAATATTTTGATTTATGCAGTGCATCATGTGTTCTTGATAACATTATCATGCATGTGTGATCTTTAATCATGGCAGCATTTTTTTAGATCTTAAATATTTTGATTTATGCAGTGCATCATGTGTACCATTGGTTTCTGGTACCGGGTAACAGTACTATTTTTTGGGAGCAGGACTTTTTTTTCATCACCAGACTTTAACCGAGAGTAAGCAAGAGAGAGGCAGAAAAGTGAGAAACAATCAAGACGAGAACGATAGGAAAACAATGATAAAAGGAGTACATTTAACCTGCTACAGTGATATAAAGAGACTGTACATATAGGGTGGTGGAAGAAAGACACATGAGGTGGCGTCTAAACTAGGCACCATTGTTATTCGTAACCCTGGAATTTGGTAGAGACAAACTTGGAGTCTCTGCACTTAATTAAAAAAAAATATATACAATAGATTCCTGCTAGCTATGGCATTCACCTGTGCCAAGATATTCCCTTGTGTGGCATTCTTCGTTGCAAATGGGACAGGGTCCAGCTAGCTGTAGTTTTTCAATTGGAATCACATCAATCATAAGATAACACGTATTTGTACAGCACACGTTCACCCAGAGGCATCTTGGTGTTGAATAACAGATGTTTATTTTTACCCAACTCAATGGTACTCATTTGATCGACCTCAGATGGATGAAAGGCTGAGTGGACCCGCTGGGATTTGAACCTGTGACCATGAGGTCGAACACAGGCCCTGCAGTGGACGCATTAGTCCACTAAGCCACCAGACCCGGCAATCGAACTCTCGAGTTCCTGCTCATGGACCTGTGTCTTAAAATGTTGATATACCATGACTATTTACCTTAGGCAACATTTCCCAGAGGTCTGCTAAATTGTAGTGAAGGATTCAGGGAATGCAGAATTGACCATTGTGCAATGGGCAAGGAGTGAACACCAAGCAGGCTATTTTGTATAAATGGGACGTTTTATGCACATTAAGCAGACTGATGTGTTCCTCCAATGACAATGCATGTCAATCACAATTGCTAAATACATTTTTACTATTTAATAAGAAGATAATACTTGTCAATGCAACAATCGACTGCCCGAATATTGTGAAGGCCCATACATCTAAACTTAGAGCCGAAACTGTACCACTGGCAGCACACAACCTTGTGCGCTCACCACAACAGAATTAGTTATGGTTTGAAATATTATTTAATAGTCAAAACTGAGGGGCTCATTATGATGGTGGTCGGATCGCCACCGCCGGGCAGGCGGTGGCAACCGCTCCGCCGTCGTAACGTGAAAGACCCCCCGCCACACTATGATGGCGGTGGGTACCGCGGCGGAGTGAAACTCCGACCACCGCTTTTCCGCCGGTACCAATCATCACGATTGCCCGGCGGAGCAGTCAGCATGCTCAGAATGGCGGCGGAGCCTAGCAGGCTCCGCCGGCACAATTATGATGCCGGCGGAAGCCAGCCTTTCCGTAGCAGTTGCACCGCCAATGAAAGGCTGGCGGAGAATGTCTTCGGTCGCACGTTGCGGGCCCCCCCTTGTGTTGGGGGGTGGTGTGGGTGCACTGGGGGGGTACCCATGGTACCCCCCTATTTCAGTGCACCAAGTGGCAGGCACAGTGCAGTGCCTGCCACGTAGTGCAGTGAAATGCACAACATGCTCTTTATGACATCGCGGCGGTGCTGCTGTCAGCAGCCACCGCCGCAATGTTAAAGGTGCGGAATCCGACCGCAGTGGTGGCGGTCCCATCCTAATCGCATAGGCGGGACTGCCGCACGCTTGGCGGTCAGACACAATCACCGCTAAGGTGGCGGCTGGATTAAATCTGACCGCCATCGTAATGAGCCCCTGAGTTCACGCTTTTCGTGCAGAGGAAAATAGTTAACCTGACGATGGTATACAATAAAACAGGTAATCTTGTGCAGATTTCTATGCTGCTTTTTCATTTTAATCTTGTATCAGTACTTATCTCCTCATTACTAAATTATGAGTACCATGGATTTTAGCTCAGTATATTCCCAGTTTGGAATTGCCAATACATGGAGCAATGATGGTTTGGGGTGAATACCAAGAATTATGATGTGTACCTTGAGGAAATCCTAAAAATAAGGAACTACTAAGGCAATTTGGAATACGACACCTGATTTCTCCAGTATTTCCTCATTTCCTCTGATAGTTTTACCCAGACATTTTGGTTTTCTTCAGCAACTAAATTGTTTGGTGCGCATTTAATACAATTGTTTAATCCTCGTGGGACTGGCCACTTGAGTTACCAGCATCATCAACATTAATGGTTAAAATCCACTTCCCTGCAAAGGACAACAGCGCATATATGGATATCAGATACATCTGACAGCACACCACCATGAGTAGTGCAGAAGGATGCAAAAATGTGCAAAACCTGGAAAATGTGACTTTTTTTATACAATCCAGTAAAGTGCAGATCAAAGTAATGATAGAGAACACTTTGGGCGCATGCATCAAGCTAGGCAATTGCGATTCCTTAATAGCGATTATTAAGGAATCGCTATCAAGGAATCACAATTGCCTATGCATGTAGGTTTTGCAAAAATATTTGCAATTCCTACAAATTCCTTAATTGATGAATCGCAAATTACGATTCGCAATTAAGGAATGCCTTTCCATTCATTCCTATGGGCCTAGAGGCCCATAGGAATGAATGGGAAGCCATTCGCAATTTGCGAGTACCAAATAGGTACTCGCAAATTGCGAATGCAATTTGAAGGGTGCTAGGGGCCTTAAAGGCCACCCTACTGCACCCCCAAATTTGGCATCTGGGCTCATGTGGCACACACATATGCCGTAAGGGCATAAGCGTGCGCCACATGGCACTTTGAAAAATGCACTTTTGTGCATTTTTCAAAGTTTTTGCAAATTACCATCAAGTTCAGATTGATGGTAATTTGCGACCCCTATTAGCGAAATCGCTATGTTTTTCAGTTTAGTGCATTGCATTTAAGGAATAGCAATTTGCGATTCCTTAAATGCAATCGCAATTAAGTAATCGCAATTTTGCGATTTCTTAAATTGCGATTTTTGCATTTGGGATGATGCATCCCAAATGCAGAAATACAGGTCGCAAAGGGTGCCCGTTTGCGACCCGATTTTTGGATGATGCATGGGCCCTTAGTTGGTAAAACTTGTTATTGTGGGTATTGCGTAACTATTCTGGGGCCGATTCCGATTCGGGCCGGAAATCACTCCGACCGAGCCGGACCCGGAGAGATTTCCGACCGAATCGGACCCGTGCAGCCCGACCGAACGAGTACGATGCGTCCGTATGCTATCGGACTCGATTCGGTCGGACTCCCATTGAAGTCAATGGGAGCCTGTTGTACGACGCGTACACGGGCTCCCATTGACTCAATGGGTGCGAGGCGGACAAGGGCGCCCCCACAGCGTGTACGCGGCGAGCGATTCGCCCCGTACACGCGTACAGGTAGGGGGACCCATGGGTCCCCCTGTGTGCGACTCACGCGCGACTACGCGTTCAGGGGTCCGACACGGACCCCGAAGTACGGCTCCGACAGCTCTTCTGAGCCGGAGTGTGCGGCTCGGTCGGACTGCTCGCGTCGCGCATCGTACTCACCCGGCCGGGAAACGTCTCCATTGCGCGGTGCGAGTCGAGTCCGAGCGAGTCGGTCGGTGCGGTTCGAGCCGGGAGCGAGTCGGTCGGAGCGGTCGGGATGCCCGGACGAGTCGGTCGGCGATTTCGCATCGTACTCGCTCGTCCGGACGCGCGTACGGATCGGTCGGGAAACAGGGCTCCGAATCGGATCCGGTAAAGCCGAATCCGATTCGGAGCCCTACCGGCCGAGATCGGAATCGGCCCCTCTGTGTCCAATGGGCTTTAAATATCCTTATTCAGCATGGTTTAAATATGCAGATTAGTGTGTGCATGGGAAATATAACCAGGTGAGTATGAAGATAATGTATGTTCCAAATCACTGAAGGTATTTATCTGCTTTCGCATGGACCAAAAGGCCCTCAAGATGTGGTGAAGAATGTGTGATGCAGTAAGTATGTCATAGTCAAGGTTTTGTGCATATAATATTGTAATGAAACTCTATTTTCATTGTGTGGCAGTTATTGTGCTTTCTTCGATGGTGTAGATGTACTTGCCATGTTTCACGACTGCCACTTTAACAGATGCCGCCAAAAAAGGAGGGCGGGCTCAGTTCAGGTGCACGGTTTATTCTTGGCACACTGGAATCAGCTCACATTACTGCCTGTGGTTAAATCTCTTAACTGGCTTATCTCTTAATGCAATTCAGATTTGAAGCTCTGTTTTATCACTTACAATGTTGGAGTACCACCTCTTCTTTTCTGGCTGAAACAAACACATGACATACCCTAACCAGGAAAGAAAACATCACTTTCTGGTTAATCATCTTGGAAAGCATTTATCTAAATGTGCTGCCTTCTGACCTTTGTTCACAGCCTGATCTCAATGTTTATGAATAATCTGTTTTTTATTACTGTGTTGACACTGCTTTTTCTGTAAACAGTTTTTTTATTAATGTACTTGGTTAGGTTTAAATGCAGCCGTGGCCCATGCAGGTAAGAGCGGTAGGGCGGTGGGGTCGGGTTGGGGGGAAAATTCGACAGATGACCACGAGGGAAAATTAAAAAAATAATTAATTTTCCTTCGTCGTCGTCTGTCGAAATCCCCCCACAACCTTCCCCACCACCCCACCGCTCTTACCTGCACGGGCCACAGCTGTATAAATGATGTTTTATTCAAGTAACCAACGGACATGGTATCACTGCTTTTTGTTTTATCCACTTGTCTCTGTATATTTCTAATGTCCTTCAGTGCCTCCCAGCGCAAGGAATTTAGGCACATAGGCTAAACTACATTTTGACATATTGCTGCTACTCCCTCCCAATGCACAAAAACAATATCTGATGTTTCCAGTTGCAATCTAGTGCGCCTTTGCTCTGGCAGCCTCATCAGGTATTAGTATTGACTTTATTTAGAGCTGACCTGACTTTCAGTCCTAGAGAATTGTCTAATATGACAGACCCATCAGCTACTCTCTACTGGACCCATACCCTTCCACTGAGGAAATGGCTTGAATAATATCCTTCTATTGAGTCAGGTATGGGAGACTTGCACACATGCATTTTTTGGTATGTAAAGTAGCACCGCAGTAGAACTACTCATGTACTACAAACTACTATTCACAAACCTAAGGATGGGTTTTGTTTGGCACTTTAACCGATTACTGGCTTTTGACAAAAGAGGCCTGCATCTTTAGTCATTACATCCTCTTTGAAAAATATCACTGTAGCACTTGCAATGATTACTGGTAAAGGGATACCTCACTTAATAGCATTAACTTTCATTATTTGTTTTACTAGCATTACATTCTGGGTGTATTTGCACAAATCAAATAATTGTTTTCTTGATTTCAATATTTTAATATTTCAGACCCATTTATTGACAATCCGCACATGTATTTGGAGTTCCTTGATTTTTAACGCACAATCTTACGTCTTAAAAGAAATGTTTGATTTAAGTTGTCGTAGCTGTTCAGAGTTTCACTGATGGAAGTGCGCTTATCACTTTTGTGTATGTTTTTTAGCACGAGAAGCAAGAGCAAAATGCCTTTGTGCTACACTTTATTTATATTTGCATTTCTTTGCTCCCTTTGCCCGATCCTGCTCTCCCTACTCAGCACACCTCAATGAATACATAGCATTTTGTGGACATAGTAATACAAACAGCTGTGGCCACAGTAATTGAGGTGATTAAAATATCACACCGTTTTTTTCTGACATCTTTGCAGGTGCGAGGCTGTTGTATTGGAATTATCCACCAATTTGCATGTTCAAAATTAAAGCCGGATATTTTGACAGTAATTATATGCATTTGTTCCTTTCCCTTCTAATTCATGAAGCTGCTGCTGTGGCTGCCATGTTGCACTGTTATATAAACAAAGACAGATAAACAGTGTTTATCATTTACAGCTACTTTTGCAAATCGAAAGCATAGAGAAAGCTGTTCTCAATTTAATCCCTCAATATAAAATATGATTAATATTGCAAAAGACGTGATTTAAATCTCTAGTTTTGCGTGGTAACACAACTCATGATTGCAAATCTTCGCAGAATATGAAAAAGTCTAGAAATTCCCCAGAAACCACAAAAGTAGAAATGTTATGACTTTCATGAACACATAAAAGGTATAGAAATAATAACAGTATCTAACAACAATATACTACACAAAAATGTCATAAAATGATGTTAAAGCTAAACCTAAACTGGATCCTATGTCTTGGAAGCTATCGCGTATGCACATCTACTTCTTGTATCCAAGAGCCTGATTATGAGATTGGTGGTCCCACTGTGGCGGTGCGGCAACCACCGCACTGGTGGTCCCACCGCTGTATTATGACTTTGGCAGTCGGATCGACATAGGACCGCTGCTCCCGCCAGGGATCCACGATTGCTGGTAGTCTTGCAGTGGTCTGAGGCCTCAATATGCTGGCGGTGCAGCTGCTGCACCACCAACCATATTATGAGTTTCGTACCTGCCCTCTTTTTTTTCATGGCAGTAAGCCCACCATGAAAAGGGTGACAGTGAGGAAACTAAGGGGGCCCTACAGGGCACCCTAGTGCCTCAGTGCACAGGGGGTGCATGCAGGGGGGCACATGGTGTGCCCCTTGCCTTTCTGCACCCCCAGGTTCTGCATGGCATGGACTGTCCATGCTGTGCTGGAATGCGCTGTGGCGGTCCCACGGCGCTGCGTTTCTAAAGGCTCTCCTATGAGCCTTTGAAAGGCAGCGCCGTGGGCCCACTGCAACTCAGATTACAACTTGTAATCCGTCGGGCGGGCGGCGGTGGAGTTTGGCGGTTTGGGAGAGGGGCGGTGGCATGCCGCCCCAGTCCCACATCGCACAACTCATAATCAGGCCCTAAATCTGTTGTAAGCCATTTATATGATGAAATCAGAATCCCCATGTATGACTGTGAAATCATCAGGTTCCAGGTAGTTTTCCACTGGGATGCAGGAACCTAAATTGATTAACCACCAATTGCTCAGACAATCCTCCTCATATATATATATCATGCAGAATGTATGACGATAGAACGCATGCATTCACATCGCATGCCATTAGTTCGCGGTTTTTACAACGCAAGTCGTTACAACGACTTGCGTTGGAGGGCGCTGGACTTAGGAGTAGTTTAATTTACTATTCCAACTCCAGCCTACGTACAGTAGGGAAGGTGTTGGATAGTAAATTAAACTATTCCTTGTCCTATAGCGCCCTCCAGCGCAAGTCGTAACGACTTGCGTTGTAAAAACCGCGAACTAATGGCATGCGATGTAATGCATGCGTAGTAAAGGTTGTTTACCTATCATGCACCTTAAAACCAGAAAAACAGAATTTGAATCGCGTTTGAATTTGTGTGATCACCCTTTCCCCGGTATCTTAGTTCCCTTTTCCGCTAAAAATGTGATGTACCTTGAGGTGATTTGTTTCACAGGTGCACTTTACAAAAAATGTATCCTTTAATGTGCATAGCACGTTCCTTCAAAATTTATGTTGTTTTTCCACTGTATGGTTCAGCATCAAAACACATTTCTAGTTGACTACTACTGTTTTAAGATTAGTACGTAGAGAGTGCTTAGTTTTCACTTATTCATTTCTGATCTGCTAAGCATTGCTTATTGCGACATTTGTATTTCCTTAGTGGCTCTGTTAAGTCCACTGTATGGGAGTATCAGATTCTATACAGGATTCCTTTGATTTATAGTTGGACATTCATCTAACCTTGTCACAAATTACATTTCTTTCTCTTTTCAGACACTGGGGGCATATTTACAAGCCAGTTGCACCACCAGAGCATCACTTTTTATGTCGCTCCGGTGGCGCAGTGTGCTGGCCCATATTTACAAGGCCACGCAAAGCCACTCTGTGTGGCTTTTCATGGCCTTGTAAATATGGCTCCCTTTCACGCATTACTCTGCATGAGAGGGGCGTTCCATGGGTGTTGCTGTGGGTGTTCCACACAACAACGCTGGATTCTGACTCATTCCCAGATTTACAAGGGTTGGTAAACCTGGGAATGCGTCAGATTCTAGCGCCTCCCCAGGGGATGAGTAAAAGTGGTGCAACAAGGAGAAATACCTTTATTTGTCCTCGTTTCTTCCTTTCTATGTGTGCTGCATTCTGCATCACACATAGAAGGAGGAAAACATTATCAATGACTGTTTTCGTGTTGGAAGGTGTCCATTCCTGCCCAAAAACAATCATCTGTGCAATGCAGACATCCTTGTACCAGGGTGCAAGGGTGTCTGCATTGGCGCTAGGCAGCCTATTGTGCACCAGCGCAGAGAAAAGCACAGGGATGCATTGTATTGTTGTAAATACAACGCATCCCTGCACTTTCCTAATGATGCAGCTCGGGCAGCAAGATGGCTTGCAGTGCTGCACTGCGTCATTATCTTGAAATTTTGACCCTTAGGTTATGACCTCTGCTGTGGCCTTTTAAATAGGTGTCAGTCATTATATGAGCTTCTTCAAATTATGTACCATTCACTGTAAATGCTGTCCTTGTAGTAGATGTAGAATATTAATAAATTAGACACTGTAAGGTTATAATAGGTGTTTACTTTGTATGTTCAGTGACATTAATTGAAAATATGTTGGTGAAGTGTAGTTTTTAATTTTTGCAAACCACAAATGCCTATGTGTTCGAGAGGGTCTTGAAAATGGCTGATAACATGCAGCACTGGGCTTCCATATAATACATTACTTATAACAAGTTATTGTGTGATGGGAGTGAGATTTGTCTTATAGTTCAGAGATTAATCTGTGGTAAATTTGAGTCATGTAGGAGTTGCAGCTTTGAGAGGAAGCCCTCTACCTTTTGTCATTTTCCCTGGATTATCCACGTGATTTAAATAACAAACAGCACAGGACCTGACTTCCATCACTTTGCACTGAATGTACATGTTATGTGTGAAAAATGCTTTTGAATTTGCTAGCTTACTCTGCTTCAATGGCATAGTAGGATTTGCAACAAATATATAGCTTTGGGGAGATTACATATACATATTCATAAAGTCCATCATTATTTATAAAGTTCTACATTTCCAAGTTCACAATTATCCACAGCACCCCAATAATTCCTTGGTTTTCTTTAGGCTTCATTCTTCTTCAATAAAAACATTCTTTTTGCAAAATCTTCACAAACATGGTGCATAATATTATGGTATGCAGCCAACACATGTTTCGCGGTGCCCACTTCCTCAAGACAATATCAAAATGACTAATTAAAACTATACCTGTAAAAAACTGTAATATACAATATATAACATTATCTATATAAAACTACTTACCTGTGGATCCAATCTATGGATCAAAAATTATGCCATGCCTTAATATAAGATATTGGCATCTCTTGATTGCTTTTTAATTATCATCACATCTCATTCCCACTTGCTAAGTTGATCTTCAACATGTGATTAAGCATATTCTCATGGTAAGTTGTTTAAAAAAGATTGATTGCAACCATAACATATTTTTCCTAATGAGATCATCCACATATTGTTATGATTGTACCTAATAATTAGCCAGGGATACAGTCAGAGGTTGAGGTCATATCGCCATTCAACAGCAATGTCTTATACATTAAGGGGCCGATTCCGATTCGGGTCGGACAGCTCAAAAAGAGCCGTCCGGACGCTTACCTCCCGACGACCCGTCCCGGGAGCCGGTCAGTCCTGCCGATCAAGTACGATGCGTGCATGTGCTGAAAACTCGACCGACACGAACTCGCCAAATAAATACTCAATTCACCCTACGACCCGGTCCCGTAAACGCAGAATCGACTCGCACGGGGGCTAGGACAGAGCTGTTTCCGGCCGGACAAGTACGATGCGCACTTCCTATGCGCCGAGCGAGTCGACACGTACGGCAGGTCACAGCATCCGGAAAAGCTGCATGAAAGGAACGATTCGCGCCACAACACGATCCCCGGACACGAGACGTACAAGCCTGCAACTGGGACGAAACGAACCAACGACCAGTGCAGACGAGACGGTGTCGACATGAATCCCATCGCACAGGTCATACCGATCCTCTACATCCATGGACTGATCCGGAACAGACGCCAACGACGGAGACGGTAAGAGACACCCCCCCCAAACAAACAGCTGACACGTATTAGTAAACCTGTGACAAACACCCAGGCCCCCCTTGCCCATCACCCCCACCCATAGGGGCCTCTTGCCTGTCACCACTACCACCCCCACCCATAGGGGCCCCTTGGCTGGGACTACTCTCACCCCCACCCATAGGGGGCCTCTTGCCTGTCACCACTCCCACCCCCACCCATAGTGGGCCTCTTGGCTGGGACTACTCACACCCCCACCCATAGGGGGCCTCTTGCCTGTCACCACTTCCACCCCCACCCATAGGGGCCTCTTGCCTGGGACTACTCACACCCCCACCCATAGGGGGCCTCTTGCCTGTCACCACTTCCACCCCCACCCATAGGGGGCCTCTTGCCTGGGACTACTCACACCCCCACCCATAGGGGACCTCTTGCCTGTCACCACTTCCACCCCCACCCATAGGGGGCCTCTTGCCTGGGACTACTCACACCCCCACCCATAGTGCGCCTCTTGGCTGGGACTACTCACACCCCCACCCATAGGGGGCCTCTTGCCTGTCACCACCACCAATAGTGAACTGTGTGAGTACCACTACCAATGCCCACACACATAGGATGGGTGATGTGTAACACATACCCCCATACCCCAACATAAGGACTACAAACCAAAGGATATCCACAACAACCTCATGACCACAACATGTAGTCTGTGTACAATACCCACCACAGTGAACATGACCATGTACACACAATGTAACTCACAACACGTGTCTGCAATACCATAGTGTGGCTAACACAAGCCAAGCCTCACATGAGCACTGCAGTAATGTCATCAACACCCATCACTTGAGTGTACAAAAGGTAACTGTGTGGTACTAAACAGCAGCATATGTAGAGCTCTGTGCTAATGGGGTCTCAACCCCCATCAGCACAGTGACATGAAGGTAAGTGTGGGGATCACACATGCAGCATATGTAGAGCACTGTGCTAATGGGGTCTCAACCCCCATCAGCACAGTGACATGAAGGTAAGTGTGGGGATCACACATGCAGCATATGTAGAGCACTGGCTAATGGGGTCTCAACCCCCATCAGCACAGTGACATGAAGGTAAGTGTGGGGATCACACATGCAGCATATGTAGAGCACTGTGCCAATGGGGTCTCAACCCCCATCAGCACAGTGACATGAGGGGACTCCACTCCTGTGGAAGGAAAGCTGTGCCATATGTTGTCCATGCAGGCCACCAGCATGTCAGCAGTATACCTTGTCACACAGCTAACATATACCACACATTGGTGGCCCTGGTAACAGCAGCCTGGGCACGGGAGGGTCCCCTGAGTCAACTGCACAGAGTCAACACACATGTAGATGAAGTAGCACTGAGGACACAGATGAGTCCATCCACATAGATGCATACACTTGCATGTCCATTGGAGATGGCCACACAGTCAGTGAAATGGGCCAATTGAACCATGCTAAGGCCAACAGGTGTGCATGTGTGTAAGACACTGATGAGACATTGCTAACAAAAGATAGATAACACATTTCCAAAGACCATAATCATGAACCCGTCGGATTGCTGCAAAGGATGATATGGATACACACCCCAACAGGACATACCCCCATGGGCCACATGGTCTCCAGCACAGTGACACTACATTTCCCAGCCATGGAATACACCATCACTGGAGCAAGGGCATGTCAAGTATCAACAACATCATGTACATCTGAAGCAAAACCACTAGTGAACAAAAGGAGCTTTTATTCAGCCGAGTTATTTGTGAAATGGAAAATCAAGAAGAAAAACATGAAGGCCTATGGCCAGTCCATAAACAGACCCAACAGGGTCAAGTGTCCAAATGCCACATTTGGCATGCCTGCACTGCCAACGGAAGGGGACATACCCCTGGGAGGGGCATACATAGAGGCCAGCCAGGCACCGCAGGTACAGGATCATGGGTCTACAGAAACAGGCAGGGAAGGGCTGGTGGGTGCAGGAGCGGCAGCTGCAGCGGAGGAGTCTGACAGGGTGGGTGCCGGCACGACTGGGGGGCACAAGTCAGGAGCAGTGGGTGCCGGCACAACTGGGGGGCACAAGTCAGGAGCAGTGGGTGCTGGCACAACTGCAGTGGGCAGGTCAGAGGAGTGGACATGGAACCCACTGCAGTGCCCAAGTCAGACCAGGAGGGCAGGGACTCACTGCAGTGCCCATCCCCAGGGGAGCAGGAAGTGGATCCGGTGATGTGGGCAGGACGGAGGGGGAGGGCACGCCCTCCACAGCAGTGCCACACACAGGCTGAGTGGGGTGTGGGGTGCTGGAAGAGCAAGAGGCAGGTGGGGAAGGCCTGAGCATCTTGGGGATGCGGTAGCGGTGGGTGGGTGAACCTGGGGCAGGGTGTGGTGGTGGGACCTGTGGAGTGGGAGCCTGGGGGATGGCGGGTGGAGACTGTCTGGTGGAGTGTTGGGCCGGTGGTGGGGTCTTGCTCTTCCGTGTGCGGGGGACCTGCGGCGTGGTGTCTCATCCTGCCTGCGCCTGGGGAGGGTGTCTGGGGGCGAGGGACACCCCTCTGTGTGGCCGGACCCCCTCTTCCCCTTGTTTGCTGGTGTGGATGGATCAGTGGGGAAGAGTCCGAGGTCGACCAGGAAGAGCCTCTTTGCAGCTGGGGATGCAGTTGAGGCAGTGGAAGGGGCTGTGGAAGGGGCTGTGGAGGGTCAGGCATCGGAGGACTGCGGAGTGCCTGTGGATGCATGTGTGTGTGTGTCTGACCCATCCCCGGTGAGTGTATTTTCAGTCCCCTGAGTATGCGTGCGTGCATGTTTAGACTTTGGCTTGGGGGGGGGGTGTAGTGCCTGGGTCTGTTGTGTGCAATGATGGTGCAGGTGTGTGTGTGTGAGTTGGACAGGTAGGGTGCTGGGAGTAGGGGATGGGGCAGGGGCAGGAGGGGGGAGGGACTGCTGGAGGAGGGACACTGCTGCCGTCAGTGAGGAGGCCATGCCCTGACTGGTCCTCTGTAGGGCAGACATGGATGATGACATGCCCTCCATGTACGACACCAGCTGGTTCAACAGACCCGTGTGCACATGGAAGACACGCAGCATGGATGACTGCCCCACATGGATCTGCCGCAGCAGGTCGACAGACTCCTCACTCAGGGCTGCAGGGGACACAGGGGTAGGGGTGCGGTGCCTGACTGGAAGGAGACATGCCCATGAACACGGGCGCCTCCACGGACCTTAGATGTGGGAGCCATGGGGAGGGCAGTGATGGTGGGGGCGGGGACAACCTCAACAGGTGTTGGATGGTGGCTGCTGCCACCCGCCTCCACAAGGAAGTCCCCGTCACTGCTGCTGTGGTCCTCAGCTGCTGTGGTGTTTGCCGAGGAGCCCACAGACTCACTCCCCTCGCCCTCCGTGCCACTGGGTCCCTCCGACTCCTCAAATTCTGACCCAGTCTGGCTCTCTGGCTCCCCTGGTCCGTGGAGCGGTCTCCCTCTGTATCCGTGTCTGTATCTGCACAGGGAAAATATAATGAAAACACATTAGTCATCTGCACTGACCACACACACCACAGAAAGTACAGCACATCAGTGGCCAAGTGCGGGCATCAATCAGTTGAACTTTGATAGGAGTGCTCACACAGATTTGCATAGGCCAATGGTTAGTATGAGAGTCGAGCATGGCATTCACATCCCTCCTGCCCTTGCACCCAGTCTTGCGCATGTAGGATTCCTACACCCCACTGCAGACACATGCACCACCTACCCATCACTTGACAAGATCTGAAAATACATAGTGGTCTGTCAACATGCACACATCACATCTGCTGACAATGGACCTGTACATTTGCCTGGACGTAGGGATGGCCAGTGTTGCATCTGAGAGGCTGGGGCTGAGTACATGCACAAGACATCCTGATCCCCGCAAGTCCTGCATACCTTGGCACAATGGAGTGCATGTTGCACATGACACACTCCTGCTGGATCACCCCTAGGTAGTGTAGTCCCATGGCTCAGCCATGACTGGCAGGATCATACATCACAGTCTCCAGTCACAGGGGGCAGGGCAGCCCTACAACAACTGTCACCACTGTGTCACATTCCCAAGACATGGGGCCTGCAAACTCTGTAGCTGACAACTACACATGACCATCCACAGTAACAACAGCGTCTGGATTCTGATGTGCCCACCCCAGATCCATTGGACGCATGAGAGACATGGGACAGGGCACTCTGAAGCTGAGCAACTCGCACTCTGCTGTGAATGACACCCAGCTGCTGGAACTACCCGGTTGCAGGCACCATTGTGCACGGTCAAGTCATCACATCCATACATGTCACAGAGGTATTGTCTCACATGGGCACATCTCAGATTGCATGCTGACCCCAAACCCATGTACACACCAGTGGGCCTGACAACGGTGCCACAGCACAATGACACAGGGGCAGACACCTGAGGGAACTGTTCACCTGGCACAAAGTGCCAACCGAGACACGGGAGTGGGAGTACAGACTGTAGCATGCCCTGGACTAGCCATTACTGTCCTGCTCCACGTGGAACAGGTGATAGCCATGGACAGTAGGCAGGTGGCTGTGCATATGTGACACACTTGAGGTACATGCTCCAGAGGCCCCAACAGTTTACCCAACCAGCAGCATGGGTGTGTGCCGAATGCCCCAGGCACATGTGGTGAGCCCGAGCTGTCAATTGGCCACATGACAGGAGTACATGCAGATAAATACCAGGACCCTGGCATGTACTGTACAATGGTCCCACCCTTGAAGCACAACACTGAGTCCCCTGAAGCAATGCTGGCCCACATCCCATGCACCTTCACATGTAAGGGCACAGTTCCCACGTGACACTATGCCCAGACAGAAACAGCAACACCTGGCAAACAGATGAGAAGGGGGCAAGTCACCAGAGAGGGACATGGGTCCTGGACTAACTGAACAATGTACTGTTGAGGTGTTACCAGGCCAGAGGGGGCACATAGCATGTCAGACACAGCACACAGTGCAGTCATGTACTCACCCCCTCCTTGCTGCTGTCTGGCCTTCAGCTGCCCATCCAGGTCCGGGAAGACCACCGCCAGGATCCGGAGCATGTGGGGGTCAGGGTCCGGTGTCCGCCCCTCCTGCGTGGAGGCGACAGCTTCAGCTGGACCCGTGCGATCCTCCGGGTCCAGCCCCGAAGGTCCTGCCACCTCTTCTGGCAGTTGCGGATCCTGCGCCTGTAGACCCCCACGGATCTCACCGCCCGGACGATGCTCCTCCAGATATCATGCTTCTTCTGGGCAGCAACCTGTGAGGATGACAAAGTGCAGAGGACATTACTACACTGGCAACATATTAGTGCGACACACAGGCAGTCACACATGTGGGCATCAGCAAGGCTAATGAGGTACACAGGTGGTGCAACTATGGTTGAGGGACCGGTGTCCAGCACTCACAGCTTTGAGACATGGCCTGGGAAGGGGACCTAGTGACAATACACCTTGCACTGCACTGCAACTGTGCAGTACATGTGGGTGCCCCATTTGTGGCAAGAGCAGTAGTCAGTGGGCAACCAAGCCACTGGTGTACACACTAATGCTGCTGCTGGTCAGACCAGTAGCACAATTAGCAAAGCAGTGGACAGCACACTCACCTGCTCCCCTGGTTTCCCATAGAGCTTGGTGTACTGCGGCAGGAGCCCGTCCAGCAGGGCCTGGTTCTCCTCCTCACTGAAGGCTGGGGCCCTCTCCACAGTACGTGCCATCATTGAAGCCAGAGGAAGCAGAGACAGCAGCAGTGATGATCTTGATGTGCTCCAGTAGCATGTGGTGCAGGCAAGTGGGTTCTCTGGGGGCCAGGCAGCCTTATATCTGTGCTGTGGAGGCATGTCTGCCCTGGGGTACAAAGGGATAGGTCCAAAAAGCTTGCATCCTATGAATTTGGCCAATCCATGGGATAGCACGACTCGTACACGCCTTCAGCATCATTTAAAACATCACCTCCATGACACACTGGCAATTGCAACAATGTTGTACGACTCCAACTGAATTTCCTGCACATGCCTCGTTCAAATTTCAAATCCGCGTCCATCACCATGACAGCTCATGGCCAATGAGGGTGCAGGGCCCGGCAAATGACTGTACTACGCGGATTTTGAATGGCAACACACACCCGTCTCCATCAGATTCAATGGGCAAGACGTGCGCGTGGCTCGGCCATACACGACGGACGTGTCACACGCGTCCGTCGCCATTGTAATGTATGTCCCTGACATGCGCACGGCTCGGTCCATACACGACCGACACGTCACACGCGTCCGTCGCCATTGTAATGTATGTCCCTGACATGCGCACGGCTCGGTCCATACACGACCGATGCGTCACACGCGTCCGTTACCATTGTGATGTATGTCCCTGACATGCGCACGGCTCGGTCCATACACGACCGACGCGTCACACCCGTCCGTCGCCATTGTAATGTATGTCCCTGACATGCGCACGGCTCGGTCCGAACAAGTTATTTGGGTTTTGGGGACATTGAACGTGTCGGTCAGCCTTGCTGTCAATTCCTGACAGATGCCATCCTCTGTCACTAGCTAGGGACTATGGGGCACACCAATGGCACCACTGCCTGTGCCACAGTGTGTCCCCAGTCATGTATGGCTGCCTCTTATGTGTGTGTCTGGGGGCACAGGATGTGTTTGGTCGTGTGCCACTTGTTGACAAGCACTCCCAGGCTGGACCCGGATGTGGGTGGACACATACATGTGTGGTGTGCCCATTGCCACAGGGGGGTGCAGCAATGCAGTACAGGACATTGGCAATGGACACAGTCCCAGCCAGGACGTGTGTGTGTGTCGTGTCACATGTACCCTGTCTCATCAGTGTTAGTAGCTTCAACGCAGGGTGAACCAGTGTCGACATTGTGATGTCCATACACTATCTGTGTGCATGTGGTGTGATCTGTCAGTGATCCAATGTGAGCTGATCCACACATCACATTGGTTTGTACATGCACAGTGTTGTTGTGTGGGGGTGGCACAGACACCTACATATGTCCACTTGTGGCGACAGGGCACATGGACTGTGGCTAACATGCTTGTTGTGTGTAATGTCAACGATACGTCACATCATGCCTGTGTAACTGTCAGTCAGGGAGCTGTGATGTGGAGAAAATATCTGTCCTCACTAGTCACTGTGGGCTTTGTGTGGTAGGTGGCAACAGGGCAGATGTACTGTGCTAGGGCCCATTGCTTTGTCATGGCACAACAGGGGCCCTGTCATGTGCACATCTTGGGCTTCAATGTGCGTTGATGCCATGTATGGGACATTAGTGTCTGTAACCTGTGGCAACCACCTCAGCTCATTGTGTTATGTGTTTGTTTATGATGGGCTGTGTTGCTGTGGCTTTGTGACATTGCTGGAGGGTGTGCCTTCATCCTTTGTTTCTGTCTGTACTGCAGGGCCCCAAATGTACCTAGGCCATTCCCGGACCTGGCAACGATGGTGGAACGTGAGTCCATCAGAAAGTACCGTTTCACCAGGGCAGTGATTGAGGAGTTGGCAGGGCAGTTGGGCCCACACCTGCAACCTGGCCGGCCATACCCGCCGGCACTGACCCCCAAGGTGAAGGTGATGGCAGCCCTTCATTTCTTTGCGACGGGTACCTTCCAGTACACTGTGTCTTCTGGTGGAGGGATGTCGCAGACAATGTTCAGTCGGGTGCTTCGGGATGTGTTGGAGGCCATGTTACATTTCCTGGACCTGTACATCTATTTCCCCACACCCCAACGACTTGCAGACATAAAGGGTGACTTCTATGCCCTGGGGAGGATGCCAAATGTCATAGGCTCCATTGACGGGACACATGTGGCTTTGGTGCCACCACAGGCACATGAGCTGCCATACAGGAACCGCAAGCATTTCCACTCCATCAATGCTCTGGTGGTTTGTTTGGCGGACATGACAATCTCCCATGTGTGTGCCCGTTTCCCTGGGTCTGCGCATGATGCCTATGTGATGAGGAGTAGTCGTGTCCCTAGACTGATGTCACGGATGCAGAATCTACGTGCCTGGCTTGTTGGTGTGTACTGACTTTTCCTCATTGTGTGTGCCTGCCAATTGTGTGCTACCTGTTTTTCTCCAACTCCTCTAATGTGCATGTGTCTGTATGTAGGTGACTCTGGATATCCCAACATGCCATGGTTGCTGACACCCCTGAGGAACCCTGTGACGCCAGCCGAGATGCGCTACAACCAGGCACATGGTCGTACCAGGAGGGTGATAGAGCGGACATTTGGACTCCTGAAGAGCCGCTTCAGGTGTTTAGACAAGACAGGAGGTGCCCTCCCGTATGCCCCTGCTAAGGTGTGCCGGATCATCATCGTAGCATGCATGCTGCACAATCTGGCAGTGCGAAGGGAGTGGCCCCTCATCCAGGATGACAATGACCAACACCCGCCACCTGTGGAGGATCCTGGCCTGGGCCAGGATGCCAGTAGCGATGATGAGGCTGCGGAGGATGTCCGCACACAGCTCATCAACAACTTCTTCTCCTGAATGTGAGTATACAGTGATGTGTTGTAAATGTGTTGTGTGTGCATGTTTTGTGTGTGTGGTGCACCTTGCGTGTGGCTGTGTGCTACTTGTGTGGATGCCTGCAGTGATGTGTCCATCCAGTTTACCTGTACTCCCCACCAGTTGTGTGATGATTAGTATTTTGGGGTGGTGTAGTCTGTGATTTGTGTTTGCCATGTGTGTTGCAGTTGTATGGCGTCATGCAGTGTTAACAATTGTGTTTCTGTCTGTCCTTCACAGGGTACTGTGGCTGTTGTTTGGTGTACAGAGACCCCTGATGCCCATGCTCCACTGCCAGGATGGAGTCGTTAGTGTCCCGACGAGTGATGTGCCAGGCACCCCAGGACTTCCGTAGTTATCCACTTGGTGACCGTGTGCCCACTGTCAGGTGTTGCTAGCTTGCATGTGGGTAATAAGGGACATGTGGCAATTGCCTGACAATAAACTGTGCTGCACCTTCTGATGTGTGTTGCTTGTGCCTACACATCAGACTGACATTGACGTACTGCACTTGTGGGCCTGTCACCACTGACTCAGGTTGGCTGTGTAGTTTGTGCATACCACAGGCTTGCTTGTCAACATTGATGTTGGCAATGAATTGGTTGGACGTGGTGGGCATGTGTAAAGTAGACCTGGTGGTGTGTCTCCCACATATGTGGCACATTGGCCTGACTGACATGACAGTGTACTCATCACAGTACAGGTTTGCATGCACAGTGTTCTTCAGCACATCCAGATCTACATGCCACTGGCAACCTCTCAATCACCACAGAGTCACGTCTTGTGTTTAGGTGAATTTATTAGCACATAAGTGGGGATGGTGCTCAGGATTGGGAGTGTTGTCCGTTGGCTTTAGAATCCAAAGTTCACAGATAACAAGTTAGGAGTGTTGGTAGATGAAATGTCTAGAGTACAGTCCACAGTCGTTAAGCACATTGTTCCCACTCAGACCCTCCATGTCATGTGGGGAGTACGATGTCGTACAACAAGGTGAACGGTTTGCACACAAAGGTCACTGTCCAGAACAGGTGTTGGTTTCCTGGGGGATGTGCATGGGCATCTTCGTCTCACTTGTTCCTCACCGGACGACCCCTCTTCTTCTTCTCAGGGGGAGCCTCACCTGCAGGCTGCTGCCGTGCACGGGGGCTTCCACCAGACCCCCCCCTCACTCCCTGTGGCAATGGCAGATGTTGTTGCCCGAGATGTAGTCGTTGCACAGGGAGGTGGGCTCAAGTTGGTGCTGATCTGGCGGAGGCAGGTCAACATTTCCCGGTGCGCCACTGCTATATCTTCCATGGTATCCCACTTGGACTCCATATTTGACAGGTGTGTTTCAACACGGGACATGTGGGAGTCCAAGCGGGCATGGTGGGCAGCCTGCTGTTCTTTGATGTCCATGAGGATCCCCACTACCTGGCTGAACCCTCCGGTGCTCTCCTGGTACGCATCCATGATGCGTTCCAGGTGGGTGTCATCCTGCAGACCCGCACCCTCAGTGGAGCCTCTGCTCGGCTCTCCCACCCTCCCACCACCCCTCGCCACACGGCCAGCACCTGTGGTGTTCCGCACAGGTGTCACAGGGGGACCTTGGATGTTGTTGCTGTTGTCAGGTGCCCTGGTGCCCTGTGACTCTGTGCCGTCTGATGGTTCGGTGGGTCTGTCCGTGTTGGCAGGGGTGGCTTGCGGTGTATCAGCAGTTGCAGGGGTGGTTTCAAGGGGGGCAGGTGAATGTTGCCAAGGGGCTGCATGAGGGCCGAGACCGGAGGGGCCAGCTTGGGTGTCGTCCGACGAGGTGTGTGACTGTGCGCCACCGGAGCCAGGTGGGTCCACCGGAGCCTGGGACTGGGACTCTTCCTCGTCTGTGGTTGAGTCCACATCTGCCCCTGTGTTTGGAAGGAAGACACAATGTTAGTGATGTATTCATGGACATCAATGGTTCATACACATGACATTGGCCACTGTGGTTGGTGTTGCATGCCTGTCCATTGCATCATCCTACTTTGTCACTGCGGGAGATTTCCATTAGTGTGGTGCATTCACCTGACACCCTGAGGCTCTTTGGTTGTCAAGTCTAGCTGTCTGCCTGCCTGGCATCTTAATTGCATGCTGGATTGTACTGTGCCATTCCTGCACTGGTGCTGACACATGCCTGACACAGGTGTTTCATCCCTGTCAACATTTGTGCTTTGACGCTGGCATCCTTGCAAAGGCACCTAGTTTGGGATCTCTGTTTGGGGCATGTGTGATGCCAGTTTGTGTCAGTCAATGTGCATCACATTAGTGTGTCTGCACAACCTGGTCACAGTCCAGCATGCCCGGGTTGTCCTGATGTTCTCTTCTGTGTTGTCTGTGTCCCCAGTCCACATCCCATTTCACACAGGTGATGGTGTCACTGTTGCTAATGGAGTTGTGTGTGAGTTTTGTGTTTGCACACATGCTTTGTGATGTCAATGTCCTCCATGGTGGTATGGACTGTTCGCTGCGGCTGTCTTTCTTTAATAGAGTCGTGACCAGAGGTGTGTGTTCGGTTGCTTCAGCTGTGACTTGCATGCCTGCTCCAGTGCAGCCCATGTTAGTCCTTGTGTCCCCAGTGTCCATGTCAGTGAGTGCTGTGTGGTGTGGATGATGCCTACAACACTGGACAATGTCTGCGTTTCATGTGGCTGACAACGGGTGTTTGAGTGTATGTCAGCATGCTACAGTGTGAGGGATGTTGGTAGGTCCATTGTAGTCAGTCAGGTGTCCCCTGTCACTGCTGTGTATGTGAGTTGCTGTGTGTTTGGATCTCTGTGGTAGGTCTGCATTTCTGCACTTGTCAACTACAATCCGCGCCTACCCGTCCAGGCCAGAGGGGGTCCCTGGGACACTGCATCCCCGGAAGTTGAGTGCAAAGGTACACTGTGATTGGGTTGGTCGATGCGTGTGTGTGACTAGCAGCCTACTCATACATTGTATCCATGTGTCAGCCATCTTGCCCTGCTCTTTGGTTTGGCAGTGAGTGTTCCCAGGGCTGCTGTTAGTTTTTGCTGGATAGATGTGATTTGCAGCTGCCTCAATGGTTTTCAGTGTCTTGCAGTACCTCCTCCTCCCCCAGAGGCCAGGCAATTCACACAGAGACATGCTTCAATGTCGGTGAGTGTGGGTTGATGTTGAGGTTGTGAGTCAGTGGTGTAGTGGTGGTTGTACACAAGTGGCAACAGTCCTGTACGTCACACAGCAGTAGCCAGTATGGTGGGTCTTGGGTGTTGTTTGCATGATGTGTGGGTAAATGCCTTCTCCCAGGTGAGTTGTGTGGAGTTTGTGTTGAGGGGTGTGTGACAGCACATGGTGGTGGGCATGGTCAGAGCTGGCAGTGCTTCTCCCTCCATGGCCAGATGGGCCACTATTGTGTATGCTTCCCTTGCAGGGAGTGGCAGTTGACTTTCAGGTTGTCAGGCATCAGGGTCCTGCATTTGGTATGTGCACATAGCCCATCAGGGCCTTGTGCTCCCCACAGCAGGACCCAGTGTCAGCCATCTTGAGGGTACATTTCCACTGCCTGTGAGGTGCGCATGGTTAGAAGTGGTGTTGTTGGTCAATTTGTGAGGGGGACTATTGGCTGTGACTACAACTCCCATCATGCTTTTGGCTACACTGACTTCCCCAACATCCCCGAGCTTCCTTCCTGTGGGTCAGGTTCCCTGTGAGGTGGTGTGACAGTGGTGGCAGACTGTGTGGCAGTGTCTGTTGGAGTTTTGTGGCACTGAGTTGCTCTGATTTTTGCTAGGTTTGTACAAGTGATGACATAGTTCAATGTTGGTATGAGATGGCAGGTGTTGTGTTGCTGTGCCAGGCATATGGCTGTAGGGATGACTTTGTTTGTGTTACTGTGGCTTTGTTGACGGAAGTTGTTTTGCCTGTCCCCTTGACGGTGACATGTGTACATGGCCCCACAATCTTGAGTCTCTTATTTGTGTACTCACCAGGCTCTGGGATGTCAGTCAGACCATGTATGCTCTCCGGTGGTAAGATGGCCTGCACCTTCTCCTCCCAGGACCGGAAGTAAACGGGTTTGGCAGGGGGCCGCTGCCGGTGTGCTTGCTGAGCTTATGGTCCTTCTCCAGCAGCTTCTTGACCCTCCTGCGCACGTCATACCACCTGTTCTGGCAGTCGTCCTTTGTGCCCAAACAAGGTGCTTGTGCGTTCACCTTGTTGACGATTCTCTCCCACATCTTGGCCTTCTGGGACATGGGGGTCTTCTGTACCAATGTGCCAAACAAATGTGGCTCTACTCTGATGATTTCATCTACCAACACTGTCAACTCACTATCTGTGAACTTTGGATTCTTCTTGGGGGGCATGGTGGTGGTGGTGGTGGTGTCGAGGGTGGTGGGTTGGTGGTGGTGGTGGTGGTAGTGGTGAGGGGGGGTGAATGTGGGAGTTGGGGTAGTGGTGTTGGGGTGGGGGTGGTAGTGGTGAGGGGGGGTGGATGGGGGAGTTGTGGTAGTGGTGTTGGGGGGTGGGGGGTGGTGGTGGTGGTGGTGGTGGTAGTAGTGGTGAGTGGGGTGGATGGGGGGTTGGGGTACTGGTGTTGGGGGTGGTGGTGGTGGTGGTGGTAGTGGTGAGGGGGGTGGATGGGGGAGTTGTGGTTGTGGTGTTGGGGGGTGGGGGGTGGGTTGGTGATGGTGAGGGGTGAGTGGATGGGGGTTTGGGGTAGTGGGGGTGGTGTTGGTGGTGAGGGTGGGGTGGATGGGGGGTTTGGGGTCGTGGTGGGGTGGTGGTGGTGGTGATTGGTGTGTGTGTGTGAGGGTGCAAGTGAGGTTTGTGGGTGTGTGCGTGTGAATGCTGTTGGTGAGATGGCAATGGTGTGTGTCAGCAGAGTTGTGTGTGTGGAGGTTCTCAGGAAATGGCAATGGCTCATGGGAGTGATTGGTGGCCTTTAAATATGTTGAGTTGTGGGTGTGTCTCTCTTAATTGATTTTTTTTTTTAAATATATTTTCGTTGTCAGTGCTTGTTTGGTCCTTTTTTTGTGTTTGGTCAGCTGTTGTTTGTGTGTGTGTACGAGATGTTCTTCTGACCGTGCCGGACGCTGCTGGTGAGTCGTACAGGCTTCTCCGAGCCTTTCACGCTGTTGTTATGCTGTGTTGTGTATGTCGTGTGCGACTCGGTCAATGGGCGTTCAACTCGGTCGTGGGCGTTCGTTTCGCTCGCTGGAGTTCGAGTCGGTCGCGGGCGGAGTCCGTTGGTTTGAGTGTTTGTATCGTGTGCGTGTCGGTCGTGCGGCTTGTGCTCCATGCGAGTCGTTCTTGTTTCCCGCGTATGGCATCGTACTTTGCAACTCGTACGTCACGGGTACGTGTCGCTCGGCTCCGTTCCGGGAACGTGTCGGACGGTACTGCTCGAGGGCTTTTTCCGGCCGGAGGCTATTTTTCCGTACGGCTCGGTCGTCCGGTTCATATTCGGGAGAGTCGGTTGGAATTCACAGGCTTTCCATCGTACTGCGCGGGTCGTATGGCGGCGAGACGTCTCGGTCGGTACTTTATCCCGGGACGTGTCGGTCGGTTCACTTTACAAACGGAATCAGAATCGACCCCTAAATGGCCCAAATTTTGGCCTGCAGTCCAATCTTTGCTCTTGAACAAAAATTCATAAACGTATTTATATTTTTGTTGTTTCAAGCATCTCTATCTGGTATTCTTTGATATAGCAATATCAGATACCTCACAAACATTTCATTAAACTTCCCCTTGATCATAATTAACCCATGACTAGAGGCTTTGACCTTAAAGTTCTTTTCACAATTTATCCTCTGAACCTGACATATCTGTAGATTGACACCCTATTTTAAGGCTCACCTCTACAAAGAAATTCCTTAATCTTGTTTTATAACGCTGTTCTGAAGGACAACATCCACCTCATCTATTTAGTCTTCTGGTATTTCAACCTTTATATTACAGAAATTCCCACTTACAAAGTTCTGGTTGCAAAACATTAAAATGTTACCAAATACACAAAGGTAGTGGTAACCTATTGGCAAATGGAAACGGGTCTTCAAGAGACCATTTCCTCTTTGTGAATGTTGACAAAAACATTTTTCAGGAGTAGGCAGTGGTCCACAGACCACGGCTTTCTCCTAAAAAAAAGTTAGTGAAACCTTTCCTTTTTTATCACACACATCCCATTTTCCTTTAAGGGAAAGATGTTTTTTAAAAACAAAAACACTCACAGACATGATAGTTGGTAGTATTTGCAGAAAAAATGACTAACAAAGAATCTGCACTGTTATTGGTGACTCTTCTTTTGAAAAACTAATCAGAGAAGTCGCAGATGACAGTGATGACTTCACATCGTGAGTAGTATTTCACTGATAAAAGAACAACATCCTTAGGAATTTCAGCAGCCTTTATAATTCAAATAGATATTGAGTTGCATCAGCAACTGGGGGTAAGTCACATTCCCCACAAGTAAGGGCAGGTTGATTGATGCAAGCTTTGTCCATAAAGTAATCCTATTATTCAAGTATCTGTCACATGCTGAGGGTATCTTTACTGGTTCTGAAGTCTGGTTTGAGGAGAGAACATTCAGAAGCTATCTATATGACAAATCTTGGGTGTGTAACACAGCATGCTTACAACGACACCCTACATCAAATTGCTATCCTTCTTTAAGCCAGGTAATAGGCACATAAAATACCTGAATGTTCAACCAGGATGTTTTTCCTAAGGGGCCTTAGTATTTGGCTACATGCTTCTGATCAAGACCTTATACAACACCTAGATAATTTAAGCTCCCGTCCATTCATTAGACAAGCAACCCATCTGAAAGAACATTTGTCTTAATTCACAAGCAGCGTTTTACCAAAATATTGGCTCCAAAATATCATAAGTGACAAATATCATGGCCAGAATATTGTGATGCCAAAAAAATCTCTTTACTTACTATCGAAGATATGAACTTTTTTTGTGTGTATTTAATCACTTTCTACACTACAGGTGTAAATAATATTGTTTTATTTAATTGACATTTGTAAAATATTTTTAATTTGATCAATATTAATTAATTTAGCATTACAAGGTATTAGTATAATAATAATATTTGTGTTTAGCTTGTTTTAGTATAGTTGGTTAGTTTTTATCGGAATTTAAATTATTTTTTAATTTAATTAGAAATTGTTAATTTAATACTTGGTTGTTAGATTTGTAGGGGATTTGGGTGGGATGTGTTTTAAAATGTAAATTATTGTTCTTAATTTATAATTAATTTTTATATAAAATTAGTTTTTAATTGATAATTAATTCTGCAAACATATTAATTGACTTCTATTTAAATTATTGGTTGCTTGTTAATTGTTAATTGGTTGCTCAGTTATTAACTTATTAAACTCTGTTGATTAATTTGATATTGTGAATTGTTTTAATTCACATTTTATATTTACTAAATATGTTATTTTTTTATTTTGTGATATTATTTATTATTAATTTTAATTGTTTGTTGGTGTTCATTTTTTAGGGTAGTAGAAAGGGAAGAGTTGTACTTTAAAATATTTCTAATATTTTTATAAATTTATATTTTTGGTTACTTGAAAAAAATGTTTTTAAGTTACATGTAATTTATTTTATATTTAATGAATAAATGTATTTTTTAAAACATTTTTATTTTGTTTCTATATTTACGTATTTTTTAAATTTAGGAGAGGGAATAGTAAATCTGATGCCTCCAAAGTCTAACATTTTCACTACTTTTGATAACACTAGAGTGGGACTAATAAATTCGACCCCTCAAATTCCAACACTTTTTCTACTGTTGCTAAAATTGCAGTGGGAATAGTAAATCAGACCCCTAAAAAGACCAATGCTTTTTGTATTGCTTAGATGGGAGTGAAAATATGTATTTTATTTATTTTCCATTTTTAATCGGAAATTAACCGCCCCTTCATGCTCTCAGTAGCAGCAATCTAGTTTCCTCTACTACCTGAAAAGTAAGTAGTTTCTGCTAAAAGGATTAGTTAATCCCTGGACCCCTTGATGTCTACCTTTAACTTTAAAAAGTAACATAATCCTATGTGCAGTAATGAAATAGAATTCTCAAGAAAGATTTCTCAAAAAAATAGTCCTCGCCTGTAAAGAGAACGGAGAGGTGGCAGATAACTCCACATGCCTTAATTTAGCTCACATTGATTTAAAGAAGCAAAAACAACATAGGGCCTAATTTAAAGTTCAGTAGACAGGTTACTCATACAGATATTCCATCCACTGTATTACAAGTCCGCCGAGCACTGAGTCAGGCCTATGTTTTCTACCAGTCACTAATGTTTAACGGTATTCACTGTTTGAGCAATTTGTTATTCTAATTCTGAAAATTTTCCAAAAAGCAGTTAAGAATTCAAATGAGAATAAAAGGCAGTCTGAATTGTATTTTATATGTTCAACTTTAACTGAAAATTTACAAATATTGTGAAATGAGTAAAGCAAAAAGTGGAGGATTAACGTCGTAGATAGAATGACAAGAAAAATAGAACAAGGAAATTGGAATGACTTTGAGCAAGGACACACTTCAATAATCTGCTTCAAGTTCAGCTCTTTTGTTGAGACACTGATGTAGTATTCGCACTATAACATACATGACATGGAAGAAAGAAAGAAAAACTCAACTTCAAGAAAACAAATAAAGAATATAGCAAGCAATATTCTGTTCGTTTTAAAACATTTACTTGAAATGCAGTGCCTAAAGGCATTAAAATTGTGCCTTTGATAAATAGTCTATATTCAACACCTGAATAGAATCCAAGTGATTGACATTGGTTGATGAAGAGGAGACAAACTGGTGTAACTGTAGAGTATAAGGTGTATTAAGAAACTGAGTTGATGCAGTGATCCTTGGTGTTGTTGGGAAGCTCTGAGGTAAAAGATCTGGGCAGAGATTTACAAAGAAATCACACAAAGCAGCTCACCAAGTGAAGTTGCTGTGCTGTGTTGCCTAAATGGAAGAGGGCAAAATTGCACCATATCTACTAAGATGTGGAACCTTTCTGCTCTCTTCCTGTGCTGGTGGACTTTAGGCTGGCATGTGCCAACACAGATATCTTGCAAGGGTGCCTGAGTTGGTAGTAAGCAAAGTTTTTGTGCAGAAAGGGATCCCCCTTGACACAAATCAACCCAAGACAGCACAATTTTGTTGGATTTTAAATACACCCTAAAACTTTGCATCAGGTTTGCTTTAAAAAAATGTAGTTCCAACCCATTGCAAAGTCTCTGTAAATGTGGGCCCTAACCTTTTAAGGGACGTATATGAAGGCAGTTTATTTCACATAAGACCGCAAATATGATCCACAGGTTGCCTTTATAAAACATAAACATGTTTCCCTACAATTGTGCATCAGATTAGGAGGATGATGTGCTAGGTTCGAATTTGGAGAGAACTCCTACATGTAAATGAAAGGCTGGTCTATTGTTGAAGTAAGCAGCAGAGACTGTCAGCCAAGCCCTGGTGCTAATAATGGCCTGGGGGCAATATAGAAACAATTAGAGGAAAACTATTGCATTGGTGTTAACAGAGTGGCATCTGAGACAGGGAGTTTACATTTTGTTTCACTGTAAAATTAGTACTTCTGTTTTTGGGCCTCAAGCATCAATGAACGTAGGTGTAAATATAGTGATGTGATCCTACTATTTCCATATTAGAGTTTCATCAGTACTTGTTCCACACAACACACTCGATAGCAACTCTCCCGGTGTGGTGCATTTAACTACTTTGTGGCCGATTACAATGTCGGTCGGATCGCAACCGACAGACTGTTGGTTGCGATCCGATTGACATCTTTACATGCAGTCCGACCGCCGCATTATGATGCGGCGGTCGGAACCAGGCGGCGGAGGGACTGACTACTGCCTATCTGAGGGGCTGAAGGAGCCCGTGGGGACAGCGGCAGAAAGTAATCCCCTACAATTGAGCAGTGTCTGCTCAAGCACCGCCGTAGGTATTACAATGCATGTTTCAGACAGCCTTTCAATGGGGGTCCGACTGACATTGAAAAACTGTCAGAAACGGACTTTGGGGACTCCCAGCAGAGCTCCCGTCCCTCCGCGGCCTACGCTAAGAGGCCTGGAGGGCACCTGTGGCCGCCAAACATCAGTACCCTGCATGTCGGGCACGACTTGGTGCCTGGCTCATGGTGCATGGATGTTTGTAAACATTCATTTTCCTAATGCGGGTTGTGCAGCAGCCCTTTTCCACCCGCTGCACAAGTCGCATTAGGAAAATTAATGTTTACGACCGCCTCATGGGCAGTCGTATCCAAATTCATTGGATGGAACCGCCGACTACTAGTTGTCGGTTTCCAATCTGACACAATGCCAGTCGGACGCTCGTCCGACCGGCATCGTAATTAGGGCCTTTGTGTTTTTGGCTAACCCGTTGATTTTCCACAGCTCCCTCTCTTGACACTATCCACATGTCTGCTCCTACAGAAAGGTTCTAGCAGTGTAACACTCTTGGGGTCTGATTTAGCTAGAAGTGTGCACTAACTTAGAGACAGATGTTTGAGCAAGAATCTCATCTCTATTTTGTGATATTCATACTGTCCATTATAAATAAGCAACTCAAAACAGATATACTTTCCACCTCTGCTCACTACCATAATCATCTTGCCATCTTTATTTCATGATAAAGCAGCACCTTCAATTTAAAGGTATATGGCAGTCTTACCATAATGGCTTCTATTTAATTTTTGTATCTATTAGTTATGACAGTTCACTTTAATGTTTGATGCACAGCTGTGTGCAGTAGGGTGTCATCAACTGTTTCCATAACACTTAAGACATTTATGGTCAGTTGTAAAGTTGCAATGTTGACTCATCTCTATAAACCAACTTTGGCATATTTATCCTTTAGAAAAATGAGGATAAAGCATTAGTGTAGCAACAGTGTACATGCATATTTCTAGGTTGAAGCTACACGCGTCAACCTGACATTTCAGGCAGTAGTATCTGACTTGAGAGGGACCACCAGTAATCTCTTGAGGAACTGTAGCCGTTCTGCAGCCCTTGCTCTTGTTTCCGATAAACAGTTGTTGAAGTTACATGTACTCATTATGTGCAAAAATTCCAGGATATTAGAGCCATCCCGGAATAGTTGTGCAGCGGCTATTGTCCACTGGGGTGCACATCCTAATTCCTAAAAAGAAAGGAAAAGTTTAATGGTGGAAATCAGTTAATGGCAAATGTGATCTTGCAGAAGTGAGCATTTTTGTTTATTGCAGTTTTTTGAGGAACACTTAGGGGCCGATTCCGATTCGGGCCGGAAATCTCTCCGACCGAGCTGGACCCGGAGAGATTTCCGACCGAATCGGACCCGTGCAGTCCGACCGAACGAGTACGATGCGCACGTATGCCATCGGACTCGAGTCGGTCGGACTCCCATTGCCAGGTAGGTCGCTCCCCCACCACACAGCTCAGCCTGTGTTGTCTGCCCGCTGCTTCTGCAGGTAAGATCGCCCTCCGCTTGTGGCCCCGGTGCCCGTTTTTTTTCTGCTTGTCTCCCCTTTTCCTTTCTGTGCCCCTCGCTGCCCCATTGTCGTTGTGCCCGTGATTCTGTCTGCTTTCTCCCCTGTTTTCCTTTTTGTGCCCCTCGCTGCCCCATTGTCGCTGTGCCCGTGATTTTGTCTGCTCTCTCCCCTTTTCCTTTCTGTGCCCCTCGCTGCCCCATTGTCGTTGTGCCCGTGATTCTGTCTGCTTTCTCCCCTGTTTTCCTTTTTGTGCCCCTCGCTGCCCCATTGTCGCTGTGCCCGTGATTTTGTCTGCTTTCTTCCCTGTTTTCCTTTTTGTGCCCCTCGCTGCCCCATTGTCGTTGTGCCCGTGATTCTGTCTGCTTTCTCCCCTGTTTTCCTTTTTGTGCCCCTCGCTGCCCCATTGTCGTTGTGCCCGTGATTCTGTCTGCTTTCTCCCCTGTTTTCCTTTTGTGCCCCTCGCTGCCCCATTGTCGCTGTGCCCGTGATTTTGTCTGCTCTCTCCCCTGTTTTCCTTTTTGTGCCCCTCGCTGCCCCATTGTCGCTGTGCCCGTGATTTTGTCTGCTTTCTCCCCTGTTTTCCTTTTTGTGCCCCTCGCTGCCCCATTGTCGCTGTGCCCGTGATTTTGTCTGCTCTCTCCCCTTTTCCTTTCTGTGCCCCTCGCTGCCCCATTGTCGTTGTGCCCGTGATTCTGTCTGCTTTCTCCCCTGTTTTCCTTTTTGTGCCCCTCGCTGCCCCATTGTCGCTGTGCCCGTGATTTTGTCTGCTCTCTCCCCTGTTTTCCTTTTGTGCCCCTCGCTGCCCCATTGTCGCTGTGCCCGTGATTTTGTCTGCTCTCTCCCCTGTTTTCCTTTTTGTGCCCCTCGCTGCCCCATTGTCGCTGTGCCCGTGATTTTGTCTGCTTTCTCCCCTGTTTTCCTTTTTGTGCCCCTCGCTGCCCCATTGTCGCTGTGCCCGTGATTTTGTCTGCTTTCTCCCCTGTTTTCCTTTTTGTGCCCCTCGCTGCCCCATTGTCGCTGTGCCCGTGATTTTGTCTGCTTTCTCCCCTGTTTTCCTTTTGTGCCCCTCGCTGCCCCATTGTCGCTGTGCCCGTGATTTTGTCTGCTTTCTCCCCTGTTTTCCTTTTTGTGCCCCTCGCTGCCCCATTGTCGCTGTGCCCGTGATTTTGTCTGCTTTCTCCCCTGTTTTCCTTTTTGTGCCCCTCGCTGCCCCATTGTCGCTGTGCCCGTGATTTTGTCTGCTTTCTCCCCTGTTTTCCTTTTTGTGCCCCTCGCTGCCCCATTGTCGCTGTGCCCGTGATTTTGTCTGCTTTCTCCCCTGTTTTCCTTTTTGTGCCCCTCGCTGCCCCATTGTCGCTGTGCCCGTGATTTTGTCTGCTTTCTCCCCTGTTTTCCTTTTTGTGCCCCTCGCTGCCCCATTGTCGCTGTGCCCGTGATTTTGTCTGCTTTCTCCCCTGTTTTCCTTTCTGTGCCCCCGCTGCCTCTCGCCATTCCCGCCGCTGCGTCCCCTGCGGCCCCGCCCCCCTGACCGCCCATTCGCTGCCCCTGCCTCCCGCCTCCCAGCTGCTCCTCCCTCCCACCTCCCCATAAATGGCGGCCGCTGCGCGGTGAGGAGAGCGACCCTTGACCTTGCCAGGTAGGTCGCTCCCCCACCACACAGCTCCGCCTGTGTTGTCTGCCCGCTGCTTCTGCAGGTAAGATCGCCCTCCGCTTGTGGCCCCGGTGCCCGTTTTTTTCTGCTTGTCTCCCCTTTTCCTTTCTGTGCCCCTCGCTGCCCCATTGTCGTTGTGCCCGTGATTCTGTCTGCTTTCTCCCCTGTTTTCCTTTCTGTGCCCCTCGCTGCCCCATTGTCGTTGTGCCCGTGATTCTGTCTGCTTTCTCCCCTGTTTTCCTTTTTGTGCCCCTCGCTGCCCCATTGTCGCTGTGCCCGTGATTTTGTCTGCTTTCTCCCCTGTTTTCCTTTTTGTGCCCCTCGCTGCCCCATTGTTGTTGTGCCCGTGATTCTGTCTGCTTTCTCCCCTGTTTTCCTTTTTGTGCCCCTCGCTGCCCCATTGTCGTTGTGCCTGTGATTCTGTCTGCTTTCTCCCCTGTTTTCCTTTTTGTGCCCCTCGCTGCCCCATTGTCGCTGTGCCCGTGATTTTGTCTGCTCTCTCCCCTGTTTTCTTTTTTGTGCCCTCGCTGCCCCATTGTCGCTGTGCCCGTGATTTTGTCTGCTTTCTCCCCTGTTTTCCTTTTTGTGCCCCTCGCTGCCCCATTGTCGCTGTGCCCGTGATTTTGTCTGCTCTCTCCCCTTTTCCTTTCTGTGCCCCTCGCTGCCCCATTGTCGTTGTGCCCGTGATTCTGTCTGCTTTCTCCCCTGTTTTCCTTTTTGTGCCCCTCGCTGCCCCATTGTCGCTGTGCCCGTGATTTTGTCTGCTCTCTCCCCTGTTTTCCTTTTGTGCCCCTCGCTGCCCCATTGTCGCTGTGCCCGTGATTTTGTCTGCTCTCTCCCCTGTTTTCCTTTTTGTGCCCCTCGCTGCCCCATTGTCGCTGTGCCCGTGATTTTGTCTGCTTTCTCCCCTGTTTTCCTTTTTGTGCCCCTCGCTGCCCCATTGTCGCTGTGCCCGTGATTTTGTCTGCTTTCTCCCCTGTTTTCCTTTTTGTGCCCCTCGCTGCCCCATTGTCGCTGTGCCCGTGATTTTGTCTGCTTTCTCCCCTGTTTTCCTTTTTGTGCCCCTCGCTGCCCCATTGTCGCTGTGCCCGTGATTTTGTCTGCTTTCTCCCCTGTTTTCCTTTTTGTGCCCCTCGCTGCCCCATTGTCGCTGTGCCCGTGATTTTGTCTGCTTTCTCCCCTGTTTTCCTTTCTGTGCCCCCGCTGCCTCTCGCCATTCCCGCCGCTGCGTCCCCTGCGGCCCCGCCCCCCTGACCGCCCATTCGCTGCCCCTGCCTCCCGCCTCCCCGCTGCTCCTCCCTCCCCCCTCCCCAAAAATGGCGGCCGCGGCGCGGCCGCGCCGCTGGCGCGCCGAAGGCGCGCCTAAGGCAAGCCCGTCTGCGCCCGTCCGCGACTGGACCGCGCCCAGCGCCAGAACCCCTGGATCCCACCGATGCATCACCACCCGACGGACCTACGACGCCGCCACACTCACCGCACTCAATGCCGGCCGGAACCCTGCCTGCTACCGAGCCTCACCGAGACGCACCCACGGACCCTTCACCTGCCAAACCTGCCGATTCACCTGCCCCCGGACGTGCACCACCTCCGCCAAGTCGAGCACCAGCAGCAACCACCTGAAATGCATCCTGCTGAACACCCGCTCCGTCCACAGGCACGCCGTGGAACTCTGGGACCTGCTCGACGCAACAGCACCGGACATCGCCTTCCTCACCGAAACCTGGATGAACGCCTCCTCAGCGCCCGACATCGCCATAGCCATCCCGGACGGATACAAGATCACCCGGAGGGACCGCGTCAACCAGACGGGAGGAGGCATCGCCATCGTACACAAGAACACATACGCATCTCGACTAACTCCGACGAGACCTTCACCGCCGCCGAACACCTACACTTCCAGATACACACTGACCCCAAGACCACCCTCCGAGGCACCCTCATCTACAGACCCCCGGGACCACGCACACTATTCAGCGAAGACATCGCAGACTTCATCAGCCCGCACGCCATGCCCTCCGCCGACTACATCCTCCTAGGGGACCTCAACTTCCACCTGGAGAACAACAACGACAGAAACACCACCGCCCTGCTGGACAACCTCGCCAACCTCGGACTCAAGCAACTGGTGAACACGCCCACCCACTACGCCGGCCACACGCTTGACCCCGTCTTCTCGTCCAGCAAGCACATCTCCTTCAGCCACGCCACCGGACTCCACTGGACCGACCACAGCTGCGTCCACTTCAGCTTCAGAAAGACTACGACCCACCACCACCCGCAACAGGCTCCCCGCCGGAGCTGGAGCAAGATCACCGCCGAGCAGCTCACCGCCTCCCTCAGCCAGAACACACCCACCAACACAACGGACCCAAACGAAGCAGCCAGCAACCTCGCCAAGTGGCTGACGGCCTGCGCCGACGACCTCGCACCACTAAAAAACCCTCCCAGCAGACCCGGAAGCAAGAAAACCCCTTGGTTCACCAACGAACTCAAGGAATCCAAGAAGAACTGCCGCACTCTCGAGAAAACCTGGCGACTCGACCAGACCACAGACAACAGGACCGCCCTCAAGCACGCCACCCGCAAACACCACCAGCTGATCCGTGCCACCAAGAAGTCGGCACTCAAAGAACGACTGGACAACAACGCCCATGACAGCAAGGAACTTTTCAGCATCGTCAAAGAGTTCTCCAACCCCAGCGCCGGAAACAACGACATCACCCTCGCAAGACCTCTGCAACTCACTCTCCGCGTTCTTCCACCGCAAGATCACCGACATACATAACAGCTTCGACGCACAAACAACGCACCCTACCGCCGAACCAACGCCCGCCACCACCACCCTCTGCAACTGGACCCCGATCAGCACCGAAGACACCACCCGCACGATGAACTCCATCCACTCCGGATCACCAACCGACCCCTGCCCACACCACGTCTTCAACAAAGCCGACGCCACCATCGCACCCCATCTCCGGGACATCATCAACTCCTCCTTCCACACCGCCACCTTCCCGGAGAGCTGGAAGCACGCCGAGCTTACCGCCCTCCTGAATAAACCAACGGCGGACCCCACCGACCTTAAGAACTACCGTCCCATCTCGCTCCTTCCGTTTCCGGCCAAAGTCATCGAGAAGACCGTCAACAGACAGCTTGCCGCCTTCCTCGAGACGAATGGATCCTCGACCCCTCGCAGTCCGGGTTTCGGGCCAACCACAGCACCGAGACCGCCCTTATCGCAGCCACCGACGACATCAGAACCCTAACCGACAACGGGGAAACAGCTGCCCTCATCCTCTTGGACCTCTCCGCGGTGTTCGACACCGTCTGCCACCGCACCCTAGTGAAGCGCCTCAGCAACATCGGAATCCGAGAGAAAGCACTGGAATGGATCATCTCGTTCCTCGCCGGAAGAACCCAGAGAGTCCGCCTCCCCCGTTCAGATCCGAAGCCACCGAAGTCATCTGCGGCGTTCCACAGGGATCCTCACTCAGCCCAACCCTCTTCAACGTCTACATGAGCCCCCTCGCAGCCATCGCACGCCGACACAACCTCAACATCATCTCCTACGCCGACGACACCCAGCTGATCCTCTCCCTCACCAACGACCCCACCACTGCCAGAGCCAACCTACACGACGGGATGAGAGACGTCGCCGACTGGATGAGGAACAGCCGCCTTAAACTGAACTCAGACAAGACGGAAGTCCTCATCCTGGGCTCATCACCCTCCGCCTGGGACGACTCCTGGTGGCCCCCGGCCCTGGGCACCGCGCCCAAGCCAACGGACCACGCACGCAACCTGGGCTTCATCCTGGACTCCTCCCTGTCGATGACCAGACAAGTCAACGCCGTCTCATCTTCATGCTTCAACACCCTGCGCATGCTCCGCAAGATCTTCAGATGGATCCCCACTGAAACCAGGAAGACCGTCACCCAGGCACTCGTCACCAGCCGACTGGACTATGGGAACACCCTCTACGCCGGAACCACAGCCAAACTTCAAAAAGACTCCAGCGCATCCAGAACGCCTCCGCACGACTCATCCTGGACATCCCCCGACACAGCCACATCACCGGACACCTGAAAGACCTGCACTGGCTCCCCGTCAGCAAGAGAATAACGTTCAGACTCCTCACCCACGCACACAAGGCCCTCCACGACCTGGGCCCAAAGTACCTCAACGACCGCATGACCTTCTACACGCCCACACGCCAGCTACGATCAACCAGCCACGCCCTCGCCACCGTACCACGCATCCGCAGAACCACCGCCGGAGGAAGATCCTTCTCCTACCTGGCAGCCAAGACCTGGAACTCCCTCCCCACTCACCTTCGGCGAACCCAGGACCATCTCTCCTTCAGGAAGCAGCTCAAGACCTGGCTGTTCGAGCAGTAACTTACCCCCTCCCCCAGCGCCTTGAGACCCTCCCGGGTGAGTAGCGCGCTCTATAAATGCCGTGATTGATTGATTGATTGAAGTCAATGGGAGCCTGTCGTACAACGCATACGCGGGCTCCCATTGACTCAATGGGTGCGATGCGGACAAGTGCGCCACCTACAGCGTGTACGCGGCAAACCGATTCGCGCCGTACACGCACAGGTAGGGGGGACCCATGGGTCCCCCCTGTGTGCGCCTCGCATGGCTACGCGTCCAGGGGGGTCCGACACGGACCCCCAAAGTACGGCTCCGACTGCTCTTTCGAGCCGGAGTGCGCGGCTCGGTCGGACTGCTCGCGGCGCGCATCGTACTTACCCGGCCGGGGAACGTCTCCATTGCGCGGTGCGAGTCGTGTCCGTGCGAGTCGGTCGGTGCGGTTCGACCCGGGATCGAGTCGGTCGGAGCGGTCGGGACGCCCGGACGAGTCGGTCGGCGAATACGCATCGTACTCGCTCGCCCGGACGCGCGTACGAATCGGTCGGGAAATAGGGATCCGAATCGGATCCAGTTAAGCCGAATCCGATTCGGATCCCTACCGGCCGAGATCGGAATCGGCCCCTTAGAGTTGCAAAGCTGCTCTGTATGCATTTTCTCAAGATGTCAATGTTGCTTTTTGCATATCTCACTCTTCCAAAGTTTAAATAGATTCCGAAGAAGGGCTACGGTCCCATTGTACTCTCCTATGAGGACCTCTGTTGGTAGTATAGAGCAGCAAACATTCCATTTCCAATTAACTCTTTTGTGAAGCTCTCCATTGGTAGAATAGTGGAACTGCAACTTTCCATCTCTATTGCACTCCTCTTTGAGGACCTCTATTAGTAGTATAGCACAACACCAACTTTCCATCTCCATTGTAGTTTTCTGTGGGTTCATCTGTTGATATTAGAGGGCAGCATGTTTTCCATCAACATTGTACCCTTCTGTGAGGACTTCTGTTGGTGGTATAGCAAAACTGTAGCTTTCCAACTCCATTGCACTTATCTGTGAGAACCTCTATTGGCAGAATAGCACTCCTGCAGCTTTCCATCTCAATCGAATTCTTGTGTGAGGACCTCTTTTGCTAGTAGAATGCAACAGGTTTTCCATCTACATTATACTACTCTTCTGTGAAGACATCTACTGTAAGTATAGTAAAACATATATACATGCACCTAAATAGATCTCCACCATAATTTTTTTAAAACACTTTTATTCCCCAGTGATGTTTTGTTCCTATGTATGGTAAAATGTAATTAACAATTCCTATAATGCTCAAGATATTTATTGTAAGTTGCAGTATTGTCTAATCACTATCAATCAACTTTGGCATATCTCTTTATTCTTAAAAAAAGATAAAGTTGCAAGAGCATATATGCACATTTCTAGGTTGAAGTCACATCATAAGCTTTGTAAGTGACATGTCAAGCAATTATACCTGACTTGAGAGGGACCTCTGGTAACAACTTGAGGAACAACAGCAGCGTTGCAGCTCTTTCACATCTTTCCAATAGAGTGGCGTTGCCGTTACATGTATTCATTGTATCCTGGAACATCTAAGGGCAATAAATCATGGTGAACAGCATTACCCTGTGGCGAGACAATTCTCACAATTTCATGAAGAAAATATCAAATTCTTGAAAAACTTTGTCATAGACAGAATACCACAGACCAGGGGTAATAGAACACGTTACCCGAGTCTGTTGGAGTCTAAATATATTTTGGAACTGGATACCAAGGCCCGAGGGGGTTGAACATTGATGAGGAACTGAATACTCATTTGGGTTGAGCAGTGCTATGTGCTAGTTTATATCAATCTCAATCAATCAAGGATTTGTAAAGCACTGCAAATCACCTGTGAGAGACTCAAGGCACTGGGGTTGATTGCTGCATCATGGTACTCTGATCATTCAAACAGCCAGGTCTTGAGTTCCTTCCTGAATTTTAGAAGCGATGAGGCAGTCCTGAGGTACAGGGGAATGTTGTTTCAAGCTTTGGATGGCAGGTGTGAGAAGGAGAGTCCTCTGTTGTTGCTTCAGTGGATTCGGGGGTGTCTGCGAGGAAGAAAGTGGATCATAGATGTCTGGTTGGTTTGTGGAAAGCCATGCGTTTATTGAGGTATGCTGGTCCTTCGTTGTGCAGGGCTTTGTATGTGTGGTTCAACATCTTTAACTGACGACTCTTCTGTATCGGGAGCCAGTGTAGCTTCTTGAGGTAGAGTGTGAGGTGGGTCCATCTGGAGATGTCGAGGATGATTCTTGTAGCTGAGTTTTGTATTGTTTGTAATCTCTTCAGGAGGCGTGTGGTGATTCCTACATATAGGGAGTTCCCGTAGTCCAGCCTGCTGGTGATGAGCGCCTGCGTGACAGACCTTCTGGTGTTGACTGGGAGCCACCTGAAGATCTTGTGGAACATGCGTGGGGTGTGGAAGCAGGCAGATGAGACAGCATTAACCTGTTTCTTCATAGATAGCTTGCTGTCCAGGATGATGCCGAGGTTGCGGGCATGGTCTGTTGGGGCGGTGGATGGGCTGAGTTCAGCAGGCCACCATGCGAGGTGTCTACCCTGTATTGAATATTTTCTCTGTTGTCTCTTTCGTTTCATTTCCTAAGGTTGAAGTTTTAAACATGATTTTAATTTTGTGTTTGTCTTTCCCTTTCTCTCACACAAGGTTTATGGAACTGGTGAATTGCAGGGCTGTGCCTCCTAATGAGAATATGCTTTATATTAGGTTTTAATGATTTTTTTGCCACTTGGTTGTAATTGATGGAACACTGCTCTTTTTTGTTGTAAAGGACTTTCTCATTTTACTAGAAGTTCAGGTTCCGTAGTATATGTGGTTCAGTCATAATTTACCCACTTGGGTATGGTTTTTGAAATCATGAATTGACCACAGGGCAGTTTGTAAGTCTCATGAATTGAGCTCATTATTTGATGCTGATACTATCTCGTACATGTTTGAATGATTAAGGCATGCACATTGTGACATCAATATTTCTGCCCGGAGCAGATTATTTTAGCGTGGAAGGAGTACAGTTGTTTCAGTTGGAATTTAAAACATACGAGGACCGCCGTATTAAGATTTTATTAACCGACTTGGGTTTAATTCCTGTGCTATTGATTATGTGCCTGTTATTGAAGCATTGATATATGTTGGTGATATTTTTTGATTATGTGTTTATGACAAATACACATTGTGATATCTTTGCACACCATTGTGGCATGTAATGAGCTTGTAATGTAGTTAAGGACATATTACAAGATAGCCGACCAATCAAAGTCTGTACTCATGGAGCCGTTCCTTAGCCCTTTGTTTATGCGTATGACTCGCAGCTAAGGTTTATGTTCGATGTTGGGGTGGCTCTCATCATCTGTGAACAAGGAGGTCCTCCGCCAAAATACATTGGGTGTTTTTTACCACTGGATGGTGTAATGGACAATTTAATGGAGTAAATATTGTTTGAGCAACTTCGGAGTGTGCGTCCTTAAAGGAAAAGAACTGTTGGATTATACTCGGGCTCTCTCACTAGTAAGCACACCACTGCCACAGGAACTGGGGAGTGAGAGGATTCTGTGTATATATATATCCAAAGAACAGGCGCTGACACCGTGGAAATGTGACACTGGAATTTATTATTCCACACGAAAGCCTTGACGCGTTTCAGCGGCGGACAGCCTTGCTCACATATATATATATTCACTGAAAAACCCAAACGTTAAAGTAACATCATTATACTTAGGTCAAACATTCAGTTTTAAACTCTAAAAACCACTGAAATTCACCAGTTATAGTTAGAGTTATCTCAAGTAACTATAACTCCTGCCCTAGGGTAACTACAACTTGCGCCCTCATGCGCAGTGATATTATCAATGATGTCAAAGAAGATGGCATGAGTGATGTAATATATAGGGTAATTAACAGCGAATGGAGAGGGCGTGAGTTATAGTTACCTTAGGGTACGAGTTATAGTTACTCTAACTATAACTGATGAATTTCAGTGGTTTTTAGAGTTTAAACCTGAACATTTCACCAAATTATAATGTTACTTTAACCTTTGTTTTTTCCAGTTAATTTTTTGTTTTTTTTTAATGCAAAGTAACATTTAATTATCATACGTTAATCCAGCCATGTGCAGTGGGCAGTTAGCTGTAGGGCCTGGCCTATGGTCAGGCTCTCCGGGTAGCCCCTCGCATACAGTCAACCCCAAGCTTTGCAGGGTGTTCAGTTGTGCATGACGAGGAACTGGCCACAGGGCCTAGCCTGCGGCCAATCTCCTGCATGCAGCCAACCCTACGCTATGCACGGCCTTTGTCTATGCACAGTAGAGGGTTGGCCAACCCCAATAGTGCCATGGTGCCCACCCAGGGCACCCACCAGACTTTCGTTTGGGGCTGTGGGGGAGGCCCCAAAGCTCCAGCCGGCTCCCCACATCCAGCAAAGGCTGGCATTGCTCCCACCCACAGGAAGCTGCTGTAAATGCTGCTCCCTGCGAGCGGGAGCCATCTTTTTCCCTGCCCGAAACAGATGAAAAGTCCGCTCCAAGCGGGTGGGAGCATTTTTCAAGCTCCCGCCTGCTGGGAGCGGCTTGATGTTTGCTCCTGCTTGGCAGGAAATTCGAAACTGCTTCAGCCAAGCGAGACCAAACACAGTTTTCCCTGCCCGTGCCAGTGCAGGATGGGAAACCGCTATGTCCGGGGTGTGGGCTCTCCAGGACATAGCCTTAGCTGGCCTGGGAGATGGGGTCCCCAGGGCCATGAATGGCTTAGAGAGGGGTACCGCACCCCCCCTTTACATTCATGGCCAGGCCTGGGGGATGGGGTCCCTGGGGCCAAAATCAGCCTGGGGAGGGGGGCTGCATGCCCTCCTATCCCTTAACAACATGGCCTGGCCCTTGGGATGGGGTCCCTGAAGCCAAAATTGGCCTGGGGAGGGGGGTCACATGTGCCCCCTCCATCAAAATATAAATATTTGGTCCCCCTCCCCTGGGACCTGGGCACACCCGGGGGTCCTTTTTAGAAGAAGCGCGGAAGACCGTGCTTGTTCTTTCTTTAAAAGATTTTGCTGCAGATTTGCGGATCCTCCTCAAATTGTTGCAAATTTCAAAGAAAAAAAACATTTTAGGCCTTAAGCGGGGTCCTTCTGAGACCCCACCACCAGACCTGGGGGGGGGTTCAGGATATGGCTGTCACCACTTCCTGGTTGAGGTGGTGACAGCCAATAAGATCTGTGTGAGATCTGTCGGGATCCGTGGAGCCTCCGCGTCCCTTGAAATACAAATATTTTTAGCAATGATGGCTCAAAAACTACTAAATGGAATTACACAAAAAGCATCCTTTCTGGACCGACCAAGATCTAACTTTCTGCGAAATTGTGGAAATGCATGCAGCGTTTTAGGCTGTAGCTGTGTTTGAGGTTCATATGGGAAAATGAATGGGGAAAATGGGTTTTAGGACCCCCCCTTTTTTCTCGGCCCGCTTGATGGAGCACCCGAAACATTTCATGTGCAAACTAGGCCCAAAAAAACATTTTGGGGGAAAGTTTTGTGGAGATTTTTCAATCAGCGCCAAATGTATTAGAGGTTCAAAATGCGGTACTTCATATGTATTATCAGATTTCCCTCTTATGCAAAACTTAATATGGTTTTTAATTAAACATATTATTTCTCAAAACATATATTTAAAAAAAAAATCAGGGATACTTTAAAAGCTGTAGTATGGCAGCAAGGTTACTGGAGGCTCCCGAAGCCTTCTAAAGTTTGATGCTTCGCATCGACAACTTGAAGGCACAGCGTGCTGAGACGCAAAAAATGATGTTGGGAGAAATGCACAACACTATCATATCCCCAAAGACTACAGAGTGATTGAAATTGAAAAAACTGACATGATGCATAATTCCTCGTCGGCTAAAATGCAAGTTTGAAATGAAAATGTCCCCGTTAATGAACATGTCATGTATGGCTTTTATTCCATTAGAGAGGTGAATATGGCCTCCTGGCATGACTGGAAGTAAACCAATTATTTGCAGAGCGCTGGATGGATGTGTCAGTCATCTTGGCGAGCGAGTGGCTATTTGTAATGCACACAACAGCTTGTTATGAAGTTATTTTGTCGCTGGAGAGAATTTGAAAAAGGATTTGTTTTTGGCATCTGGGAGAGTGAAATGTCATTCTCAAAATTATTGCTATGAAAATAATTCATCATAATAGTGTGACTTTCTTCAAGTTCTGAAGCAAGGACAAAATGACTTCTTGTTAGCTTAGAAAATAACCAAAATCCAATAGAAGTACCAGGAAGAGCATCAACTTTCTGGAATAAAAGTTATATGTTTTTGCAGCGGGTAGCAGAGCTTTAATTTTATTGGCTATTATAACTACATCTAATGGGTCTTGATTGCTTTGGCTGTTATACCTACACCTAATGCCAGCTTGGCTCTCACATCCTTCATTTAGAGGCTATTACTTCACTAGCATACTACTTTGGGGCTCATTCTAACTCCAGCTGTATTTGGTGTGAGGTAATACGGCACAGAGGAAATGTGTGATATTACTGCACTGTTCAGATTTATAGTTTGCCAAACCCCCAGTCCACCCACCTCATTTAGAGACGGCCAGACATTAAGCTTTGAATTGATGGAGTGCCGGTTGGTCCAGTTGACAGAAGGCTTCCACTGACAGCCCGATGAAGTAGGGGCCTTTAGAGAAAGACATTGCACAGCCCACCCTATTTAGGGTGGATTGTGTAAAGTCTTTTTTTGTCTGCCACCATGAGGAAAAACCGGGGGGTGTGAGACAAAAAAATAATAACTGTCCGCACACCCTGGGAGAAAACTCCAAGGCAGTCGGGCGTTATTAGCTTTTGAGTTTCAGAAACAAACTACCAATTTCAGAGTCAAAATTTTGGAAAGTTTTGGTGAATGGCTGTCAAAACTGACAGTGGACGTCCACCAATATTTATGTATTGAGATTACTGCTGGGCCAGCGAGCATCTCTAAATTTGGCAGATGGTAGTCCGTCAGGGTGATAGTGGTAATGTCCCTCGCCACCCTGATGGATGGAGTACCATCTGCCAAACCCTACATCAAGCCCTTAGCCTGATTTAGAGTTTGGTGAATGGGTACTCCATGACAGGTGTGACAGATATGGTCCACCTTATTACAAGTGCATTAGCATTTAATGACCTTGTAATAAGGCGGACGGGATATCAGTCATATTTGTGACCGAGAGCCCGCCGCCCGAACTCTAAATTCCCTAACACACGAATACTGCAATTTTTCCAAGTTCCAAAGAGTAGATGTCGGACTTTTGCAGATTTTACAAAAATAAATTCCTCCAACTTTTATGTGACAAAAGTAATGGGGGACGAGGAAGCTGTTGGGCATGGTTGGTTATTCCAGCAAATCTTAGAGTCTAGATTCAGGTGCAAACATTAGTTTGCACCGGAATAGTAATTCCTGAGTGAATAAGAATGAGGATAATATAAAAACATTTCAGAAACCTTTTCAATATGGAAATCTTTCAGCAGAATTATTGTGCATACTTCACAAAAGGTGAACTAAATCTGTGCAATTCTCTCACCCATACTATACAAGACTGTGCAGGAAAACGAAGAAACACCATGAAATAAAGAAGTGCGCTGAGCTGTGAAACTGCATTCTACTGTTAAGCCAAAAATTAGGAAGTTGGTAAACTTACACTCAAATAATAAAATCTTTGTATGGCTCTAGAACACAGAGCACATATGACAGATTTATCAAGCACTACGCTGTTTCTGGAAGTGGCAGGCAGCACAATTTGGCAAGTCTACCTAAAGAATGGAAAAGTGCTTTAAAGGAGCCAGCACACCACTCCTTCACAAATGTGACAGAGCACCCTGTCCATCAAACCCTTGATTCGCCCCCTCTCTTCAGATGGGGGGGGGAGGGGGTGGGGTGCCACTGCTGTTGCCGCAATTGGAAAACGTACTTAAACTGCCCTACAGAAAAGGGTAATTGGAGTAAGGACTTCAGACGCTACCCTATTTAGAGTGAACGTTCTGATGTCTTTTCTATTTCTTTAATTCATCACCACCAGGAAAAACCTGGTAGTCATGGACAGAAAAAATAATGACTTCCATCCCTTAGGAGAAAACTTCAAGGGTGTGGGAGGTCATTAGTTTCTTTCAGACACTAGCTCCTGCAGCTAGAGTTTGTTTCTAAAAAACAAAAAGGTTTGGTGGCTGTCCACCAAACTTGTAATGCCTTCAGAGGAACCACCATTCTGGTAGTTCCTCTGAAGTCACAGAGATCACAGCTGGATTGGTGGTGATCCCTACATATGGTAGTCTTCTGTCGGACATACTTTTATCATATGTTATTCACTGCCCGATTCTCACGCCATACTTGGATACGGTCCTGGACCTCATTAATGCCTCGACAGACCAAAACTTTGACAATTCTCTGGCAGTCTGCTGGCTGGGACTGTATCCAAAAACCCAACACTAAATTGATAAACACAAGATTCGTGGACTTGGACCTTATCCTGGCCCGTAGGCAATTGTCCAGTCTTGGAAATCACCCACAGGCCCTACTCTTCAAGGGTGGAGAAGTGAATTGACTAAATGGTCTGAGTGGGGAGAAGCCCTGTTGAAATTGGAAGTACAGAGGGTCTACGCAGCCCTGACCATGCACAGCTGTGGAATATGATCATGTAAGACTGTCCATTAATAGATGATGCTAGGTGACTGATTTTCCCCTCTGACCGAGATTCTTCAGATGAGCCATTATTTATGGTACCCAGGGTTTAGAAAGCAATGCCTTGCTGAGTGTTTGGACTCGGTTGAGGATGAGGGGGGAGCCGGTTAATGATGGCTGAGCACCATGAGCCCTGCCCCCATCCCCTTAAATGTCACGTGTACACCTTACAGGTCTCCTAATGCACCTCACTGGAGCTTATTGCTATGGTGTTTGCATTTATTGTTTGACTTTACTTTCCCGTTCCCCCATTACATGTATATAATTCTGTTTTTTCTTTTTTAATTCTCTAAGCACCATGCTTACATATCCTACCTTTCCTTATCTGTCCACTGGAGCTGACTCTTTATTGACAGATTGTGTTTTTGGGTCACAATTACTTTGTATAACATTCTGCGTCAGTTTGTACTCTAGATTTTTTTGTTGTGCATGCAGTGGACTTTTTTGTAGGTGCAACATTGCCCCTTATGTATTGGCATATGTTATACCATAAAACCTGAATAAAGTATGTTTTTAAAAATATAGTAGTCTCCTGTCTGTCAGTATGGTGGATGTAATGTCCTCCACCACCATGATGGACAGAGTAAAGACCACTATACTCCAAATCAGTTGTAAGTCACACATCCAAAGCTACATTGCATATAGGTGCACTTATACTAGAAAAGCTATATTCACCTACGTGACATATCGTATACTTTCTTTAATTCTATCAATGGTCTTTAATTAAGGCCCACGCATCACTGCAGAATTAACCATATAGTTGACGGTTGAGACGATGCAGGATAATTAAGGAGGAAAGAATCTATCAAAAAATAGAAATGCAGGCTGAACTCAGGCAGCGCGATAACTATGCCAGATACTTTGTAAGAGCACAAAAACAAATGTCAACAATAACAATACAACAAGAGTCATAAGCCACCCAAAAACCCAGAATCAAGGATTAAAGATCATTATGCCGTCTACCATTCCATCAAGACAGATTCAAAGAATATTTATTAAACATTGGAACAGCCTCTAAAACTACTCTATAATACAGAAGCTCAAATCTATGAAACCGATGATGGTATGTACCCCTACAAATAATGCCAGTAACATTCTTCCAAGACAAAATGTCCTATTCTGACTGAAGGAAAGGAACATATCAAAGCTTATAGTGTTTACATTCTGATGGTATTATAAATGCACAAATATGAAAGTCATTTCTGACTCAAACTATTCAGCCTGTGAGTCTGCAAATATGGTATACTTGGTAAAATCACTTGGCAGCATGGGATACATAGGACAAACCTTTTGAAAATTCCGACTACGAATTGGTGAGCATAAATCCACAATTCACAACCACAACGTAAAATCCATGTTGGCTCATCGTTGGCTAGAGTACAAACATCAGATTTCTCAACTCCCACACCAAGGGCCAGATGTAGGTGGCCAAATAGCGAGCGCTAACGCTGAAATTCGCAGAATTGCGATTCCTTAAATGCAGTGTAAGTAGCACAAAAGAAAGTGTACTTTAGCCTTAAGGAATCGCTAATTACCACCAACTTCAGTTGGTGGTAATTAGCGATTTCCTTTAAAAAAGCACTTTTTGCTTTTTTAAGTGCCATGTGGCACACATTCATGCCCTTAGGGCATGTATGTGCGCCACATGTGCACACATGCACATTTCAGGGGTGCAACAGGGTGTCCTTTGGAACCCTGGCGCCTTGAATTGCGCCCTGCAATTTGCGAGTGCCTCTTGGTGACTCGCAAATTGCGGGAACAATTCTATGGGCCTCTTGGCCCATAGGAATGTATGGGAAGGTATTCCTTAATTGCGAATCGCAATTTGCGATTCACAATTAAGGAATATTAAGGAATCGCTAAAAATATTGCGATTCCTACCTACATGGCATTTTGCGATTCCTTAATAGCGATTCCCTAAAATCGCTATTAAGGAATCGCAAACATGCATTTACCTACATCTGGCCCCAAATCTTTAAAGAAATGCAACTCCCATTGAAAAGAGGCTCTAAATCTAGAAAGCTGATACAATGACAAATTGCATTGGACACAATACTGGAAATCCTAAGAAGCTGAACGATAAATAGAATTGCTGTTAGTTTTTTTATAAAGTGCTGCATATATCAACAAATGATTTACAAAGATATACCACAGATCAAAGAACTATCATATACACATATTAGTACGGGCATCAACCCACCTTATATAACATTCAAGCTAAATGGACTGGTTTGGGAACTTAAATGGAATGATCACAATGTGTAGTGTTCAAATTAAAGAAACAATTTTTCTTTTTCATTTAGCACTCCTTGAGAGTGCATGTATTTTCTTGGTCTTGCTCTCATGTGCTATATCCCCCTCAAATACCTGCCTCCAGGCACTCCATGTTGCTCCCTCCTCCAATCGACCCCATCTTTCCATTGCTTCCCCAACCTTGCTCTGTTTGCTTTTTTTAATTACTTCCCCCATTGCTTCAAGGTCCTCCTTTACGTCCTTGCCTAAATCTCGATTTTTCCCAGTGCGATGACTTTTCCACAACCTGCTCCCCAATCCACTCCTCCCCCATCCCTCCTGCCATTGACTTTTAAAAAACATTGCAATTTTTGAGGACACAGCAGCAGCCATTGCTGGTGGGATACTCTGTTTCACTCCCACCCTGGGTTGATTTCTCTGCCACCTGCTCCACCATCCGCTCCTCCGTTGCTCCCCTACCTCTCCCGTCGCTATCCTTCAGAAAAAAATATTTTCAATTCTTTTATGGCCCATCAGTTTGGAATGGTAAGTCAATAAATAAATAAAATGGCAGCAGCGTCTTGTTTCAGGAGCGCATGTGTGGTGACACAGGCATGTGCATATATCACCATGCTGGGCTGCCATAGCGTCATGATACATATGCACCCCTACATGTGTACTTATCATCATGCTTATTTCCTTTTTTGCCAATGGTGCACTGTACTGGTAAAAAGCATTGGCAAACAGAAAGGTCGCAAAAGTGAGACCTGTTGGTTTTGCCAATGCTAGCTATCAATTACTTATTGATTGAGAAGTGTATACCAAATATATGCAACAGTGTACATGTAACCCGAGTAACCTGCAGTTTGTTTGCGTTAATCTGACTCTCTAGTTGGCTATGAAGTTTCAGTAAGAAGAATCTAAACTTCATAAAACATGCATTAGTAAAGCAAATAGACCAGTTATTTTACAGTAAGGATTTTAAATAAGTGGCAATTGCTGCTGGCAGCACCAGGATAGCAAATATGAATAGAACTGGCATTACTTCCCAAATAACCTTTACCACCCTATGCAGGTATAAAGGGTAATGTAGCGCAAATTTTCTCTTTCATTTGTAGGGGTGCATTATAATCATGGGTAGTCCGCACCCACGTATACTCCTTTATCGTATTAACTTAGGACATTAGAATGTGAACTGTAAAAACGTGAAAGGTGACGTATTAGGGATATTTTCAATGTAAACGTGAAGAAATTAATGTTGCAATTAGATGTGTTTAGTTGAAAACGTTAACGTGCAGAATTCATACATGCTGCTGACAATTATTCACGTATTTGATGTGCTGATGTAACGTGTTAATTTGGATGTGCTCATTAAATAATTGTCATTTTATATGTGTAATTTCATGAGGCAATTGTGCCATTTCTTATGTTGGCCAATTTCTGTAGACCTGAATTGTATTTTCTCCTGGAAGCTCTTGCATTAGATTTAATAGAATTTCATGTGCATGTTGGATTTGTTCTTTCTCACATTTCTGTTGCAGGTGGAGAATTCATTTTTGTTAGCTAGAATAATATCTTTGTTTTAGGAGTTAGGCTTCAGGAGAAGAGGATACATCGAATGTTGATACTGATAATGAAGAACTGTTGTGCTTTCTCATCGGAGTAAGCCTGGGAATCAAGGTCATCTCGCCAAGGCCAGAGAGCATCACTGCCTAGTGGAAAATCACTTACAAGGATGTGGCTTGACTGGATGGTGTGATGCTGCAATGCATCTCGGGATACTACCTGTGGATTTAATGTATCAAAGTCAGGGAAAGTGCCTTGGGAAATTCTGCCTTGCCTTGAGAAAGAGAGCATCTTAGAACGAGCTCTGTAGCTTTATGCTACTTGACCCATCCAAACGTGAAGAGACTTCCTAGGAAAACTTCACACGCTGACACCTTAATGGATCTTGCCTTGGGAAATGCTATGTAGGGATGTCACGCTAGTTGTAGTGTAGGGACGTACTAATGCTTTATACCCACGAACTTCCAATGAAGGGGAATCTCCATGTCTGCGCTGTCATCTTCTGTATTCTGGTTCTCGAACTGATTCTCTTGTGCTTGCTACACTGCCTTAACTTCACCCGTAGGTTTGGCTCTGTATTAGTTCCAATGTATTTCTATACCCTGATTGTGTGGTGCCTATATGTCAATCTGTTCTTGGCTTTGTAATAAACTAACCAACTTGATCGGGAGTCTGTGATTCTTAGGAGTCATGGTAAATTGGAACTGCAATGTTTAATTGGCTAACGATTTCTCTCCCTACACGCTTTCATGCTGATAAAAAGAGATATTGACCTGGGGTTCCAGAGCGGATCTAGAACGTGGAACCCGGCTCCTTCAAGTGCACAGATGGGAAAAGTTAGACGATATTCACTCTACTCAAAAGAGTTGCTGTACTTTTATGGGAGAGTACCAGCACTTCTAAACAGGTCTGTTATACCTTGAGTTTACCAGAACAGTCCCTTTTCTTCCTGTGTGCTATTTTTTTTATCAGACCAGTAACTATAAGCAAGCTTCTTCTTTTCATCGGACTGTATGAGCACTTTTAGTCAAGACTGTATACTTTCAAATAGATGATGCATACTATTCAGCATGGCAACACTTCACCTAAAGTATACTGAGTTGTTTTTCTTTTATAACACAGTCCTAGTTGAGAGGCTACAGAGCACTGCGCATAGCAATAGACTGGGCATAAGAGCAAGTGTGCAGGGGCAGTGATTTGAGTTAATGTACAAGGGAGAGGGTGATTTGCTCTATTTTTGGGACGAGGGCTGGTGGCAGTAAAAGAGTACTTATCCGTGTTGGGTTAGATAATGGGTACTCACACACATTCTCCTAAGGGCCACAAATTTTGGTCAGTGATGTGACCGAGGGCCGCATTTGATGCCAGCAGGGTGGCGATCGGGGGTTGTTGGGGAGGAGGGGGATTGGTGGTAAGGTGCGTGTAGGGGAAGCGAAGCATATACACCTAGGGGTCGATTCCGATCCCGGTCGGAGGCGCACCTAACACCATTCGCCCGGGAAAAAAACTGGCGAATGCGTGTTTCCCGACCGATTCGCACATACGTCCGAACGAGCAAGTACGATGCGCATAACTGCCCAAATCCCGACCCAGTCGCACTCACCCAATCCAGCTCCTGTTCTCCGACCGATGCGGATCCGGAAACGCAGAATCGAGTCGCACGGAAGCCCAAATGCAGCCCCGTCCGGCCGGACTAGTACAATGCGCCTTCCGTACGTGCCGAACCCGTCGCTACGCACGGCACGTCGAAGCATCCGGGAGAGGCGCACATAAGCTCCGATTCGCGCCACAAGACGATCCACGGCTACGAGACGAACAAGCCAGCGACGAGGACGAGGCGAAGCAAAGAGAAAGACGAACGAGACGAACCAACCATGAATCCCATCGCGCGATCCTACCAATACTCTACATCTATTACCGGAACTGGTACGGACGCGTACGGTGCAGAAGGTAAGTCAGACACCCACCACACAAACAAACCACACGTACCCGACATATAACACACACACATAGGGATGCAGAAATTACTTACACCAGCAACAGCAGCACCATAGGGGCGGGATGGCTATCACCAATGCCAAATACACACATAGGGGCCTGGATGCCAACCACTAACACCACCCCTACCCATGGGGGGCCTGATGCCTACCACCACTACCACCCCTACTCAGGGGGTGCTAGATGCCTACCACTACTACCACCCCTACCCATGGGGGGCTGGATGCCTGTCACTACTACCACCCCTACCCAGGGGGTGCTAGATGCCTACCACTACTACCACCCCTACCCATGGGGGGCTGGATGCCTGTCACTACTACCACCCCTACCCAGGGGTGCTAGATGCCTACCACTACTACCACCCCTACCCATGGGGGGCTGGATGCCTGTCACTACTACCACCCCTACCCAGGGGGTGCTAGATGCCTACCACTACTACCACCCCTACCCATGGGGGGCTGGATGCCTACCACTACTACCACCCCTACCCAGGGGGTGCTAGATGCCTACCACTACTACCACCCCTACTCAGGGGGGGCTGGATGCCTACCACTACCACCACCCCTACCCATGGGGGATGGATGCCTACCACTACTATCACCCCTACCCATGGGGGGCTGGATGCCTGTCACTACTACCAGCCCTACTCAGGGGGGGCTGGATGCCTACCACTACCACCACCCCTACCCATGGGGGGCTGGATGCCTACCACTACTACCACCCCTACCCATGGGGGGCTGGATGCCTACCACTACTACCACCCCTACCCATGGGGGGCTGGATGCCTGTCACTACTACCACCCCTACTCAGGGGGGGCTGGATGCCTACCACTACCACCACCCCTACCCATGGGGGCTGGATGCCTACTACTACTACCACCCCTACCCATGGGGGGCTGGATGCCTACCACTACTACCACCCCTACCCATGGGGGGCTGGATGCTTGTCACTACTACCACCCCTACCCAGGGGGGGGCTGGATGCCTACCACTACCACCACCCCTACCCATGGGGGGCTGGATGCCTACTACTACTACCACCCCTACCCATGGGGGGCTGGATGCCTATCACTACTACCACCCCTACCCATGGGGGGCTGGATGCCTGTCACTAGTACCACCCCTACCCAGGGGGTGCTAGATGCCTACCACTACTACCACCCCTACCCATGGGGGGCTGGATGCCTGTCACTACTACCACCCCTACTCAGGGGGGGCTGGATGCCTACCACTACCACCACCCCTACCCATGGGGGGCTGGATGCCTACCACTACTACCACCCCTACCCATGGGGGGCTGGATGCCTACTACTACTACCACCCCTACCCATGGGGGGCTGGATGCCTACCACTACCACCACCCCTACCCATGGGGGGCTGGATGCCTACCACTACTACCACCCCTACCCATGGGGGCTGGATGCCTATCACTACTACCACCCCTACCCATGGGGGGCTGGATGCCTGTCACTACTACCACCTCTACCCAGGGGGTGCTAGATGCCTACCACTACTACCACCCCTACCCATGGGGGCTGGATGCCTGTCACTACTACCACCCCTACCCAGGGGGTGCTAGATGCCTACCACTACTACCACCCCTACCCATGGGGGGCTGGATGCCTGTCACTACTACCACCCCTACTCAGGGGGGGCTGGATGCCTACCACTACCACCACCCCTACCCATGGGGGGCTGGATGCCTTCCACCAACACCACCCCCACTCATAGGATGGACAATGCATGACACAACCAGCACACTACAACCTAAGGAATGCAAGAAAAAGACATCCCCCCAACACCATGACAAGTGTGTGTAGACTGTGTCAAATGCCTACAACACTGAACATGACTTTGAACATACAATGTGACCCCCTATCACATGTGTCACACATAAATGTGTGTGGCCTCCACAATGCAAGCAGACCATGACCACTGCGGCAATGGGGTCCAACCCCCATCATCACAGTGACCAAAAGGTAAGTGTGGGGTCCATAGCTGAAGCACATTTTGAACATTGTGGCAATGGGGTCTAAGCCCCCATCATCACAGTGACCAAAAGGTAAGTGTGGGGTCCATAGCTGAAGCACATTTTGAACATTGTGGCAATGGGGTCTAAGCCCCCATCATCACAGTGACCAAAATGTAAGTGTGGGGTCCATAGCTGAAGCACATTTTGAACATTGTGGCAATGGGGTCTAAGCCCCCATCATCACAGTGACCAAAATGTAAGTGTGGGGTCCATAGCTGAAGCACATTTTGAACATTGTGGCAATGGGGTCCAACCCCCATCATCACAGTGACCAAAAGGTAAGTGTGGGGTCCATTGCTGAAGCACATCTTGAACATTGTGGCAATGGGGTCTAAACCCCATCATCACAGTGACCAAAAGGTAAGTGTGGGGTCCATAGCTGAAGCACATCTTGAACATTGTGGCAATGGGGTCCAACCCCCATCATCACAGTGACCAAAAGGTAAGTGTGGGGTCCATAGCTGAAGCACATCTTGAACATTGTGGCAATGGGGTCTAAACCCCCATCATCACAGTGACCAAAATGTAAGTGTTGACATTGAAAAAGCTGCAACTGCCAAACTGCATGGATGATTCCTGGTCACAGAACAACAAACACATCAGTGGCAAAGTAGTGCTTGTGTCCCATAGCAACATAGATTGGGGGAGGCAAACAGTGCAGTGCAAATAAGACATACCTTTGGCCATGTGCAGACAAACATCACCCATGGGGGCTGACACTGTCAACATTCATCAATGACAGAAGTGACCATCATAATGCAGACCCACATATTTGCACCAATGGGCACACAAATGTAGATATCCTGTGGAGACTGTAGATGTGAGGTGAACAAATACCATACCATGGCAGCAATGGGACACACAAACAATGATCATTGTGCTGACTGATGACCTAGGAGTCCCAGGGACAGCAGGTGAATCCCACCAAACAACATACAGCCAATGGCACACTAAAGATATGCCAATGCAGTGGTGCAGATGCACAAACACAAACAGGCAGCCCCACACTGCACATCAAACACAACAGGTGAGGGGGGGGGTGCCAGTGTCCCCAGGCAACCACACAATACATGATGAGACCAATTACACAGATGCGCATACAGTGCCACACAAAAGTAACTCATGGATCCAAATCCCCTATGTGGGCAATCAGGCATTGTTAGATGAGAGGGAGCACAAATCACACATGTCACACAAGCATGTAGGAACAGCAACTGACACAGCAAGACACAGACACACCACAGCACTACCCCCAGGGTCCCCACAATGTGGTGACCCTGGGCTGCATGACAATCCCACTGTGATGACAAAGCTAGATGTCGTTCACACTGTGAACCACAGTCATGTGTCCTGATCAACAAACTACCATCACACCTACACAAGCACAAATCAATCAGCACGGCCAGTAAGCCAAGGCCAACATGGAGGCAGGGGTCTAGCCGGGCAACAACTCTCATCTGCACACACTCAACACCACACACCTCGACCTCCAACAATGTGCAGCAGTGAAGCTCACATGCACTGGTGACATTGCACATGCACCCATGACAATCCCATGTGGGGTGGTGGGAACTAAGGTGCAGAAACACATCACACATGGCCACTAAACAAGACTCCTGAATGTCTGACACACTGCACACTACGCTGTACATGGACATGACGGCAATACCACACCAACCAATGGGATCCCAGCCACAGTCCCACACCAATGAAGAAGCCAAGGTCACCCACAAAGAACACACATAGACAACTACCAACATTGCAGCCCTGACCCTGAGGAGTGCCAGCAGTCACACACACAACGTGTCACAATCACTGAAAGCTAACACAAACTGGAAATTACATGACAGGTGTAAACAACAAGTGCCAAGGGGAATCCTGACTGTGTCCCATCTGCGTTTGCCCACAAACTCAGCCCTGACAGCGAACACACCTATGGGTGACACCCTGATGACCAGTAATGTGCCATGCACCCACATCACAGAGAACCCAGGGAGAAGACTTTGGGGGAACATAGGTCAACTCAGCAAGCATCACAAACAGGAACATCACTAGGGATCCCAGCATGCACAGCAAAATGGAAGTGAACACACACAGACATGCTCACACAACACACACCTTGGGCTCAGGCAATGTCACAGGATTACACACTGCCATGAGGGGACTCTACTCCTGTGTGAGGAAAGCTGTGCCATATGTTGCCTCAGTAGGGCTCTATCATGTCAGCAGAACACTTGGTCACACAGTCAACAATTAGCACGAAATGAAGGCTCCCGTCATATCAGCCTGGTCATGGGAGTGTCAACGAAATCATCAGCACAGATCCAACACACATGTATAGCAAGTTGCACTGACAACACAGATGAGTCCTTCCCCATTGATGCCCAAACTTGCATGTCCAGTGGAGATGGCCACACGGTCAGGGAAGTAGACTAATTGAACAATGGCAAGCACAACAGATGTGCAGGGGTGTAAGCCACAGATGTGATATTGCAAATGTAAGTAGGAAATCCCATTGCCAAATATTGAAAACATGACACCCTCATATGCTGCTAAGGATGACATGGATACACTACAGGATAGGACACATTACCCGTGGACCACATGGATTCCTGCACAGTAACACTTCATTTTCATGAGACCAAAAATCACCATCACTGCAGCAAGGGCACGGTTAGCATCATCAACATCATGTACATCAGAAGCAAAACCACTAGAGAACAGAAAGTAGCTTTATTCAGCATATGTGGGTTCAAAAGTTAAAGTCCAGAAAAAAAGAAACAAAGGCTAATGGCCAGTCCATTCTGAAAGTCAAAACAGGGTGACAGTGGCAGATGTCACCCTACACATGCCTGCACTACTACACACCAGGGACAATCCCCTCGGAGGGGCATACGGGGGGCAGGCCAGGCACCACAGGGACAGGATCAGGGCTCACCAGAAGGAGGCAGGGAAGGGGTGGTGGGTGCTGGAGAGCCACTGACAACTGCAGTGGAGGTGTCTGACATGGTGTGTGCCGGCACAACTGGGGGGCATGACTCAGATGGTGTGGGTGCCGGCACGACTGCAGTGGGCCGTGCAGATGGAGTGGACAGGTTCCCCACTGCAGTGCCCAAGTCAGACGGGGTGGTAGTGGACTCCACTGCAGTGCCTACCTCCAGGGGAGGAGAATGGGGTTCAGGTAAGGTGGGCAGGACAGAGGGGGAGGACACCGTCTCCACACCAGTGGCACAGACATGCGCAGCGGGGGGGTGGTGCCGGAAGAGCAAGTGGCAGGGGGAGAAGGCCGGATCATTTTGGGGATGGTGTATCTGTGGGTGGGGGAACCTTGGGCAGGGTGTGGTGGGGCACCTGTGGAGTGGGGGCCTGAGGGATGGAGGAAGGAGACTTGGTGCTTGAGCTGCAGGGCGGCGGTGGGGTCTTGCTCTTTTGGGTCCGGGGGGACTTGCGGATGGGGGCGTCAGTCGGTCTGCGCCTGGGGGAGGGTGTCCGGGGGCGAAGGGCACTCCCCTCCGTGTGGGTGGGCTTCCTCTTCCCCCTGAATGCTGTATCAGCTGGATCGGAGGGGAAGAAGCCGAGGTCACTGAGGAAGACCTGCTGTGTCTTTGGGGTTGCAGGTGAGGCAAGGGAAGGGGCCTTGGAGGGAGAGGTAACTGAGGACTGCGCAGTGCTCGTGGATGCGTGTGTGTGTGCCTGGGCCCCATCCCCTGTGAGTGTGGTATCAGTCCCCTGACTCTGCGTGCGTGTGCGTCTGGATTTTGGCGTGTGTGTCTGTGTGCTGCCTGTGTCTGTGCTGGTGTGTGCCTGTGCCGGTGTGTGGGTGCTTGGGACAGGTAAGGTGCTGGGGAGTGTGGATGGGGCAGAGGTAGGAGGGGTGAGGGACTGTTGGAGGAGGGACACTGCTGCCGTCAGGGAGGAGTCCATGGACCTATTGCCCCTCTGTAGGGCAGACATGCCCGATGAGATGCCCTCCATGAACGACACCAGCTGAGTCAACAGAATGGTGTGTGCATGGAGGACACTCAGCATCGCTGCCTGCCCTACATGGAACTGGCGAAGGAGGTACACAGACTCCTCACTCAGGGCAGCAGGGGACACAGGGGCAGGGGGTGTGGTGCCTGGCACGAAGGAGACACGCTCCCGAACATGGGAGCCTCCACGGACCTCGGGAATGGGAGCCGATGGGAGGGCGGTGGTGGTGGTGGTGGTGGTGGCGGGACAGCAAAACTAGCTGGGGTGTGGTGGCTGCTGACACCCGCCTCCACAAGGGAGTCATCCTCCGAGCTGCTGTGGTCCTCAGCTGAGGTGGATGGTGCTGAGGACTCCTCGGTGTGGCTCCCCTCGCCCTCCGTGCCACTGGGTCCCTCCGACTACTCCTCGGCTGCTGACCCAGTCTGGCTCTGCGGCTCCTCCTGGTCCGTGGAGCTGTCCCCTCCTGTGGCCGTGGATGTATCTGCAAACAATAGGGAAACAGACAGACATCAGTCACCTGCACCGAACGCACACACCACAGTAAGTACAGCACATTGCAGAGCAAGCCCTGGCATCCTTAGTTGAACATTGCCAAAAGTGCCCAAACAGAGTAGGGGAAGCCAATTGTCAGTCTGATGGTCAACCATGGCACTCACATCCCTCCTGGCCTTGCACCCATCTGTCTGGTGTCTGTCAGATGGCAATACCCCAGTGTGGACACATGCACCACCTACACAGTAGTTGGACAGTGCAGAGAACACGGTGAAGCATGTGAACATGCACACATCACAACTCTTGCCACTGAGTCAGTACAGGTGTCCGGATAAAGGGATGCCCAGAGTCAATTTTGAAATGCATGTGATGCATACCAGCGACAGACACCATGATGCACCCATGTCCTGATAGTCATTGCCACAATGGTGTGCATGTAGCACATGTCACTCCCCTGCAGGATCACTCATAGGAAGTTTCATGCCATGGCACAGGCATGCCTGCTAAGTCATACATCACTGTCTCCAGTCACATGGGCAGGGCAGCCAGACAACAACAGTCTGCACTGTGTCACAATAGTAGGTCATGGGGAATGCAAGTCCTGGAGCTGAACAAGTGCACATGTACATCCCCCACACACCACATCATCTGAACCCTTATCTGTCCACGTCATACCAATTGGACATATGGGAGACCTGTAACACAACCCTCTGAACCTGAGCACCTCACAATCTGCTGTGAATGGGAAACAGCTGCCTGAACTTCACATTCGCATACCCCAGTCTGCACGGTCAGGTGATCAAACACCTATGTGTCACAAAAGTATCGTCTCCTATGGTCACATCTCCGGTGGCATGCTGAGCCCCAACCGAGAAACACCCCAGTAGTCCTGACAACGAAGTCACAGCACACTGACACAGAGGCAGACACCTGAGGGGACATATCACTGAGCACAACATGCCAGCTGATACACGGGAGTGGGAGTACAGAGTGTATTGTATGGCCTGGAGTAGGCATGACTGTCCTGCCCCACGTGAATAAAGGATGAGCCCTGGACAGTAGGCAGGTGGCTAAGTATGTGTGACACACGTAATATACACACACCTGGGGCCCAAACATTGTTCCCACCCGCAGCATGGGTGTGTGCCAGATACCCCAGGCACATGTGGTGGATCAGCTCAGCAATTGGACCACATATCAAAGTAACACGCAAATTACATGTCAGAACACAGGCATTGTGTAAACAATGGACCCACCCATGATGCCCACCACAGAGTTAGGGGAACAAATGCTGTCCCCCACCTTGAGCTAAGCAAAATGCAAGGACACAGTACCCAAGTGACACAATTCCCTGACTGTAAGGGCCACACCTGGGTATCAGATGAGGAGTGGGCAGTGCACAATTGAGGGACATGGGTCCTGGACCACATGACTGATGTCCTGTGGAAGTTTAACCAGGCCAGAGGAGGGCACATAGCATGGCAGACAAAGTTCACAATGCAGTCATGGACTCACCCCCTCCTTGCTGCTCTCTGGCCGTCAGCTGCCCATCCAGATCAGGGAAGACCACCGCCAGGATCCTGAGCATGTGGGGGGTCAGGGTCCGGTGTCCGCCCCTCCTGCGAGGAGGCAACAGCTTCAGCTGGACCCGTGCGATCCTTTGGGTCCAGCCCCGAAGGTCCTGCCACCTCTTCTGGCAGTTGCGGATCCGGCGCTTGTAGACCCCCACGGATCTCAATGCCCGGACGATGGTCAGCCATATCTGCTGCTTATGGTGGGCATCAACCTGTGAGGATGACATAGTGAAAATGCCATTACTACACATTCAACATATCCGTGCATTACACAGTTGGATATACATGTCTCAATCACAGGGGCACATGATGTACAACGGCAGTGCAACGATGGCTATGGACAGTTTGCCAGCAGTTACTACATGGTATCATTGCCTGGGAAGTAAAACCTTGTTTAAATGCACTGTCACTGCACTATACCTGTTCAGTACATGTAACTACACACTATGGGGGTGACAACTACTCAGTGAGCCTGCTAGCCAGTGGCGTGCAGACTGTAAGTCTTGCTAGTCAGACAACATGCACATTTAGTAAGGCAGTGGACAGCACACTCACCTGCTCCCCTGCTTTCCCATACAGCTTGCTGTACTGTGGAAGGAGGCTGTCCAGCAGGGCCTGGTTCTCCTCAGTGCTGAAGGCTGGGGCTCTATCCACAGTACGTGCCATTGCAGGATCCAGAGGGTGCAGATACAGCAGCAGTGGTGGTGGCAGATGTCGTCCTGGAGCATGTAGTGCAGGCAAGTGAGCTCTCAGGGGAACAGCCAGCATTATATGTGTGCTGCTGAGGCAGATACTGTCCCATGTGTCCAAAGTGATAGGTCCAAGTCGTTTGCATCTTCTGAATCTGGCCAATCCATGGAATTGCACCACTTACACACGCCCACAGCATCCTTCAAAAGTTCAACTTCATGACACCCATGAATTTGCAACATTGTTGTGGGTGACCAACTGAATTCACAGCATCAGACTCGTTAAAGATTTGAAAACGCGTCCGTTGCCAGGCCAGGCCATAGCCAATGGGTGCGCACCGATCGGTCCATTGCTGTACAACGCGTATTGCGAATACAACGCGTACCCGCTCACATTGTATGCAATGGCCAATGCGTGCGCACCGATCGGTCCATTGCTGTACAACGCGTATTGCGAATACAACGCGTACCCGCTCACATTGTATGCAATGGCCAATGTGTGCGCACCGATCGGTCCATTGCTGTACAACGCGTACATCAGATGACAACGCGTACCCGCTCACATTGTATGCAATGGCCAATGCGTGCGCACCGATCGGTCCATTGCTGTACAACGTGTACCCGCTCACATCGTATGCAATGGCCAAAGTGTGCGCACCGAACGATCCATTGCTGTACAACGCGTACATCGGATGACAACGCGTACCCGCTCACATTGTATGCAATGGCCAATGCGTGCACACCGATCGGTCCATTGCTGTACAACGCGTACCCGCTCACATTGTATACAATGGCCAATGCGTGCGCACCGATCGGTCCATTGCTGTACAACGCGTACCCGCTCACATCGTATGCAATGGCCAATGTGTGCGCACCGATCGGTCCATTGCTGTACAACGCGTCCCTGTACAAGTCACTGGCATATGTCACCATGCCTGTCACAGGTGAACATATGCCAGCCACTATACTTCCCAGGGAGTGAGGGGCACACCTACAACACCACAGCCTGTCCACACTGTGTCCTAAGGCATGTAAGGCTGCATTACCTGTTCCGTGTATGGGGGGTCAACATGTTGTTTTTTGGGTGGCACTTTGGGGCAGCCACTCCCAGGCTGTGTACGTGTTCATGGGGACAGAATCCTTGGTGTGTTGTGCACATGAACACTGTGGTGTGCAACTGTTCATTTCAGGGCATGTGGCATGGTCACATTTCACGGTTGTGTATGTGTATGTCATGTCACATACCCCCTGAGTCCCATGTGGGACGGTATGTACGTCCCAGGGTGACCCATTGCCACAATTGTGATGGCCCTCCACAGTCTGTGTGCATGTTGTGTTTACAATGTCTCTGATTCCATGTGCACAATGGGAGACAGTCTCCACATCCACGTTGTTTGTGCAAGGACTTTGATGTTGTGCGTGTGTGTGTCACAGACGTCCATGTCTGTCCTGCCGAGGCAACAGGGACCACTACCTGTAGGGGTCATGGTTGTTTAGCTGTGGTGTATTCATGATGCACCATGTCATGCCAGTGTCCATGTGGCAATACAGGGTCCCTGGGAATCTACCTGTCGATGAGCTGTGATGCCTGGGGCACATCTGTCCTCACATGTCACTGTGGTGTGTGTTTGGAACGTGACAGCAGTACATGGGTACTGTGACACAGCCTAATGATATCCCATAGCACAACCTGGGACTTGTTGAGGACACATGTTGAACTGTGATGTTAGATGTTAGCCATGTAGGTGCCATACATGTCCTTACGGAATGGCACACGCATCATGTACTTGTGTCTCGTAATGATGTATCATGTGATATTGAGTCTGGTCTATTCCACATATGTGGGGTGACTGACAATCTTTCTTTCTTCACCTATGCACTGCAGGGCACCAGCTGTCCATCGGCCATTCCCTGACCTTGCAACAATGGTTGAACGGGACTGCATCCGACGGTACCGCTTCACCAGGCCACTGATTGAGGAATTGACGGTGCGGTTGGCCCCACATTTGCAACCTGGCCGGACATACCCTACAGCGCTGACCCCCAAGGTGAAGGTGATGGCAGCCCTACACTTCTTTGCCACCGGTACCTTTCAACACACTGTGGCGTCTGCTGTTGGGATGTCACAGACCATGTTCAGCCGTGTGCTCCGCGATGTTTTGGAGGCTATGTTGAGATACCTGAACCAGTACATCTATTTCCCTAGACTTCAACAACTCACTGATGTGAAGAGTGACTTCTATGCCCTGGGGAGGATGCCGCATGTCATTGGCTCCATTGATGGGACACATGTGGCTTTGGTACCACCACAGGCTCAAGAGCAGGCATACAGGAACCGCAAACACTACCATTCGGTCAATGCACTGGTGGTATGTCTTGCAGATATGAGCATCTCACACGTCTGTGCCCGTTTCCCCGGTTCTGCACACGATGCCTACGTGATGAGGAGTAGTCACATCCCGAGGATGATGTCACAGATGCGGAACCAGCGTGCCTGGCTTGTTGGTTTGTACTGACTTTGTACCATTGTGTGTGTTCTGCAATGTAGTGTTCCACCCTCTTTTCCAACTCAGCTAATGTGCAATTGTCTGTATGTAGGTGACTCCAGATACCCCAACATGCCGTGGTTGCTGATACCCCTCAGGAACCCTGTGACACCAGCCCAGATGCGCTACAATGAGGCACATGGTCGGACCAGGAGAGTGATTGAGCGGACATTTGGTCTCCTGAAGAGCCGCTTCCGCTGCCTAGATAAGACAGGAGGGGCCCTCCCATATGCCCCAGCAAAGGTGTGCAAGATTGTCATCATCTGCTGCATGCTACACAACCTGGCAGTGCGGAAGGAGTTGCCTCTCATCCTGGATGACGATGACCACCATCCGCCACCTGTTGACGATCCTGGCCTGGGCCATGATGCTGATGATGATGATGATGATGAGGGTGATGTCCGCACACAGCTCATCACCAACTTCTTCAGCTGAATGTGAGTATCCAGGGATGTTATGTCAATGATGTGAGTTTGCATGATATGTGTTGGTGGTGCTCTGGTGCTGTTTGAGTGTGTCCATGTGCTACTTGACTGAATGCGTGCAGCGATGTGTCCTTACAGGCAGTCTGTACTCCACAACAGTGTTGACATGCTAACTTGGTTCTGGGTGGGTATCTTGTGACATGTATTGGGCATGAGTATTGCAGTTCTGTCCTGTTCTTCAGTGCTTTTGACTGTGTGTCATTTCTGTCCTTCACAGGGTACTTTCAGAGTTGTTTGGTCAACTGTGATCCCCCGACACTGTGAATCAACTTCCAGGGTGGTAGCTGTCGTTTCCCTACAGGTGATGTGCGCCACACCCATGGACTTCCTTTCTTCTACACTTGTTGACTGTGTGCCCACTGCCAGGTGGGATTACCTTGCATCTGTAGTGGTTACAACAAGTTGCAAATGTGTAATAAACCTGTGCTTCACTTTGTGATGTGCGTTGTCTGTGGTCACACATCTGACTGACATTTGCTTACTGCACCAGTGGGCTAGTTAACACAGACTGTGAATAGGTGTTGGGTCTGTGCATTGCACCATATTTCCTGGCAACATCAGTGTAGGCGATGAGTCTGATGGCCCTGGTGTGTATGTGTTGTGTAGCCCTGGTGGTGTGTCTCCCTCATATTTGTCACGTCGCCATGACTCACATGCCGGTGTTGTACTTGCTGTAGCAGTTAGCATGCACAGTGTCATTTCACAGATCATCATCTCCACTTCAGAAACAACGTTGGAATCACAACAGAGGCAAGTATGGTGTATTAGTGAGTTTATTGACATACATGTGTGAGTATAGTGCACAGGATGGTGGGTGCTGTACATTGTGATTGTAATCCAAAGTTCCTAGATGATTTGGAAGTCCTGATAGCAGAAATGTCCTGAGTAAAGTCCACAGTCATCTGATACATTGGTCCAACTTGAGCTCCCCATGTCATGTGGGAGAGTTGTGTTGCATTCGACAGGGTGAAGAGTTTGAGCACAAAGGTGATTTTCCAGAACAGGTGTTGGCTTCCTGGAGGTTGTGCATGGCCATCAGCCTCTCAGTTGTCCTTCCTCGGACGACCCCTCTTCTTTGGGGGGGGACCCTCAAGTGCAGGCTGCTGTGGTGCAGGGGACTCTCCGCCAGAGTCATCCTCCCTCCCTGTGGCAGTTGCAGTTGTTGCAGCACCAGATGTTGTGGGCACACAGGGAGGTGTTGACATGTTGGTGCAAATCTGGCGGAGGCATTGTAATATGTCCCTATGCACCGCCGTCTGTTCTTGCAATGTGTCCCACTTGGACTCCATGCGGGACATGTGTAAATCCAAGCGGGCATGATGGGCAGCCTGCTGCTGTTGAATGTCCCTGAGGATCCCCACTACCAGGCTGAACTCTCCGGTGCTAGTCTGGTACGCATCAGCTATGCGTACCAGTTGTGGGTCATCATACAGTCCAGACCCCTCTGCAAGCAGCGACCTATGTCTACCACCCCTCCCACCACCCCTGGCGACACGTGAAGGACCTGCGGTGGCACGCACAGGTGTCCCTGGGCCCCCTTGGGTGTTGTTGCTGGTGTTGGTGTCCGTAGCTCCACGTTGGGCCGGGGTCCGTGTGCTGTTGGTGGTGGTGGTCCTTGGTCTGTCCGTGTCGGCAGGGGTGGTCTGTGTGTTGGCAGTTGTTGGAGGGGTGGGTGCAGGGGGTGCAGCTGGTGGTCCTGCTGGTGCTGCATGATGACTCACTGCGGAGGTGCCAGGTAGGTCTTCATCATCCGAGGTGGGCAGAGGATGTTCCACACCAGTGAGCTCAGTGTCCCCCGGAGCCTGGGACAGGGACTCCTCAGCGTCTGCTGCTGTGTCCCCATCATCACCTATATTTGGAAGAGACACACAATGTATGTAATGTTTCTACAGGCATCAATGGTTCAAACACCTGACAGTTGTGACTGTACCTCTGGATGCGGGCCTGTACATTGCATTGTCCTAAGTTGTCACAGTCAGCTGTTGATATTGGGGTAGCGCATTGTCCTGACAACATGAAGCATTTCAATGTGAATGTTGAGGTGTGTGCATGGCCAGCATTGGTGGTATTTGGTTGACATCCGGACATCCTTCTCCCTCCAGCCCAGTTATCCCACCATGAAGCATGCCACCCTTGCAGTGGGTGCACGTTGACTCTCAGGATGTCAGTCAGTGGTGTCCTGCTGTTGGTTGGTGGCCAGTTCCCATCAGGGCCTTGTGCTCCCCACAACAGAGCACCAGTGTCATACATCTTTGAAGTGGCTTTTCACTCCCTGTGAGGTGTGCATGCTTCAGTATGAGCTTGCTGGGCCATGTGGGTGGGGGATGTTGAGCTGTGACTACCACTCCCATCATGCTATTGCCTCCACCCCCCTTCCCAGCATGCCCATACTTCCTTCCTTTTGAGTGTACTTCACTGTGTGCGGGTGTGACAGCAATGGCAAGATGGCTGACAGTGGTGTCCTGCTGTTGGTTGGTGGCCAGTTCCCAGCATGGCCTTGTGCTCCCCACAACAGAGCACCAGTGTCAGACATCTTTGATGGGGCTTTCCACTCTCTGTGAGGTGTGCATGCTTCAGTGTGAGCTTGCTGGGCCATGTGGGGGATGTTGAGCTGTGACTACCACTCCCATCATGCTATTGCCTCCACCCCCTTCCCAGCATGCCCATACTTCCTTCCTTTTGAGTGTACTTCACTGTGTGTGGGTGTGACAGCAATGGCAAGATGGCTGACAGTGGTGTCCTGCTGTTGGTTGGTGGCCAGTTCCCAGCATGGCCTTGTGCTCCCCAAAACAGAGCACCAGTGTCAGACATCTTTGATGGGGCTTTCCACTCTCTGTGAGGTGTGCATGCTTCAGTGTGAGCTTGCTGGGCCATGTGGGGGGGGATGTTGAGCTGTGACTACCACTCCCATCATGCTATTGCCTCCACCCCCCTTCCCAGCATGCCCATACTTCCTTCCTTTTGAGTGTACTTCACTGTGTGTGGGTGTGACAGCATTGGGAAGATGGCTGACAGTGGTGTCCTGCTGTTGGTTGGTGGCCAGTTCCCAGCATGGCCTTGTGCTCCCCACAACAGAGCACCAGTGTCAGACATTTTTGATGGGGCTTTCCACTCTCTGTGAGGTGTGCATGCTTCAGTGTGAGCTTGCTGGGCCATGTGGGGGGGGGGATGTTGAGCTGTGACTACCACTCCCATCATGCTATTGCCTTCACCCCCCTTCCCAGCATGCCCATATTTCCTTCCTTCTGACTCTGCTTCCCTGTGGGGTAGTGTGCCTGTGCTGAATGGATGGCTGACAGTGTTGTCCTGGCATTTGTATGGCTACAAGTCCCATGTGTGTCACTGTGCTTCCCACAGCATGACCCAGGGTGGTGGTTCTTTGTGGGATAATTAATGTTAGTGTGAGGCAATGCATTTTCCCAGGTGAGTTGTGTGTAGTTTGTGTTAGGGGTGTGTGTGGGAAGAGCTGCTGGTAACTATGGTCATAGCTGTCAGTCCTCCTTCCCACCCAGCCAGATATCCCACCATGGAACGTGCTTCCATTGCAGGGAGTGCAAGTTGTCGTTCAGGATGTCAGTCAGTGGTGTCCTGCTGTTTGTTGGTGCCCAGTTCCCAGCAGGGCCTTGTGCTCCCCACAGCAGTAGCCAGTGTCAGCCATCTTGTCAGTTGTTTTCCACTCCCTGTGATGTGAGCATGGTTCAGAGTGATGTTGATGGGCGTATTGTGATGGTGGGCAATATCTGTGACTACAACTCCCATGATGCTATTGGCTACACTGACTTGACCAGCATACACAGAATTCCTTCCTTTCTGTGGGATTCCCTGTGTGGTGGTGTTGTAGTGGTGGCTACATATCTGACAGTGTTTGTTGGTTAGATTTGTGCCACTGCCTAGCTTTATTTGTTGTAGGGTTTGTACATGTCATGACACAGTTACATATCACTATGAGATGGCATGTATTGTGTTTATCTGACTGACATACACATCTTGGGATGATTCTGGTTTTGCTGCTGTGGATTTGCTAAGGGTGCATGGTTTGACTATCCCCTTGACAGTGATGTGTGTGTATTGTCACACAATATTGGGTATATTGGTTGTGTACTCACCAGGCTCTGGGATGTTTTCTAGTCCATATACGCTCACTGGTGGTAGGATGGCCCGCACCTTCTCCTCCCAGGGCCTGAGGTATAGTGGTTTGGCAGGAGGGCCACTGCCGGTGTGTTGGCTCAAGATGTAATCCTTCTTCAGTAGTCCCTGACCCTCCTGCGCACATCATACCACCTGTTCTGGATGTCTTCCTTTGTGCGCAAACATGGTGATTGTGTGTTCACCCTGTCGACGATCCTCGCCCACATCTTGGTTTTCTGCGACATGGGGGTCTGTTGGACCAGTGTACCAAACAGCTGTGGCTCTACCCTGAGGATCTCATCTACCAGGACTTCCAATTCACTATCTAGGAACTTTGGATTCTTCTTGGGGGGCATGGTGATGGGTGGTGGTGGTGAGTGATGTGTGTGTTGGTGTGCAAGTGAGTGTGTGTGTGGTTGCTGTCTGTTGGTGTTCTGTGCTGGCAGGTCATTTGAATTTGCAAAGGATCATGGTAGGGATTTGTGTCCTTTATATGGGTGGAGTTGTGGGTGTGTCTTTGTTCCCTGTTTCCCCCAGTATTTATTGGCTTTGTAATTGCTTGTTTGGCCTTTTTTTTGTGTTTTTCCCTTTGTACTTTTTGTGCATGTAGGAGACGTTCTTCTGACCAAGTCGGACCCTGCAGTTGTCTCGTGCGAGCTTCTCCGAGTCGTTCACGCTGTGTTTGTGCTGTTTTATGTGCTGCGTACGCGTCGGTCGCGGTGTATTGGGTTGCTTTGGCTCGCTGTTTTGTATGCGTGTCGGTCATATGGCTTGAGCTCCGTGCGACTCGGTCGTGTTTTCCACGCGATGCATCGTACTGCGCGGCTCGGAGTTCGCGGGTACGTTTCGTTCGGGTTCCTTCCTGGTGCGTGTCGGTCGGTTCGATTCGGACGGTTTTCCGTCCGGATAGCTTTTTTCCGCGCGGTTCGGTCGTTCGTATTGTGTTCCGTACGAGTCGGTCGGATTTTGCACGCATTTTATCGTACTTTGCGGGTCGGGCTGCACCGGTACGTGTCGGTCGGAAAAAATTCCGGATCCGAGTCGGTCTGTACGTTTTCCGGCCCGAATCGGAATTGGCCCCCTAGTGTCTGAATTGCACAATGTGAAACCAAAATTTTAGGATTTATCCAGGCTTCTCCACCTAACTAAACAGTGTGATCCTAGGCATTTGTTTTATTTCACTTTCTCTCCTTTTTCTTTACTATCACATATGAGGATCTCTAAATACATGACTTTAGGATGTGTGCTGTACAAAACCTTCTCCTGTGTTTGATTTAATAAACTATAATGTTGTTCATTATAATAAGAACCCAGGCCACCTAAAGAGTGCACACAACAACAGACTAGACTCTTAGTTCACTATTGGCATTGTTTTCAGGGTTGGGGGGATGAAACTTTCTAAATTCATGTTTGAAACCTAGCACTCAAAAAAATATACTTTTCAATGCACTGATATAATCTGATGTACTAATGTGAAACAGTTGTGCATGTTAATGAAATAAAGGTGATTCTAAATTTAAGCTGGGCAGGACACCCTAGTTATTTCTTTTCTGTAACTACAATTAACCTTTACATAAATGCTTGCCTGAATAGTTAACATCTTTTTAATGTTCGTGCTGAGTTTAGCAACCCAGTGCTGCTGTTGACCAGGGAGGCCGCATGTAAAGGTCAGGAGGGCCACATGCGCCCCCCCTCCCAGGCCATACTTTCACTATCAATGGATTAGATGTTCCTTAGAATCTTCTGTTCCTTTTGCAATAGTTCTGGAATCTAATGCTAAGAGGTCTGTTCCAGTTTCTCTCGTCATGGGGAGAACAAACTTGATCTCTTGTTTTCTTCTTCTTTTATTACTTGTTGGTTTCGAGCCTGGCAGTGCCTTGTCTCCATCCTGGCTGTATGGTGTAGCTAGGATAACATCCAGGTATGCCCATGCACTGGTTCTTGCTAATTTATAGAAAATGCAGACCAGGAAGGGAAGAAAATCCAGATCTTTTGTCATGGATGGTGCGGTTGTATTTCTTGTTTCCCTTAAGGCATGTAATGGGATGCAGGATGCTCTGTAGTAGGACCACACTGATACAAGAATGACAGTGATCAGGTCATTACCCTCTGCTGGGAGGAAAAGGGCCACGTTTTTGAATGTCATTCTGCATTTGGCTTTGCAGAAACAGAGGTCCACTTTTATCAACAGTGCAAGTTGGTACCATGCCGCATTGAATTATTGAATGGAAGATTGGCATTAAGCATGAATCTGAGTCATTTAGATTAAATATATTGACACTGAAAGGCCTGAACTAATTGACCCCTACTGTTATGTTTAAACCAAAGTAAAATTATCTGGAAAAAGCCTGAATCTGAGTTATTTGGAATTTGTGGTGCATATATATGTGAATTTATCTAGCTACATGTTAGATAGTCAAATTTTAATCCGGGTTTGCTTGTTGATGTTTGTGGAGGGGGAATTTGGTTGATTTTATTGTTGGATAGGTGCTTGATATCCAGGTCTTAAAGTCACTTCATGTCATGTTGGCTGGCTTTTCAGTTAAAGCTTTTATCATTAGAATATTCATGGATTTTTACAGTGAATAGATCTTTGCAGGGGGATCTAGTGGTACCCTTCTAGATACATTGATAATGATTTCGTAGATGAACTACTGATGTACTTTATCTGAAACTCACATACACATTTCAATGAAATGTGTCAGAGCTTCATGATTGACACCTTTGAAAGTTGTAGTGAGACAGAGTAGGTTGAACAGACAGGGATCACTTTGCCAGTAATGAAGAGGGTGTTGTTCTTGGCTTGGTTGGCTGCAGTCTCTGTTCTGCATGAAGACCTAAGGCTAGACTGGTGATCATGCTGGAGGTGATTTCCACTGATTTGGTTGTACAGGTTTACTCAATTATCATTATAACAAATGGTAAGTGCTTGATAGTTCTGTAGCTCACAGTTATGTTATGTTATTTTAATTTGATTTTGCGCACGAATCACCCCAATGGGGTATCTCGGTGCAAAGGGTAGTGTCGGGGAATCCCTGGGGAGTGGGACCCACGGATCTGTCCCGATATTGACGCTTTGACACTCCTCCGTGTGCAGGACTGGGATGGTCCCTTTAATTCTACCTGGAACCAGCAGGAGGAGGAGACAGGAGGAGTGACGTCGGCCCCTGCCCTCCTATCAGGAAATCCCGCCGAGCAGAAAGGGGAGGAACACGGATGTGGAAGCGCGCAAGCCGGAGGAGCCAGGAGTGAAGCCGACGAGGAAGAGAGGAGACCAGAGGAGCAGCAGCGGGATCCCCGAAGAACCGAAGGTCCTGGAGCCAAACCGGAGGAGCCGGGAAGCGGACTGATGCCAGGAGGCCAACGACCCCACGCGTCGCCCCGCCACTCTCCAGGAGGAGTGTGGCTGGAGCAGGAACGTCGGCGTATACAGGGGTTCTCTAAGTCACGGGGAGGGAACGGGTAGAGCTTTGAGGGTGGGCACCGCTTTCTGTTGCCGGTTACACGTGGTGGCGGTCCTCGGTGAACCCTCGCACTCCCCTTCCTGTACAAACAGTGGCCCACAGTGCCTTCCACTGACCAGTGGTTTCTTTGTTTTCTTTTTATTGTTTTGGGACGGTCCTTGTCGGAGTTAAGGAGAACGGACTCCTCCTCGAGCACCAGCAAGCCCTCCCAGAAGCGCCCGGTGTCAGAGACTCTTTCCCCACGGCCGGAGCCTGTATTTGTTGCTTTCTTTTTGTTAATAAAGATCTGTTACCACAGCTATCCAGACCTGCTCCTCATCTTTAAAGACACAGTACCCTCCGCGCATAGACCTACCCCCAGGGGCACGTAACAAATTGGTGTCAGAAGTGGGATAACGCCGTCTGATACAAGATGGAAAACCTGATCACACAAATGAGAGAGGGACAAAGCAAACTGGAATGGGCCGTGGAGAACAACGCCAGCCAAGCGGAAATGGACAGGGCTGTGTTCACCTCTGCTATCCAGGCCCAGGCTGACAACCTAACCAAACTGGCTGAAGGACAGTCACAGTTGATGGCGGCTTTGGGACAAGGGAGAGCGACCACTCTGCCCGGCACAGTGGTCCCCCTGCAGAAGTATGTGCCAGGAGACGACCCGGTCTCCTTCTTTCTGAACTTTGAAAGAGCCGCCAGCGTTTGGCCCGCAGACTGATGGCCGTTCTATTTAGCTCCCCTACTCACCGGTGAGGCACAGGCGGCATATCAGATGGCCAACAGGGACGGTACAGTTGCCTACGGCTATGTGAAACAGTTCATATTGGACCGATTGGGCGTGGATGATGAGGCACACTGCCTGAAATTCCGACAAGAATGGGGTGCACCCGGTGACACCCCGAAAACACTCTTTTACAAATTGAAGGATGCCGCCGATCGTTGGCTAAAGCCCTTGGAATCCACCCGCGAAGAGATCATGGACAAGATCTATCTCAAACAATACCTGGAACCACTACCTTATGGGACACAAAGATGGTTGCGCCAACATGCGGGTCTGACTCTGGAACATGCCATAGAGATGGCCACATCCTATGCCAGAGCACAGAGTCGAGCAATGATAAAGGAACCCGAGAAAAACCCAAGGACACCCCAACCTGGAAAGACAGAAAAAAAAGCACCTAAACCACCGTTCGAACCCCTAAAACCAAGATACGGGAAACCAGACTCTCTTCCTTCATCTGGGCCCCAGTGTTTTGAGTGTGGGGGCATATTGCCAAGTTTTGCAGAAGGAAAAGGGAGAAAACAGAAGAAGAACCAATGGACGTGAGCTATTTGCCCCGTTCTATTCTCTACACCCAAGAGACAGGTCCAGTCTTCTATGTGAGTTTAAGCATGAATGGCCGACCAGTAACTGCTCTCTTAGACTCGGGTTGTAGGCATTCGGTAGTCAGAAAGGAACTCATATCACGTTCTCGCCTGCTTCCTGGAAGGACGGTTAGCATCAGGTGTGTACATGGTGACGTAAGGGACTATCCAGTAGCTAGGGTTAGTCTTAAAACCGAGCTAGGCATAGAAACCCTGACAGATGTAGGGGTCCTGCCTTATCTTCCTGAGCCTCCTATAATAGGCGTAGATAACCCCTGTTTTTCTACCCTTATGTTAGAGAACCTGAATAACAACCCCGAGGCTGAGAAACCCCATAACGACCTACTGACCTCCGAACCCTGGGCCATTGACACGCACTTTAGGACTGCCCAATTGAACGACAGCAGTCTTAGTAACGCCTGGCAGAGCGCCAGAGAAACACAAGGTTCCCCACGACGGACATATCCCTGCTTCATTGAGCAAAACGGCCTTTTATATCGGGTGGCCAAGGACGGTGAGGAACCCCAGTTGTTGGTGCCAACCGGGTTCAGAGACCAAGTCCTTTTCTTTGCTCATGCCCATCTCCTTGCGGGGCATTGTGGGGCAGAGAAAACGGCACAGTCCATACTGCAGAGCTTCTTCTGGCCAGGGGTCCACGCCCAGGTACGGAAATACTGTCAAGAATGCCAGATATGTCAAAAAAGAAACCCCTATGTCCCTCCAAACGTTCCGTTGAACCCCCTTCCCATCATTGGTAAGCCTTTTGACAGAATTGGTATGGACCTCATAGGTCCCTTTCCCAGGTCCACCCGGGGTTACCAGTATGTCCTTGTAATAGTGGACTACGCTACCAGATACCCAGAAGCCCTTCCCTTGTGTTCAGCCACGTCCACCACAATTGCCCAGCGACTAGTAGAAGTCTTCTCAAGGATGGGGGTCCCCCGTGACATCATCACAGACCAAGGGACCCCCTTTGTATCGAGGTTGATGAAGCAGGTCTGTAGGGAATTGAACATACGACACATAAAGACATCAGTATACCACCCCCAGACGGACGGGCTTGTTGAGCGCTATAACGGCAGCCTCAAGCTCACCCTAAAAAAAATGCTAACCGGGGATGGAAGAAATTGGGACCAGCTGCTGCCGTTAGCCCTGTTCGTACTCAGGAGTCAAATACAAAGCAGTCTTGGGGTTTCCCCGTTTGAGCTCCTCTTTGGTCGGAAACCCCGGACGCTGCTAGAGATCACAAAAGAAAGCTGAGAAAAAGATGGGGCCCATGAAGCCCAGTCCTTGTTGGACTATGCTAATCAAATCAAGTCCCGTCTCCATAAACTGAGAACCCTAGCGCATGATTCATTGGAAAGAGCCCAAGGAAAACAAAAAACGTTTTACGACAAAGGAAAAAAATGGAGAGAACTAGACATAGGGGATTGGACTCTTGTTCTACTTCCCTCCTCTACTCACAAGTTGAGGAAGGAGTGGCAAGGTCCCTTTCAGGTCCTAAAGAAGATAGGGAGAACAATGTATATCCTGGGCCTTTCCCCAAGCAAGACCCAAATGTACCATATCAATCTCTTAAAGAAGTGGCTAGGCCCTCCACCCAAAAAAAACCACAGTGTTTCCACCATAGAAAACCCATCCCATACCGTCCACAACATCGTCATCAACACTGATTTGACGGGCAAGGAGGAGGAGGAAATCAATGCCCTCCTTCTTACGTACAAGGATATATTTTCAGATCAACCCGGAAGAACACATTTGGCTATGCATTCGATCCCAACCCAAGAAGGAGTCGTAGTAAAACAAAAACCCTAGAGGGTCCCTGAGGCCCGTCGGGTCGCTCTTCAGAACGAAGTGTCCCAGATGCTAAAGACCGGGGTCATAGTATGCTCCCATAGTAACTGGTGTTCTCCAGTGGTGCTCGTACCAAAACCGGATGGCAGCATCCGGTTCTGTATAGACTTCCGAGCAGTAAACAGGATATCGAAACAGGATGGTTATCCCCTTCCCAGGGTTGATGAGTTGATAGAACGCTTGGGTGAGGCCCATTACATCTCTATGATTGACCTGGCCAAGGGCTACTGGCAAATCCCCTTAAACCCCAACGATCAAGAGAAGACGGCCTTTGCCACACCCGATGGCCTGCACCACTTCAAGGTACTCCCTTTCGGGTTACACGGAGCTCCCGCCAGTTTTCAGAGGCTGATGGATACGGTACTAGCACCCCACCTGTCCTACTCCTCTGCCTACTTAGACGACATCGTCATCTACAGCAAAACATGGAAAGAACATCTGAGGCATCTCGATTCCATCCTTACCGAGCTCAGAGCAGCTCGTTTGCACATTAATGCGAAAAAGTCCAGATTCGCCTTCCAGAAAGTTAAATATCTGGGGTATGTTTTGGGAGAGGGTCTGATAGAACCACAGACAGAAAAGGTAAAAGCTATACAGGATACACCATTCCCCACCACTAAACGGGAACTGAGAGCTTTCCTGGGTTTAGTAGGGTACTACAGACGCTTCATCCCCCAGTTTTCCGACATTGCTGCCCCCCTCACGGATCTTCTAAAAAAATCGATCTCCTCTTCACGTCTACGCTCCCCCTCGGTCCCTGAGAGTGTGGCCTTCCAGACACTTAAAAACGCCCTAACCACATCCCCTGTGCTGGTGACACCGGACTTCCAGAAGCCCTTTATCCTTCAAACGGATGCATCGGGGTGGGTATTGGAGCAGTACTATCCCAGGTAGACAGCGAGGGTTCTGAAAGGCCTGTGCTCTACATTAGTAGGAAGCTGTTTTCTAGGTGTATTGGTCTGATAGAACCACAGACAGAAAAGGTAAAAGCTATACAGGATACACCATTCCCCACCACTAAACTGGAACTGAGAGCTTTCCTGGGTTTAGTAGGGTACTACAGACGCTTCATCCCCCAGTTTTCCGACATTGCTGCCCCCTCACGGATCTTCTAAAAAAATCGATCTCCTCTTCACGTCTACGCTCCCCCTCGGTCCCTGAGAGTGTGGCCTTCCAGACACTTAAAAACGCCCTAACCACATCCCCTGTGCTGGTGACACCGGACTTCCTGAAGCCCTTTATCCTTCAAACGGATGCATCGGGTGGGTATTGGAGCAGTACTATCCCAGGTAGACAGCGAGGGTTCTGAAAGGCATGTGCTCTACATTAGTAGGAAGCTGTTTTCTAGGGAAAAGGTTTATCCCAAGATAGAGAAGGAGTGCCTGTCAGTGAAGTGGGGAATCGAAAAGCTAAGATACTATCTTGAGGGTAGGCCCTTTGTGTTGTATACGGACCATTCCCCATTGACTTGGCTCCAGCGGAACAAGGGCTGCAACGACCGAGTGCTCCATTGGTTCTTGGCCCTCCAGCCCTTTTTGTTCGAGGTCCGTCACCGTAAAGGTACGGAGCAGGGAAATGCTGACTTTCTGTCTCGTTATCCTCTTTCCCCCGATCTGGGAAATCCTGGGGGGAGGGTATGTCGGGGAATCCCTGGGGAGTGGGACCCACGGATCTGTCCCGATATTGACGCTTTGACACTCCTCCGTGTGCAGGACTGGGATGGCTCCTTTAATTCTACCTGGAACCAGCGGGAGGAGGAGACAGGAGGAGTGACGTCGGCCCCTGCCCTCCTATCAGGAAATCCCGCCGAGCAGAAAGGGAAGGAACACGGATGTGGAAGCGCGCAAGCCGGAGGAGCCAGGAGTGAAGCCGACGAGGAAGAGAGGAGACCAGAGGAGCAGCAGCGGGATCCCCGAAGAACCGAAGTCCTGGAGCCAAACCGGAGGAGCCGGGAAGCGGACTGACGCCAGGAGGCCAACGACCCCACGCGTCGCCCCACCACTCTCCAGGAGGAGTGTGGCTGGAGCAGGTACGTCGCCGTATACAGTGGTTCTCTAAGTCATGGGGAGGGAACGGGTAGAGCTTTGAGGGTGGGCACCGCTTTCTGTTGCCGGTTACACGTGGTGGCGGTCCTCGGTGAACCCTCGCACTCCCCTTCCTGTACAAACAGTGGCCCACAGTGCCTTCCACTGACCAGTGGTTTCTTTGTTTTCTTTTTATTGTTTTGGGACGGTCCCTGTCAGAGTTAAGGAGAACGGACTCCTCCTCGAGCACCAGCAAGCCCTCCCGGAAGCGCCCGGTGTCAGAGACTCTTTCCCCACGGCCCGAGCCTGTATTTGTTGCTTTCTTTTTGTTAATAAAGACCTGTTACCACAGCTATCCAGACCAGCTCCTCATCTTTAAAGACACAGTACCCTCCGCGCATAGACCTACCCCCAGGGGCACGTGACAGGTAGATACGCAGGACCAGAGAGCAAGAGGCAAATTACTCCAGTAGGTGAGGGCAAGGTAAGAAAAAGATCTGCGTCTACACCTTAATAATCGGATGCGGAGAATGGTAAGTAGCTGTTTATCCATTGATTGCAAATTCCCGACATGGAGATAGCGTTTAAGCTTCTGGTGTAGGTAGCTTGATCCTTTCCCCACAAAAGCTTTATGGGTAAGGCAACATTACTTAAATATAATTCTCTTTCTGACTGACAGTGTGGCTGTTTCTTCAAAAGCGGTAGAATCTGTTCTTTTTTGAGAGAGTCTGTGTCTACAAAGAGGGTTTGAGAGAGGGAGGTGTCAACAATGCTGATGAGGAAAGGGAGAACTTTTCCACAGTGAGACTTCACAATATCATGCTCATAAGTGGTGGCTTGAGAGCTGTGAGGAGGTTGGTGAGATATGGCTTGTTCACCCGTGGTACACTTGTGGACTTGTCCACTCATAGACTACTTGGTAATGCTGTGGCCCACTAGTAGTTCACTTAATTACTCTTAGTGCAGTTAGGGATGTTGCGTGAGGGGATAAGATGTAAAGTGGTGGTCTACTTCATATGATTATTTGAAGTATGATCTACATAATCTTCTCTGTGAGGAAATGCTTGATTGCATCACATTTAGCAGTGATGTGTTGTATAGATGGGTCAAGAAGGATGTTGGTGCTCTTTTTAAGATAGCATTGCTTCATTGGAATCTTTCATGGTGCTTTATTTGTAGTGGATTGATCTACCTTTGTGACGAGTTCTCTATGTGTGGAGCAGATTGACTTTAAATGTGCCAGGGTATACGTACAATAACATACCTTTTATCCGGGCTGGTATACATTCAATAGTACAGTAACAGAATATTTCCACGGAGTTGCTATTTGTTTAATATTACCATTCTGCCACTGTCACTCAGGTTTCTCCATTTCAGGAGTGGCTGTTTCTTTCACACCTAATTTTGTTGGATATTCTGGTACTTGTGAGGGATATAGGAAAGGCATGCACATGTTATCCATACCCAATAAGCCACCCACTGAAAAGTCCACCCACTCACTCTGCTTGGGTTGTGTGTCATGAGTATGAGCAAGTACTGTGTGTGCTGGTATGTGTGTCTGTGAGTGTGTTTTAGTTTGGCTTCGTATATGAGTAGTCCATTTAACTGCAGAGATGCATGGTCTGGTCCTGTATACTCAGGCAAGATTTGTATTTGGTAGCTCACACAGTCACCCACTTGTGCATTTTAGCTGTCAGTTTCTGAAGACAATCTTATTCAAATATTGTGCCTGGGAGATATTTATCCTGGTGTTTTATCTTTTCATATATTAATATTTCTATTAAATTAAAATGCTTTCAGTAAACGCTGTACCAAAGATATACATCTTAAAGTGAATTGGAGATGGTTTTGCCATGCAATTAATATAATACATCTTTAGGATACAAGCATTTATTTTAGTTAGGGTTTTATTTAAGTATTATCATTTTTTACTAATGCATATTCCAACGAAGTCACTCCTTAAAACATTGCTTTCATGATGATAATGGAAGTTCTTGTGATGCCAAGTACTGAAGTGTCGCTTCTATAGTGTCCCTTTGTTTACAAATTTGATGAGCTTTATACTATTCTCACTCTGCCCAGGACCCCCCAAATCCTAGGACTGCCCCTGACAGGAAGAACACAATAGTGGTCTAATTTGCCTTAATGCGCTGAGTCTTGCATGAAGATTGCTTTTAGCTAATTATGGCTACATTGTCAATAACTACTGATGTGCCCATACCTGGAAAAATACATTTTAGTTCAAGCAGCAGTGCATAAGAATATCCTCTGCTGCTTCAGGAACAGGGCCTAGATATATAATATGATTTTAAGGGAATTTAAAATGTAACTTACTTTGCTGACCCATCCTTACCTGGTTCTATTCATTGTGGCATGTTTGTCGTGCCTCACATGCTTTGCCAAGGTACAGATGGCATGTCTAATTAGCATTCTGTTTTTTAGGTCTTGCTTGACATTGGAGCTGACGACAGACCTAATGTGATAAAACAAAAAGCTTTCAGGAATACTAGAGAGAGCGACTGTGGCTCTGCTCAGATGTTGATTTACCTGAGTACAGCTGATTTGGCAAAAGCTGTGGGTTTCCACAGAAAGAATGCTCACTCTCCAAGCAGCTGTGATCATTTGTATATCAAGCTGTGAGCAAGCAGCAGTATAGCAGGCTCTTTATCAAGTCAGGCTATTGTGTTACAAAAGGATGGAGTTTGTCCTTTACATCACACACGCCACTGAAATTCTATTAAACAATGTCTCCTCATTAATTTATGGTGTTTGTTCTTCTCTGGCAGGGACACAGATGGCAGGAGTGCAGCAAGGAGGAATGTGTTGCTGTACTGGAGTCCCAGCTCCCTCCCTCCTACCCTTTCCTTCATCAACTTCAGAGTGCAGTTGTGTTTTTGAAATCAGTATGGGATTCCCAGGACTACGCTAATCTACACAGCAACCTTGAAAGAATGGGTGAGGGTAATGGGGTGACTTGGTGTTACCTGTAGGAATAAAGTGCAGAGTTGACTGTAGGGCATGAGTGCATGTGTTGCAAGTGGTGTATGTGAGAAGTTGGCCTGGCATATGCTGTCCACTAATTATAGTGGGCACCTTGCACCAGTCCAAACAACCCCTTATTGGAGATAGGTTAAAGACAACCTTTATTGAAAGCTATCCTAGTGGTAGCTATGGAGAGCAGCCTTCAGGCTAAGTCTTGAAGGAATGTAAAGCAGCTTGTTTTACCAGTCTATAATCTCTTGAGTGACCAAATGAAAGAGGACCACACCAGGTATATATTCAAAATATATGTATTTATTACTAAACACACCCCTCTAGTCTCTTTATGAGGCTAGAGTTCGAAGTACATAAAGTATAAGTTAGTTATCTACAGTAATAGCACAAATACACGTTTGAGCCCCAGGGGCGTACCAAACCATATACCAATAAAGTGGTATAAGAACCACGACTGAGCTAGACACAAGGCCTAGAGCCTGTAGAAGTGCTTGGACCACAAGGAACCACCCAAGGCAGTGACACAGGGGACCCACGGGGGACGCGTGCAGTGTATGAACACAACCGCGAACCACCGTTAACTTCTATGGGGAAAGTCGCGATTAGAATTTAAAAGAAAAGGGACACTTAGAGGAGGACTTGGAGCAAACCCTTTGAGAACTAGGCTGTTCTAGTGTCAATACCCACGGGAGCACCGGAGTACTCGAGTTACCTCACCCAGGGAAGCCGGGTGCATAGGTGTCTTTCGGGGTCGGGTTTCGTCGTCGCTTTCAATGGCGATCTGCTGCAAAGTGCTGCTGGTGGCCAAGTCGAAAGTGTTCGGGTGGATCCAAAGGTGGATCGAAGATCTGAAGAACCTGAAAGCAGAGGGGACAGAGTCTGGGTCACTAGCCAGTGACCAGGAAGGCGATGAGCAGATGCCCACTGATGTTGAGTGCTTCAGGTAGGTTGACGGTCGTCTTGACTCTTCAGCCCCGAGGTTCAGGAGGTGTCGACGACAACCAGGAGCTGGATTCGAGCTGTCCCACAACGTCTGTCGATTGCAGGGGTGTCGGCGACCGGATTGGACCCAACAAGCCTTGGCAACGGCAAGTCTCGTGGAAATCGAAGAAGGACGATGTTGCAGACCAGCAAGGTCTGGGGGACTCACCCAGCGAGGATAAGTCAGGGCACACCTGGAGCAACCAGGGAGCCCAAGCAGAAAAAGATTGGCCTTCGGGAGGGCCTACTAGCCAACGGACTAGCGACCGCGAAGGAGCCTCGAGACGGTGCACGTGGAGCTGGCTCACAGGACACTCGTGGAGTGGAGGCCAGTGATCTTCGGTGCAGTTGGTGCTGGAGGCTGGGGCTACTCGGAGCCTAAAGCACGACTTCGTGGGAGACCCAGAAGAGGATGCACTTGCAAATGCGTTTGGTGTCCAGGGGTCACGGTTCCACTTTACCCACGACAGCTACGGGCCTCGGCTTTGCTGGGGACTCAGGGCAGCCTCGGGGAAGTCTGGAAATCTAACTCTGGTGATGCAAAGACTTCGGCGTCCGACGGGAGCTTCAGCGATGCAGACCGGACAATTGCTTCTTTGGTGCCTGCCAAGCAGGGGAGTCACTCCTTGACCCCAAGGGAGATTCTTCAGTCCTCTAATCTTGAAGTAGAGCGTCAAAGGTCCAGGATTCTGTGTCAGAGTTTCGTCCAGGTAAATCTAAAGTCCTAAGGACTGGGTTCCCCTACTTATACTAAGGTAGGGGTTGGACATACTCTGTGACCCCACCTATGGGAGGGTCAGGGCAGAGGGGTGGTTACACCCCTTTCCCTTTGTCCAGTTTCACACCAGAGCAGGGGCTGGAAGCCCCTGAGCCGGTTTGAACTGGGGTATGCACAGGGACACCAAGTGTGCCCCCAGTGCAGGACTTCAAAGCACCAGAGAGTGCTCCCGCCCAGCCCCAATACACACTATCCTGTCTGGGGAGGTGGTCACACCTCCCTGGGACAGGAAACCTATTGTCCAGGCCTCCCCTGCCGGAGTTTCGGTCAGCAGAAGGAGGCCAGACTCGTGTCTGTGGCAGCGGCATCCATTTTGTGATGCCAGGGCTCTGGAAAGTCAGTACCGGGCATACCGGTGTGTACATGTCTTTCCCTGTAGAAGGGTGGAATGCTACCCCCGCCGCCAGAACTGGTGGGGGGGTAGTATTCCAAGATGTTTGACACCAAACACGACATGTTTCCGTGCAGCCATCCCAAGGTTAGCATTTAACGCGAGGTTATAATGCGCTTAAGAGTATATGGTCAGGCTGCACTACAAACAGCATCAGAGAAGGGTCTCCGAATGCTGCAGAGGGGCCCTGCTCATGCAGGGGCACCCTCTCACATAGGAACCACGCACTCTGCCTTCAGGATTGATAAGGCCTGCCAGAGGAGTGACTTATAGGTTTATATGTGTGTATGTATATAGTGATATAGGTAGCCTATATCACAGTAAGGGGTGCATGCACCACCTTACCCAGGCTGCAGTAGCAGACCTGTGGTGTCAGTTTGGATGGCCTTCCAGGGGTGGCACAATACATGCTGCAGCCCCTGGTAGGCCTCTGAGGTACCTATGCCCTGGGTACATAGTATACCATATACTAGGGACTTATGAGGGCACTCCAGATTCCAATCAGAGATGTGCCTAAGGCACATGGAAACCATTTTAGAGAGGAAGCAGCTAGACTGGGGTTCTGATTAGCAGGGCCCCAGCCAGACTAAGGTCGAAAAACAGTGAAGCATCAGCAAAAGTGGGGGTACCCATGTGAAGCAGATCCTACTCTCCTACACAACCCCCCCAAACGTAGGGACATTAAACTAACCTTGCCCAGTTAAGTCTTCATGTTCTAAGTGGAAGTACCTAGAGAGTCCATCTGCATTGGCATGGTTACTCCCAGGTCTATGTTCCACTGTGAAGTCCATCCCCTGTAGGGAAATGGACCACCTAAGCAGTTTGGGGTTTTCACCCTTCATTTGTTTTAGCCATAAGAGGGGCTTATGGTCTGTTTGAACAAGGAAGTGAGTACCAAACAAGTATGGCCTCAACTTCTTCAGAGCCCAGACCACAGCAAAGGCCTCCCTCTCAATGGCTGACCAACGTTTCTCTCTAGGGGTCAGCCTTCTGCTAATGAAAGCTACTGGCTGATCCTGACCTTCATCATTCAATTGTGACAGTACAGCCCCTACCCCCAATTCAGATGCATCAGTTTGAACAATGAACTTCTTGGAGTAATCAGGACTCTGTAGAATGGGAGCAGTGCACATGGCCTGCTTCAGGTCATCAAATGCCTTTTGACAGCTAACTGTCCACTGAACCTTTTTGGGCATTTTCTTGGAAGTTAAGTCATTCAGGGGTGTCACTATTGATCCATACCCCTTGACAAATCTCCTATAGTACCCAGTCAGGCCTAAGAAGGCTCTCACCTGAGTCTGGGTAGTTGGAGCAGTCCAGTCCATGATGGTCTGGATCTTGCTCTGCAGTGGTTGAACCTGGCCTCCACCCACAAGGTGGCCCAGGTACACAACCTGACTCTGCCCTATCTGGCACTTGGTGGCCTTGATAGTCAGGCCTGCTTTCTGCAGGGCCTGTAAAACATTTCTGAGGTGGACCAGGTGATCCTCCCAGGTGGAGCTAAAGACAGCAATATCATCTAGATATGCTGCACTATAGGCTTCCAGACCTGTAAGGACTGTATTCACCAACCTCTGAAAAGTGGCAGGTGCATTCTTCAGACCAAAGGGCATCACCACAAATTGATAATGCCCACTAGGGGTTGAGAATGCTGTCTTTGGCTTTGCATCATCAGCTAGTCTGATCTGCCAGTAGCCAGCTGTCAGGTCAAATGTGCTTAGATACTTGGCTGAGGCCAAAGTGTCTATTAGCTCATCTGCCCTAGGTATTGGATGGGCATCAGTCCTAGTGACTGCATTGAGACCCCTGTAGTCCACACAAAACCTCATCTCTCTTTTCCCACCACTGGTGTGAGGTTTTGGCACAAGGACCACTGGACTAGCCCAAGGGCTATCTGAGGGTTCAATAACTCCCAAATCCAACATCTTCTGGACTTCTGTCCTGATACAGTCCCTGACATGGTCAGGTTGCCTATAAATCTTATTTTTAATAGGCAGACTGTCCCCAGTGTCCACTTCATGAGTGCACCAGGTAGTCTGACTGGGTGTCAGTGAGAATATGTGTCTGAACTGATTGAGCACCTGTCTGCAATCAGTCTGCTGCTGGGTAGTGAGGCTGCCTGCCAAGGCTACACCATCCACTGACCCATCACCAGGGTTCTGTGAGAGCAGGTCAGGGAGTGGGTCACTCTCTTCCTCCTGTCCCTCATCAGTAGCCATGAGCAAGCCCATGTCTGCCCTGTCCACATATGGTTTTAACCTGTTGACATGGAGAACCCTGTGGGGACTCCTGGGTGTTCCTAGGTCTACTAAGTAGGTAACCTCACCCTTCTGCTCAACAATGGTGTGGGGTCCACTCCATTTGTCTTGGAGAGCTGCTGGGGCCACTGGCTCCAACACCCACAACTTCTGTCCTGGCTGATAAACAGTCAGTACAGCCTTTGGTCATGCCAGGCCTTTTGAAGTTCCTGGCTAGCCTCAAGGTTTTTAGTTGCCTTTTTCATATACTCAGCCATCCGGGAGCGGAGACCAAGTACGTAGTCCACTATGTCTTGCTTTGGGGGCTTGAGAGGTAACTCCCATCCTTCCTTCACCAAGCACAGTGGACCCCTGACAGGGTGACCAAACAAAAGTTCAAAAGGGCTGTAGCCAACCCCCTTTTGAGGCACCTCCCTGTACGCAAATAAAAGGCAGGGAAAGAGTATGTCCCATCTTCGCCTAACCTTTTCTGGGAGCCCTTTAATCATGCCCTTCAAGGTTTTGTTGAATCTCTCAACTAAACCATTGCATTGTGGGTGATAGGGTGTGGTGAACTTGTAAGTCACTCCACACTCCTTCCACATTGCTTTTAAGTATCCAGACATAAAGTTTGCACCCCTGTCTGATACAACCTCCTTAGGGAAGCCCACTCTTGAGAAAATTCCCAGGAGGGCCCTTGCCACCACAGGTGCTGTAGTGGTCCTAAGGGGAATAGCCTCTGGGTACCTGGTGGCATGATCCACTACCACCAGGATAAACCTGTGCCCAGATGCTGTTTGGGGATCCATGGGACCAACAATGTCAATCCCCACCCTTTCAAAGGGAACCCCCACCACTGGTAGTGGTATCAGGGGGGCCTTTGTAGTGCCACCTGCCTTGCCACTGGCCTGGCAGGTTACACAAGAGCGACAAAACTCCTTGGTGTCTTCAGACATGTGGGGCCAGTGAAAGTGAGGGACAATTCTGTCCCAAGTCTTGTTCTGGCCCAGGTGACCTGCTAAGGGAATATCATGGGCTACGGTCAATAGGAAGCCCCTGAACTTCAGAGCTATAACCAACCTCCTGGTAGCACCAGGCTTTGGGTCTCTACACTCTGAGTACAAGAGTCCATCATCCCAATACACAGTATGGGGACCACTAGCTTTCCCAGCAGCCTCAGCAGCAGCTTGCTGTCTGAGGGGTTCAAGAGAGGGGCAGCTCTGCTGCTCCTGGCTCAGATCTGCCCTGGAAGGTCCCCCTGTCCCCAAGAACTCAACCTGGTCAGGTTCAAGCTCCTCTGGGACAGTTCCTTCCTCAGGACTGAGATCATCCCCCTCAAGGGACTGATCTTCCTTCTGAGCCAAGGGGGAAGGCACTGCCTTTACCCTACTACTCCTCTTCTTGGAAGGCACTTGGTCCATTATTCCAGAATCCAAGGCCTGTTCAGGGCTAGACATTTTGGCTTGTGACCTGGTCACAGCAAACACATCTGCAGGGATCCCCAGCATTTCTGCATGGGGCCTGAACTCCACTTCTGCCCAAGCTGAAGTTTCTAAGTCATTGCCAAGCAAGCATTCAACGGGTAGGTCTGCACTTACCACAACCTTCTTAAGGCCAGTTACCCCTCCCCAGGAGAAGTTAACAACTGCCAGAGTATGGTCTGTTCTGACGTTGCTAGCATTGGTCACTTGGTACATTTCACCAAGTATAATCTGCCCAGGATTCACAAGGTCTTGTGTCACCATGGTGACACTTGCCCCTGTGTCCCTAAATGCCAAAGCCTCTCTTCCATTGATCAAAGGCTGTTGTCTGTACTTGCCCAGATTACTGGGACTCACAGAGGAGGTCATATCCATGCCTCCATCACAGACTAGGACAGCCTGAGTGAGTTCTCTGACTAGGTCAGAGCTCATCTCCTTACCCAGGGTCAACCCTACTAAACCCTTGGCTTGTGTAGTCCCACCACCAACTGTAACTGCACTAGGGGGAGCAGGTGCCTTAGGGGCATTGGTGGGGGCTGGAGTCGAGTCTTTGGACTTGGTGCAATCACTGGTCCAGTGGGTCTTTTGCTTACAGACCTTGCACCATGGTTTTCTTTGGCCTTTCCCTTTGGTAGACTGTGAATCCCCACCTGAAGAAGATTTTTGGGGGCCTTGTGAAGACTTTTGATTTTTACCCTTCTCCCCACCCTTATCAGAGGTTTTCGAATCTTGCTTCTTAGGGTCACCACCTTGGTTCTGTACCTTCTGCTTCACCCTGGTTCTGACCCATTTGTCTGCCTTCTTTCCCAATTCTTGGGGAGAGGTCAGATCAGAGTCTACCAGGTGCTGATGCAACAGCTGATTTTGACAGTTATTAAGAATCTGCTCCCTCATTATCAGATTGTACAATCCTGTGAAGTCACATACCTTACTGCCCAATAACCAACCTTCCAGAGCCTTGGCAGAACAATAAACAAAGTCCACCCAGTCTTGAGTCTGTGCTTTTGGGTATCCCTGAACTTTAACCTGTATTGTTCAGTGGTTAGGCCAAACCCATCAATTAGAGCACTCTTCAAGACTTTGTAATTGTCAGCATCCTCCTCTCTAACAGTGAGGAGCTTGTCTCTACCTTTGTCTGCAAAGGAGAGCCACAAGATTGCTGCCCACTGCTCCTGAGGGACCCTCTGTACTTTACAGGCCCTCTCTAGAGCAGTTATCCATTTGTGGATATCATCCCCACTCTGGTAGGGAGGGACAATCTTGCTCAGGTTTCTATGGTCATAAGACCTTTCCCTATCTTTGGGGAAACTGCTGCCACCATGGGACTCTAGTCCCAACTTTTGTCTCTCTCTATAGAGATCTAGGGACTCCCTGTCTATAGCCAATTGCTGTTTCCTGAGTTCAAGCTGAGCTTGCTCATATTGAATCAGTCTCTTTCTCCTCTCATGAGAGGATTCCCTCCTATGAGAGGAGACAGAGGTCCCTATTGAGGTGCCAGAGTGGTTAGACTCCTGAGAAGGAGACCTAGACCTTCTGGGCACACTCAGAACTCTTCCTGGGGGGACAAAGGGGAGGTCAGTCTGATCCTCTCCCTCCTCCTCCTCCACAGGAGGAATTGGATTTTCCAGGACAAGGTCATTTTCACCTTCCTGGCCAGTTTCAGAGAGGGGGCCTGGGTTTCTTCACCCCTGGCCCCTTCCTCATCTTCTGCCCCACCCTCTTTGCCTACCCCTTCAGACCCTAGGGGCCTGCTGAGATCATCAGCTAGTAACACCTCCCTGAGGTGTTGGGTGCTGGCACTTTTGCCTGTCTTCAACTTCCTAGTAGTGCATAATGCTCTCAATTCCAAGAATGGGAGTTTATCATACTTGGAGGGAAGAAGCCCTCTGGCTTCTGGCAAGGACTCACTGGGTCCTGGCTTTGAAGACATCACTAGTGAGGTGTGGTGTATGCACTACCTACTCTAGTGTGGCCTACTAAACTCTCTTGAGTTGTAGAAAGGGTGTGCTGTCCCTTAACACACAACTCTAAGTTCAGTAGAACTTACTGTATTACTAAGCTTGATTTATATGTACCTTAGGTACCCTTAGTGGTTTTCAGTTGTTCAATTCAATTGAGATTATCTGGTAAAACAATAGCAAGCTGGAATCCCACACGCTGCACACCAATGTGAGAAGTTGGCCTGGCATATGCTGTCCACTAATTATAGTGGGCACCTTGCACCAGTCCAAACAACCCCTTATTGGAGATAGGTTAAAGACAACCTTTATTGAAAGCTATCCTAGTGGTAGCTATGGAGAGCAGCCTTCAGGCTAAGTCTTGAAGGAATGTAAAGCAGCTTGTTTTACCAGTCTATAATCTCTTGAGTGACCAAATGAAAGAGGACCACACCAGGTATATATTCAAAATATATGTATTTATTACTAAACACACCCCTCTAGTCTCTTTATGAGGCTAGAGTTCGAAGTACATAAAGTATAAGTTAGTTATCTACAGTAATAGCACAAATACACGTTTGAGCCCCAGGGGCGTACCAAACCATATACCAATAAAGTGGTATAAGAACCACGACTGAGCTAGACACAAGGCCTAGAGCCTGTAGAAGTGCTTGGACCACAAAGAACCACCCAAGGCAGTGACACAGGGGACCCACGGGGGACGCGTACAGTGTATGAACACAACCGCGAACCACCGTTAACATCTATGGGGAAAGTCGCGATTAGAATTTAAAAGAAAAGGGACACTTAGAGGAGGACTTGGAGCAAACCCTTTGAGAACTAGGCTGTTCTAGTGTCAATACCCACGGGAGCACCGGAGTACTTGAGTTACCTCACCCAGGGAAGCCGGGTGCATAGGTGTCTTTCGGGGTCGGGTTTCGTCGTCGCTTTCAATGGCGATCTGCTGCAAAGTGCTGCTGGCGGCCAAGTCGAAATTGTTCGGGTGGATCCAAAGGTGGATCGAAGATCTGAAGAACCTGAAAGCAGAGGGGACAGAGTCTGGGTCACTAGCCAGAGACCAGGAAGGCGATGAGCAGATGCCCACCGATGTCGAGTGCTTCAGGTAGGTTGACGGTCGTCTTGACTCTTCAGCCCCGAGGTCCAGGAGGCGTTGACGACAACCAGGAGCTGGATTCGAGCTGTCCCACGACGTCTGTCGATTGCAGGGGTATCGGCGACCGGATTGGAACCAACAAGCCTTGGCAATGGCAAGTCTCGTAGAAATTGAAGAAGGACGATGTTGCAGACCAGCAAGGTCTGGGGGACTCACCCAGCGAGGATAAGTCAGGGCACACCTGGAGCAACCAGGGAGCCCAAGCAGAAAAAGATTGGCCTTCGGGAGGGCCTACTTGCCAACGGACTAGCGACCGCGAAGGAGCCTCGAGACAGTGCACGTGGAGCTGGCTCACAGGACACTCGTGGAGTGGAGGCCAGTGATCTTCGGTGCAGTTGGTGCTGGAGGCTGGGGCTACTCGGAGCCCAAAGCACGACTTCGTGGGAGACCCAGAAGAGGATGCACTTGCAAATGCGTTCGGTGTCCAGGGGTCACGGTTCCACGTTACCCACGACAGCTACGGGCCTCAGCTTTGCTGGGGACTCAGGGCAGCCTCGGGGAAGTATGGAAATCTACCTCTGGTGATGCAAAGACTTCGGCGTCCAACGGGAGCTTCAGCGATGCAGACCGGACAATTGCTTCTTTGGTGCCTGCCAAGCAGGGGAGTCACTCCTTGACCCCAAGGGAGATTCTTCAGTCCTCTAATCTTGAAGTAGAGCGTCGAAGGTCCAGGATTCTGTGTCAGAGTTTCGTCCAGGTAAATCTAAAGTCCTAAGGACTGGGTTCCCCTACTTATACTAAGGTAGGGGGCTGGACATACTCTGTGACCCCACCTATGGGAGGGTCAGGGCAGAGGGGTGGTTACACCCCTTTCCCTTTGTCCAGTTTCGCGCCAGAGCAGGGGCTGGAAGCCCCTGAGCCGGTTTGAACTGGGGTATGCACAGGGACACCAAGTGTGCCCCCAGTGCAGGACTTCAAAGCACCAGAGAGTGCTCCCGCCCAGCCCCAATACACACTATCCTGTCTGGGGAGGTGGTCACACCTCCCTGGAACAGGAAACCTATTGTCCAGGCCTCCCCTGCCGGAGTTTCGGTCAGCAGCAGGAGGCCAGACTCGTGTCTGTGGCAGCGGCATCCATTTTGTGATGCCAGGGCTCTGGAAAGTCAGTACCGGGCATACCGGTGTGTACATGTCTTTCCCTCTAGAAGGGTGGAATGCTACCCCCGCCGCCAGAACTGGCGGGGGGTAGTATTCCAAGATGTTTGACACCAAACACGACATGTTTCCGTGCAGCCATCCCAAAGTTAGCATTTAACGCGAGGTTATAATGCGCTTAAGAGTATATGGTCAGGCTGCACTACAAACAGCATCAGAGAAGGGTCTCCGAACGCTGCAGAGGGGCCCTGCTCATGCAGGGGCACCCTCTCACATAGGAACCACGCACTCTGCCTTCAGGATTGATAAGGCCTGCCATAGGAGTGACTTATAGGTTTATATGTGTGTATGTATATAGTGATATAGGTAGCCTATATCACAGTAAGAGGTACATGCACCACCTTACCCAGGCTGCGGTAGCAGACCTGTGGTGTCAGTTTGGATGGCCTTCCAGGGGTGGCACAATACATGCTGCAGCCCCTGGTAGGCCTCTGAGGTACCTATGCCCTGGGTACATAGTATACCATATACTAGGGACTTATAAGGGCACTCCAGATTCCAATCAGAGATGTGCCTAAGGCACATGGAAACCATTTTAGAGAGGAAGCAGCTAGGCTGGGGTTCTGATTAGCAGGGCCCCAGCCAGACTAAGGTCGAAAAACAGTGAAGCATCAGCAAAAAGTGGGGGTACCCATGTGAAGCAGATCCTACTCTCCTACAGTGTAAGTAGAGGAGTGTGAGTGAAGGTGAGCATCATGTCTGTGTGTGTGCAGGGATAGTCTTTGGTCAGTGTGTGGGGCAGTGAGCGTATGGTGCAGAGTGCAGGGATTGCTTGTGAGTGCAAAGAATGCCAGTATGTGGTGAGTGCACAGAGTGCCCATGCGTGTTTGTGTGTGTGTCTGTGACTGTAAGGGGGTCATGTACGAGTGCAATTGGTGCCTGTATGAGTCTATAGTGTGCCTGAGTGAGTGCAGGTAATGCCTATAGGTGGTCAGGGTTATCTGTGTGGGTAGTGAGTTCAGGGGCAGCATGTGAGTAAGTGAAGGGGGGTACCTATGCATATATCATTGTGTTTATGTCTGTGTGTGAGGGCATGGGATTCACCTGTGTATGTGGACAGATGTATGCAGAGGGTGGCTGTGTGAGTGCAGTTTGTGTGTGCAGGGGGACTCTTGTGCCTGTGTGTGCAGTCGATGAAAATTGTTGTGCCTGAGTGAGTATAGGGGATACCTGTAGAGGGTAAGGGCATGGGTGAGTGCAAGGGATTCCTGTGTTTGTTTGTTTACCTGTGTGTGCCACTGTGTATGGTGTGCCTGATAGTGTAAGGAGGACCTCTATGGGGAGAGTGGAAGAGGTTACACTGCAAGGGGAGTTCAGAGATGCCTATAGGGAGTCAGTGCATAGGTTGCTTGTAGGGTGGACAGTGCAGGTGGTACCTGGAGGGTTGAGAGGAAGGGATGTCTATATGTGTGTAAGGGGTGCCTGTGTATTTTTAGAGGATAAAAGCAGGGGTACTACTTTAGGGGTGAGTGCAGGGGATACCTGTAAGGTTGAGTGTGGGAGTCCCCGTAAGAGGTGAATATGAGGGGGTGAGTGCATGGAGGAGGGCAGAGGGTTTTTGTGTTTATGTGTGCATTTGGGCCTGTTTCGGAGCTGCCTGAAGAGTCTGTGTTCAGGGGGTGTTTTTAGGTGGTCAGTACAGGAGGTGTTTGTAGGCAGTGAGTCCACTGGTGCGTGTAAGGGGTCAGCGCACAGGGGGCCTGTGTGTGAGTGTAGGGTGAGTATGCCTTTTATGTATGACTGCAAGGGTGTGTGTGTGTGGGAGTACAAAGGTAGCTGTAGAGGGGTGATGTGCATATGAGTCTCAGTGAAGCAGGTACCTGTGTGATTGCAGGGGTAGCATGTGTGTGTGCACTTAAAGGGGTGCAAGTATAGGGGGAGTGATTTGACTGTGTGAGTGCACAGTGCAGCACATTTATGGCAGACCTATTGGCATTTCCAATGCTTGTTATAAAAGACAAATTAAATACAAGGACAAATGAGATGCTATCCCTCAAACTGAGAAAATAAACAGCAACGCTGAACCAGTTCATATTCCCGCATCAGATTGTGCAGCTCTGCAGACTTAGCTCTGCAGATGTGTGACATAACACATGTTCCAACTCTTGTACAGTCTTTTACACACTCTACGGTTATTTTGGCGCAAGGGTGCCTGGCATTTTTTAATGCGAGGGTACATTTTGTGCTAAGATAATGCCAAATGCCCACTCCGCCCCATCGCAGAATTGTGTGGTATCGCATGGAATTTTAATGGAATTCCGTGTAATCAAATTTAGCTAATTCCGCCCACCCCGGCGGAGCGGCGGAATTATTGCTAATTCCGTGCTACAAGAGTAACGCAGAATTACCAAATTCCTCTCATTCTGCCTGTGGAATCAAAAATTCCGCCCATCCCTAGTCCAGACACCAAAAGGGCAGTTGCTACACCCTATTTATGGAGAAGTGAGCATCAATGGATTTCTTAGCTTAGTGTTACTATGAGAGAGGAAAGGTTAAAGAAACACTGCACATTGTTTTTTTGCTTCACTGAAACAAGCTTATGCTTTGGGAATTTGTTTAAAAAAAGAAAGGACACCCAGTGGGCTCACAAATACTTGGGGCCAGATTTATCATAGTATTGTATTGTCCTTGCATCGCGCATGATGTCACAAGGGCAATACAATTCTAAAGTCAGATTTACCAAACAAAGCAAGGCCACCTTGCATGGCTCTGCATTGTTTGGTAAATCTGGAGTTACGCAAGGCAGCACAAGTCACTGCCTTGTGTCACTCTGCACCAGGAAGGCATTACAAGGGTGGAGCGTGGGTATTCCCATGCATCCATCCACCCATGTATTTTGGTGCATACCCAGATGTACCAAGACTGATAAACCTGGGAATGTGTCAAAATGCTACGCCTTCTCAGGGGAGGCGCAATGAGGAGAAACATCTTTATTTCTCCTCATTGTTTCCTCTTTCTAAGTGTGCTGCATTCTGTAGCACACTTAGAAAGATGAAAACGCCTTAGAGGATTGTTTTTGTAAAGGAAAGTGTCCCTTCCTGAGCAAAAACAATCCTGCCTACAACTCACCATGGCGCAAGGGTGCCTGCATTGAAGCTAGGCAGCAGATTGTGCACCAGTCCAGGCAGAGAGCAGGAATGAGCCATATATTGGTAAATGTGGCACATTCCTGCCTTCTCCCTTTCACGCAACGCAGCAAGCTGACTTGCTGCGTTGCGCTGCATGAAATATTTATAAATCTGGCCCATCGTGTCTGCTTGTCATTGAACTGTGCCTTTAGTGCATCTGCTTCATTGCCAGATGCACTGAAGTTATAGAGATCCCGACTGGACAGACATGGACCTATCAATATCATGCACTGTACTCCACAATGGGCGTGGAGGACAGGATCTCAAACTGGAGGCTTGTAGGTAACTCACCAATCTTTTAACGACATCCTGGATATCATAGCACACTCACTGGTGCAATGGTAGTGGTCCTACCCATGCTTGCTTCTTCCCCACAAAAACAGTCTACTTGGGTAAGGACGCAGTAAGTTTACTTCACAGCAAAACGTAATACTGCAACGAAAATTGCAGAATGGAAGATTAGGAAATAGACAGCAAACATTTAAATCAATATAAATCAAATTGCCCTTATTTCCCATTTACATCTCCCTGAGGGGCAGGCTGGACATCAGGAAAAGATCTTTACTGTTGCAAGAGATAACAACAACTATGTAATACCTTCAGGCACTCTTCTGAAGTGCAAGACTCTTGGGTATCAGAGGAAATATGCCAAGTGCTAATATTATAACAGTAGGCAGGTTTAATTTCTTATGGCCTACACAGTTTCAGTACATAACTTCAGATACATTTCTTTAATGTTTCCTTTGGAGAGGTTGTCTTGTGCGTAGTAGAGAGGAGCAGATTGTGCAGACAGTAGGGTATCCAGATCTTGAGAACCAAAAACCAGGACATTTTGGGAAAATAGGACTACAATTTTTCATCCTTGGAATGGCGCAGAATGACAGCTCTCGACAACATAAGATCACAGAGGATGCATTAAGAAAATCAATAAAATTTAATTTCTACAACCAACATCATAACTATTAATTAAATTGCTTATTTATAACAGCTGCTAACTAGCACAGCTTTAGAAAACCCAAAAAAGTGCCTCTCACTGTTTTCAGTCTACCCCGTCTAAAAACCAGGACATGACCCAAAATTGCCGAAATCTGCCGGGAGAGCTGGTGAAAAACCAGGACTGTCCAGGCAAATCCGGGACGTCTCGTCACCTTAGCGGACAGGGAACTGTTAAAAGACCTGCTTTTTTTCATGCAACCACCAACGGTATTTGATGAAAAACCCTATTAACACTAGACTATTAGTAGACAGGAATTTGTACCAAAAAATAATGCCTCTTTGAGGCAGGTGTAAAGAGGAGAAATGCTTTTATTTCTCCAAACTTTTCTGACTTTGCATGTGGGCTGCATGGTACCACACACAGCTAAAGTGGTAGAAGTTTTAAAGTTCATCTAGGTGCCCTTTCAGTGTAAAACCAAAGGTAGACATGACACAGACACCTTTGCACTATGTTGCAAGGGTGTGTGCATGGCGCTGGACACCATGATTGTGCGCCAGCGCTAGGTAGGGAGCAGTACATTCATGCCATATCTTAATAGATATACTGGCACATGCATCAAGCTAGGATTTTGCGAGTCCTTAATAGCGAACATTAAGGATTCGCAATTAAGGATTCGCAAAATCCTATGCATGTAGGAATCGCTATAATAATAGCGATTCCTTCACATTCCTTATTTGCGACTCGTTGCGAGTCGCAAATAAGGAATGGCTTCCCATTCATTCCTATGGGCCTACAGGCCCATAGGAATGAATGGGAATTATGAGCGCTATTTGCGAGTACCAATAGGTACTCGCAAATAGCGCATGCAATTCAAGGTGCAGGGGTGTCAAAAGGACACCCTGTTGCACCCCTGAAATTGATCCGTGCACATATGTTGCGCACACACATGTCCCAAGGACATGTGTGTGTGTAACCTTCAACTTTGAAAAATGCACTTTAGTGCATTTCTCAAAGTTTTTGCAAATTACCATGAAGTTCAACTTCATGGTAATTTGCGACCCCTAGTAGCGAAATCGCTACTTCAAAGTGGTTCTTGCATTGCATTTAAGGAATCGCAAAATGCGATTCCTTAAATGCAATCGCAATTTGAGAACTCGCAATTAATTGCGAATTCTCAAATTGCGAGGGCCTTGACCCTTGATGCATCGCAAAAGCTAATTTTGCGATCGCAAACGGCCGATTTTTGCGAATCGCACCGTTTGCGATCGCAAAAAGCGTTGATGCATGTGCCTGATAGCGCTTTCCCACTCTCTCACGCAACGCATCGCAGCAACTTTGCGTGCTGCACTGCGTTGTGTGACAACTTTGTAAATCTGAGCCCTGGTGTCAATGATAAGTGGCTCTCCATTCCCACACACCTTTCCCCATATTTTATGATCCACAATTAAAAGGGAATGGCCCGAGTACTTACTGGAAACTTTCATTACTGAGTGGAGAGGAAGACAGATGACGCGCTAACAGGACACCCTTTAGAGAAATGAAGTGATAGCTGCTCTAGGCCCCTCCCCAACCCCAGAGTCTTCCTTGCCCTTTCCATTTTGGCACAAGTCGATTCATTATCCTGAAAGGGACAAAATTGGTGGTGGATTTTTTGTGATGAGATGGGTACAGCACAAAACACCTAAACAAACGCCTAAAATTTGCCAGGCTCAGAGCACCAAACAACCGCAGGAGAGGGTCGGGTCGAACCTTTGCACACACAGGTGAAAGCCTGAAAGTGAAGCTGGTGAAAAGCTCATAACACAGAACCAATTCACAAGGAGTCACCCTGCTCTCCGAACGTCGCAAATCCATGACTGAATGACGTCATCCCAAGAATACCAATTAGAGCTTTAACGAGAGAAGCGGATAGTCCGGTGATTAAGTCGGAAGGTAAAACAAGGCCTTGTCCAGGTGACACAGGAGCCCTTTGTCCCGGGGGTTCCCTGAGGAGACACGCCAGGGTTTTACGCTGGTGTCCTCAAAAGCAGACGCAGAAAGATGATCTTCCCGCCTCCGATCCGGTAAGGCTTAAAGTGGTCTCATCTTACCGAGCTTCAACGGCGGCATTCTGTGCGGCTTAGAAAGGACGTCTTACAACGCTGTGGACCCAAAGCCGTGGTGATGACAGCAGCAGTGAGTGCTGAATACTAGCCACGTCAGCAGGCGCGAGGCTGGGCCTCGAGGAATGGAGGTACTGCTACCTCTCATACATTCAGATGTCCATTTTCAGGAGCTTAGCTGCCATTGGTGCAGCAGCACCGAGGCTCAGAAGCCTGGGGGACCCCAGAATCCCGATGACTGCTGTGATTCACAATTCAAAGAGCGGCCAGGCGGAGGGCTGCTCCTTCCTTGCACTGGAGCCCATGTTATACTGACAATTAAAATTTGCTTTGAAAGTACATCTCGGTTGCTACCTTACTTAGTAAACACTTGAAGAGAGGCCACGATTAAAACATTAGTTCCATATAAGATAGTAATACTCACAATATTTTATTGTTTTTTTATGATATAAGGCAGTGAGGGTGCGAGGCAAGGTAATGTTTTTTTTGCAGTTGTGCTCTAAAACAAATTGATAATTGACATGCAAATAGATACTAACAGGGGTCGAAGTGCATTAAAAAAAGCTTGGGAACTGCGATGCTCGGCACAATGGTAGCAAGGTCAAAGGCGTGGATAAAAAATCAAAATATTCTGTTACTTTTTTCGGTCTTTCACTTTCAAGTAACTACATAGACAATAATACACTATTGCACCTACAGTCTGGGTATTACTAAAATGTATATGTACTGCAGAGGTCTGTGTGCGTAATCAGAGAACCATAGAATTGAAAGATGTTGGCGCAGTGGAGAATAATGACTTCTGTATGTTTAGTGCTAGGAGGTCATTCTGTGACAGAAAGCACTGTGAATATGTAAGCCATTATTTTAGACTATTATTACAAATATTATGATAGGCTGCTACAAAAGACGCAAAAAGATTTCAGATAGAAAAGTGCTTCTAAAATTTAAAGTTTAGTAAGTCCCAGACTGTAAGTAGTTCATTTTTTTTTATAACTGTCTTTTAACAGCACACACTTCATAGCTCAGATGGTAGCTCCCTTGCAATACCACTCAGAATAAATCTGTGTCATCAGGAAGCTTCAAATGATTCTATTAATTAAAGCCAATACCGGCTTCCATGCACCCTTTACATTTTCAGATTGACCAGTTGTGCACGTTTACATTTCTTTCAGGCAAGCAGGCACCCTGGCAAGACGGCTTGTTTAGCTGTCTGCCCCTCCCTCCGTTTCACAGCACTGGAGACTCCCTGCTTTACATTTCAACTGAAGCATTTCAGATCTCGGATTTAACCTTCCCCGGATGGTTGTCATTCTACAAAAAGTAGAGGAACTGTTTTTCTTAAAATAAAAAAGTATGGGCATGGCGTGCCCCTCAGATCCCGACCACTAAGACAGTTGTTAATTGAAGGGAATTGTTTCCTCTAGAACTTTCTGTTTCTGGCTATTAGCACATTACCCACTGTTCTGTTTCTTTTACTTAGGCTTATGGATATTTACTGTACTTGTTTCCTTCCATTTCTAAGAGTGAATTTGACATCTGATCACAAGCCTCTACAATATTTCTATTTCATATGCCTTTGAGGAGGTGCCCTCTCACTCATTTCTTTTCCAGTGTCAGGTGGGTGAATTCAAGATTGTATTGCTTTGCTTCCCTCTAGTAAGAATTCCCCCTTGTGTGTGTACAGTTTTTGTATTATTAAAGGGCGTGCTGCACAGTGGTGGTATGAAACTTGAGGGGGGCCCCCTGCAAGGTCTATGGAGGGCCCCCCAGACTCAACCAGGAGACCTCAGGCCAGGGTACTTTGCTGAGGGGGCCCCTGGGGCTCAGGACCCACCCACCCCGCACCGCGGGGGCTGCGGGGCCTTGTGTTACGCCATTGTCGCTGCACAAAGCATCATTACTTTTTGTGGCTGTCAATCACCTATGAGTCTCAACCATTTTATAGCATGCAAATCATGTTACATTTACCACATGCCAAATGTCATTACCTTGTCCCCCATGCAACAGCACACCTAGGTTCACACATGTAAGGTGGTCCCCGTCTAAATGTATGCTGCTTTCACAAACTGTTACTTTGATTGTTGTGTTATTTACTTTTGACACTGTCAGTTTGATTTCCATGATGGCAAGTGGTAGGCACAACTGTAAATACCAGCAATGCTGTACCGTTACACCTTCTGAAGCAGGAAATGCCCTTTTTCCATTCCTAGCCACGTGAGAGACATGTGTTATCAAAACTCAATTCATAGACAAACACAACGTGCAACATAACGGCAGCCATGAGGGAGCAACTGTCATCTGCCATGCCCTTCACATGCCCTTCACCGGCCCTGTCGCAGCACTCAGTGTTTGGCCTTGTCTTGCTTGCAGCAACTTACCTGAGCTCCGGTTCCTCACGGCGTTCTCCCTTCATCCTCCGGCCAGCTGATTCTTCGGCACCTCGCGCCCGTCATTGTCGGTGTCTCCGCCACACCCCTCAGTCTCCACAGCATCGCGTCCCGGCATGCCAGCGTTTCCTGACGTGCCTCGCCTGCGTCCCTCCTACGGAAGAAAAAGAACGAAAACAAGTCAAACTGCACTCAGGTATTCCTCATACCCCACGTCTTGTGGCAGCCACATCAAACCTTGTCGGACAAGGTAATTTTCTAAAGTAAATAAAATCGCTCAGTCTTATTGTTCGGGCATTAATAGTGCATCGTGAGCAGCGCTTATTGGACAGAAAAAACTTGGTATTTGAGATACGGCTTGAGGTCATAGACATCTCATGGACCCATGCCATGCGCTCTAGACAGTATTTATAACACTAATCCTTTGTTGTTGGAACTACAGTTTGACCCTAAAGAGCAGTGTTGGTAACTGCTCCTTGCGAGACTTTTGAGAACATTGCATCAGATCTCAAAGTGCACGTTGTATCTTATTGTCAACACTGCGTTGGGCAAGACTAGAAATCGTGAATTGACTTTGTGAGAACATTGAAAGCATATCATTTGTTTACACAACACTTGTGTGTTCTTGAAACAAACATAGTGTTTTTGAAGACAGGAATTTGTATCCCCTATTTGCATGGTATGTGACAGAAGACAAAATCCTAGACATATGTTATGATGTGTAATGTGATTGAGAAGAGATAACACATGTTCGCTCTTGTGTGCTTTAGTGTACTTTAACTAATTGTGCCTATCCTCTACAGATCACAGCTAGTGAATGCAGACGCCACACCCTGCTTGAATCCAAGGACACCATGTTACCCAGCTGTTAGAAATGGGGGTCTCTAGTTGGCAATGGTTTGCACCGTTGTCCAAGTAGGGATCCTTTTCCTAGTCAGGGTAAGGGGGATACACTTCTAAAATAACCCTGCTCACCCCTTGGTAGCTTGGCACAGGCAGACAGGCTTATCTCAGAGGCAGTGTGTAAAGCATTTGTAAACACATTCAGTAATACAGTGAAAACACTACAAACGGACACCACACCAGTTTAGAAAAATAAGTAATCGTTATCTAAACCAAACAAGACCAAAATGACAAAACTCCACAATACAGTAATAAAGATATGACTTTTAACTGATAAAAATATTTCTGTTCAAAGCAAATTGCAGATGCAACACTTTCAACACAAAGTACCTTGGATGCGTTGCGCACATAAACAAAAACTGTAGCAGGGAAGGTGATGTGTCTGTTCCTTACATCCAGGAAAGGTGATGAGTCGGTTTCTTACTTCAGGGGAGGTGACGCATTGGTGCCTTCCTGCCACGCAGGGGCGGGGATGCGTTGGTTCCTTACTGAAGGGGAAGTGGTGCGTCAGTTTCTTACTGTGCGGGGAAGTGGTGGGACGGTCTCCTACTGCGACCCCAGTGTTCTTGCCGGCGTGGCACCAGATGCAAAACGTGAGGTTTGGGGATGCATTGGTTCTCGATGCGGTGGCGACGACACTGTGTGGCTCTCTCCAGCCGCGGTCCCATGATGCATTGGTTCTTGCACCCGCACAGCAAGGCCTGCATCGGGATCGGTGCAGGGATCTCAGCGTGCAGCGATTTCTCGAGCCACGACAGGCGCTGCGACGGTTTCTTCGGCGAAGCGTCGGAAACAGGTGCGGATGCGTTCCGCTTCTCGAAGTTGCGTTACTTTTCCAGCTCCCAGAGGCAAACAGCCTCCAGAGGTCCAAAACAGTAGCAGGCACCTCTCAGCAGGTCAGAACTCCTAGCACGAAGTTCAGGGGAGCTGGTGGTGAAGTCTTTGTTGTCCCTGAGACTTCAAAACAGGAGGCAAACTCTTCTTTCAAGCCCTTGGAGATCTTCTTCAAGCAGGGGACAGAGCACACAGCAAAGTCCTTTCTCCTTTCCTTGGCAGAAAACAGCCACTGTGGGCCAACCCCAGACATCACACAGCAAAGGGGCAGTACTTTTCCTCTGTTTCTCCAGCTCTTCTCCTTGGCAAAGTTCCTCTTGATTCCCAGAATGATCTAAAAGTCTGGCGCCTGGGCCCCACTTTTTATAATACAAAATCATTTGTTCTCTGTGGCAGAGAAGCTCTTTGCCCAGCCAAAATCAGTTCTATCCTCTCTGGTGCAGCTTCCTGGCAGGAGGTGGAGACAGCATTGTCCTTGGCAGACCAGGCCTATTCAGGTGTGAAAGAAATCTCCTCCCTCTACTTTGAATGCAGCCCGGGTCTATTCAGCCCAGCCCTGACTCACCCTGGAAAGGCAGGACACACCTCAACCCCCCAAGTGGCTGTCTGAACAGAATGCACATCCCCAGCCCCTGTCACTCCAAAGCCAGACAGTCAATACACAACCTAGCAGAAGCACACTGGATGGTTAGGCAAGAAAATACCTACTTTCTAACAGTGGTATTTTCAAACCCAGAATGTAAAAATCACCATCACTAAAAGATGCATCTTAACATTCTGAGTTCAGGCATATCAAACTTTATTTTCCTATCTTGTTCCAATGGGCAGTAATGCTCATAAGAGTTTATGAGCAAACTATCCATTCTACCCTATGGGGACAGAAAGCCTTACAATAGTGAAAACGAAATTGGCAGTATTTCACTATCAGTACATGCCACACACATCAGGGCATGTCCTACCTTTCACATACACCGCACCCTGCCCACATGGGTACCTTGGGCCTGCCTTAGGGGTGACTAACATGTAGGAAAAGGGAAGGTTAGGGCCTGGCAAGTGGGTGCACTGGCCAGGTCGACATGGCAGTACCAAACTGCGCACAGACACCGCAGTGGGAGGTCTGAGTTACATTTGAAAGGCTGCTTGTGTGGGTGGCACAATCAGTGCTACAGGCCCACTAGCAGCATTTGATTTACAGGCCCTGGGCACACATAGTGCACTGTACTAGGGACTGACTAGTAAATCAAATATGCCAATCATGGAATCACCAACCCATATGCTGGAACAAGAACAGGAAAGCAGAGCGAAATAGATTGAATCATCTGCTATGAAAGCAGCTGCACGAACAATTTACAGGGAGCACTTGCACTTTGGCACTGAACTGCAGTGGCCAAGTGCCCAAAGCATCTAGACCAGCAAAAACGAAGTCCAACACACAGGAACATAACAGGAGGTAAAAGCAAAAATACAGGGGAAACCCACACCAATGATGCTAGGTCTAACACCAGCATTCTTCCAGAAGCACTCCACCATAAGAAAAGATGTGCCGTGGTCCAGTGCGGTTTGTTTTCTCTTTTCTCTTCACATCACCCCTTCGCTTTGGGAACTTCTGTGGTACAGTGCATCTCCTCTTGTCATTGATACCACAGTTAGGTCCCAGGGGCAGTTGGCTCCAGTCGTCACCCCATTGGAACTGACTGGAGTTCAGATGAGTGGCTTGTGAAACCAAATTAGTAGGAAAAGAAAAATTGCTATTGTTAGTGCCAGAGGCAGTCTAGCTGATAGAGTAAAGTCTTCTGCAACACGCACTGTCTTGTTTGAGGTATAGAAACAGAAGTATCGAAACAGGAGACGTAGACAAGTGGCTACATCTATCAGCCTGGAACGAAGAAATTAAATCCAGTATTTATCCACCAGCCCTTGAAAAATAAAATGAAGAGAAAGCAGTGCAGTAAAGGATTATAAAGGTGACTTAGGGTGGTCTTCCCCCACACCTATTGGCTTCACTCCTCCTGTTTTTGATGAAATTCATTTTTGTTGCCTTTGGGACTCTGCACACTTTACCACTGCATTTAATTTACTTTCAAGTCCCTAGTCAAGTGGAGCCCTCTCTGACACTCCTTTTCAAAGTAGCACGAGCAAAACTCATACCAGCAATTTCGTATGGGAGTGAGCTGCTTAACCCCTTCGCTGCTAGGCCTTTTCCCCCCCTGTGCTAAGCCTTTTTTGGGCTATTTGGGGTAGTGCGCGCTTAGGCCCCTGTAACGTTTTGACCACATAAGGTATCCACGCCAAATTTGCGTCCTTTTTTTCTAACATCATGGGGATTGTAAAGGTACCCAGGGTTTGTGGATTCCCCTGGAGGGGACCCAGAAATTAGCCAAAATACAGCAACATTTTGTTTTTTGGGGAAAAATGCGAAAAAGGGCTACAGATGAAAGCGTCTTGTTTTTTCCCTGCAAATGGCATCAAAAAGGGGTTGTGGTGCTGAAATCACCATCTTCCCAGCTTTCAGGGACAAGCAGACTTTTATCAGAAAACCAACTTTTTTACACAGTTTTGGCATTTTTCTGGGACATAGCCTATTTTTGCTATTTTTTGTGCTTTCAACCTCCTTCCAGTTAATGGTAGAAATGGGTATGAAACCAATAATGGATCCTGGAAAGCCATACATTTCTGAAAAGTAGACAAAATTCTGAATTCAGCAAGGGGTCATTTGTGTAGATCCTTAAAGTTTTCCTTATAGAAACTAACAGTTAAATGAAGGAAAAATTGAAAATTTGTTGAAAAAAACAGCCATTTGTGTCAACGTTTTCACCTGTAACTTCTTCTAATTATGACAGCTATTTGAAAGCAATATACCGTTATATCCGCTGGACCTTTCTGGTTGTGGGGATATATAGGACTTGTAGGTTCACCAAGAACCCGACGAACCCAGAGCCAATAACTGAGCAGCATCTTGCAATGGTTTTTTATTATGTAGCGGGTATATAGCAATTATTTTGGGAAAATGTATACATGGAAAAATTGTTATGAAAGACACCTATGTATTTCTGAAATGGGAACAAAATGTAGATTTTAGAAACAGTAGATATTTGCACATTTCCGAAATTGGGAGTACCCATACTAGCATGAGAATTATAGATCATTTTTCAAAATGACTTATTTTTTACACATTGTCTTTCATTTGGAAGGCAGAAATGCATCGAAAGTCAATAGGTAATAACAGTTGCTCTACAATTCTGTGTTACCCTAAGTCTCCCGATAAAAATGGTACCTCACTTGTGTGGGTAGGCCTTGTGCCCACAACAGGAAATGGCTCAAAATGCAACGTGGACGTACCACATTTTCACAATGAAAAATTACCCTTTTTGCAAAGTGCCTAGCTGTAGTTTTTGAACCCTAGCTCTGCGGGCACTTAGGGAAACCTAGCAAACCTATACATTTTTGAAAACTAGACACCCAGGGAATTCAGGATGGGGTGACTATACTGGCTCTCACCAGGTTCTGTTACTTAGAATCCCTTGCAAACCTAAAAATTGGCAAAAAACCACATTTTCCTCACTTTTCTGTGGTGGAAAGTTCTGGAATCTGCGTGGATCCACAAAATTCCACCCACCCCGCGTTCCCAAGGTCTTCCAAAAAAAATGGTACCTCACTTGTGTGGGTAGGCCTAGTGCCCGCGACAGGAAGCAGCGCAAAACGCAACGTGGACGCACCACATTTTCACAGTGAAAAATGACCCTTTTTTGCAAAGTGCCTAGTTGTAGTTTTTGAACCCTAGCTCTGCCGGCACTTAGGAAACCTAGCAAACCTATACATTTTTGAAAAGTAGACACCCAGGGGAATCTAGGATGGGGTGACTTGACTGGCTCTCACCAGGTTCTGTTACCCAGAATCCCTTGCAAACCTAAAAATTGGCAAAAAAAGACATTTTCCTCACTTTTCTGTGGTGGAAAGTTCTGGAATCTGCGTGGATCCACAAAATTCCACCAACCCCGCGTTCCCCACGGTCTTCCGAAAAAAATGGGACCTCACTTGTGTGGGTAGGCATAGTGCCCGCGACAGGAAGCAGCGCAAAACGCGACGTGGACGCACCACATTTTCTCTGTGAAAAATGACCCTTTTTTTGCAAAGTGCCTAGCTGTAGATTTTGAACCCTAGCTCTGCCGGCACTTAGGGAAACCTAGCAAACCTATACATTTTTGAAAAGTAGACACCCAGGGGAATCCAGGATGGGGTGACTTGACTGGCTCTCACCAGGTTCTGTTACCCAGAATCCCTTGCAAACCTTAAAAATTGGCAACAAAAACACATTTTCCTCACTTTTCTGTGGTGGAAAGTTCTGGAATCTGCAAGGATCCACAAAATTCCACCCACCCCGCGTTCCCCAAAGACTGCCAAAAAAAATGGTACCTCACGTGTGTGGGTAGGCCTAGTGCCCGCGACAGGAAGCAGCGCAAAACGCAACGTGGACACACCACATTTTCACAGTGAAAAATGACCCTTTTTTTGCAAAGAGCCTAGCTGTAGTTTTTGAACCCTAGCTCTGCCGGCACTTTGGGAAATGTTACAAATGGGATCTCTAGTTGGCAAGGGCTTGCACCTTTGTCCAAGTAGGGACCCTTCTTCCTAGTCAGGGTAAGGGTTGTTACACTCGTGAAGTAACCCCTGCTCACCCTCGTGGTAGCTTGGCACGAGCAGTCAGGCTTAATTCAGAGGCAGTGTGTAAAGCATTTGCACATAACCAACAGTAATACAGTGTAAGCACTACAAACGGACACCACACCAGTTTAGAAAAATAACCAATATTTTATATACTCAAGACAAGACCAATTACGACAAAAATCCACAATACTATACTTTAAAAATGAATGCTTGATACGGTAACTTCTTCTTTGCAGGAATAGCACAAAAGCAAAGTTCGTACGAGTCGGTAGCTCCGTCCGAGCCTACCGCGATGCTGAAAACCCCAGAGTCTAACAGTTCCAGCCGACTGCGTCAATACGGGCCAGCAGAGTCGTGAACAGACTCGGTTACAGTACCTTTCTCGTTGTGGCTGGTACGGAGTGTACGAGCCGGTCGGCGTTCGTCGCGGTTGCGGTGCAAGACGGAGCGATGCAAGGTGCGGTGTCCCTCGATACGGTGCAGGCAGTGGCTCGATGAGCGTCGTGCAGACGGAGTCGGTGAGTCCAAGGCGTGCGATGCAGGGTGAGACGATGCTCGATGCGGTGCTGACAGGTTGCAGTGCAGGCGACCTAGCCGGAGTGCGGGAGCTGGCGTCGGACAGCGGTGCGAGTCGGAGCGGTGCGTCGCAGACGTGCGAGCGGTGCCCCAAATGCGGTGCGGTCTCGACTCTTGAGCCAGTTGCAGCGACAGTGTCGGTCTGGTCCGGCTGGCCCGTGAAGCGATGCGATGCGAACTGCGGTGCCCACAGGTCACGGTGCAAGCAGCGGCTCGATGTTGGCGGCGTCGGACGTCGCCCACGGTGAGACCAGGGTTGCGATGCGAAGCGGGGCGATGCGGTCTGCGGTGCAAACAGGTCACCGGCCAGGGATGGATTCGGTTGACGGAGTCGGTTGCGGTTCCCTTCCTCTGTGGCGACTGAAACAGCGTTCCAGAAGCGGTACCCAGAGGCTTGTGAAGTCTTTGTAGTCCCTGAGACTTCTTAACAGGAGGCCAGCTCGGTTCCTGGCCCTTGGAGATACTCAGCACAAGTTTGTAGAAAGTTCCAGTCCAGTCCTTTCACTGCCCAAGGCAGAAGCAGCAGCTGCAGGCCAGCCCAACAAAGCAACAACACAGCAAAGGGGCAGTACTCCTCCTGGCAGCTCTTCCAGCTCTTCGTCTTGGCAGGTTCCTTGATTCCAGCGAGATCTAAATTCATGGGGTCAGGGCCCCAATATTTATATCCCCAATTCCTTTGTTCTCTGAAGGCAGAGAGGCCTTCGCCTAGTCCAAACCAGTTCTGGAGCACTTTGTTGACAAGTCTCCGTCCCTTCTTTCAGTGAGTAGGCCAGGGACATCAGATGCACCACAGGAGGTGGAGCCAGCATTGTGGAGGGAAGGCACTGTCCTATTCAGGGCCCAGGTGCGACCCCTCCCACCCATCTACAGGTCGATCTGGCTATTCAGCCCTGCGCTGACTCACCCTGTCTCCTGGCATCCCCCAGCCCCTGTCACTCACATTCCAGACAAGGAATACACAATCTCGCAGAGGCAGGCTTGGATGGTTAGACAAGAAAATACCCACTTTCTAAAAGTGGTATTTTCAAACACAGAATGTTAAAACCAACCTTACTAAAAGCTGCATTTTATCATTCTGAGTCCAGGCATACTAAACTCGAATTTCTACCATGTTCCCGGGGTCAGTTAGGATTATAAGCTGTAATAATCAAAACTGCCCGTTCTGGCCTAGGGGAACAGGTAGCCTTGCAATAGTGAAAAACGAACTAGGCTGTAATTCACTATCAGGACATGCCGCACACACCCGGGCATGTCCTACCTTTCGCGTACAACGCACCCTGCCCACAGGGGTACCTTGGGCCTACCTTAGGGGTGACTAACATGTAGCAAAGGGAAGGTTTAGGGACTTGCAAGTGTGTGCACTTGCCAAGTCGACATGGCAGCCCCAGGCTGCGCACAGGCTCTGCGATGGCAGGCCCGAGTTACACTTTACGGGCTGTTTGCGTGGGTGGCACAATCTAGTGCTGCAGCCCACCAACAGCATTTGGTCTATAGGCCCTGGCACTCGCAGTGCACTTTACAAGGGACTGACACATAAACCAAATAGGCCAATCATGGAAACACCAATCCATAACACATTTTATACAGGAGCACTTGCACTTTCCCACTGGACCGCAGTGAGGAAAGTGCGCAGAATCATCACACCAGCAAAAACAGAGTCAAAACCGGGAGGTCAGAAAGCAAAAAGTCAGGGGAAACACGCCAAAAGATGCCAAGTCTAACACATGTCCCCTCCAGCTGAAAGTAGGGAGAACTACCCAACCCCATTGGAGTTCTCTTCACTAAGGCGGAAGAACCTGGACAGACCATCTGCGTTGGCGTGTTCTGTACCAGGACGGTGTTCCACCGTAAAGTCCATTCCCTGTAGGGAGATGGACCACCTCAGCCGTTTTGGATTCTCGCCCCTCATTTGCATCAACCATCTGAGGGGCCTGTGGTCTGTCTGAACCCGGAAGTGAGTCCCAAACAGGTATGGTCTCAACTTCTTCAGCGCCCAGACCACAGCAAAAGCTTCCCTTTCTATGGCACTCCACCTCTGTTCCCTGGGAAGTAGTCTCCTGCTAAGGAAGACTACAGGCTGATCCAGGCCCTCTTCGTTCAGTTGTGAGAGCACCGCTCCCACACCATGCTCTGAAGCGTCAGTCTGCACGACGAATTCCTTGGAGAAGTCAGGTGCCTTGAGCACGGGCGCCGTGCACATGGCTGCCTTCAGGGCATCAAAAGCTTTCTGGCAGGACTCAGTCCAGATCACTTTCCTGGGCTGCCTCTTAGAGGTCAGCTCTGTTAAGGGGGCAACGATGGTGCCATAGCCCTTAACAAATCTCCTATAATAGCCGGTGAGACCTAAGAAGGCTCTCACCTCTGTCTGGGTTTTGGGGGTTCCCAAGCCAGAATGGTGTCAATCTTGGGTTGTAGGGGCGCCACCTGGCCGCTTCCTACCTGGTGTCCCAAGTACACCACAGAACCCTGCCCGATCTGGCACTTACTGGCCTTGATCGTGAGGCCTGCACCTTGCAGAGCCCTCAACACTTTCTCAAGGTGCTGTAAATGTTCTTCCCAGCTGGAACTGAACACAGCAATGTCATCCAGGTAGGCGGCACTGAAATCCTCCAGCCCGGCCAACACCTGATTGACCAACCTCTGAAAGGTGGCAGGGGCATTCTTCAACCCAAAGGGCATCACCCGGAATTGGTAATGACCTTCTGGGGTTGAGAATGCTGATCTCTCCTTGGCCCCATCGGTTAAGGCAATCTGCCAGTACCCAGACGTCAAATCAAACGTGCTGAGGAACCGGGCAGCTCCCAACCGATCAATGAGCTCATCAGCTCTGGGGATGGGGTGCGCGTCAGTCCTGGTGACGGCATTGAGCCCACGGTAGTCCACACAAAACCGGAGTTCTGGGGTGGCACCGGGCGCCGCAGCCTTTGGGACCAAGACCACTGGGCTGGCCCAAGGACTGTGGGAGGGCTCAATCACCCCTAACGCCAACATCTTAGAGACCTCCTCCTGATGCTGGCTCTGACCCGGTCAGTCAACCTGTAAATCTTGTGCTTCACAGGATGGCTGTCACCGGTGTCCACGTCATGGGTACACCAGTGAGTAACACCGGGAGTCAGAGAGAACGGTGGGGCGAACTGTCCCAACAACTGGCGACAGTCCCCCTGCTGCTCCTGAGTCAGAGTAGGGGAGAGGATCACACCCTCTACTGACCCATCATGCTCCTTGGTAGACAGGAGGTCAGGGAGAGGCTCGCTCTCCTCTTCCACCCCATCATCTGTCGCCAAGAGCATACTCACTTCGGACCTCTCGAAGTGGGGCTTGAGGCGGTTCACGTGAAGGACCCTCAAAGGGTTCCTTGGAGCCTGCAAATCCACCAGGTAGGTGACGTCACTTTTGCGCTCCTTTACCTCATATGGCCCAGTCCACTTGTCCTGCAGGGCACAAGGTGCCACTGGGGCCATTACCCACACTTTTTGCCCAGGTTGAAATTCGACCAGAGTGGCGTTCTGGTCATACCATCTCTTCATTTCTTCCTGGCTTGCTTCTAGGTTCGCCTGAGCGAGTTTCCTGAAGCGGGCAGTTTGGTTTCTAAAGGCCAGCATGTAGCTAAATACATCCTGGGGAGTTTTCCTGGGAGCCGCCTCCCAGCCTTCCTTCACCAAACTCAGAGGTCCTCTGACAGGGTGGCCATACAGGAGCTCAAAGGGGCTGTACCCAAGAGACTTCTGAGGCACCTCCCTGTATGCAAAGAGTAGGCATGGCAAGAGGACGTCCCACTTACGCCTCATGGGTTCTGTTAGACCCTTGATCATGCCTTTCAAGGTCTGGTTGAATCTCTCCACCAGACCGTTTCCTTGTGGGTGGTAAGGAGTGGTGAACTTGTAGGTTACCCCACACTCCTTCCACAGGGATGTCATATACTTCGATATGAAATTGGTCCCCCTATCAGAAACCACCTCTCTGGGGAATCCCATACGGGAAAAGATCCCCATTAACGCCCGGCCCACCACGGGCGCCGTCGTTGTCCTGAGAGGGATTGCCTCCGGGTACCGGGTGGCATGGTCCACCAAGACCAGGATGTACCTGTTGCCCATGGCTGTCTTGGGATCCAGTGGCCCCACAATATCCATCCCTACCCTTTCAAAGGGTGTTCCAACAACCGGAAAAGGTTGGAGAAGAGCTTTGACCTTCCTCCCACTCTTACCACTTGCCTGGCAAGTTTGGCAAGACCTACAGTGTGCATCTGACTGCCTTCGCATTTGGGGCCAAAAGAAGTGGGTGACAAGCCTGTCAAAGGTCTTGTCCTGCCCCAAATGTCCTGCCAAAGGCACGTCATGAGCCAGACCCAGTAGGAAGGTCCTGAAGCGCTGGGGTACCACCAGCACACGGGCTGACCCAGGCTCAGCAACCTTAGGCTCACTGTATAGGAGACCACTCTCCCAGTAGATCAGATGTGACCCAGACTGATTACCAGCTGCCTGGTCTGCAGCCTGCCGCCGCAGACCCTCCAGAGTAGGGCACTCGCTCTGCTCCCTGCAGAACTCCTCCCTGCTGGGACCCCCTTCTTGCTGCCAATGGGTCAGCTCAGAGATGTCTCCCAGTTCGGCTACCTGCTCCCCTGTAGGCACCGGGCGTCCCCCTCGAGGTCCGCCTCCTCCCGGTCCGTGGGAACTTTGGGGGCCGGTTTCCCGCGCCCCCTGCCCTTTCTCTTGGCAGGGACTTGGGCCACTGTTTCAGGCTCCAAGTCCTCTTGATCACCCTTTCTGGCCGCCATTGACCGAGTAGACACGCATGCCCACTCTGGCAACCCAAGCATCTCCAAGTGGGACCTGAGCTCAACCTCCTTCCATGAGGACTGCTCCAGGTCGTTTCCTAGCAGACAATCTACAGGCATGGTAGGGCTCACAACCACCCTTAAGGGACCTGAGACCCCCCCATTCAAAGGGAACCTGCGCCACCATACATTGGCGCTCTGAGTTGTCGACAGCAACTACTTGGTGGAATGCTCCTGGGACTACTTGCTTCTCAGACACCAGGTGACACCGGACTGAGGTCACACTGGCTCCAGTATCTCTGAGAGCCTCTACCCTGTTCCCATTGATGGTCACCCAGGTGCTATATTTCTTTGTGTTAGGGGGCACCTGGTTTCCTGGGACCATCTCACTGTCCCCGAGTGAGACAAGGGTCATTTCTGCGGGATCCCCACCCTCCTGTGGGCACCCCTCCTCCCCAAGCGCTACACTAGCCAACACTTTGGACTGTCCACCGGTGGGTGGCTGTGTCCCCTTCGGGCACTTGGGGTCCCCCTTAAAGTGACCTACCTGGTCACATGCATAACACTTGCGGGGCCGGTCTCAACAGGCTTCCCTGTAGAGACCCCTTTCTTCTTATCACCGGGGGCTGGGAACCTTTACCCTGGGTACTAGTTTGGGGCCCTTTAGAGAACTCCTGTGCTTTACCCTTGTCCCCCCACCTTTCTGCTGGGGACCCTGCCCACCTTTGGCTGAGTCTCCCCCAAACGCTTTCTTGTGGACCCTGGTACTCACCCAGCGGTCCGCTTCCATAGCAAGCTTCCTGGGGTCAGTTAGCTTACTATCAACTAGGTGCTGGCGCAGATCTGCAAAACATAGACTAGACAAGTGCTCCCATGCAATCAAGTTGTAGAGCCCCTGAAAATCTGTTACACTACTGCCCTTCACCCAACCATCCAGAGACCTGCAGAACACATCCACACATTCCAACCAAGTGTTGACATCAGACTTCTTACTGGACCTGAACTGATCCCTGTACTTTTCAGGGGTAAGACCATACTTCGTGAGAAGGGCATCCTTCATGTCAGCATAGGTGAGGTGATACCCCTTACCCAAAGCTATCAGAGCATCCCTTGCTTCTTCCGGGAAAAGTGGCCACAATCCTGCTCCCCAATTCTCCTCAGGGACCCCATTCATGTGTATGGCTGCCTCATAACCCTGGAACCACCTTTGTATGTCATCCCCTTCTTGAACTCCTTGCCTACGTTCTTGGGAATGTGCACAATCCTGTCTGCCTTTCTGGACGAATTGCTGCCACCATCTGAGCCTGACTTACTCCTAAGTTCTAGCTCCTTCAGTTCTCTCTCATGCTCTAAGAGCATCTTCCTCTCCTCTATGGCCAATCTCTTCTCCTCCCGCTCACTCTCCAGCCTGAGCTTCTGAAGCTCAAACTGCCTTGCCTCCCGCCTGTCCTCCAGCTCCTCTGGGGACAGACTGCTGCTGCCTGACCTGGCGGGTTCCCCCCTCCCCAAAAGCACATCCACCCTGGAAATAGGCTCCTCCACCTCCTCACTGAGATCACCAGGCTGCCCATTGGCATGTCTGGCTGCTACCCAGGCCCTCAGCGCCTTCTGTAGCTCCTCCTTCCTTGTGAGGCCTTTAATTTGGACTTTCAGGTTTTTACAAATTGCTCGTAGCTCCTTTACGGCGTAGGATTCCAACCTGTCCTCCTCAAAGATAACTTCCAGAGATGCAACGGATGATGCAATTGATTCAGGCATGACGAAAGTCGTGAGTTAAAAACTGGCAAGATCAAAAATAGGCCAAAGGAAAAAGAACCAGTATGTGGTACGTAATGGTCTGCGATATGGTAGTAGTGCACACCAATCACTGTAAGTCAAGTGCAAACACAAGTCCTATCCCACCGCTGCCACCAATGTTAGAAATGGGATCTCTAGTTGGCAAGGGCTTGCACCTTTGTCCAAGTAGGGACCATTCTTCCTAGTCAGGGTAAGGGTTGTTACACTCGTGAAGTAACCCCTGCTCACCCTCGTGGTAGCTTGGCACGAGCAGTCAGGCTTAATTCAGAGGCAGTGTGTAAAGCATTTGCACATAACCAACAGTAATACAGTGTAAGCACTACAAACGGACACCACACCAGTTTAGAAAAATAACCAATATTTTATATACTCAAGACAAGACCAATTACGACAAAAATCCACAATACTATACTTTAAAAATGAATGCTTGATACGGTAACTTCTTCTTTGCAGGAATAGCACAAAAGCAAAGTTCGTACGAGTCGGTAGCTCCGTCCGAGCCTACCGCGATGCTGAAAACCCCAGAGTCTAACAGTTCCAGCCGACCGCGTCGATACGGGCCAGCAGAGTCGTGAACAGACTCGGTTACAGTACCTTTCTCGTTGTGGCTGGTACGGAGTGTACGAGCCGGTCGGCGTTCGTCGCGGTTGCGGTGCAAGACGGAGCGATGCAAGGTGCGGTGTCCCTCGATACGGTGCAGGCAGTGGCTCGATGAGCGTCGTGCAGACGGAGTCGGTGAGTCCAAGGCGTGCGATGCAGGGTGAGACGATGCTCGATGCGGTGCTGACAGGTTGCGGTGCAGGCGACCTAGCCGGAGTGTGGGAGCTGGCGTCGGACAGCGGTGCGAGTCGGAGCGGTGCATCGCAGACGTGCGAGCGGTGCCCCAAATGCGGTGCGGTCTCGACTCTTGAGCCAGTTGCAGCGACAGTGTCGGTCTGGTCCGGCTGGCCCAGTGAAGCGATGCGATGCGAACTGCGGTGCCCACAGGTCACGGTGCAAGCAGCGGCTCGATGTTGGCGGCGTCGGACGTCGCCCACGGTGAGACCAGGGTTGCGATGCGAAGCGGGGCGATGCGGTCTGCGGTGCAAACAGGTCACCGGCCAGGGATGGATTCGGTTGACGGAGTCGGTTGCGGTTCCCTTCCTCTGTGGCGACTGAAACAGCGTTCCAGAAGCGGTACCCAGAGGCTTGTGAAGTCTTTGTAGTCCCTGAGACTTCTTAACAGGAGGCCAGCTCGGTTCCTGGCCCTTGGAGATACTCAGCACAAGTTTGTAGAAAGTTCAGTCCAGTCCTTTCACTGCCCAAGGCAGAAGCAGCAGCTGCAGGCCAGCCCAACAAAGCAACAACACAGCAAAGGGGCAGAACTCCTCCTGGCAGCTCTTCCAGCTCTTCGTCTTGGCAGGTTCCTTGATTCCAGCGAGATCTAAATTCATGGGGTCAGGGCCCCAATATTTATATCCCCAATTCCTTTGTTCTCTGAAGGCAGAGAGGCCTTCGCCTAGTCCAAACCAGTTCTGGAGCACTTTGTTGACAAGTCTCCGTCCCTTCTTTCAGTGAGTAGGCCAGGGACATCAGACGCACCACAGGAGGTGGAGCCAGCATTGTGGAGGGAAGGCACTGTCCTATTCAGGGCCCAGGTGCGACCCCTCCCACCCATCTACAGGTCGATCTGGCTATTCAGCCCTGCGCTGACTCACCCTGTCTCCTGGCATCCCCCAGCCCCTGTCACTCACATTCCAGACAAGGAATACACAATCTCGCAGAGGCAGGCTTGGATGGTTAGACAAGAAAATACCCACTTTCTAAAAGTGGTATTTTCAAACACAGAATGTTAAAACCAACCTTACTAAAAGCTGCATTTTATCATTCTGAGTCCAGGCATACTAAACTCGAATTTCTACCATGTTCCCGGGGTCAGTTAGGATTATAAGCTGTAATAATCAAAACTGCCCGTTCTGGCCTAGGGGAACAGGTAGGCTTGCAATAGTGAAAAACGAACTAGGCTGTAATTCACTATCAGGACATGCCGCACACACCCGGGCATGTCCTACCTTTCGCGTACAACGCACCCTGCCCACAGGGGTACCTTGGGCCTACCTTAGGGGTGACTAACATGTAGCAAAGGGAAGGTTTAGGGACTTGCAAGTGTGTGCACTTGCCAAGTCGACATGGCAGCCCCAGGCTGCGCACAGGCTCTGCGATGGCAGGCCCGAGTTACACTTTACGGGCTGTTTGCGTGGGTGGCACAATCCAGTGCTGCAGCCCACCAACAGCATTTGGTCTATAGGCCCTGGCACTCGCAGTGCACTTTACAAGGGACTGACACATAAACCAAATAGGCCAATCATGGAAACACCAATCCATAACACATTTTATACAGGAGCACTTGCACTTTCCCACTGGACCGCAGTGAGGAAAGTGCGCAGAATCATCACACCAGCAAAAACAGAGTCAAAACCGGGAGGTCAGAAAGCAAAAAGTCAGGGGAAACACGCCAAAAGATGCCAAGTCTAACAGGAAACCTAGCAAACCTATACATTTTTGAAAAATAGACACCCAGGGGAATCCAGGATGGGGTGACTTGACTGGCTCTCACCAGGTTCTGTTACCCAGAATCCCTTGCAAACCTATAAAATTGGCAAAAAAAAGACATTTTCCTCACTATTCTGTGGTAGAAAGTTCTGGAATCTGCGTGGATCCACAAAATTCCACCCACCCCGCGTTCCCCAAGGTCTTCCGAAAAAATGGTACCTCACTTGTGTGGGTAGGCCTAGTGCCCGCGAAAGGGAGCAGCGCAAAACGCAACGTGGACGCACCACATTTTCACAGTGAAAAATGACCCTTTTTTTGCAAAGTGCCTAGCTGTAGTTTTTGAACCCTAGCTCTGTGGGCACTTAGGGAAACCTAGCAAACCTATACATTTTTGAAAAGTAGACATCCAGGGGAATCCAGGATGGGGTGACTTGACTGCTTCTCACCAGGTTCTGTTACCCAGAATCCCTTGCAAACCTTAAAAATTGGCAAAAAAAACACATTTTCCTCACTTTTCTGTGGTGGAAAGTCCTGGAATCAGTGTGGATCCACAAAATTCCACCCACCCCGCGTTTCCCAAGGTCTTCCAAAAACAATGGTACTTCACTTGTGTGGGTAGGCCTAGTGCCCGCGACAGGAAGCAGCGCAAAACGCAACGTGGACACACCACATTTTCACAGTGAAAAATGACCCTTTTTTTGCAAAGTGCCTAGCTGTAGTTTTTGAACCCTAGCTCTGCCGGCACTTAGGGAAACCTAGCAAACCTATACATTTTTGAAAATTAGACACCCAGGGGAATCCAGGATGGTGTGACTTGACTGGTTCTCACCAGGTTCTGTTACCCAGAATCCCTTGCAAACCTAACAAATTGGCAAAAAAAACACATTTTCCTCACTTTTCTGTGATAGAAAGTTCTGGAATCTGCGTGGATCCACAAAATTCCACCCACCTCGTGTTCCCCAAGATCTTCCGAAAACAATGGTACCTCACTTGTGTGGGTAGGCCTAGTGCCCGCGACAGGAAGCAGCGCAAAACGCAACGTGGACGCACCACATTTTCACAGTGAAAAATGACCCTTTTTTTGCAAAGTGCCTAGCTGTAGTTTTTGAACCCTAGCTCTGCCGGCACTTAGGGAAACCTAGCAAACCTATACTTTTTTGAAAAGTAGACACCCAGGGGAATCCAGGATGGGGTGACTTGACTGGCTCTCACCAGGTTCTGTTACCCAGAATCCCTTGCAAACATTAACAATTGGCAAAAAAAACACATTTTCCTCACTTTTTTGTGGTGGAGAGTTCTGGAATCTGCGTGGTCCACAAAATTCCACCCACCCCGCGTTCCCCAAGGTCTTCCAAAAAAAATGGTACCTCACTTGTGTGGGTAGGCCTAGTGCCCGCGACAGGAAGCAGCGCAAAACGCAACGTGGACACACCACATTTTCACAGTGAAAAATGACCCTTTTTTGCAAAGTGCCTAGCTGTAGTTTTTGAACCCTAGCTCTGCCGGCACTTTGGGAAACCTAGCAAACCTATACATTTTTGAAACGTAGACACCCAGGGAATCCAGGATGGGGTGACTTGACTGGCTCTCACCAGGTTCTGTTACCCAGAATCCCTTGCAAACCTAAAAATTGGCAAAAAAGACATTTTCCTCACTTTTCTGTGGTGGAAAGTTCTGGAATCTGCATGGATCCACAAAATTCTACCCACCCCGCGTTCCCCAAGGTCTTCCAAAAAAAATGGTACCTCACTTGTGTGGGTAGGCCTAGTGCCCGCGACAGGAAGCAGCGCAAAACGCAACGAGGACACACCACATTTTCACTGTGAAAAATGACCCTTTTTTTGCAAAGTGCCTAGCTGTAGTTTTTGAACCCTAGCTCTGCCGGCACTTTGGGAAACCTAGCAAACCTATACATTTTTGAAAAGTAGACACCCAGGGGAATGCAGTATGGGGTGACTTGACTGGCTCTCACCAGGTTCTGTTACCCAGAATCCCTTGCAAACCTAAACAATTGGCAAAAAAAAGACATTTTCCTCACTTTTCTGTGATAGAAAGTTCTGGAATCTACGTGGATCCACAAAATTCCACCCACCCCGCGTTCCCCAAGATCTTCCGAAAAAAATGGTACCTCACTTGTGTGGGTAGGCCTAGTGCCCGCGACAGGAAGCAGCGCAAAACGCACCGTGGACGCACCACATTTTCACAGTGAAAAATGACCCTTTTTTTGCAAAGTGCCTAGCTGTAGTTTTTGAACCCTAGCTCTGCCGGCACTTAGGGAAACCTAGCAAACCTATAAATTTTTGAAAAGTAGACACCCAGGGGAATCCAGGATGGGGTGGCTTGACTGGCTCTCATCAGGTTCTGTTACCCAGAATCCCTTGCAAACCTTAACAATTGGCAAAAAACACATTTTCCTCACTTTTCTGTGGTGGAAAGTTCTGGAATCTGCGTGGTCCATAAAATTCCACCCACCCCGCGTTCCCCAAGGTCTTCCAAAAAAATGGTACCTCACTTGTGTGGGTAGGCCTAGTGCCCGCGACAGGAAGCAGCGCAAAACGCAACGTGGACACACCACATTTTCACAGTGAAAAATGACCCTTTTTTGCAAAGTGCCTAGCTGTAGTTTTTGAACGCTAGCTCTGCCGGCACTTTGGGAAACCTAGCAAACCTATACATTTTTGAAAAGTAGACACCCAGGGAATCCAGGATGGGGTGACTTGACTGGCTCTCACCAGGTTCTGTTACCCAGAATCCCTTGCAAACCTAAACAATTGGCAAAAAAACACATTTTCCTCACTTTTCTGTGGTGGAAAGTTCTGGAATCTGCGTGGTCCATAAAATTCCACCCACCCCGCGTTCCCCAAGGTCTTCCAAAAAAAATGGTACCTCACTTGTGGGGGTAGGCCTATGGCCCGCGACAGGAAGCAGCGCAAAACGCAACGTGGACACACCACATTTTCACAGTGAAAAATGACCCTTTTTTTGCAAAGTGCCTAGCTGTAGTTTTTGAACCCTAGCTCTGCCAGCACTTTGGGAAACCTAGCAAACCTATACATTTTTGAAAAGTAGACACCCAGGGGAAACCAGGATGGGGTAACTTGACTGGCTCTCACCAGGTTCTGTTACCCAGAATCCCTTGCAAACCTAAAAAATTGGCAAAAAAAGACATTTTCCTCACTTTTCTGTGGTAGAAAGTTCTGGAATCTGCGGGGATCCACAAAATTCCACCCACCCCGCGTTCCCCAAGGTCTTCCAAAAAAAATGGTACCTCACTTGTGTGGGTAGGCCTAGTGCCCGCGACAGGAAGCAGCGCAAAACGCAACGAGGGCACACCACATTTTCACTGTGAAAAATGACCCTTTTTTTGCAAAGTGCCTAGCTGTAGTTTTTGAACCCTAGCTCTGCCGGCACTTTGGGAAACCTAGCAAACCTATACATTTTTGAAAAGTAGACACCCAGGGGAATGCAGTATGGGGTGACTTGACTGGCTCTCACCAGGTTCTGTTACCCAGAATCCCTTGCAAACCTAAAAATTGGCAAAAAAAGACATTTTCCTCACTTTTCTGTGATAGAAAGTTCTGGAATCTACGTGGATCCACAAAATTCCACCCACCCCGCGTTCCCCAAGATCTTCCAAAAAAAATGGTACCTCACTTGTGTGGGTAGGCCTAGTGCCCGCGACAGGAAGCAGCGCAAAACGCACCGTGGACGCACCACATTTACACAGTGAAAAATGACCCTTTTTTTGCAAAGTGCCTAGCTGTAGTTTTTGAACCCTAGCTCTGCCGGCACTTCGGGAAACCTAGCAAACCTATACATTTTTGAAAAGTAGACACCCAGGGGAATCCAGGATGGGTTGGCTTGACTGGCTCTCATCAGGTTCTGTTACCCAGAATCCCTTGCAAACCTTAACAATTGGCAAAAAAACACATTTTCCTCACTTTTCTGTGGTGGAAAGTTCTGGAATCTGCGTGGTCCATAAAATTCCACCCACCCCGCGTTCCCCAAGGTCTTCCAAAAAAATGGTACCTCACTTGTGTGGGTAGGCCTAGTGCCCGCGACAGGAAGCAGCGCAAAACGCAACGTGGACACACCACATTTTCACAGTGAAAAATGACCCTTTTTTGCAAAGTGCCTAGCTGTAGTTTTTGAACGCTAGCTCTGCCGGCACTTTGGGAAACCTAGCAAACCTATACATTTTTGAAAAGTAGACACCCAGGGAATCCAGGATGGGGTGACTTGACTGGCTCTCACCAGGTTCTGTTACCCAGAATCCCTTGCAAACCTAAAAATTGGCAAAAAAAGACATTTTCCTCACTTTTCTGTGATAGAAAGTTCTGGAATCTGCGTGGATCCACAAAATTCCACCCACCCCGCGTTCCCCAAGATCTTCCGAAAAAAATGGTACCTCACTTGTGTGGGTAGGCCTAGTGCCCGCGACAGGAAACAGCGCAAAACGCAACATGGACGCACCACGTTTTCACAGTGAAAAATGACCCTTTTTTTGCAAAGTGCCTAGCTGTAGTTTTTGAACCCTAGCTCTGCCGGCACTTTGGGAAACCTAGCAAACCTATACATTTTTGAAAAGTAGACACCCAGGGGAATCCAGGATGGGGTGACTTGACTGGCTCTCACCAGGTTCTGTTACCCAGAATCCCTTGCAAACCTAAACAATTGGCAAAAAAAAGACATTTTTCTCACTTTTCTGTGGTGGAAAGTTTTGGAATCTGCAAGGATCCACAAAATTCCACCCACCCCGCGTTCCCCAAGGTCTTCCAAAAAAAATGGTACCTCACTTGTGTGGGTAGGCCTAGTGCCCGCGACAGGAAGCAGCGCAAAACGCAACGTGGACACACCACATTTTCACAGTGAAAAATAACCCTTTTTTGCAAAGTTCCTAGCTGTAGTTTTTGAACCCTAGCTCTGCCGGCACTTAGGGAAACCTAGCAAACCTATATATTTTTGAAAAGTAGACACCCAGGGGAATACAGGATGGGGTGACTTGACTGGCTCTCACCAGGTTCTGTTACCCAGAATTCCTTGCAAACCTTAAAAATTGGCAAAAAAACCACATTTTCCTCACTTTTCTGTGGTGGAAAGTTCTGGAATCTGCATGGATCCACAAAATTCCACCCACCCCGCGTTCCCCAAGGTCTTCCAAAAACAATGGTACCTCACTTGTGTGGGTAGGCCTAGTGCCCGCGACAGGAAGCAGCGCAAAACGCAACGAGGACACACCACATTTTCACTGTGAAAAATGACCCTTTTTTTGCAAAGTGCCTAGCTGTAGTTTTTGAACCCTAGCTCTGCCGGCACTTTGGGAAACCTAGCAAACCTATACATTTTTGAAAAGTAGACACCCAGGGGAATGCAGTATGGGGTGACTTGACTGGCTCTCACCAGGTTCTGTTACCCAGAATCCCTTGCAAACCGAAAAAATTGGCAAAAAAAAGACATTTTCCTCACTTTTCTGTGATAGAAAGTTCTGGATTCTATGTGGATCCACAAAATTCCACCCACCCCGCGTTCGCCAAGATCTTCCGAAAAAAATGGTACCTCACTTGTGTGGGTAGGCCTAGTGCCCGCGACAGGAAGCAGCACAAAACGCACCGTGGACGCACCACATTTTCACAGTGAAAAATGACCCTTTTTTTGCAAAGTGCCTAGCTGTAGTTTTTGAACCCTAGCTCTGCCGGCACTTAGGGAAACCTAGCAAACCTATACATTTTTGAAAAGTAGACACCCAGGGGAATCCAGGATGGGTTGGCTTGACTGGCTCTCATCAGGTTCTGTTACCCAGAATCCCTTGCAAACCTTAACAATTGGCAAAAAAACACATTTTACTCACTTTTCTGTGGTGGAAAGTTCTGGAATCTGCGTGGTCCATAAAATTCCACCCACCCCGCGTTCCCCAAGGTCTTCCAAAAAAAATGGTACCTCACTTGTGTGGGTAGGCCTAGTGCCCGCGACAGGAAGCAGCGCAAAACGCAACGTGGACACACCACATTTTCACAGTGAAAAATGACCCTTTTTTGCAAAGTGCCTAGCTGTAGTTTTTGAACCCTAGCTCTGCCGGCACTTTGGGAAACCTAGCAAACCTATACATTTTTGAAAAGTAGACACCAAGGGGAATCCAGGATGGGGTGACTTGACTGGCTCTCACCAGGTTCTGTTACCCAGAATCCCTTGCAAACCTAAAAATTGGCAAAAAAAGACATTTTCCTCACTTTTCTGTGGTAGAAAGTTCTGGAATCTGCGTGGATCCACAAAATTCCACCCACCCGCGTTCCCCAAGGTCTTCCAAAAAAATGGTACCTCACTTGTGTGGGTAGGCCTAGTGCCCGCGACAGGAAGCAGCGCAAAACGCAACGTGGACGCACCACATTTTCACAGTGATAAATGACCCTTTTTTTGCAAAGTGCCTAGCTGTAGTTTTTGAACCCTAGCTCTGCCGGCACTTTAAGAAACCTAGCAAACCTATACATTTTTGAAACGTAGACACCCAGGGGAATCCAGGATGGGGTGACTTGACTGGTTCTCACCAGGTTCTGTTACCCAGAATCCCTTGCAAACCTTAAAAATTGGCAAAAAAAACACATCTCCTCACTTTTCTGTGGTGAAAAGTTCTGGAATCTGCAAGGATCCACAAAATTCCACCCAGCCCGCGTTTTGCAAGGTCTTCCAAAAAAAATGGTACCTCACTTGTGTGGGTAGGCCTAGTGCCCGCGAGAGGAAGCAGCGCAAAACGCAACGTGGACACACCACATTTTCACAGTGAAAAATGACCCTTTTTTTGCAAAGTTCCTAGCTGTAGTTTTTGAACCCTAGCTCTGCCGGCACTTAGGGAAACCTAGCAAACCTATACATTTTTGAAAAGTAGACACCCAGGGGAATCGAGGATGGGGTGACTTGACTGGCTCTCACCAGGTTCTGTTACCCAGAATCCCTTGCAAACCTAAAAAATTGGCAAAAAAAACACATTTTCCTCACTTTTCTGTAGTGGAAAGTTCTGGAATCTGCGTGGATCCACAAAATCCCACCCACCCCGTGTTCCCCAAGGTCTTCCGAAAAAAATGGTACCTCACTTGTGTGGGTAGGCCTAGTGCCCGCGACAGGAAGCACCGCAAAACGCAACGTGGACGCACCACATTTTCACAGTGAAAAATGACCCTTTTTTTGCAGAGTGCCTAGCTGTAGTTTTTAACCCTAGCTCTGCCGGCACCTAGGGAAACCTACCAAACCCACACTTTTCTGAAAATTAGACACCCGGGGATTCCAGGGAGGTATGGCTTGCATGGATCCCCCAACGTTTTCTTACCCAGAATCCCCTGCAAACCTGACATTTTGCTGAAAAATCCCTTTTTTCACACATTTGTGTGTGGTAAAGTTGTGGCATCACCGGGCTGACACAAATTTCCTACCACCCAGCGTTCCCCTAGGTCTCCCGATAAAAATGGTGCCTCACTCGGGTGGGAGGCCCAAGTACCCGCGACAGGCAAGGGCCCACAACGTATTGAGGCGACCTCAAAATGGCCTATCACAAAACGAACTGGTTTTGCGAGGGGGGTCCCATGACGTTTTGGCCCGGGGCTCGGCGGCCACCTAGGGAAACCTACCAAACCCACACATTTCTGAAAAGTAGATACCCGGGGGATTCCAGGGAGGTATGGCTTGCATGGATCCCCAACGTTTTCTTACCCAGAATCCCCTGCAAACCTGACATTTTGCTGAAAAAATCCCTTTTTTCACACATTTTTGTGTGGTAAAGTTGTGGCATCACCGGGCTGACACAAATTTCCTACCACCCAGCGTTCCCCCAGGTCTCCCGATAAAAATGGTGCCTCACTCGGTGGGAGGCCCAAGTACCCACGAGAGGCAAGGGCCCACAACGTATTGAGGCGACCTCAAAATGGCCTATCACAAAACGACCTGGTTTTGCAAGGGGGGTCCCATGAGGATTTGGCCCGGGGCTCGGCGGCCACCTAGGGAAACCTACCAAACCCACACATTTCTGAAAAGTAGACACCCGGGGGATTCCAGGGAGGTATGGCTTGCGTGGATCCCCCAACGTTTTCTTACCCAGAATCCTCTGCAAACCTGACATTTTGCTGAAAAATCCCTTTTTTCACACATTTTTGTGTGGTAAAGTTGTGGCATCACCGGGCTGACACAAATTTCCTACCACCCAGCATTCCCCCAGGTCTCCCGATAAAAATGGTGCCTCACTCAGGTGGGAGGCCCAAGTACCCGCGACAGGCAAGGGCCCACAACGTATTGAGGCGACCTCAAAATGGCCTATCACAAAACGACGTGGTTTTGCAAGGCGGGTCCCATGAAGTTTTGGCCCGGGGCTCAGAGGCCACCTAGGGAAACCTACCAAACCCACACATTTCTGAAAAGTAGACACCCGGGGGATTCCAGGGAGGTATGGCTTGCGTGGATCCCCCAAAGTTTTCTTACCCAGAATCCCCTGCAAACCTGACATTTTGCTGAAAAAAATCCCTTTTTTCACACATTTGTGTGTGGTAAAGTTGTGGCATCACCGGGCTGACACAAATTTCCTACCACCCAGCGTTCCCCCAGGTCTCCCGATAAAAATGGTGCCTCACTCGGGTGGGAGGCCCAAGTACCCGCGAGAGGCAAGGGCCCACAACGTATTGAGGCGACATCAAAATGGCCTATCACAAAATGACCTGGTTTTGCAAGGGGGGTCCCATGACGTTTTGGCCCGGGGCTCGGCGGCCACCTAGGGAAACCTACCAAACCCACACATTTCTGAAAAGTAGACACCCGGGGATTCCAGGGAGGTATGGCTTGCGTGGATCCCCCAACGTTTTCTTACCCAGAATCCCCTGCAAACCTGACATTTTGCTGAAAAAATCCCTTTTTCACACATTTTTGTGTCGTAAAGTTGTGGCATCACCGGGCTGACACAATTTCCTACCACCCAGCGTTCCCCCAGGTCTCCCGATAAAAATGGTGCCTCACTCGGGTGGGAAGCCCAAGTACCCGCGACAGGCAAGGGCCCACAACGTATTGAGGCGACCTCAAAATGGCCTATCACAAAACGACCTGGTTTTGCAAGGCGGGTCCCATGACGTTTTGGCCCGGGGCTCAGCGGCCACCTAGGGAAACCTACCAAACCCACACATTTCTGAAAAGTAGACACCCGGGGGATTCCAGGGAGGTATGGCTTGCGTGGATCCCCAAAGTTTTCTTACCCAGAATCCCCTGCAAACCTGACATTTTGCTGAAAAAAATCCCTTTTTCACACATTTGTGTGTGGTAAAGTTGTGGTATCACCGGGCTGACACAAATTTCCTACCACCCAGCGTTCCCCCAGGTCTCCCGATAAAAATGGTGCCTCACTCGGGTGGGAGGCCCAAGTACCCGTGAGAGGCAAGGGCCCACAACGTATTGAGGCGACCTCAAAATGGCCTATCACAAAACGACCTGGTTTTGCAAGGGGGTCCCATGACGTTTGGCCAGGGGCTCGGCGGCCACCTAGGGAAACCTACCAAACCCACACATTTCTGAAAAGTAGACACCCGGGGGATTCCAGGGAGGTATGGCTTGCGTGGATCCCCCAACGTTTTCTTACCCAGAATCCCCTGCAAACCTGACATTTTGCTGAAAAAGTCCCTTTTTTCACACATTTTTGTGTGGTAAAGTTGTGGCATCACCGGGCTGACACAAATTTCCTACCACCCAGCGTTCCCCCAGGTCTCCCGATAAAAATGGTGCCTCACTCGGGTGGGAGGCCCAAGTACCCGTGACAGGCAAGGGCCCACAACGTATTGAGGCGACCTCAAAATGGCCTATCACAAAACGACCTGGTTTTGCAAGGCGGGTCCCATGACGTTTTGGCCCGGCCCTCAGCGGCCACCTAGGGAAACCTACCAAACCCACACATTTCTGAAAAGTAGACACCCGGGGGATTCCAGGGAGGTATGGCTTGCGTGGATCCCCCAAAGTTTTCTTACCCAGAATCCCCTGCAAACCTGACATTTTGCTGAAAAAAATCCCTTTTTCACACATTTGTGTGTGGTAAAGATGTGGCATCACCGGGCTGACACAAATTTTCTACCACCCAGCGTTCCCCCAGGTCTCCCGATAAAAATGGTGCCTCACTCGGGTGGGAGGCCCAAGTACCCGCGACAGGCAAGGGCCCACAACGTATTGAGGCGACCTCAAAATGGCCTATCACAAAACGACCTGGTTTTGCAAGGCGGGTCCCATGACGTTTTGGCCCGGCGCTCAGCGGCCACCTAGGGAAACCTACCAAACCCACACATTTCTGAAAAGTAGACACCCGGGGGATTCCAGGGAGGTATGGCTTGCGTGGATCCCCCAAAGTTTTCTTACCCAGAATCCCCTGCAAACCTGACATTTTGCTGAAAAAAATCCCTTTTTTCACACATTTGTGTGTGGTAAAGTTGTGGCATCACCGGGCTGACACAAATTTCCTACCACCCAGCGTTCCCCCAGGTCTCCCGATAAAAATGGTGCCTCACTCGGGTGGGAGGCCCAAGTACCCGCGAGAGGCAAGGGCCCACAACGTATTGAGGCGACCTCAAAATGGCCTATCACAAAACGACCTGGTTTTGCAAGGGGGTCCCATGAAGTTTTGGCCCGGGGCTCGGCGGCCACCTAGGGAAACCTACCAAACCCACACATTTCTGAAAAGTAGACACCCGGGGATTCCAGGGAGGTATGGCTTGCATGGATCCCCCAACGTTTTCTTACCCAGAATCCCCTGCAAACCTGACATTTTGCTGAAAAAATCCCTTTTTCACACATTTTTGTGTGATAAAGTTGTGGCATCACCGGGCTGACACAAATTTTCTACCACCCAGCGTTCCCCCACGTCTCCCGATAAAAATGGTGCCTCACTCGGGTGGGAGGCCCAAGTACCCGCGACAGGCAAGGGCCCACAACGTATTGAGGCGACCTCAAAATGGCCTATCACAAAACGACCTGGTTTTGCAAGGCGGGTCCCATGACGTTTTGGCCCGGCGCTCAGCGGCCACCTAGGGAAACCTACCAAACCCACACATTTCTGAAAAGTAGACACCCGGGGATTCCAGGGAGGTATGGCTTGCGTGGATCCCCCAAAGTTTTCTTACCCAGAATCCCCTGCAAACCTGACATTTTGCTGAAAAAAATCCCTTTTTTCACACATTTGTGTGTGGTAAAGTTGTGGCATCACCGGGCTGACACAAATTTCCTACCACCCAGCGTTCCCCCAGGTCTCCCGATAAAAATGGTGCCTCACTCGGGTGGGAGGCCCAAGTACCCGCGAGAGGCAAGGGCCCACAACTTATTGAGGCGACCTCAAAATGGCCTATCACAAAACGACCTGGTTTTGCAAGGGGGTCCCATGACGTTTTGGCCCGGGGCTCGGCGGCCACCTAGGGAAACCTACCAAACCCACACATTTGTGAAAAGTAGACACCCGGGGGATTCCAGGGAGGTATGGCTTGCATGGATCCCCCAACGTTTTCTTACCCAGAATCCCCTGCAAACCTGACATTTTGCTGAAAAAATCCCTTTTTTCACACATTTTTGTGTGATAAAGTTGTGGCATCACCGGGCTGACACAAATTTTCTACCACCCAGCGTTCCCCCAGGTCTCCCGATAAAAATGGTGCCTCACTCGGGTGGGAGGCCCAAGTACCCGCGACAGGCAAGGGCCCACAACATATTGAGGCGACCTCAAAATGGCCTATCACAAAACGACCTGGTTTTGCAAGGGGGGTCCCATGACGTTTTGGCCCGGGGCTCGGCGGCCACCTAGGGAAACCTACCAAACCCACACATTTGTGAAAAGTAGACACCCGGGGGATTCCAGGGAGATATGGCTTGCATGGATCCCCCAATGTTTTCTTACCCAGAATCCCCTGCAAACCTGACATTTTTCTGAAAAAATCCCTTTTTTCACACATTTTTGTGTGGTAAAGTTGTGGCATCACCGGGCTGACACAAATTTCCTACCACCCAGCGTTCCCCCAGGTCTCCCGATAAAAATGGTGCCTCACTCTGGTGGGAGGCCCAAGTACCCGTGACAGGCAAGGGCCCACAACGTATTGAGGCGACCTCAAAATGGCCTATCACAAAACGACCTGGTTTTGCAAGGCGGGTCCCATGACGTTTTGGCCCGGGGCTCAGCGGCCACCTAGGGAAACCTACTAAACCCACACATTTCTGAAAAGTAGACACCCGGGAGATTCCAGGGAGGTATGGCTTGCGTGGATCCCCCAAAGTTTTTTTACCCAGAATCCCCTGCAAACCTGACATTTTGCTGAAAAAAATCCCTTTTTTCACACATTTGTGTGTGGTAAAGTTGTGGTATCACCGGGCTGACACAAATTTCCTACCACCCAGCGTTCCCCCAGGTCTCCCGATAAAAATGGTGCCTCACTCGGGTGGGAGGCCCAAGTACCCGCGAGAGGCAAGGGCCCACAACGTATTGAGGCGACCTCAAAATGGCCTATCACAAAACGACCTGGTTTTGCAAGGGGGGTCCCATGACGTTTTGGCCCGGGGCTCGGTGGCCACCTAGGGAAACCTATCAAACGCACACATTTCTGAAAAGTAGACACCCGGGGGATTCCAGGGAGGTATGGCTTGCGTGGATCCCCCAACGTTTTCTTACCCAGAATCCCCTGCAAACCTGACATTTTGCTGAAAAAATCCCTTTTTCACACATTTTTGTGTGGTAAAGTTGTGGCATCACTGGGCTGACACAAATTTCCTACCACCCAGCGTTCCCCCAGGTCTCCCGATAAAAATGGTGCCTCACTCGGGTGGGAGGCCCAAGTACCCGCGACAGGCAAGGGCCCACAACGTATTGAGGCGACCTCAAAATGGCCTATCACAAAACGACCTGGTTTTGCAAGGCGGGTCCCATGACGTTTTGGCTTGGGGCTCAGCGGCCACCTAGGGAAACCTACCAAACCCACACATTTCTGAAAAGTAGACACCCGGGGGATTCCAGGAGGTATGGCTTGCGTGGATCCCCCAAAGTTTTCTTACCCAGAATCCCCTGCAAACCTGACATTTTGCTGAAAAAAATCCCTTTTTCACACATTTGTGTGTGGTAAAGTTGTGGCATCACCGGGCTGACACAAATTTCCTACCACCCAGCGTTCCCCCAGGTCTCCCGATAAAAATGGTGCCTCACTCGGGTGGGAGGACCAAGTACCCGCGAGAGGCAAGGGCCCACAACGTATTGAGGCGACCTCAAAATGGCCTATCACAAAACGACCTGGTTTTGCAAGGGGGGTCCCATGACGTTTTGGCCCGGGTCTCGGCGGCCACCTAGGGAAACCTACCAAACCCACACATTTCTGAAAAGTAGACACCCGGGGATTCCAGGGAGGTATGGCTTGCGTGGATCCCCCAACGTTTTCTTACCCAGAATCCCCTGGAAACCTGACATTTTGCTGAAAAAATCCCTTTTTTCACACATTTTTGTGTGATAAAGTTGTGGCATTACCGGGCTGACACAAATTTTCTACCACCCAGCGTTCCCCCAGGTCTCCCGATAAAAATGGTGCCTCACTCGGGTGGGAGGCCCAAGTACCCGCGACAGGCAAGGGCCCACAACATATTGAGGCGACCTCAAAATGGCCTATCACAAAACGACCTGGTTTTGCAAGGGGGGTCCCATGACGTTTTGGCCCGGGGCTCGGCGGCCACCTAGGGAAACCTACCAAACCCACACATTTGTGAAAAGTAGACACCCGGGGGATTCCAGGGAGGTATGGCTTGCATGGATCCCCCAACGTTTTCTTACCCAGAATCCCCTGCAAACCTGACATTTTGCTGAAAAATCCCTTTTTCACACATTTTTGTGTGATAAAGTTGTGGCATCACCGGGCTGACACAAATTTTCTACCACCCAGCGTTCCCCCAGGTCTCCCGATAAAAATGGTGCCTCACTCGGGTGGGAGGCCCAAGTACCCGCGACAGGCAAGGGCCCACAACATATTGAGGCGACCTCAAAATGGCCTATCACAAAACGACCTGGTTTTGCAAGGGGGTCCCATGACGTTTTGGCCCGGGGCTCGGCGGCCACCTAGGGAAACCTACCAAACCCACACATTTGTGAAAAGTAGACACCCGGGGATTCCAGGGAGATATGGCTTGCATGGATCCCCCAATGTTTTCTTACCCAGAATCCCCTGCAAACCTGACATTTTTCTGAAAAATCCCTTTTTTCACACATTTTTGTGTGGTAAAGTTGTGGCATCACCGGGCTGACACAAATTTCCTACCACCCAGCGTTCCCCCAGGTCTCCCGATAAAAATGGTGCCTCACTCTGGTGGGAGGCCCAAGTACCCGTGACAGGCAAGGGCCCACAACGTATTGAGGCGACCTCAAAATGGCCTATCACAAAACGACCTGGTTTTGCAAGGCGGGTCCCATGACGTTTTGGCCCGGGGCTCAGCGGCCACCTAGGGAAACCTACTAAACCCACACATTTCTGAAAAGTAGACACCCGGGAGATTCCAGGGAGGTATGGCTTGCGTGGATCCCCCAAAGTTTTCTTACCCAGAATCCCCTGCAAACCTGACATTTTGCTGAAAAAAATCCCTTTTTTCACACATTTGTGTATGGTAAAGTTGTGGTATCACCGGGCTGACACAAATTTCCTACCACCCAGCGTTCCCCCAGGTCTCCCGATAAAAATGGTGCCTCACTCGGGTGGGAGGCCCAAGTACCAGCGAGAGGCAAGGGCCCACAACGTATTGAGGCGACCTCAAAATGGCCTATCACAAAACGACCTGGTTTTGCAAGGGGGTCCCATGACGTTTTGGCCCGGGGCTCGGCGGCCACCTAGGGAAACCTATCAAACCCACACATTTCTGAAAAGTAGACACCCGGGGGATTCCAGGGAGGTATGGCTTGCGTGGATCCCAAAACATTTTCTTACCCAGAATCCCCTGCAAACCTGACATTTTGCTGAAAAAATCCCTTTTTTCACACATTTTTGTGTGGTAAAGTTGTGGCATCACCGGGCTGACACAAATTTCCTACCACCCAGCGTTCCCCCAGGTCTCCCGATAAAAATGGTGCCTCACTCGGGTGGGAGGCCCAAGTACCCGCGACAGGCAAGGGCCCACAACGTATTGAGGCGACCTCAAAATGGCCTATCACAAAACGACCTGGTTTTGCAAGGCGGGTCCCATGACGTTTTGGCCCGGGGCTCAGCAGCCACCTAGGGAAACCTACCAAACCCACACATTTCTGAAAAGTAGACACCCGGGGGATTCCAGGGAGGTATGGCTTGCGTGGATCCCCCAAAGTTTTCTTACCCAGAATCCCCTGCAAACCTGACATTTTGCTGAAAAAAATCCCTTTTTTCACACATTTGTGTGTGGTAAAGTTGTGGTATCACCGGGCTGACACAAATTTCCTACCACCCAGCGTTCCCCCAGGTCTCCCGATAAAAATGGTGCCTCACTCGGGTGGGAGGCCCAAGTACCCGCGAGAGGCAAGGGCCCACAACGTATTGAGGCAACCTCAAAATGGCCTATCACAAAACGACCTGGTTTTGCAAGGGGGGTCCCATGACGTTTTGGCTCGGGGCTCGGCGGCCACCTAGGGAAACCTACCAAACCCACACATTTCTGAAAAGTAGACACCCGGGGATTCCAGGGAGGTATGGCTTGCGTGGATCCCCCAACGTTTTCTTACCCAGAATCCCCTGCAAACCTGACATTTTGCTGAAAAAATCCCTTTTTCACACATTTTTGTGTGGTAAAGTTGTGGCATCACTGGGCTGACACAAATTTCCTACCACCCAGCGTTCCCCCAGGTCTCCCGATAAAAATGGTGCCTCACTCGGGTGGGAGGCCCAAGTACCCGCGACAGGCAAGGGCCCACAACGTATTGAGGCGACCTCAAAATGGCCTATCACAAAACGACCTGGTTTTGCAAGGCGGGTCCCATGACGTTTTGGCTTGGGGCTCAGCGGCCACCTAGGGAAACCTACCAAACCCACACATTTCTGAAAAGTAGACACCCGGGGGATTCCAGGGAGGTATGGCTTGCGTGGATCCCCCAAAGTTTTCTTACCCAGAATCCCCTGCAAACCTGACATTTTGCTGAAAAAAAATCCCTTTTTTCACACATTTGTGTGTGGTAAAGTTGTGGCATCACCGGGCTGACACAAATTTCCTACCACCCAGCGTTCCCCAGGTCTCCCGATAAAAATGGTGCCTCACTCGGGTGGGAGGACCAAGTACCCGCGAGAGGCAAGGGCCCACAACGTATTGAGGCGACCTCAAAATGGCCTATCACAAAACGACCTGGTTTTGCAAGGGGGGTCCCATGACGTTTTGGCCCGGGGCTCGGCGGCCACCTAGGGAAACCTACCAAACCCACACATTTCTGAAAAGTAGACACCCGGGGGATTCCAGGGAGGTATGGCTTGCGTGGATCCCCCAACGTTTTCTTACCCAGAATCCCCTGGAAACCTGACATTTTGCTGAAAAAATCCCTTTTTTCACACATTTTTGTGTGATAAAGTTGTGGCATTACCGGGCTGACACAAATTTTCTACCACCCAGCGTTCCCCCAGGTCTCCCGATAAAAATGGTGCCTCACTCGGGTGGGAGGCCCAAGTACCCGCGACAGGCAAGGGCCCACAACATATTGAGGCGACCTCAAAATGGCCTATCACAAAACGACCTGGTTTTGCAAGGGGGTCCCATGACGTTTTGGCCCGGGGCTCGGCGGCCACCTAGGGAAACCTACCAAACCCACACATTTGTGAAAAGTAGACACCCGGGGATTCCAGGGAGGTATGGCTTGCATGGATCCCCCAACGTTTTCTTACCCAGAATCCCCTGCAAACCTGACATTTTGCTGAAAAAATCCCTTTTTCACACATTTTTGTGTGATAAAGTTGTGGCATCACCGGGCTGACACAAATTTTCTACCACCCAGCGTTCCCCCAGGTCTCCCGATAAAAATGGTGCCTCACTCGGGTGGGAGGCCCAAGTACCCGCGACAGGCAAGGGCCCACAACATATTGAGGCGACCTCAAAATGGCCTATCACAAAACGACCTGGTTTTGCAAGGGGGTCCCATGACGTTTTGGCCCGGGGCTCGGCGGCCACCTAGGGAAACCTACCAAACCCACACATTTGTGAAAAGTAGACACCCGGGGATTCCAGGGAGGTATGGCTTGCATGGATCCCCAACGTTTTCTTACCCAGAATCCCCTGCAAACCTGACATTTTACTGAAAAATCCCTTTTTCACACATTTTTGTGTGGTAAAGTTGTGGCATCACCAGGCTGACACAAATTTCCTACCACCCAGCGTTCCCCCAGGTCTCCCGATAAAAATGGTGCCTCACTCTGGTGGGAGGCCCAAGTACCCGCGACAGGCAAGGGCCGACAACGTATTGAGGCGACCTCAAAATGGCCTATCACAAAACGACCTGGTTTTGCAAGGCGGGTCCCATGACGTTTTGGCCCGGGGCTCAGCGGCCACCTAGGGAAACCTACCAAACCCACACATTTCTGAAAAGTAGACACCCGGGGATTCCAGGGAGGTATGGCTTGCGTGGATCCCCCAAAGTTTTCTTACCCAGAATCCCTGCAAACCTGACATTTTGCTGAAAAAATCCCTTTTTCACACATTTGTGTGTGGTAAAGTTGTGGTATCACCGGTTTGACACAAATTTCCTACCACCCAGCGTTCCCCAGGTCTCCCGATAAAAATGGTGCCTCACTCGGGTGGGAGGCCCAAGTACCCGCGAGAGGCAAGGGCCCACAACGTATTGAGGCGACCTCAAAATGGCCTATCACAAAATGACCTGGTTTTGCAAGGGGGTCCCATGACGTTTGGCCCGGGGCTCGGCGGCCACCTAGGGAAACCTACCAAACCCACACATTTCTGAATAGTAGACACCCGGGGATTCCAGGGAGGTATGGCTTGCGTGGATCCCCCAACGTTTTCTTACCCAGAATCCCCTGCAAACCTGACATTTTGCTGAAAAAATCCCTTTTTCACACATTTTTGTGTGGTAAAGTTGTGGCATCACCGGGCTGACACAAATTTCCTACCACCCAGCGTTCCCCAAGTCTCCCGATAAAAATGGTGCCTCACTCGGGTGGGAGGCCCAAGTACCACGTGACAGGCAGGGCCCACAACGTATTGAGGCGACCTCAAAATGGCCTATCACAAAACGACCTGGTTTTGCAAGGCGGGTCCCATGACGTTTTGGCCCGGGGCTCAGCGGCCACCTAGGAAACCTACCAAACCCACACATTTCTGAAAAGTAGACACCCGGGGATTCCAGGGAGGTATGGCTTGCGTGGATCCCCAAAGTTTTCTTACCCAGAATCCCCTGCAAACCTGACATTTTGCTGAAAAAATCCCTTTTTCACACATTTGTGTGTGGTAAGTTGTGGTATCACCGGGCTGACACAAATTTCCTACCACCCAGCGTTCCCCAGGTCTCCCGATAAAAATGGTGCCTCACTCGGGTGGGAGGCCCAAGTACCCGTGAGAGGCAAGGGCCCACAACGTATTGAGGCGACCTCAAAATGGCCTATCACAAAACGACCTGGTTTTGCAAGGGGGTCCCATGACGTTTGGCCCGGGGCTCGTGGCCACCTAGGGAAACCTACCAAACCCATACATTTCTGAAAAGTAGACACCCGGGGATTCCAGGGAGGTATAGCTTGCGTGGATCCCCCAACGTTTTCTTACCCAGAATCCCCTGCAAACCTGACATTTTGCTGAAAAAATCCCTTTTTCACACATTTTGTGTGGTAAAGTTGTGGCATCACTGGGCTGACACAAATTACCTACCACCCAGCGTTCCCCAGGTCTCCCAATAAAAATGGTGCCTCACTCGGGTGGGAGGCCCAAGTACCCGCGACAGGCAAAGGCCCACAACATTTTGTGATAGGCAATTTTAATGTCGCCTCAATACGTTGTGGGCCCTTGACTGTTGCGGGTACTTGGGCCTCCCACCCGAGTGAGGCACCATTTTTATCGGGAGACCTGTGGGGACGCTGGGTGGTAGGAAATTTGTGTCAGCCCGGTGATGCCACAACTTTACCACACATTAATGTGTGAAAAAAGTGATTTTTTCAGCAAAATGTCAGGTTTGCAGGGGATTCTGGGTAAGAAAACTTTGGGGGATCCACGCAAGCCATACCTCCCTGGAATCCCCCGGGTGTCTACTTTTCAGAAATGTGTGAGTTTGGTAGGTTTCCCTAGGTGGCCGCCGAGCCCCATGCCAAAACGTCATGGGACCCCCCTTGCAAAACCAGGTCGTTTTGTGAAAGCCCATTTTGAGGTCGCCTCAATACGTTGTGGGCCCTTGCCTGTCGCGGGTACTTGGGCCTCCCACCCGAGTGAGGCACCATTTTTATCGGGAGACCTGGGGGACGCTGGGTGGTAGGAAATTTGTGTCAGCCCTGATGCAACTTTACCACACAAAAATGTGTGAAAAAGTGATTTTTTTCAGCAAAATGTCAGGTTTGCAGGGATTCTGTAAGAAGCGTTGGGGGATCCACGCAAGCCATACCTCCCTGGAATCCCCTGGGTGTCTACTTTTCAGAAATGTGTGGGTTTGGTAGGTTTCCCTAGGTGGCCGCCGAGCCCCAGGCCAAAACGTCATGGGACCCCCTTGCAAAACCAGGTCGTTTTGTGAAAGGCCATTTGAGGTCGCCTCAATACGTTGTGGGCCCTTGCCTGTCGCGGGTACTTGGGCCTCCCACCCGAGTGAGGCACCATTTTTATCGGGAGACCTGGGGGGACGCTGGGTGGTAGGAAATTTGTGTCAGCCCGGTGATGCCACAACTTTACCACACAAAAATGTGTGAAAAAGGTGATTTTTTCAGCAAAATGTCAGGTTTGCAGGGGATTCTGGGTAAGAAAACGTTGGGGGATCCACGCAAGCCATACCTCCCTGGAATCCCCCGAGTGTCTACTTTTCAGAAATGTGTGGGTTTGGTAGGTTTCCCTAGGTGGCCGCCGAGCCCCAGGCCAAACCATCATAGGACCCCCCTTGCAAAACCAGGTCGTTTTGTGAAAGGCCATTTTGAGGTCGCCTCAATACGTTGTGGGCCCTTGCCTGTCGCGGGTACTTGGGCCTCCCACCCGAGTGAGGCACCATTTTCATCGGGAGACCTGGGGGACGCTGGGTGGTAGGAAATTTGTGTCAGCCCCGTGATGCCACAACTTTACCACACAAAAATGTGTGAAAAAGTGATTTGTTCAGCAAAATGTCAGGTTTGCAGGGGATTCTGGGTAAGAAAACGTTGGGGGATCCACGCAAGCCATACCTCCCTGGAATCCCTGGATGTCTACTTTTCAGAAATGTGAGGGTTTGGTAGGTTTCCCTAGGTGGCCGCCGAGCCCCAGGCCAAAACGTCATGGGACCCCCTTGCAAAACCAGGTCGTTTTGTGATAGGCCATTTGAGGTCGCCTCAATACGTTGTGGGCCCTTGCCTGTCGCGGGTACTTGGGCCTCCCACCCGAGTGAGGCACCATTTTTATCGGGAGACCTGGGGGACGCTGGGTGGTAGGAAATTTGTGTCAGCCCCGCGATGCCACAACTTTACCACACAAAAGTGTGTGAAAAAAGTGATTTTTTCAGCAAAATATCAGGTTTGCAGGGGATTCTGGGTAAGAAAACGTTGGGGGATCCACGCAAGCCATACCTCCCTGGAATCCCCGGGTGTCTACTTTTCAGAAATGTGTGGGTTTGGTAGGTTTCCCTAGGTGGCCGCGAGCCCCGGGCCAAAAACCCAGGTGACCCCCTTGCAAAACCAGGTCGTTTTGAGATAATGTGTTGTTTATTTCTGCAGCGTGAAAATTTTGGCACAATATTGCAAGGAAAATGTGACAGACATTTTGAGGTTTGCAGGACATTGTGGGTAACATAACTTGTTGGGATCCACAAGAGAGATATCACCATGTACTCCCATGGGTGTTTCGTTTACGACAATATCTACAGTTGGTAGGTTATTCTTAGACGGAATGTACACCTTGGCAGACAGACTAAAAAGACAAAGATTACTGCACAGCCATCTATTCCTCAAGCACACACACATACTGGTTGGATTTGGCACGAGGGCAAGTGATGGTTCAGTATATACAATTTTATTAACAAGAGATTTCACAAAAATGAAATGCACTGTCAATAATTGAAAGGACAAAAAACTGAACCAGTGACTCGCAGCTCGTGAGCTGTAAAGCCACGTCAAGGCCCCAACCGCTTTACAGGCCATTCACACAACTTTCATACGTGATACACACAAGACCATTCACACCACCAGGCACGAAACAAACACATTACAACATTCACAAAAAGGGACAAGGTACACCCTGCTTGAGAAAGACAAAAAAAAAATATTACTGCACAGCCATCTAATCCTCAAGCACACACACATACTGGTTGGATTTGGCACGAGGGTGAGTGATGGTTCAGTATATACAATTGTATTAACAAGTGATTTCACAAAAATGAAATGCACTGTTAATAATTGAAAGGATGAGAAACTGAACCACTGACTCACAGCTCGTGAGCTGTAAAGCCACGACAAGGCACCAACCTCTTTACAGGCCATTCATACACCTTTCATACGTGTGACACATACAAAACCATTCACACCACCAGCCGCGGGCCCATCACATTACAACACTCACACCAGCAGACAGTGCCATTCAAGGGCCCATCACTTTCACACGCCCACATTCCTAACACAGCAACCACACAAGCTGATGGATTGCGTGGAGTGTCGCTCGGCTAGCAGTGTGTGTAGTGACCAGCAGCAAGTCACTACTCACACACCGCCAGCCGAGCGCCAGTCCACGCACACCGCCAGCCAAGCGCCACTCCACGCACACCACCAGCCAAGCGCCACTCCACGCACACCGCCAGCCAAGCGCCACTCCACGCACACCGCCAGCCGAGCGCCAGTCCACGCACACCGCCAGCCAAGCGCCACTCCACACACACCGCCAGCCAAGCGCCACTCCACGCACATCGCCAGCCAAGCGCCACTCCACGCACACCGCCAGCCAAGCACCAGCCTACACACACCACCATCACATTTAGGATTTTTTTATGCAAAAAAGAAAACACAAACAAATTGCAAATAGATACAAATCTACTAACACAAAATCAGAAACTAAATACATTGCACTAATGCCAACCTTGAAACAGAACAACAATTCTTAAACATTACAGACCAGGCAGTTCACTTTACCACTCATGGTTGCTCCCAATAATTATTTTGCTTGTGGTACGCTCTATAACAGGCAGGCACACACAGCCCAGGGTTAGAAGGACACTCAGGGCAGTACATACGAGTCTCCTTCCGCGTACCTCTTCGTCAACAGACTCTACATCTCCTAGTGGGAAAGTCTTTTGAGGGTGTAGGAGAAATGTGATCAGGAAAGTGGCGATCTTTCAATCAAGCCACATCCTCCACCACTCCAACTCTAGGAACACTTGCCTGTTCCACAACAACAAGGCTGCCTATGACAGACTGCTGAAACTGAACAAAAGTCATCTTTGACGCAGGAGAACACTCCTTGAACACAACAAAAGCATTGAAAGTTGCTAAATTGAAGAGATGGATGGCCAACTTCTTATACCAAATGTAAGCCTTACGAATAGCAGTGTAAGGTTCCAACCTCTGATCTACTCTATCAACACCACCCATGTGCTTATTGTAGTCTAAAATGCACACAGGTTTGCGCAATCTGACCCCAAACAGCCACAGGTGAAGTACTCTCATCATGGATGGTAGTCAGCATGTACACATCCCTCCTGTCCACAAATTTCACAGCTTGTAGTTCATCACTACGCAAGGAACTGCACTGTCCCCTCTGAAGTTTTTTGCAAACAAGCTCTTTTGGATAACCTTTACGGTTAGAGCGGATTGTGCCACAAGCAAAAGTGTCCACTTTGAACAATTCCTTAAACAATTGCACAGCAGTGTAGAAGTTATCAAGGTACAAATGGTGGCCTCTGTTCAACAGTCCTCTAGCAAGATCCCACACAATTTTCTCTGAAACTCCAAAAGTGGACGGACAACCAGGGGGTCAATAGTGGAATCCCTACCAGTGTACACACGCAAATTAAAAACATATCCTGTCCTACTCTCAGACAACATATACAGCTTAATTCCACAGCGTGCCCTCTTGCTAGGAATGTACTGCCTAAAAACCAAACGGCCCTTGAACAGGACCAAATACTCATCAATAGATATTTCTTTCCCTGGAGTATAGATCTCTGAAAATCGATCTACAAAGTGATCAAGAACAGGCCGAATCTTAAAAAGACGGTCACATTCAGGGTGATCTCGTGGCAACGCCAAACCATTATCAACAAAATGCAGCATCCGAAGCAAAAGTAAATACCGATCACGAGTCATAACTGCAGGAAATATGGCCGTTGCCATCAAGGGACTGGTAGACCAATATGAACCCATGGACGGCTTCCTTATCAAACCCATCAAAAAGTCAAACCCAAAAACTTCTTCATCTCTTCCAGATTTGTGGGACTCCACCGGGTAGCTCTAGAATGGGGCCTAAGTCTGGCACTGTTGTCCCTCAAAAACTGTTCAGCATACAAATTAGTCTGCTCAACAATCTCACCCAAAAATACATCATCCATAAACAACTGAAAATACTGTATAGGCAAATAATGTTCACAATCCACTCTACACCCTGCATAACCACTAAAGGCAGGCAACACCGGCTGCACCATGTTTGGATCAACCCAGAGTCCAGCACTTCCAGTAGGAAGCCTAGCAGCCCCAGGCTGCAATCCAGATGCCTCTTGCACCATCGGCACAGTAGTATCCTCCTCTAAAACAGGCACTTCATCCGCACTGAGAGTAGATTCATCCACACCGAGAGTAGCTTCATCTGCACTGAGAGTACCTTCATCATCCGATGATTCCATGTGGAGAGAAAACTCACTGCCTGAATCTTCCCCTCCTCCTCCCTCAGACGCACTGTCAGTCTCATAATCCTGCTCAGAGGAAGATTCAAGAAGCAAACCAACCACCTGCTGAGCAGTCATTCTACGGCTAGCCATAATGCTTACTAATAAAGGTTACTTGTCAAACAAGTCAACAACAACAAACCCTTTGTAAAAAAGAAATAAACAAAATGTAGCTTTATCACAAAGACCTATATACTCCAACACTATACCACTCACGTGACAGAAGCAGCTAGACTCACCACCACCTACTCTGCACAGACACAGTGAAGATCAACAATATCCCACTAAAAAAAGAAGAAAAAAAATTACACATAAGACAATGCAAAACATCGCAAAGAATTTCATGCTCTGAACACTAACAAATATGCTGCCATTATGACACCACTTACAAAAAATTCATTCATGCATGACAATAATACTCATTTGGAGTACACACAACAAAAATATTTTTCTTACCAAATAAATGCAATTACGCAAAACTGCAGAACAACCACTGCCGAAACCGCAAACAGGAATCAAAAGCTTTACACTAGAATAAAAAGGAGAAAAAAACCATTACAATCACATATGCAAATAATGCACCAGTCCACACACAATCCACCAGCCAAGCTAAGGGGTAGGTGGGCCAAAGAGTATAAATAAAATATTCACCCCCGTAAAAGGGGAGCAACCCTTGCCCTTTTGGCCACTCCCCAACACAAAAATTAAAAAAACCCTGGTGTCTAGTGGCTTCTGCCCTCCTTGGGGGCAGATGGGCCTAAAAACATACTGCTATTCTGCCACCCAAAGAGGGCAGAAATGGCCACAATCATCCTCCCATAAAGGGGAGCGACCCTTGCCCAAGGGGCCGCTCCCCAACATAAAAAAAACCCTGGTGGCCTAGTGGACCTACAAAAAAACAAATCAGCCGATCTGCCCCTCAGGATGGCAGAAACGGCCAAATTAATGCTCCCCAAAGGGGAGCAACCCTTGCCCAAGGGGCCACTCCCCAAAAACAAATCCCTGGTGGTCTAGTGGGCCAAATATAAAAAAATGGCGACATCTGCCCCCCATGGGGGCAGACAGCCACAAACAATGCCCCCATAGGGGAGCGACCCTTGCCCAAGGGGCCACTCCCCTCAAACAAATCCCTGGTGGTCTAGTGGGCCCAATTTTTAAAAAAACATGGCGATCTGCCCTCCTGGGGGGCAGACACAGCCACAAATATTGCCCTCAAAGGAGAGTGACCCTTGCCCAAGGGGTCACTCTCCACAAATAAATGCCTGGTGGACTAGTGGGAAGATACCTTAAGGTATCTTCCGCACACGATCTCTCACTACTCAACTCTACTCTCAACTCTATTCACAACTGGATGTTAGCTCACCAACTCATTCTGAATCCCGCCAAAACTGAATTCCTCCTCCTCTCTACCTCTCTCTCACCTCCTCCTGTTCAATCTTGGATGGATCAGCTGAACCTACTCAACAACAAACCCATCATTGTCGACAGCGCTAAATCCCTAGGTGTCATTCTTGACAAAAGACTCAACCTAATCTCCCACATCAACTCTATTGCTAAGAACGCACATTACCAGTTGCGCCTTCTATGGGGGATCCGTCGGTTCTTCCCGGAGAAAGACTTAAAAACCTTGGTACAATCTCTGGTTCTCTCAAGACTGGATTATTGCAATTCTCTTCTGACGGTCCTACCCAAATCCCACCTCTCCCCTCTCAAATCCATCCTCCATTCAGCAGCTCGCTTCATTTCAGGGTCTAAACGAAGCGACCACGTCACTCCTATCCTGTCCTCTCTTCGATGGCTTCCGATCGAGGCAAGATCTATTTACAAAACTGCCTGCATCACACACAAAGCCTTACACACGTCCTCCCCTCGTTACCTGGCGAATAAATTGAAATTGTCCGGTGGCTCTCGCCCTTCTCGCCCTTCTCGCCCTTCTCGCAATGCGGAAAAGCTTCTGCTTGAGCACCCCCCGTCTTCAAAAGGGAAAGATCGATTTCGCAATCCTTCTCAGGCAATGCGGTGAGAATCTGGAACTCGCTTCCCCATTGCTCCGTGCCACCTCCTCTACCCGGATCTTCAAAGCTGACCTCAAATCTCTTCTCTTCCAAAGACACTTTCAGAACTAATACTTTCACTCTCAGCCCCCTCTAGGAAGTTCGCTCTTCATTGTAAATTTGTACTTTTTCCTGTACATTCCTCACCCTTGCGTGCTGTGTTGGATTTTATGTTTGTGTACCCTTCATTTTAAGTCTCCTGTTTAATTCACGCCCTCTCTACTCCCTCAAGGAAGTTCTTCCACTATAGGAAATTCTGTACTCCATGCCTATAGAAGTGCCTTCCCAGTGTGTTCTGAGTGACTGCCACTTATTGCAGTATTATACCTCTATTTGTATTTTGTATCTCATGTACCATGCACACCTGTCACTTTTTCATCTTGTAACGCATACCTCTTTTTGTATCTTGTTTGTTTTGTTATTTGCACAATTGTCACTTTTTCCTCATGTAATGTAACGCTTGCTTTTGTATTATGCTCACTTGTAACCTTCTCCTCATGTAATGTTACTGTCCTATTGTGAAGCGCTCTGACACCTTCGGGTAAAGTCCGCGCTATATAAAAACGCATTAATTAAAATAAATCAATAAAATAAATAAAATAGTGGGCACTATCATTTGGCCGGTCTGCCACAAACAATGCCCCCAAAGGGGAGTGACCCTTGCCCAAGGGGCCACTCCCCACCGTTTCTCCCTGGTGGTCTAGTGGGCTACAATACGAAAAACTGCCCCCCCAGGGGGCAGAGCACCAAAACATATGGTCCCCAAAGGGGAGCGACCCTTGCCCAAGGGGCCGCTCCCCAAACAGTATTTTCATGTTAAATGTTAAAAAAAAAAAAATCCCTGGTGTCTAGTGGGCATTCCTGCTGCACGATCGCATGATCGTGCAGCAGGAATGCACAAAAGAGGCATCGGGGGAAAGGAAAACCCTTTCCTTTCCCTCGATGCCTCTTTTGTTTCAAACCCCCTCCCCCGGAGCCAAAACTCACCTTAATTCCTGACGCACTGGAAGCAAATGGCTTCCAGCGCGTCGGGGAAGAAAGGAAACCCCAATGACGTCAGCGCGCCTCGCGCGCTGACGTCATTGATGGGGGCGGGGGAGGCAGGGAAGCCCTTCCCCTGCCTTCCCGCAAAAAAACCAACGATCGGATTCCTACGGGGGAGCGCCAGCGCTTCCCCGTGGGTGGAGTCTTATGACGAGCTGGACTCGTCATGAGCACACGACCACTGTGTGCCATGACGAGTCCAGCTCGTCATAAGCATGGAAGGGGTTAAAGGCCAAGATGCCAGAACCCTGGACAATGTAACTGTGCATGCCTAGAGGATCATCTTCTCACTCCCATGACTCACTTCGCCGGTGCAGATCCACCTGAAATTTGGATTGCTGAAACAGATGCTGCCCAGGCAAGGAACATACTAAATATGCTGGAACAAGAACAGGAAAGCAGAGCCAAATAGATTGAATCATCTGCTATGAAAGCAGCTGCAGGAACGCAAACTGTCACTGGCAAGGACCTATCTACAGAAAACACTGGAAAGCACAGATCTCACACAACTCTGGGACACCCCCACCAGTCACCAGGTATTCAAGCTGACGGTCTGGAAGGCCTTAAAAATTCGCTCTGTCATTGAGGACAAGGCTTCACTTTCAAAAAGATCTCATGAATGCATGACATTAAACAACCTAAAACATAAAACCTTGTGCCACGGGACATCCAGCTGCAGACAAGGTGCAGTTCTTAAAATATTGACTGGGATTGTTACCCGCTAAGGTCCACCTACCACCCTGGTTATGAGAACACCACACAGACACCTGTCGGCTATGCAGGGTTTGGAAGGAAGATCTACTCCACTGAGTCTGTTCCTGTAAAGCGAAACAGGGCGAAAGGAGACAGTTCTTGAAAACACCCTTCAATCAAAGAGGATTACGCTGACGAAGGCAGGCAGTGCTGGCCTGCTTCACTCCAGGGGACCCTCAGTTGAACTGTCATCTTCTTAACTTTCTGCAGAAGGTGGAGAAAAGGGTGCCCCACAGCACACCTCCCAGGCCTGTTGAGGTAAATGCAGCCCACTAGCGGAATCACTCTTCCATAATCTTGATCTTAAGTGGATAACATTGGCAGAACTGTTTTGTACTTATTTTGCACCCGCACTTTACTTTAAATATATTTTAACACCCATAGAAAGGACCAAGTAGGGGCACAGCCATACTGGTGGGGTACCCCATTAGCGGAACCATCCATCCTCACTTAATTCCGTTCACAATAGGATAACAACGGCCGCACCTTTTTCACACTTGCACTTTATTATAAACACATCATCGTTTATAACTTGGACAAAGTGATGATCAAAGCAATACACCCTTGAGGGCACAGACAGAAGTGGTGGGGACTAATGATCTTAAAGTTTTTTATACTTGCATATGTGTGTTTTAAACTTGTGAAATAACACTTACTTTTATTGGGTATTTATGGAGTATTTATCTTGTTTTTAAAATTTGTCATTTTATTCCAATGGCTTTATTTAACCACGCAAAGAACTAATAAAACTAAACCTAGTCAAGTGGAACTACATGTACCCAAGACATCAAGAACAGCCATTTTAATCACGAGGACTAACAGTATGTATGGCGGGCTCTCCTGGTTGGGTTAGTATCCCTATTTACAGTGATGGGAGGTGGCGCCAAGTTAGATGGTAATGACTCTCCGACTGGTACACTCTTGTCTGTTTGATATTGTTTTAATAGCAGACTTTTTAAGGTCTATTGATGTTACAAGTATGTATTTGCAATGATTTTAAGTAATTATGCAATTAATTATTTCATTCATTCATTTGTACTACATGTACCCAGGGCCTGTGAATTAAAAGCTACTAGTGGGCCTACAGCAGTCATTAAGCCACACACTTAAGTAGCTCTTTAGACATGTCTCGGCCTGCCATTGCAGTCTGTGTGTGCAGTTTTAAACTGCTATTTTGACCTCGCAATATAAATATTTTGCCAGGCCTTACCCTTCTGTTTTTATTACAAATATGGCACCCCTAGGGTAGGCCCTAAACAGCCCATAGGGCAGGGTGTAATGCATTTAAAAAGTTGGACATGTACTTTTATGTTTTATGTGTCCTAGTAGTGAAAAACTCTTAAATTCATTTTTCACTACTGTAAGGCCTACCTCACCCATAGGATAACCTAATAAGGGTCACCTTATTCCATTAGATCTGTCTTACTTACAGATGCAAGAATCAAAGACACCTTAGGGCATTCGCAGCGCTCTACCAGCATAATAAATATTAATAATCAATTCAGATTTTAAGTCACAATTGTAAAAATGCCACTTTTAGTAATTTGGCATTTTCTTGTCCTATTTACTGCCTGCATACTGTATCTGCATCACATGACTAGGTGTAACTGGCATTCAGCCTTTGTGTATTCCTCCCTGGCAGTGATATAAAGGGGGGCTAGGTGTTGGTAGGATGGGCCAGCTCTAGCAGGGTGGGAAGGGGCAGACAAAACCTACAGTTCTTGCACTTAAATGGGTCTGGCTCATTACACTCACAAAGCGTTTCACACTAGTCTATTGTGACTCCAGACAATCTGGGGCCTGGGCAGGGAGAAAGGAAATTCCAGACGCATCTGTGGAGGGAAAACTCCAGAAGCTTCTCCCACTTCAAAAGCTAACACGAGGCATGAATATTGGACCCCCCAGAATTAACTCTTCAGTACACTCCTGGACCTGTGGATACTACAGAAGGACTGCCCTGCTGCTAGAGGACTACCCTGTTGCCTGACGCCTGCCATGCTGTCTGAGAAAGAAGACAGGTCCTGCTCCTTTCATCCCAAGCTGAATGACTCCAAGGGTCAGCTGACTGACCTCCTTTTCTGAGCTACAGGTACACAACAAGCTCCAGAGTCCACCCTGCACCTGCCCAGCTGATCTGCTGCACTGGACGTGCCTGGATCTGCAACTGGACCTGCCTGAGCCATGCTGGCCTCTGCAGGAATGATTCAATTATCCCCAAGTGGTGGCTACCCAGGTCCTGGACCCTTGGCTGGCATCAAAAAGAGTTCCTTCTGACCTAACTGAAAGCTTCACCAGTTCTGTCGAGAAGCGACGCAAATCCCCACAAAGGCTTGTCGTACAGCTGCAAGCTTCACCGGAACCGACGCCAGGCAACGCAAAGTCCCACCGTAAGCTGCCAGCTTCATCAGAACTGACGCTGAGGGACTCAAAGCCTTCCCACACAACTGCCAGCATCATTGGAACCAACGCCAAATGACGAAAAGACCCACAAAGCCTAGCTGCACAGCTTCATCGGAACTGACACAGGACGACATGAAGATTTGCAAAGCAACTCTGCGCTGGGCGTGCAACACGGACCTAGGGTACAATTCTCAGCGGGCCAAACTTGTTTCTGTGCCTGGCCTGTGCTCCATCATGGTCTAATCACTGTGTGGTAACTGTTCCTAAAGTTCAGATCCATAACCAATTTGGTCACGTAAGTAGAAGAAAGGGGAGAAAAGAAAAGTAAATCTCTATATATAGTGTTCCCAGTAGATGGAGATGGGGGAATTTCTCCTTTAGAAATTAGTGCCCTCACACACCCTTGCGAGTGTCATGCTTCATCATCGGGCGTTGCTCCTCGTGGGGGTGGCGCTGCTGTCCCCCACGGGCCCCGCGAGAGGGCTCTTCATCGGAGATCTTTTTAGGAGACGCCGCAGTTGTGCATGTGGGTGTGTGGGCCTAAAAGGGTTCGTGCTGGTGTATTAAAATTACCCCAGCGGTGCCGTGAGGATAATTTTATTCATTGGTCCGGGAGGTAAGGATAAAAGAATTATACAGGGGTGTCGGGGCACCTCTATTAACAAATAGCATAGAGGTAGGGGTATTACTCCGCTGCTCCTAATGCCCGTGTGTGACTGTGAATGTGCGTGCTGGTCAACATGTTTCGCGCTGTCACTGGGTCCCTAATGGATCCCCATGCGCTTCGTCAGGACCGTGTGAGTGATATAATAAAATGATTAAATAGGAGTAGGGAAAAGACACCCTATCTTCCTATAATACCTCTATTCAGGTCTGTATGCGCATTTTGCGCTTGGAGGAACACCTCTCTCGTGTTCCAGCCTATTACCTATTGAATAAAAACAGGGGACAAACAAACATATAGAGACGTACATAAGTGGTGGCAATTATAGGTCAACAATAAATATCAATTGGACCATTGCATTGATGCCTTCCAATTCATGCTGGCAGTGTGTGGCACGAGGTGCCCTGGACATGCTAAAATTTGCCTTCCATGCACACGTGGTAGCAGCGGCTGTCTGTATCTTTCATCATTCATGAAGTCTACTACACTAGCCTCATGGTCATAGTGCATATACATTTTCACGAGTGCGGTGTGAAAAAAGCACTCGTATCTTATCGTAGTTGCCACCAGTGTTTGATTGTTTCAAAACGCGTGTAATCGGTGCAATACTTATCACGTGTTAGAATGTCACGTGGTGCCGGCGGTGATTAAAACAGTGTTGCGACATGCCGGTCGATACGTAAGATTTATAGCCCCATAGCTCAAACAAACACTCATACAATAATTACATAATGTTTACCCATTTAAAAGAGAAGTCATTGCTTCCTCGGTTGTCCCCGCGATCTCGAGGGGGAATCTCTGTGGATATGGAAATTCGCAGTGAGCATCATAAGCATCCAACATACCTTTAGCTGTGGCCAATGTCGAGGCAGCAGAGTAATACTCACATTGTGTCCCCTTCGTACTGGCCTGATACTGTTGTATTCCTCTTAGGGTGTCCATACACGGGCTGTCCTGTATCATGTCCTCATATAGGCACAATTCGAACTGCCCCTATATAGGCATAAAATCCCAGTCCTTATTTAGGCATTAAACCATGCACTCAAAATACAGGCATGGTCTCCGACATCCGTCCACCCTAACGTCACAACGAGTTCTTGAAGAACAGACCCTTAGGCTTCGGGAGTTTCCCTAGCACAGGACTATTGATTTCTTCAAGGACTCATTTATTATGCATGAACCATTATACCTTAGGGGTTCAATCATGACGTCTTCCGCTGTCTGATTCACGTCAATGCTAACATTCTGAGGTACCTCTCAGGTATAAATATACCTTCCCTAGCCCTTGTAAACTAGAGGAGACCTCGACTTCAGAGGAGCCCGTTTCCCGGCCTGACGCACTGAGAAGACGCTGACATCCCTGCATGCAGAGAGTCCAGCTTCCAGTGATCTGGCTTCCCTTGCGGGGTGTTGGAGTTCGAGTCTGGCAAGAGATTCCCACCTCTCTCATTCTTAAGGTATGGAGCTGACTAGAACCTAGAGGGACTCTTGGCATACTTGGCATACTAGGCATACTAGGCATACTAGGCATACTAGGCATAATATATTCTTAGTATACCGTAGTAAGGAATACTTCACCTACTTCATACCTCTCTCTACACCCAGGTTAGGTTAGGTACATTGGGGTAGAACTAGTTTAGAAACGCATCGTACGAGTACTCGCATTTTTAGTCTGTGTTATTTATGTAACTGAATATCTACTACAGATAATGCTATCGCAGTACTATTTATTTCTACTACTTACTTTTGAAACCTCATAAATCTTCCCATCGTGAAGCAAGAGACTTGTCAACAGTGAACATCACAGCTGTTCCTATACAGGATGGTATAGTGTGGGACAAAACAGATTTTGATATCTTCGGTCCGACGGAACAATTGAACATTCTACATTTGTTTAAAATTTCACTAAGTGATCTCATTTCGTCCAGTGCCTACTCTGATGATTGGGACTTTGAGACTGTTAATGACATAGTGTTTGACCTAGAAAAATCTGCTGCATTTTCTAAAAATGAATATTTAGAGGGTTCATCAGACTATGAAAAGCTGTATTGCTATAACCACTATGGTCATCATTATTTGCATAAATCTGCATACCCTAGAAATGTGTATATGTTTAACCAATGGGAGCATTGTCCTACACCACCACACGGTAGTTCAAAAACATTTGCTAACAAGTTTCCATATTTTTCAGGATATAATACATCTGATCCAGAAACGTTTTACTATAAAAATGTAAACAAAACAGGACTGAAAATTATGTTAACAAATACAAAACAGATTTATTCTGCAACATTTATTGCCCAACTGTCTAGACAGGGTTTCGACTTATGGAAAGACACGATAGACACAAAAACTGTCTGGGGTACTAAAGAATGGCAAGTGCAGAGGATAGAAGCTTTATTTAGAGCCTGTATGATCCCTGAACAAATAATGTTTTTGAATGAAACTGTCCAACAAACGTCTTGTCTTAGATTAGCCAAGATCAAAGAGATGAAAAATTCTTCTGTACCAACACCTACAAGTGATAACAATACACAGGCAGCGGTTACAGTTGACAATATACTACAACTCAACAGATCTAATCCTGATTGGAAAAAATGGTTGATCTGGCCCACAGACACGAACAACTGTCAGGAAAGATTCCTGAATAAAACTCAGGGCTTTACTATTCATAGGCCAGACCCAAGATATGTCCAAAGACAACATCCGGGGGTAGTAACAACATACAGTGTAGGTAAATTATGCCTCGATTGGCTGCAGAAATCTACACTACAGGATGTGAAACAACACTTATCCTTACTTAAAGAAGACGCAGACCTTAGGGAATTCTTGCTTGGACCAAGAAAACCGCGTCAAAAATGTTTCATATATGCCGGCATCTATGCTGCCTATAATGAAGCATGGAAGGTGTCACAGATAGAGGCCGCAGAACGAATACGTGAACTTGATCGTATTAATTTAGAGAAAACACTCGCTGTGGTCGACAATGGGTTAACAACTTTGTCCTCCAGAATATATTCACTGGACGGCATTGTATCCTCTGCTATCGACATACTGGAACAAGATTTGGCGATGTTACAACAAGGCCAATCTCAATTACGTTCTATTGTGTTATTAAGCTGGACGCTGCAATCTTTGCGAGCGGGCTATGTGCCTTGGCGTTTTATCAACACAACGGCTCTGTTTGCAGAATACAATCTCACTGATAAACAGATCGAACTGGCACAAAGAGGAGCGAGGTATACAGTGCTTGGCATTGAAAAACTGGAAAAGTTACCATTCACAGTGGCAGAAAAACCAGCTACAGAATGGCTTATTCATGGCAAAATCACACTACCTGTGACTACTTTTCAGTTTCAGTATTGCCTCAAACAAATGCAAGCAGGCAAATATGAAAGGTTGGGTAAGGAATACATTAAGACATCTTGGGATTTACCGTATACATATAGATGTTGGAGTGGGGATCGTGAAGTGTTCTTGAGCGGTACAAACTGTAAACGTGCACTAAGCGGTTCGCTTATATGTCAGGACATTTCCTTACACTGGGCTTGTAATGGTTCTGTGGCAAATTTGTCTTGCCATCAGCAGGGTACACCAGCTGCTGTGATTAATCCAACGTTTGGACAACTTTCTAATGGGAGTTACCTCATGTTGAATGATCAAAGTTGCTGCGGCATGTTGCCAGGCATCCCATATCTAGTAACGGTCAACTCCAGGGTCACTTGCTGTATGCAAGTATTGTTTGCCCCAATAGACACAGTCAGGAGTCGCCTCTATGGCCTTCGCTGAACATCTCTTTTATAAGATTTGATACTTTGAGCAGAATGAAAGCCATGCTTTTACAACAAACAGTGCCTTTGACCTCGGCCAAAGAAACCTATGATCTACAAATTGCAAGGACTTCGGCTGAGATACAAACTTTAATACGTACAAACTGCCCTATACATTTCGTGGAAATGATAGGACGTATCTTTAACATGTCTGATACAACAGGAATTGTACATGTATTTAAGTGCATCTGTAACGGTCTGTTAGCACCTTTCCAGGCAATACTGGAATCATCCCGAACTTTGCACATTCGGTGTTTGGTGGCATACCATTAATTCTAGCACTTGTTGCCGGAATTCTATTTCTCTTCCTGCTATTACGCTATGGCCAGCCTATTCGCAGACATCACTCCGAGCGAAATGGAGAAAGCTCTCCTTGAACGAAAGTGCCGTGAGCAAATAGTACAGCTTTTGGGCATAACTCGTCTACGGGACCTGAATACCACGTGGTTCCAGTCATTCAGACCAATCTGGCAAGATTGCATCTTACCTGTTCTACAATGCCTGCTATGCGGTGTAGAATGCGTGTTGGACACCTGTCTAACATATCCATTGGATACGCCAACGGATATCGATACTCTGCTGGACCCGATAACGGCCCATGCTCTGTGTTGTCCCCAGAGGCTGCCAATACTGATGTCAGCATTCATTGAGATCTCACAGACGCTTCCGGCTGCTGCTGAGGTACGAGAAAGATCTACACGCACACAGGTAACAACGGACGCGAACATTGCTGCGGCGACCTATGCTGAAAGCGATGCTTCACATCTCTGTGCAATTAATCTACTACACGAGGTGTTCCAACTAACACCAACTTCAGTGGATGATGTTTTGTCTACAGAAATAGATGATCTCATGTTTACACCAGACCCGTAAACTGACTCTGATTCAGTCCACAGTATTCCAGAGATACAGTGACAATTTGGCCTTCATTCTACAAAAACTTGGAACTCTTACCAAAATTGATTTTTTTTCAATTTTTCGAACTAAAATGGCACTTCAATCTGCTTAAAGTAGAACTAGCCTTATAGTACAGACTTAGCGGAACTTCCACAGACACTTTGTCATCTTGTTTGTCTAAAAAGTTTGTTCATTTTTTCATGATATGAAATAACTTTGGTTTTTCTATCAAATGTAAATATTACTGCTAAATTTCATTCATATTGTATTTTATTTTATCTATATGCCTGAAATGAAAAGCAATGCTTCATATGTACAGTACCTTTTGCATTCTAAATAGTTTTTTTAACAGCCTTTTAAATGGTTTTATGAAATGTTTTAGAAATATGCGGTACTCGATTTAATGTTTAGCATTGTAATGTTTAGCATTTTAGTATTATCGTACACACGAAAGTGGAGTGGGTGTTGTATTCCTCTTAGGGTGTCCATACGGTAAACAGTCATAATATCGAGTTTTAAATATCGGATTGCCAAAATATCGAGTTTTTAATATAGAATGGACAGAATATCGAATTGACAAAATATAGTGGTGCAGAATATCGAAAATCAGGTAAGAAATATCGATTGTCATAATATAGAGTAAGTAATATCGAAAGTCATAATATAGTTGTAAAAAATATCGAATTTTTTTATAGTGTTTTAAGTGTTAGTATATGTGTTAAAAGTATGCATTATTTTTATGTATGTTTGAATTTTTTAAAGTAATGAATTTTATGTTATTTAATTTTTGCGTAATTTAATTCCGTAGCGGGTTGTGGGTTTATAGGGGAATAGGGTGGGAAGTAATTTAATTATAGTAAATTAAATAATATTTTTTAGTAATTATTAATTATTTTTAATTTAATTTTGAGTTTTACTTCTGTAGCGGGTTGTGGGTTTATAGGGGAATAGGGTGGGAAGTAATGTAATTGTTATTAAGTAATTATTTATTTTTATTTATTGGTATTGATAATTAATTTATTGTTAATTAATTATTAATTGGTAATTAATTTTTATTAATTGGTAATTAATTTTTAATAATTGATTAATTGATAATTTTATTAATTGTATTAATTTATTATTTGGAGTGGGTTGTGGGTTTATAGGGGAAGTAATTTAATTGTAATTAAGTAATTATTGAAAATATTTTTGTGTATTGATAATTAATTTACTGTTAATGATTAATTGGTAATTTTTTTATTAATCATTTTTGGTATTGAAAATTAATTCGTTGTTAATAAATTATTAATAGGAAATTAATTTTTAATAAATAATATTTATTGGTATTTATAATTAATTAATTATAAAATATTTTGTAATTGGTAAATAATTTTAATAAATGTTTTATTGGTATTGATAATTTGTTTATTTTTATTTAAATATTAAATCATTACTTTCCCTACTGTTGCACTCACTGGAGTGGGAATAGTAATTTTTACCCCTACGCTATTTAACGCTTTCCCTACTGTTGCACTCTCTGGAGTGGGAATAGTAATTTTTACCCCTACGCTATCCAACGCTTTCCCTACTGTTGCACTCAGTGGAGTGGGAATAGTAATTTTTACCCTCCCGCTATCCAACGCTTTCCCTACTGTTGCACTCACTGGAGTGGGAATAGTAATTTTTTACCCCTATGCTATCCAACGCTTTCCCTACTGTTGCACTCAGTGGAGTGGGAATAGTAATTTTTACCCTCCCGCTATCCAACGCTTTCCCTACTGTTGCACTCACTGGAGTGGGAATAGTAATTGTTACCCTCCCGCTATCCAACGCTTTCCCTACTGTTGCACTCACTGGAGTGGGAATAGAAATTTTACCCTCCCGCTATCCAACGCTTTCCCTACTGTTGCACTCACTGGAGTGGGAATTTTTAATTTTTACCCCTACGCTATCCAACGCTTTCCCTACTGTTGCACTCACTGGAGTGGGAATAGTAATTTTACCCCTACGCTATCCAGCGCTTTCCCTACTGTTGCACTCTCTGGAGTGGGAATAGTAATTTTTCCCCCTACGCTATCCAACGCTTTCTCTACTGTTGCACTATGTGGAGTAAGTATATATATTAATTTAATTGTATACGTTTAATTTATTTTAACATTTAATGTATTAGTTAATATTTTTAAATATCTTTTAATATTTTTAACTATATTTCTTTGAATTATATGTATTATTTACTTAATTTTACATTATTATTAAAACATTTAAAAAAACGATATTTTTAACTTCGATATTTTTGACAACTATATTTTTTTCGAAATTTTTGTACTTACCTTTATGTAGATTGGGCTTCGATATTTTTGACTTCTATATTTCTGTGTCGATATTTTGTAGGTCGATTTTCTGTCCGTCGATATTCTGTCATACATTCGTCCATACACGGGCTTTCCTGTATCATGTCCTTATATAGGCACAATTCGAACTGCCCCTATATAGGCATAAAATCCCAGTCCTTATTTAGGCATTAAACCATGCACTCCAAATACAGGCATGGTCTCCGACATCCGTCCACCCTAACGTCACAATGAGTTCTTGAAGAACAGACCCTTAGGCTTCGGGAGTTTCCCTAGCACAGGACTATTGATTTCTTCAAGGACTCATTTATTATGCATGAACCATTATACCTTAGGGGTTCAATCGTGACGTCTTCCGCTGTCCGATTCACGTCAATGCTAACATTCTGAGGTACCTCTCAGGTATAAATATACCTTCCCTAACCCTTGTAAACTAGAGGAGACCTCGACTTCAGGGGAGCCCGTTTCCCGGCCTGACGCACTGAGAAGACGCTGTCATCCCTGCACGCAGAGAGTCCAGCTTCCAGTGATCTGACTTCCCTTGCGTGGTGTTGGAGTTCGAGTCTGGCAAGAGATTCCCACCTCTCTCATTCTTAAGGTATGGAGCTGACTAGAACCTAGAGGGACTCTTGGCATACTTGGCATACTAGGCATACTAGGCATACTAGGCGTAACATACTCTTAGTATACCGTAGTAAGGAATACTTCACCTACTTCATACCTCTCTCTACACCCAGGTTAGGTTAGGTACATTGGGGTCGAACTAGTTTAGAAACGCATCGTACGAGTTCTCGCATTTTTAGTCTGTGTTATTTATGTAACTGAATATCTACTACAGATAATGCTATCGCAGTACTATTTATTTCTACTACTTACGCTGTACATTATTTATCTTGCATACTGTCTTGTGATCATAACAGCACATATAACTTACCCGAGAAACAAGACTGTTCAATAAATCTTTTATTGAAACGCCCGTCTATTCTTTCTGTGTAACTTTGAGGAAAACTAAGCATGCACAATTGAGCTGAGTGAAACGGTTATCTATTGTTTCCACGACTCTGGGACACATTCTGATTCTAAAGGGAAACAAAGTTGTCATGTTTTGCGGCTGCCAGAAACTACTCCCTTCTTGTTATCCAAGGAGTTTCTAGTGGCCTCTGAGCTAGCTGGCACAAGTAATTAAGTTTAATGTACTCGATAGGGACATACTGACCTTAGTCCTATGTCAAACCTATAGGGGATATTATTCCAATGCGCAGAGCCTATTAGGGAAATAGGAGCTACACTACAATACCTGCCCTGCAGCTGGATGGACGCCGGAGTGGTGTCAGGCGGTGTCCATCCGGTTTTAAGGTGCTTGCAGGCGGAAGCGGCTGGAAGGGGAGGGGGGTGTGTCAAAAAATGATGACGTGAGCCTACGGTAGCAGAGGTATCTGCCATGCGCGGCCGCCATCTTGTAATGGTTAGTTAAGTGCCAATAAGTACCCGATCCAATGGGACAATTATGAAAAAATAATCGAAAACATTACAATTGTTCTTAAAAAAGAAGAATTAGCTTTAATGGATGTGTAATTCCATAAAATATAAGTCTCTGCACGATCTAGAATTACCGCTACGGCGGTATGTATTGGTAATCCAGGTTTTCAATAAAGTTGGATTGAAAATGGACATATTCCTAGGGGTTCTACGTTACCCACCCTAGGGGCATCCCTGTCACCTGGCAATGGTATGTGCTACGTGATAATGAATGGGATTAATACAGGGGAAGGCTGCCTGTACATGGAAGTATATCGGAGCCGACATATTTATTTAATGTGCAGATGGCAACCAATTGGCATTTTGGAGTAGCGATGCTGAAGGTGAAGGAAGAGGTGAAAGTATGATGCCTATAGTGTCATCTCCTTGCAAAGTGTCCTCTTACATAAATGGCAAACAGTAGTAACACCTCCCTGCAATTTTTTCCTTCTTCATATTTGGCTCACAGTGTTAACATTGGTGCAGTTATACTTAGGTGTCCAAATCTAGGGTGTACACCAGTCCTGTCAGGTGGTTACCACATATTCGGAGTGGTAAAATTACAGATATTGTAACGGCCATAGGTAGCCTATCGTGGTTGGTGGGTTTGTCATAAATGGATGTTTCTAGGGGGAGAGTGCCCTTCCTGGGTACAGTAGCCTATTCATCCAATGGTCGTACAGGCTTGTTGTCGGATTAGGTGACAAGTTCTGACCACGGAATGTCATCGTTAAGTCCTAGTATGTTACTCTTTAAGCGGAACACCCAGCGTTGTTCTTGCCTGAACAGCGTGGTGGTAGACCAGTTGGCATTGGCTTCAATGATGGTCCATTTCAAGTCGTTGGGAGTATGATTCATTTCCAAAAAGTGGTTCTGTAATTTCGGATTTGTCTTTTTGCACCGTATTGTGCTCTTGTGCTCCCCTATGCATAGTTTTACCGGTCTGGTTGTCATTCCTACGTATCTCTTGTGACACAGACATGTGATCAGATACACGCAATTTCTGGTATTGCAGTTGGTATGACGTTTTTGTATCCATGGTCTCGTCAGACCTAGATCAAGTGTTTTTGATGCTGCCGTAAATGGGCAAATGGAGCAGGTACCACAGGGAAAGTGGCCCTCAACAGGTGGGAGTGACCATAATGTTGGCTGAGTTTTGATAATTTGTTTGGGTCGTGTATGTACCAAAAGGTGTTTGAAATTCTGTGTCCTTTTAAATGAGAAAAGGGGGGCCGGTCCTGGGTCAAATGAACCTGTTTCTAGGATCCCCCAGTGTCTCTTGATCAGTTTCTGGATCTTGTTGGAATTAGGCGTGAATGTTGTTACACATGTCAATGCATTATTCTAGGGTTTCTCCTTGACTTCCAGCAATGCCTCCCTGTGGTTATTCCTAGCTCGTTTATGTGCTTTCCTTATTGTACTCTGTGGATAGTTGCGCTCCGTAAGGTTACGTGACAAGATGGAGGATTGTTTCTCAAATTCACAGATTGTATTGCAATTGCGCCGCAGCCGAAGAAATTGTCCCACAGGGAGGTTATCCCTCAATACCTTGGGGTGATGACTCTGGTACATCAGAAGACTGTTCCTGTCCGTGGGGTTTTTATAGTTTGTTGTGAGTAATGAACCTTCTTGTAAGGTAATCCATAGATCCAGGAATGCAATGTTCTCTTTGGATCTAGTGCCTGTAAACCTAAGGAAAGGGTCCAGGGTGTTCAGCCATTCGAAAAAAGTGCTGCATCGGTCCTCATCACCTCTCTAGAATAGCAGAATGTCGTCGATATAGCGACGCCATATCATGATGTTCTCTCTGTAAGGGTTGGTGTCATCCAGAATAAATTTGGCTTCGAAATAAGCCATATACATACAGGCTAGACTCGGCGCGAACGTGCTCCCCATGCTGGTCCCCTGTATTTGATGGTATAGTTGTTTCTTAAATGCAAAGAAGTTTTCTTTGAGGGCCAACGCTGCGCATTCGCAGATGAATGAGATTGGCGTCTCATAACTCCATGGGTCCACATGCTGTAGCATCGCCTCCATGACCTCTAGTGTGGCATCCTGGGGAATATTCGTATAAAGCACCTCCACATCTAACGTGGCCAATAGAGTGATTGATCCTGGGTCATCAAAATGTTCAATTAGGTTGAGGACCTCTGTTGTATCTCTGAGGTAAGTGGGTGTCTGTGTGACAATGGGGCGTAGGAAGAAATCACAAAACTTGCTCAGAGAGTCGATACCGGACACTATGGGGCGTCCAGGGGGGGGATTTGTCCCCTTGTGGATCTTCGGTAACGTGTAGTAATAGGGTGTCCTGGGGTTGTCGTTGATTAGGAATTCCGCCTCTTGGGCTGTAATCCAATCCTCGCTTACGGCTTCGTTGACCAGGCTTCTGATCTTCAAAGTGAGTCTTGGTGTCGGGTCTTCCTCTATGGGGAGGTAGTACTTGGTGTCCGTAAGCTGTCGTTGACACTCTGCATCATATGTGCCTATGTCCTGGATCACGATGGCACCGCCTTTGTCAGCTGGTTTCAGGATGATTGATGCGTCTTCTGTGATGCCTTGTAGAGTACGTCTCTCTTCTTTTGACAGATTGTCAAAGGAGCGTCGGTGTGGTAGATTCATGATGTCTTTCAAGACGGCTTGCTCAAATGTGAGCACCTCATTGGGGGTCATGGCTGCCGTGGGGGTGAATTTAGATTTCTTTCTCAACCCTGTGCCAGTGGTGGGTATTTCAGGTTGGTCCTGGAAAAAGGCGCTAAGTCTCACCTTCCTGAAGAATTGATGGAGTTCTTGATGGAGTCTAAATGGATCCTCGCCGGGTGTCGGGACAAAACCCAGGCCCTTCTCCAAGAGACTGGATTCCTCCTTCGACAATGGCCTAGAGGAGAGGTTCACAACTAGCGTCTCGTTCCTGTTGTGTTGCTCCTCAGAACCATTTGTTCCGGCTCCTGCCAGTGTACGTTCCTTGTGCCGCTTTTCCGTCTTCCTCTTCCTCTGCCCCTTCCTCTGTTGTGAAAAGGGGGGTTCGGGAATTGGTGGAATTGCTGCATCTGTGCTGGATAGCCCATTGGTGTGTTCCACACAGGCGGGGGGCCTGCCCATGTACCCGGATAGGGTTGTTGTTGAAAAGGGTGGGGAGGAAAATTCTGGAACAATGGTGGCGGCTTGAATTTGTGACTTTGTCCCTGTCCAGTGCGACCTGTTATCCTCAGTTGGCGCTTTGTGCCTCTTGGCGCGCTTTTAGTTAAATCTTCATAATTACATATCTCCATTCAACTGATTGGAGTTTTTTTCATTTCGGTGGCATTTTATTTATTAAATTTTACTCTATTGATCTAAATTGGTGTGGGATATCTCTTATGTTATGTTTTCACTTTGTTACTGATTGAGTGCTGCATAAATATTTTATACATTGCCTCTAAGTTAAGCATGACTGCATTCATGCCAAGTCACCAGAGAGTTAAGCATAGGTTAATTTAGTGACTTTTGTGGTTCCCGATGATAAAAATTGTGGCTGTTGCTTGAGAAGGGCCCACAACCCCCTCAACCAACAACTCCTTTTCTCACATGACTTATGTGGGAGGTTTTGAAAACAATCAAAGAAATAGATGAAATACATGTATCGGATATATCCAAGAGCTTGATTAAGAAATAGAGGAATATGAGCTAGAAGAATCCAACTCTGACAGTGTTGACAAAGAAGTATTATGTAATGAAGGAAGAGCATAAGACAGCTTCAGCTCCAGCTAACATTTCGGCCTGTGCGACAAGAATCCTTGCCTCCTTCCAGGAGCGGTTACTAAAGAAGTGTAATACATGTAGACCATATTCCATAGGACCATGATAAAGAGGGAGAGAAGTATTATGATATACTGCCAAAGAAAAAAAATTATACATCCTAAGAGGGCGAATTATTTCCACCCCATACAAAGATTTCCCCGAGGGAAGATGCACTCGAAAACCACTACCAACACCTACACTTCTCTAATTTTACCTGATTCATATGCAACCCAACAAAGAGGCTGAACCCCTGACACCATTAATACATTCTGTAATTTTTATCCACTCAATCCCTCCGTCTTACTCTGGGCCGTAATCAGGAACAGGCAGATTGTAAAGAGACAGCAACAACTGATGGACGTAATGCTGAGTAAATCAAACATTCATCCCCAGTCAAGAGACATAATCAGGAAGAGGCAGATTGTAAAGAGGCAGCAACAAATGATGGACAGAATGCTGAGTAAATCAAACATTCACCCCAGTCAAGAGATCTGGGTTAAGTCCATTGTTCTTTTGCTCACTACGCCACCCCAGTTTGGACTGAGCTGTGTGCAAATCAGTCTTGACTCATGGGAACAGTCCAGCCCGAACTGCCAAGCTGGGTCCTCAGTTGACCATAAACAAGCATGCTAGGACCGGTTTCGGGGTTTCACCCCTCATCAGCTAGGCTCGCTTGAATCCAGTGGTGCAGTGAGCACCGGACCCACGTCTGGGCATACCCTTGCCACTTAGGGTGACAAAAGAAAAAGGAACAAATGATGGACGGATTGCTGAAACAATGTCAAACATTCACCCCAGTACAAAGATGATGGATTTAAGACCAGATCCCTGTACTGGTGGTGAATGTTTGACATTGTTTCAGCATTCCGTCCATCAAAAGTGAGAAGGACATGGGTCCCATGCTCACCATGCCACTGGAGTCAAGCTAGCCTGGCTGATGAGAGGTAATACCCAGAAACCGGTCCCAGAATGCTTGTTTCCAGTCCAGGGAGGACCTGGCCTGGCAGTTCAGGCTAGACTGTTTCCATGGGGAGCAGGGTCAAGACTGATTTGCGTATGGCTGGGTCTAATTTGGAATGGCATGGTGCACCAAAAAATGATTGGATTTAGGCCTAGGTCTCTCTACTGGGGCTGAATGTTTGACATTGTTTCACGATTGCATCCATCAATTGTTCCTTTTGCATTTCTCGCCCATGCTTACCATGCCACGGGAGTCAAGCTAGCCTGGATGATGAGGGGTGATGGCCTGAAGATGGTCCCAGGATGCTTGTTTCCGCTCCAGGGTGGGCCTGGCCTGGCAGTTTGGGCTGGACTGTTCCCATGAGGAGCAGGGTCAAGACTAATTTGCATATGGCTGGGTCTAAACTGGAATGGCATGAGGAGCAAAAATAACTATGGATTTAGGCCCAGCTCTCAGTGCTGGGGGTGAATGTTTGGACATTTTTTCCAGCATTCCGTCCATCAATTGTTCTTTTTGCAATTGTAGGGAGACAAGCACAAATAATCTGTGTGCATTTGAGCATGCCTGTGTTTGACCTGTTGGCTTTGTCAATGCTCAGAGAGTTGCACTTTCCGATTCCTCAGAGAAGTGCTTCCCTTGAATCATGAAAGCGCAACAGGTTTACCTGTCTCGAAGGAAGAATGAATTTACATAAGTCCTGCTCAGTTAATTCAAAGTTCGAACACTATAAATCGTACAATATCACATTCACGATTGCCAAGGGCTGCTTAGGAACTATATATTCATGCCGCTACTTGAAAGCTGTATTCCTCTCAAAAGATAACTCCAGCAAATTCAGAATTCGCCTTTCTTCGTTTTCCAAGTGTTCTGAAATAAACAGTTTATCAGATACTCTCAGACTCTCGTGATGGCCGCAAGGCTCCTCAAGCAAATGCAACCTGGATTTTATTTTCCATCTGTTTTATGCAAAATATAAATGCACACAGGGAAACAGATTTGGGTTTTCACGAAGGTTCAGACCCCGTGCCATACGTCCGGGGGATTAACGTGCGCATTATTTAAATACCTCCCAGTTTCGGATCTGCTTCGGTCCCTGCATTGTTCCCGTCAGATTCAGGTCAGACCCCGGCACGCACGCGCTGTGGCTCTGACAGGCGGCTTTGTGTACAGCCGAAGGCTTAAAGGCCGCAGTGCAACCCTTAATCTCCTCCGATGCACACACCGCATTTAAATCATTTTAATAGTGATATGTTAGACATAATGGTAATAAATCAACATGAACGTTTTCATACATCATGGGGCGGGCCGATTTCGTCCTTTGTCCACCCCTTCCATGCATGTCCATGCTTGTAAGCATATTCATTTTATGCGGAACCCTATACAATCACCCCACCTCACCTCCCCTGTGCCAGGAAAGCAGCCTGTCCGGCTCTCAGTGCTTGTTCCAAATGCACAACAATTCACAGTGTTTTCACTTTTAACCAGCTGACATTGGGCCCGATTCACAAAGGCAAATTTAAACTTTGTCTAAGTTTAGGTTTGTTTTAGAATTCACAAACTCTGATTTATTAGTAAATAGTTTAATAGTGTAGACTCCGTAGTCAGGGAGGAGAACAGTGGCGGCTGCCATCAAATAAAGTAGTGGGGCGAGAAAAGGTGCCATGCCTACCCAGAGAAAATACCACTGGCAAACACTAACTAAATCACCAACATGCCTTACATTAACGTTTTAAAGATAAAATGTTTAACTTTAAAACGTTAAAGTAATGCATGTTGGCGATTCAGTTTACATTAAATAAAGTAAAATAAACCTTCACTTACCTTGTTTGCTGCATGTCCTCAGGTCCCAGCCAACTCCCCTAACCAGTCCAGACGCTGCTCTCGTGCTGTTAACCAGCATGAGAGAAGCATCATTATTGGTTGGAGCGGGTTGGATTTGCGCTCTTTCAGACCCTGGGTGCCTGTGCCTTCGCTCCACCCGGCTGTCTAAGACAGCTGGGTTGGAGAGGTTTAAAGTGTGCATGGTAGGCTGGCCGTCGCAAGTGACGCAAATCCTGAGAACCCCTTGAAACTGCTCCTAGGTCTTCTGCTTCACTGCCGATCAGCAGTGAAGCATGCCTCTGACATCACCGATCTCATTTTAAACCAAAAAATTGACATAGCGGTATTAAAGGAATCTTGGTTCACCGAAACTTCATCGCCTTACATTGATCTACTTGTTCCCCCAAACTACAGCATCATGAGACTAGACAGACAAATAAAAAAAGGGGGAGGTATCGCCTGCATTCACCGCTCCGATCTTGCCATCACGCAATTAAACTCAAATACATCTGACTCCTGCGAATATCTCGCTCTTCCCATAAGAAACAAAGCGAATCTTCCATGCATTTTACACACCTTTTACCACCCTCCAGGTAAGAACAACAACACCTTCATAGACAACCTAATGGAAATCATCTCTGCAAACGCTTCCCCCCACTCCAATGATTTATTCCTGGGGGACTTCAATCTGCATTGGGAGGATATTAATGATAGCCAGGTCAATGTCTTTAAAGAATTCCTAGCTGAACAAAATCTCACCCAAGCCTGCACTCTCCCAACTCACTGCAAAGGATCTACTCTAGACTGGATCATCTCAAGGGAAAAGGCAGTAAATATATAATCTCAATCTCTCCATGCGATTGGTCAGACCACCACTCTATTACCTTCCAAATTCCAGGAGTAAGTAAGTAAGTAAGTAAATTTTTATTGTATATAGTTAATTAAAACCTTTACAATTTTTGTACTAAAATCATCCATATAATGTTAAAAAATAAAAAGAATGCACAGATATTGTATGCTATCGTGTTTACAATATTAATAATTTGAATTAGATACTGTGCAGTGATTTACTCCTCAATCCTTAAATTATAGCCATTTGATTTCATACTCTAAGATGTGCCACAGTGTGCAGATCCTTAAATAACAATACAATGTTTGCATAATAAAAATATCTAAAAAACAAGACCGAGGGAAAAGAAAACTGTAAATTTGACATAATTCTTTTCACATGCCTCAAGATTCCAAGATGCTATTTTTCAGATTTCTGTAGTAAGGAACTGACTTTCTGCAGGAATCTGGTGGCCCTACATGCTACATGTAACAGTTGACTATTCAGTACTAACATTACTGCTGGCCGACATGATCTAATTTGATGTATAAGAAATGCTTGTAATAAATAATAACGTCTCAGATTGTTCACAGTTGGACAAATGCACAATAAATGAATCAGAGTTTCTTCCACTTTGCCGCAGAGTCTGCATAGTGTTGTTGGCCATGTTTGTTTCCATGCTGGAACCTGATCTTTTGAGATGAAAGCCCCCAACCGAATTCGAAGTAGCAATTGTTGAATTGCTGTTGTTATATGATTAACTAGGTATGATTGGGGCGAACATCTCTCATATGAGGGTAATACCATCCAGCCGTGTTTTTCTTTGCTAGGGCGGCTTTGTCTGTGATCCAGGCTTTTTGTTTTGCCGCATTATTGGCTATTTTTTAAAAAGCTGCAAAGCTGAAGTTAGTGTTCCAGGCTTCTTGCATTTTGAGGGCTACCAATGCTTCTTCTAAAACTGTGTTCCAGGCTTTTTTTCCCTTTGTCTGATTCTTTATTTCGGTCCAGCAGTGACCCATCAAAGAATCCTCTTGTGCTGCTTTTAGTTTCCAACACATTTTTATTATTGCTGCTTGTCTTACTGGGTGCTGATTTAATAGCCCGAATTCCAGACGTACTTGAGCTTGAGATATAAACTGTGGTATCTGAAATATGTATTTAAATAGCCCCGATGTTGGAGATTCAGGAAGTTTGCATCTTGTCCTTTGAATAATTCAGAGCCGTACATAAGCGTTGGAAGAAACTTAGCAGCAATGACTTTTAATAAATATAAGTTGGATGGGCACTTCAGTTTTGTTTTTAGTAAATTTAAAGCAAAGCGTAATTTATTTGCCTGGGCTTTTCTGGTTAGTTGATGATCTTTTAATATGAACCTTGAGTCTACCACTACTCCTAGGTACTTGTATGCCACAATCTGTTCTATGGTGTTTCCTGCTGCGTGCCATTTAAACTTTTTGTTTGTCCTATGTGTGATGAAAAACTGATGACCTTCGTTTTTTTGTAATTAATGAACAAACCGTGCTCCCTAGTATATTCGAGCAGCGTTGTAATTGAGCACTGTAGGCCCATTGGGGTCTGACTACATAGGACGATGTCACCGCTCCGATCTCGCCATCACGCAATTAAACTCTAATACATCTGACTCCTGCGAATATCTCGCTCTTTCCATAAGAAACAAAGCGAATCTTCCATGCATTTTACACACCTTTTACCACCCTCCAGGTAAGAACAACAACACCTTCATAGACAACCTAATGGAAATCATCTCTGCAAACGCTTCCCCCCAATCCAATTATTTATTCCTGGGGGACTTCAATCTGCATTGGGAGGATATTAATGATAGCCAGGTCAATGTCTTTAAAGAATTCCTAGCTGAACAAAATCTCACCCAAGCCTGCACTCTCCCAACTCACTGCAAAGGATCTACTCTAGACTGGATCATCTCAAGGGAAAAGGCAGTAAATATATAATCTCAATCTCTCCATGCGATTGGTCAGACCACCACTCTATTACCTTCCAAATTCCAGGAGTTGTAAAGGAAAGATCTACACAATTTGTCAAACCAAAGAGATGGATTAGAGATACAAAAGACCTAGACTATGAGAAACTGGCTGCACGTTGCGAGAAGGATCTTCTCCCACCCTCTAACATTACGAATGTCTGCGAACTCACGGAACACTACAACGCAACGATGTCAGTTGCTCCTCTAAAACTGAGAAGAATCATGGATAGAGACAGAAATCCTTGGTTTAGTAGTGCCCTGAATGAGGAAAGAAGAGAGCTGAGACTAACCGAACGGAAATGGAGACAACACCCATCATCCCCCCAACTAAAACTACTAAGAAAGACCAGAAACGCATATAACAAAAGCATTCTCAAATCAAAAAAAGATTTCTTTAGATTGGAACTGGAGAATGCTCATAATAGACCACGTAAACTCTTTGAAATGGTAAAGCTGCAGTCGAATAAATTGGCCAAATCCTCTAAAGAAGCAACAAAACCCCATATAAAATGTGAGGAATTCTCATCCTTCTTCACAGACAAACTTTAAACCTACCCTCCCTATCGGCTTCACAAATCGATGAACCTTCACACTCCCTCCAAGCAGTACCCAAAAATGAAGCTCAATGGTCTTCTTTCAAGTTATATGACAACAACGACATCTCCAAAATCCTCTCGTCGACAAATCCAAATAACCACTTCAACGATTCTCTCCCTTCGAAAATCTCGAAGACAACTAGCCAATTTGTTGTCCCCAGCTGGACCACGATAATCAGCGCCTCTCTGTCTCAAGGCTCCATACCAGACTGCCTAAAAACTGGGCAAGTCATCCCATCATAAAAAAAACCGACATCGAACGCTGCTGACCCAAATAATTTCAGGCCAGTATCCAATATTCCCTTATTAGCGAAAGTGCTAGAAAAATGTGTGCATCAACAACTGTGCCAACACATCTCTAAATTTAATCTTCTGGACGGCTGCCAATCACGTTTCAGACTAGACCATAGTACGGAAACTACAATACTTCATATAGTGGATGACGCCTTGCAAGCTCTAGACCAAGACAAAGCTTGTCTTTTAATTCTTCTGGACCTTTCATCTGGGTTCGACACCGTAAACCATGATAAACTGCTAGATCGACTCGGAAGCAGGATGGACTTGTCGGGAACTGTCCTCGAATGGTTTAAATCTTTCTTGGAGAATAGATCACAAAGAGTTTTAGTTAATCAAAAGCTATCATCGCCGTCCCCTATTACGGTTGGTGTACCACAAGGATCAACTCTTTCCCCAACTCTTTTTAACCTCTACATGGAACCGCTGGCTGAGAGACTACGACACACCAACATCTTGTTTCATATGTATGCTGATGACACACAGATCTACATTAAAGTCTCGTCACTGGAGGAGATCAAGTCAATGAATGAAGCGCTAAAGATGACCATTCAATGGCTAACAAGTAATCTGCTTAAACTAAACGAACAAAAAACTGAATTCTTATTAATTCGCCCCCCCAAAATCTCTTCTGAAATAAAGGAATGGACCACACTGATCACCACGCTTAACTCACCCCGACTTTAGTGGACTCAGCCAAATCACTAGGAATCACGTTGGACAAGAACCTGAACATGCGAAGCCACATCAACTTGATGGCTAAAAACGCCTGGTACCACCTGAGTTGTCTTAGAAAACTGAAACCATTCCTAGAAACGTCAGACCTCAAAATGGCGGTTCAGGCGTTGGTCATCGCGAGGATCAAATACGGATGTTCAACTTTATCTGGCCTGCCCAAGACCTCAACAGCGCCGCTAAAAGCTTGTCTCAACGCAGCCGCAAGACTCATAACTGGATCTAGAAAATTTGATCACATCTCTCCACACTTAAAAGCTCTGAACTGGCTACCATACGAAGCCAGAGTACAACTCAAACTGGCCTGTATCACACATAAGGCGCTACACTCAAAAACACAGGCATACCTTGCCCAGAAAGTGATGATAGCTGAAGGAGGCAGGTACTCCAGAGGCACAAAAGATCTTGTGCTGAAACTGCCGCACTTCCAGAAGAAGAAAACATACAACAGAGCTTTCTCAGGCACACACCCAGAATCTGGAACTCGCTACAGCCAAACATTAGAAGAATACCATTCCATTCAAAATTCAAGAAGGAAGCTAAGATCTTCCTAATGGGGAAATTCCTACCATAACTCTTTACAAAGAATCAACTAATTCATCTGTCAATCGAATCACCTTTCCGTTCGCTACAGATTTATAAATCAGAGGGCCCCACAATGACTTCATGAACCGATTCGTATTGGGATCTACACAGTCCTTTCCTGGGTCCCCTATCTCGTTAAGCTACTGAGACGAATCGCTCAGCTAAACTTTGAACTCTGAGTCTTTTGATGGTAAAAGATAATTTGAAATTTGACGTATTCGTTCAGTCTCAGATTTTATTGTAAGTCCTGAGAACTTTTACTGTCCAATGTTTTTATACTGTTTTATATTATCTTCATGCTTAAGTTTATGTTGCTTGCTATTGGTCGCATTCAGGACTGCTATATCTCTGTTAAGCTCTCTGACACCCTAACGGATCACGTTCGCGCTATATAAAACACTAAATAAATAACTAAAATAAATAAGAAAGCTGGCCAAAAAGACATGCTCACTTTATACTTGTGCACCACTCCTCCTCCACTGCTGCCAGTATGCAGCAATGGCCCGCGCCTCAGAGCCAGCTCGGGCTGGCAGAGGAAAAATGAAACGGTAATAAAGTACATTTATTTTTCCCTTTTTTCTGCCCCATCAGCAGGTGGGGCGACGCTCCTCCGCTCAACAGGAGAAGCCTCCGCTGGCGGAGAACTCCACACATAAAAACATAAGACATGCCTATCATTTTTGTGCAGAGTTCTCCCCCCGACTGCGGAGCCTCACCGAAACTTCATCGCCTTACATTGATCTACTTGTTCCCCCAAACTACAGCATCGTGAGACTAGACAGACAAATAAAAAAAGGGGGAGGTATCGCCTGCATTCACCGCTTCGATTAAATCAGAGTTTCTGAATTCCAAAACAAACATAAACTTATACAAAGTGTAAGTTTACCTTTGTGAATCAGGCCCCCTCTGTTTAACTATAAGGTTATATTCCTTAGGAGATCTTGCAGATCCTTTCAGTGTTTTTGAACCTTTTAATAACCTATCATCCCTACATCCTCATCTCAGTCATTAATGTTGAGGTGTATCCCACCTCACAACAAGGAAAACAAGCATTGGCATAGCCAATAGGTCTTGCCTATGGCTCTGCCAATATGTTTTAGCCATGTTGACTGTAGTGTGGCTGCTATTCAGTATGGCTACAAGTTATTTGTGTAAAGGAGCGTGGAGTGAAGTGTTCTAAAATTGAGTAGAGTGTAGTATTGTGGAGTAGCGTGGAGTAGAGGGGTGTAGAGTGGTGTAGAGTTGAGTTGAGTGGTATGGTGTGTTATGAAGTGGCGTGTAGAGTTGTGCAGTGTATAGTGTCGTATAGTAAAGGGGATAGAGTTGAGTGGAGCAGATTGTTAGAGTGGAATAGAGTTTTAGAGTGGAGTAGAGTGTTGTGGAGTGCCATAGAGTGTTGTGGAGTGGTATAGAGCAGAGTTGAATGGTTTTAAGGGTGTTGTGTAGATTGGAGTAGAGTGTTGTAGAGATGACTGAACCAGAATGGAGCAGATTGTGAGAGAGGAGTGGCGTAGAGTGGAGTGCAGTTGCATGGAGTGGTATTGCGTAGAGTGGAGTGGCGTTGCGTATAGTGGAGTGCAGTTGCATGGAGTGATGTTGCGTAGAGTGGGGTGGCATTGCATAGAGTGGAGTGGAGTAAAGTTGAGTAGAGTGGCGTGGCATAGAGTGGAGTGGTGTTGCGTCAAGTGGAGTGGAGTGTTGTTGCATGGAGTGGCATTGCATAGGTTGGAGTTGTATTTCGTGGAGGGGATTTGCGTGCAGTGGCGTTGCGTAGAGTGGCGTTTTGTGGAGTGGCGTGGTGCAGAGTGAAGTGGCATGGCATAGAGTGGAGTTCTGTGGCATAGAGTGGAATGTTGTTGCGTAGAATGGCGTGGCCTAAAGCATAGTGGTGTTACATAGAGCTGAGAGCATTGCATGGAGTGGAGTGGCATTGCGTAGAGCGAAGAGGTATTGCATGAAGTGGAGTTGAGTAGAGTGTCATGGCGTAGAGTGCAGTTGAGTTGAGTGACGTGGCACTGCGAAAAGTAGAGTGGCATTGCGTTGCACAGAGCGGAGTGGCATTGCGGGTTTCGGAGTGATGTAGAGTGAAGTGGCGTGGCATAGAGTGGAGTGGTGTTACATAGAGTGCCTTGTATTGAGTGGTGTTGCATGGAGTGGTGTTACGCGGAGTGTCGTTGCATAGAGTAGAGAGGTGTGGCATAGCATGGAGTGGCGTAGAGTGGAGTGCAGTGGCATAGAGTAGAGTGGAGTGGTATAGAGTGGAGTTCTGTTGCGTAGTGTGCACTTGTGTAATGTGGAGTAGCATTGCATAGAGTGGAGTTGCCTCGAGTGGGGGGAGTTGTGTGGAGTGTAGTTGCATGGAGTGGTGTTGTATAGAGTGGTGTTACATTGAGGGGAGTGGCGCTGCTTGGAATGGCGTTGCATGGCATAGAGTGGAGTGGCATTGCATTCAGTGGCGTTGTATTGAGTGGCGTTGTATTGAGTGACATGCTGTAGGGTGGAGTGAAGTGGCATTGCATTGTGTGGAGGGTTGTAGAGTGGTGTTGCATGGAGTGGAGTAGCATTGCGTGGAGTGGCGCTGCGTGGAGTGGAGTGACGTAGAGTGGAGTGCAGTTGCATGGAGTGGCGCTGCGTAGAGTGGAGTGGCATTGTGTGGATTGAAGTGCCATTGCATTGAGTGGAGTGCAGTTCAGTGCAGTGGTGTTGCATAGAGTGGAGTGGAGTGGCATAGGGTGGCATGGCATTGTGTGGAGTGGCATTGCATGGAGTGACTGCATAGAGTGGATTGGCGATGCATGAAGTGGCTTGGCATAGAGTGAAGTGGGGTGGCATAGAGTGGAGTGCAGTTGTGTGGAGTGGAACTGCATAAAGTAGAGTGCTGTTGCGTAGAGCGGAGTGGCATTGCGTGGAGCGGTGTGGTGTTGCATAGAGTGGCATTGCGTAGAGCGAAGTGGTATTGCATGAAGTGGAGGTGCGTAGAGTGGAGTGTCATGCGTAGAGTGCAGTTGAGTTGAGTGACGTGGCATTGCGAAAAGTAGAGTGGCATTGCGTTGCACAGAGCGGAGTGGCATTGGGTGTTTCAGAGTGATGTAGTGTGAAGTGGCGTGGCGTAGAGTGGAGTGGTGTTACATAGAGTGCCTTGTATTGAGTGGTGTTGCATGGATTGGTGTTACGTGGAGTGTCATTGCATAGAGTAGAGAGGTGTGGCATAGCATGGAGTGGCGTAGAGTGGAGTGCAGTGGCGTAGAGTGGAGTGGTATAGAGTGGAGTTCTGTTGCGTAGAGTGCACTTGTGTAATGTGGAGTAGCATTGCATAGAGTGGAGTTGCCTTGAGTGGGGGGAGTTGTGTGGAGTGTAGTTGCATGGAGTGGTGTTGTGTAGAGTGGTGTTACATTGAGGGGAGTGGCGCTGCTTGGAGTGGCGTTGCATGGCATAGAGTGGAGTGGCATTGCATTCAGTGGCGTTGTATTGAGTGGCGATGTCTGAAGTGACGTGCTGTAGGGTGGAGTGAAGTGGCATTGCATTGTGTGGAGGGTTGTACAGTGGTGTTGCATGGAGTGGAGTAGCATTGCGTGGAGTGGCGCTGCGTGGAGTGCAGTGACGTAGAGTGGAGTGCAGTTGCATGGAGTGACACTGCGTAGAGTGGAGTGGCATTGTGTGGATTGGAGTGCCATTGCATTGAGTGGAGTGCAGCTCAGTGCAGTGGTGTTGCGTGGAGTAGCATAGGATGGCATGGCGTTGTGTGGAGTGGCATTGCATGGAGTGACTGCATAGAGTGGAGTGGCGATGCATGAAGTGGCTTGGCATAGAGTGAAGTGGGGTGGCATAGAGTGGAGTGCAGTTGTGTGGAGTGGAACTGCATAAAGTGGAGTGCTGTTGCGTAGAGCAGAGTGGCATTGCGTGGAGCGGTGTGGTGTTGCATAGAGTGGAGTGCCGTTGTGTAGAGTGGAGTGTGTTTTGTGGCAGTGCATGGAGTGGCGTGCCATAGATTGGAGTGGCATGGCGTAGAGTGGAGTGGCATTGCATAGAACAGACTGGTAATAAGTGGAGCGGAGTGGCGCTGCATAGAGCGGAGTAGCGTTGCGCAGAGTGGAGTGGCGTAGAGTGCAGTGGCGTTTTGAAGAGTGAGGTGGAATGGTGTTGGGTAGAGTGGAGTGGCATTGCGTTGCAATGCATAGACTGGAGTGGCGTGGCATAGAGTAGAATGGTGTTACATGAAGTGGAATGGTGTTGCTTGGCGTGGCGTTGTGTGGAGTGACATTGCATGGACTGGAGTGGAGCGGTGTTGCGTGGAGTGGCATTGCATGGAGTGGCTTGGTGTGTAGTGGCGTGACAATGCATAGAGTGAAGTGGCGCTGTGTAGAGTGGAGTGGAGTGGCGTTGAGTGGAGTGGAGTGGCGTTGCGTAGAGTGAAGTGGTATTTTGTGGCCATGCGTGGAGTGGCGTGCCATAGAGTAGAGTGGCGCGGTGAAGAGTGGAGTGCAGTTGCATGGGGTGCCGGTGCGTAAAGTGGAGTGGCATTGTGTAGAGCAGACTGGCATTAAGTGGAGCAGAGTGGCATTGCATAGAGTGGGTTGGCTTTGCGTAGAGTGTAGTGGCATGGTGTAGAGTAGAGTGGTGTTGTATAGAGTAGAGTGGCGTTGTATAGAGTGAAGTGGCGTTGCAATGTGTAGAATCGAGTGGCTTGGCGTAGAGTGGACTGGTGTGACATAGAAGTGAGTGGCGTAGAGTGGAGTGTAGGTGCGTGGAGTGGCGTTCCATAGAGTGGAGTGGACGTCCATGGAAAGGCATTGCATAGAGCATCAGTTTTAAAATTGTTCTTAGTGTTATACCCTAATCTTTTAAAACCTGTTAGGAATACTTTTATCAGCCTGCCAATTGCGGCATGAATAAAATGACTCTGTGTTGCATCAGATCAGGTATATGCGCATTTCAGCAAGCTAAGGCAGAAAATACATTACATAATGACAAACCAGTTCAGCAGGTGCAGTGGCACCGGGGCTTTGGGGTCTAAGGGCCCATCTCATGAAAATTGTCTCTGTGTTTTGCCCCCCTAAGAGAGGTGGAGTGCCCATTTCCCCCACTTGTGTTAGGGCCCATGTGGCCCTTGGTATCCCATGGAAAGCAAAAAAACTGTAAAATGTCATAGCAAAAAAAGTCTGGAGTTTTAAAGCGCAACCCTTCTTGTAGGCTGATGCATTGTTCAGCATTCCGTCCATCATTTGTTCCTTTTGCTTTTGTCGCTGTAGGAAAGTAGGATCTGCTTTTATGGTTACCAGCACTTTTTGCCTGGTGCTAAGCTGTTATTGACTAGCCTGACTCGGATCCTGCTAATCAGGACCCCAGTCTATCTGCTTTCTCCCTTAAATTGTTGTGGTTAGTACTTAGGTACATCCCAAATTGGATACTGGGGTACCCTTATCAGTCCCTAGTACATGGTACTAAGGTACCCAGGGCATAGGTACCCCAGAGGTCCCCCATGGGCTAAAGCATGCTGCCACCCAATGGGAGACCATTCAAAATGCAACTACAGGCCTGTCATTGCAGGCTGTGTAAGCTGGTGCTAGCACCACTTACGAAAGATATAGGTTTCCTATATCTAGGGTCACTGCACTTAAAACCTATAAGTCACCCCTATAGCAGACCTTATCGATCCTGAAGGCAGCGGTGCTTGGTTCTAAGTGTGAGGGTGCCCCTGCGTGAGCAGGATACCCCTACAGCCTACGGAGTCCATTCTTCCGGGTTGTAAGTGAAGCAGCCATATACCATATAGAGGGGCACCGCGTAAATTACGCGATGACCATCTCGAAATTGGCTGCAACGAATCCTTTCATGTTTGGTATCAAACATGTTGGAATCATACCTCCCACGCCGTAAAAGGTGTGGGAGGTATGATTCCAAGCACTGGAAGAGCCCTCCATTAGGGTCTCAGTGTTCCTGGTGGCAGCCTTCTAAACCTGGACAGCACAAAATGGTTGCTGCTGACCAGAGACACGATTCTGCCCTTCTGCTGCTGAGCCAAGCTCGAGCAGGGGAAGGCAGAACAATAGGCATCCTGTCACAGGGAGGTGTGACCACCTCCCAGACAGGATTTGTTGTATTGGGGCTGGGTGGGTGCGCTTGCCAGTGCCACTAATTCTGCATGAGGGGCACATTTGGTGTCCCTGTGCATAGTCCAGTTCAAACCAGCTCTGGGAGCTGTTGGCTCCCGCTCTGGTGCAAAACTGGACAAAGGACATGGGAGTAACCTCCCCCCTGTCCAGACCCTCCCCTGGGAGGGTCCCTTGAATCATCCTAACCCTTTCCTTAGGGTACTTATGGGCTTAGCTGAGGGTGGGTCCCTAGATTGGTCGTGGGACAAGATTCAAAACAGACACCACTTCTACTTCTACCGTATGGGCACTCTGGACTTCGCTGGACTTCGTTTGGGCTTGACTTCATCCCCCTTTCAGTCTGCTGCATCGTCTGTGCCTATGCACCATACAGGAACCTTCCAAGGCCTATGGGCATCCAAGACACCTGACGGAATCTCCCTTGAAATGAAGGAGTCACTTCCCTGCATTCGCAGGCACCGAAACTAAGCTGACTGGTCTGCTGATCCTGAGCACCTACAGACTGTGAAGGGTTCTGCCACACAGGTTGTGGTTCTCTACAGCTCTTGAGGCTTGCCCTGCCCTCTCACCAAGTTTGAGGCCAGTATTCCTCGTGGGAGCTGCAGGAACCGAACCCCTGTGCACCGCATTGACTTGCAGTTGCAAAGGCTTGTTGGCTTCCTTCCACCAAGATCTTCGGGCTCCAAGTAGCCCCAAAGTCAAGCATCTGCAGTGACCAAAGTCTTTGTCCACATCGCATCGTTTTCACCGTGGCCTGCATCTTTTGGTGAGCTGCTTGAGGTTCTCTTGCGACTCCTGTGCCTCCAGCCTACGGGTCCTATTGCTTCTTTTGGGCTCCCCTGATTGCTTGGGGTCTGCCCTGACTCCCCTGTTTGAGGTGAGTCCCCTGGACCTTGTTGGTCCCGACATTGCACCTTCTTCGACTTCTGCGTTGGTTGCATTTGCCAAGGCTTGTTGGTGCTCCCGCCAGACACCGACCCCTCAGCACTCGACATCCAACGTGGGACAGCTTGTGAACAGCTCCTGGTCTTCCTCAGCATCGCCTAGTCCTCACAGCTGCAGAGTCAAGATCATCGTCCAATCTCCTTCAACTCCTGACATTGGTGGGCATTCGTCTTCCAGATCTCCTGGTTACTCTGGAGTGACATAGACTCTGTCCCCTCTGCTTGCAGGTACCTCTCAACTAGAATCCACCTTCGTATTTCACCGGACACTTTCTCCTTCTTCAGCAGCGGCACTTTCCTGAAGTCCTCCATTGGGTTCGACGGCGGTTTCCAACACCACTTCACACCTATGCACCCAGCTTCCCTGGTGTAGGTAACATGGGTACTAGGGTATCCACGGGTGAGGTGGCTCTCCAACCTTCTGTCTTCCACAGGGTTTCTTCAGGGTCCACTGGGAAGGGTCCATTTATCTTTACAATTCCAAATGCAACTTACACATTGATTTGTACGGAGCACACAGTTGTGTTCCCACACTGCACACACTCTCCGTGGGATTCCTAGTCACTCACCATGGGTGGTTCATGGGTCCCCAGCACTTCTACATCCTCTCGACATTGTCTTGATCCGAGTCGTGGTTCTTATACCAATTTCTTGGTATCTGGTTTGGCCCCCCCTGGGGTCCACTGTGTATTTCGTGCTATTTACGTGATTTCTATGCAAAGTATTGTGTGCATTGTGCATATCTCCGGGTAGGAGATATTTGTATGTGTTAGAGAGTATTATATAATAAATACACATTTTTATAAATACCTTGTGTGGTTCTTCTTTACTTAATCTATACATATAAGATTGTAGTCTGGTAAAATAAGCTGCTTTATACTCCTTCTGGACTAAGCCTGAAGGCTGCTCTCCACAGCTACCACTTAGAGAGCTTTCTAAGGTTGTCTAAAACCTCTTAAATCACCACAAGGGTTGTCTAGACTGGTGCAGGGTGTCCACTTAGGCCAGCTTCTCACAGTTGCCCTAAGTGGGAAGGGTGTGCCCAGACGTGGGACCCATGCTCACTGCACCACTGGATTTAAGCTACCCTGGCTGATATGGGGTGATGCCCCAAAACCGGTCCCAGGATGCTTGTTTCCTGCCCTGGGAGGTCCTGGCTTGGCAGTTCGGGCTGGACTGTTCCCATGAGGAGCAGGGTCAAGACTGATTTGCATATGGCTGGGTCCATACTGGGGTGGCGTGGTGAGCAGAAGAACGATGGATTCAACCCAGATCTTTGTGACTGAGGGTGAATATTTGCATTGTTTAGCATTCCGTCCATCATTTGTTCTTTTTGCTTTTGTTGCCCTAAGTGGGAAGGGTATGCCCAGATGTGGGTCCCGTGTCCACTGCCCAACTGGATTCAAGCTAGCCTGGCTGATGAGGGGTGATGCCCCGAAACTGGTCCCAGGATGCTTTTTTCCAGTCCAGGGAGGACCTGGCTTGGCAGTTCAGGCTATACTGTTCCCATGAGGAGCAGGGGCAAGACTGATTTGCATATGGCTGGGTCCAAACTGGGGTGGCCTGGTGAGCAAAAGAACGATGGATTAAACCTAGATCTTTGTGACTGGGGGTGAATGTTTGCATTAGTCAGCGTTCCGTCCGTCATTTGTTCCTTTCGCTTCCTGTAGGCTGAGCAGGCAGCTGCTGTTTGTTGAAACCAATATCCATCTAAACTATCTCTTTTCTTATTACTCTGCTAATAGGCTTATCACACAGCGTGCTGCAAAAATGGCAAGTTAATGGGTGCCCTGCCTGAGTATATGGGCATGCAGAAAAAAAAAACTTCACGGAGGGCAAAGAGAGAGATAGCGGTGAGGAGGCGAAGGGTGGCTTGAGCAAAGATGCTTCCACAGCCCACTGTAAGCACGTGCTTTCTTTTAAAGGTCCACGCAGACGCAGTATTGACTGAAAGGTGAGATGAGGGAACATTCCTTCTCCCCTGCGTACCTTGGTGTGGAAACACAGCAGTGTATCATGCCCCTTCAACTGCAGACACCATGGCACTCAGCAGACCGACACTCAACTTGCGAGTCACAGTTCACATTAAGAAACACATCTGTGCCCTCTGCTCTCCAAAAACTATTTTGGACAAAATAAATTCAATGTAAAAGTTCAAAAAGTGTTTAAACTATTTATTGTAAAAACAAAAAAAATAAGGGCCAGAATAATGCTTTTAATGTGGTCACACGACGGGTGTAAGATCTCATGACCACAGGTACGGCTTGGCCAGCTTTTTCATGTGAAATGAACCATGTTACAACTCAGACAAGAGGGTGGCCAGCGTAGGAAATGGTGTCTTAAAAAAAATGAGGACAGACAATAAGGGGTGGGGTAGGGGGTGGGTTAACACCAAAAAAATAATAATTTCAAACTAATCTGAGAAAAAAGAAAAGTTTGCCAAAGAGAGTGCGTGAGTTGTGGGGAATAATAAAGATGTTGTACCTTCAGGACTTTTACTGGGTTTGCACACAGCAGCTGCTCATCAGGTCGAATGGAAGAAGGGGCAGTTTGTGAGATATATTTTGACTATAGAGTGCCAAGCAATGAAAAAGTAGATGAAATGAGAGAGAGTGGGAAGAGATAGAAAGTGCTCCAAAGAGAGGACACGAGAGAGAAAGAGAGAGAAAGAAAGAGAAGGAAAGAGACCGGGTTGTATAAATAAAGAGCACATAGGAAAAGGAGGGAGAGAGGGAGAGCAAGAGAGAGTCTTCCAATACATGGTAGACATGACAACAGTTTGTAAAGTCTACACAAAGCTGGAATGTGATAGGGTATGAAATCAAAGTCAACCAAAAAAAATCAAAATGCTACAACATTATTTCTGTGATAGATTTGATGGATTGCTTCTCGCAGAGTTTAAAGTGGCAAGCTCCCCTCTTACATGTCCCCTGCTCTGCCCTGGGAACAAGGGTGGAGGGGACTGTGTTTTCTATGCACCGCTGGGAGTTTCACACATAGAAGCCTTTATTGAGCACTGGGTAATGATGAAAAACAAGAAATTATTCAAGTGAACCCCGCCGTAATGACAAGCAGAAGGAGCTGGCAGGTATGTGCCACCCTCTCTGCTAGGCCGCCACATCGGCTGCTGCAGAGGAGGAGGTAGTGCCTGGTGTGAGGGGCAGTGGGAGCCTTTATCACATGGCTGCTGTCCTGCCCCCTGATACCTGCTAATCTAATCACCTCCATGCAGCCCATTTACACTGAAACAATGCAGGCAAAATCTGCCTGGGCTCATCCCCCGCAGGGGTCCTGGGGCCACGGGAGCCCTCCAATCCTTTAATGTCATTACATCGAGTGTCTGGAGGGCATCACCGAACTTTGGAAAAACAGCAATTATGATAGCTTTATACCCAAACCCACAACTTGGAGCTCATCCCTAAGTGATATTCGGACTGAAAACACCATTCTGAAAAGATAGGATGGTGGCCCTACACCAGAAGCTGGCTCTTATAGTAATGGAAATCAGTGAACATTTGTCCCATTGAAAATTGTTTGGGAGGAATTTTGATTGTGAAAATGATGTTCCACGTCTCTGGACAGGGTAGCTACAGTCCAGAGACGTTCTGAGGCATGGACAAAGATGTCTCAGCTACAGTCTTGAGTTATGAGTCTTGAACCTTTAACATTCCATCTATTGAAACTTTTTGGCCAGATTGGAGTATTTAAAAGAGACTCAAACAACAACAAAAAACATCTACAGTGGGCGCTCAAAGATCACAAAATCCATCGTCTTTCTGTTACACAGGGTCTGTTGGGAGGTGTTTGTGAAAGAGCTTGAAACCGAAGGCTGGCTCAGCCCCTTCACTCCTGATAGCCGGGGAGGTTGCGCGCTGTTTCAGAGCAGTACAGTAGTTTCCCTTCACATTCTGAACAAGGGGCGCTGTTTTGCAGACTGCCATGATTTCCTGCGGGGACATGTGGAAACAATATTGAGGCTCTCCGTGCCCCAAGCTGGAGAGGTGTGAGCAGAGAACAAGCCAGGAGAAAACAAGATTAACAGACCTGTTTACAGTGGAAGAAAAAAACCAAAAAGAGTGTGCACGTAGTCTCCCGGGGACGAGGCTTGACATACTGGAGCAATTTCAGTGCCTATGACCAACTTTGGGGCACCGTGCTGATAATTAAAAGGCGCACCATGTTGAAACATGAAAGCGGGTGACATGACGATTTATGGGCCTGTTTTCATTCGCGCTCGAAATCGAAAGGTAGCTGTGCGAAAAGGAGAGCCTTCCCATGCCGCCGTGCAGAAACAAAAGAAAAAAATAGTGCGCAGGAACAAGCCTAAATGTGCACAAGTGAAAGTACTGGGGTGCTGCTCTGTGGGAGTGAACAATCAAAGAAAAGTAGGGACAAATAGGAAAGATTAACCACTTGAAAGCAAGGATTTTTAAAGGACACTGCAAAGAAAAGTAAAGCAATGGGCGGGCTGTAAGTCCACAAAGTTTATACAACATGTCTCAAAAGACAGTGCATGCGCTGTCTAGTCTCGACCTAAGAAAATCAGGTAGAAGGAGAAGATGGGAGACTAGCCCACCCACCCCAGTGTGCATCGGTAAATGGGTCAACTACCTATAAATCCTTCTGCTTGTCTTTCCCTGCCTTTGTACCAGGAGGAGGAAGCAGGACGGAGATCTTGCCTGGCTAGACTCCCTATTTATCTCTGTGCTTAGACTCTCTTGTGCCGGGAATGGGAGAGTGAGGTGATACCACGTGTGAGCAAAGGTCCTAGGAAAGGCTTGAATTCTGGGACCTCCTTTATCGTAATGGCTGCTAACTCGGGATGTTGCTTTGAGGCGGAGCAGGCAAGTTTTATCTGCCTTGACATCATCTTCTCCTCTACATCTATGCTGAAGACAGGGCACAGCTGCTAAGTCAGATTTTTCTACAATTATTAGCGCTTGCAAAGAGAGGGATTTTATTGCTTTTCTGTGCATGCGCAGTACCCTAATTGTGGGTTATCGCGCTCTAGTTCATTACTTAAGGAGTGCAATGAAAGATAAGAGAAATATATGGGAGACATTGGCCTCAATTAAGTCTAAGAGCTCAGTCAAGAATAAATTAGAATTTTCTGACATTTCTTCTGCATCTACTGAAGAGGATGTTACAACATCCAATGAGCAAAAGGGCAAATATATTGATACGGAACTCCTGTTAATCCTTAACAGAATATGCCCCAATATGGTTTTCCCTGATGAAGAAACCCCTTCAACATCTATTGAACCAGTCTTGCATCAGTTCCTTAAGGCCAAGCCACTGTCTTTGACCTTACATTAACATGTCTTAGATGTGATTCTCCACAAATGGAAGGATCCAGAAAAAAGTGTTGCTCCTCGCTTTATTTCTAAGCTTTATCCATTAAAGGAGATGATAAGAAGATACCAGAAACATTCCATTTGAATCTTTGTGACCCGCCTAGCATGGAGATCCTCAATTTCAGAGACAAATACACCAAAGGACTCCATAGATGAAAGAGTAGACTTTTCTCTAAAAAAGTTCTTTTGGAAATCTTGGAAAGATAATCTGTTTTCTTTTCAGATATCTCCTTCGATGTGGTCAGGGCATCCACTTTGTCGGACCCAGCTATAGTGGCAGCAAGGAGAAACATATTTCTGAGAGGCTAGCATACTGATTCAGCCCAGAAGAAGAAATAATGCAGGGTATTGGGGGGCTTATTTACAAGCCCCCTGCGCCACCGGTGCGCCACTTTTTGTGACGCACCGGCGGCGCATTTTACTGCCCCACATTTACAAGGACAGGAAAAGCTACCCTGTGTGGCTTTTCCTGCCCTTGTAAATATGGCCCCTTTACATGCAGCACATTGCGTGAAAGGAGCGTTCCATGGATATTGCTGTGGGTGTTCCCACGCAACACCCATGGAACCTGACACACATTTCCAGATTTATGAGAAATCGTAAACCTGGAAATGCGTCTGAATGCTACTCCTCCCCAGGGAAAGTGTAGGGAGGCGCAACGATGAATACAGGAATGCAACATATGATTGTAAGTATGTTGCATCCCTGTACTTTGAAAGTGCCACAGCGTGGCGCAGCCAAAGGGCTTGCGGTGCCGCGCTGCGGCACTTTCTTGTAAATGAGGACCTTAGTTTCTTCCTATTGGCAGTGTGTCGAATGGAATTATGTTAGAATGTTTTAAGCATTGAAAGTCTATGTATTGCACACTCAGGCTCATGCACACCCACATCTCATTACATTCACTCATATCTCATTACCTTTCATATTCACTCTGTAAGGACTCTGCCTCATTTACAGGGCAATTCATGGATTACAAATAAAGGTGCTTTTTCCAAATGTTTTAAAAAACAAGTTCCTCAACACAGTTGAGGTAATTCACCTACTTCATAATGAATATTATGACTTTGTAGAAGGGGTCAACCCTGCCAACTGCAAAGTACCTTGTGAAACCTTTAAAATTTTGAATTACACCAGATTAATTTGTAGCCTTACATTCTAAGGCACAAGAAACTTGATGCTTTAAGCATTATCACCACTGCTTGTCTGTATTTTTTGCCTGTCTGCATTAAGGTGCTGCTGCTTTTGTGTGGATGTTCATAGCTGCAAGTGTCCCCATCACAAATGTCTCACTTTAAATCAGGCCTAACCTCTCAACAGGCATCACATTGTATTTTGGGACTTGAAAGTTTGCTGTTAAGAGTGTAACTAGGAGCTCAAAATCTCCAGCAGTAAAGTACTATTGGGTAAAAAGCCAGGATTAGCTGAAAGTATCACATAAAACAATGGGACAATTTGCAGCTATGAATGTTGTTGGTATGTACAAAGTCTTGTGTCATGTTTTTAACACTATCCCATGTGAATGCTGACAACAATCTTTTCACAGGTAGCTGTCACTACGCCTTGCCTTGAATGCTTAAATTTTGGGGTGTTTATCAGTTAAATTGCTATCAATACCGCCTAGTTAGGAAAGGGGGCAGATGTATCATAGGGGTAGAGTTTCAAAAAAGTCAAGCAACGCAGCGCATCCCCCCGCGAGGCTGCGCTGCGTTGCGTGACAGGGAGGGTGCAGGAGAGCGCCATATCTTCAGAGATATGGCTCTCTTCTCCCCTTTCCATTGCGCCGGCGCTGATTTCTGCTGGCGTGCGCCATGCACACACCTTAGCGCCGCAGTGCTAGGATGTGTGCATGAGTGTAGCATACGTTTGGTACAGGAAGGGCACCCTTCCTGTACAGAATACTATGCTAGGCACAATGCAAACCTTTTCCCACTTTGCATACGTGCTGTACAGTGCAGCCCGCATGGAAAGTCGGAAAAGCATGGAGAAATGAAAGCATTTCTCCTGTTAGCACCTCCTTTGAAGGGGTGTTAAGTTTTGGGGCAAAACCATGTTTACAAATCTTTGTAAACATGGTTTTGCGTCAAAAGGCATGGGTGGTTGCATGGGAACACCCATGTACCAACTATGTAATGCCCCCTCGGCGCAAAGTAACGTAAAGCAGTGCTTCACACTGCTTTGCGCTACTTACAGGGTGCTTTCCGGGGCAAAAAAAAAAAAAAAATAGCAACAAAAAATATTTGGCAACTTAGTTTGTAGTTGCACAGGTGTTTATCAATGTTGATATGTTTACATAGGTGAGGGCTGTTTCCCTTTCGGTTGTGTTTTATTGGTTATTATAGGTTAAACCTATGACAGGATAGCCTAGATATGACGGTCTTCATTTCTCTACCTGTGATGGTACACTTGACGTTGCCTATCGCCAACAGGAGCCACTCTTGCACCATGGTGCAAGGATGCCTGTGTTATGGCAGGATTGTAATTGTGCAGGAAGGGATACCTTCCTGTACAAACTCAATCCTAATAGCACATTTCCTCTTTTTATGTGTGATGCAGAATGCAGCATGCATATTAAGAGGAAGTAACTAGGAGAAATAACTATATTTCTCCTCGTTATACTATGGTCGGAGTGGAGTACTAATTTGGTGCAATACCAAGTTTACTGATTTCAGTAATTCTGGGATTTTATCAAATTCCATGCACCACTCATAGAATGCCTACCAGTACCAAAGTATAATGCACGCAGCACAAGCCACTGCACTGCATTACATTTCTTTACAAAGTCATTTTTGGTAGCGCAAATCACCCCTTGTGAGGCTTTGTAAATCTTAGTTAAACCTTTGTGATGCCTTACGTTGCCTTATGTGATGCAAGGATAACACAAAGGCTTACTAAATCTAGGGCTGGTAGTCTTTCAGTAGTTGACAATTTTCTGCAAAGTGAAAGTGTACCTGGCCCAACATGACTTCAGAGCTGATATCATCACCCTAATCATGTCACACATAGAGAGTGGCAATGCCCTGCTCACCAGTATCCCATATATGCACCTCCCACATCTAACCAGTGTAAAGAACTGTTAAAATTCAACCTTTCATCCGCACACTCCAGTCAATACATTGGCTTCTCCAGCAAACCTTAACCACTTGTGCTGTGCTGTGACTTATTCAAGACCTTTGCCACAATAAATTTCAAGCAGAGATGATCAATGTCTCAAGTAGTGAATACAGCAAATGCAAATAAGGCTGAGGAATCAATAATTTTGAATGCAGTGCTTAAATCCAACAATCAAAGGAGACCCAGACTGCTCTTCAAATGGCAGAAGTAGAGTTGATCTCTGCAAAGCCATGCAGGGCATCCATCTGTGCTATGTTTCACTCAGCAGCAGGAGACCTACAGCCACACTTCAAGAACCACCAGTACCTACCTCCAACCCCCTCTGGGGCCAATCTAGGGAGATAAGTACGAGCTTGCAGACAAATCTTTATGATGAGGACTACCCTCACTTCATGAGAAATGAAGTAACTTGTCTTGTTATGGTCAGACAAATAGCCACATTGATCACCAGACAAGGCAACAACATAAGGTTTGAGGAACATGTGTTGCATAGTCGACTTAGCCTTATCCAGGGAGGTAAAGGATTATAGTCACTCGCACAGCAACTTGATACATTTGCTGCTGAACAAGAAGCTATTGCTGCCCACCTAGAGGCTTACAAAACATGGTCTGCAATTGTGAAGTCTCTGTGCAGGAGTATTATTTTGTGGTGCAAAGTGTGAATAACAGACTAGGCATCACCAGGGATAACTAGGGCACTGGGGGCCCTGCTGATGCAGGAATCCATATCAGCTTTATCTCTGGAGGGCGTAGCCTTCTCTAGGACATCAAGTAGGCAAATAAGAGGACCTCAGTCATCCAAGCATAGTCCTGACTGCACTTCAGTGCATGATTGATCCCCCCTATGGGAATCCCTGGCAATTTGCTGCAGGAAGATTAAAGGATGGGGGTCCAACACAGGAGTGACAGAAATCTTTTGGTGAAGGAAGGGATGATGGCCCTCTGAGCAGCATGTTACAAGCAGATTTCTCAAGGAAAAAAACAGGAATGAGCAACTTTGATGAAGTGCACGCACAGGATCCAATCACATGAGTTTGGGTGTCTTAACTCAGACAGACAAAACAGTGGCTCATCCTGAAGGTCCAGAACACATGGATATATTTTTCAGGCTCAATTTAGATAAGCCTGGGGCAGACAAGAATGTTTAGAAGTCAGTGTGTTGAGGGAGAGGTCTCATGGATCATTATCACTCATAGACTGACTCACTGATGAGTGGTCATCTTCATCAGCACCTTCGTCCTCTATTATATGAGGCTTGGGAGAGTGCCCACCAGTATCCTTCAAGACACTGCTATAGGCCTTTTTGTAAAGTAACTGACCAAAGGTCAATGACGAAATGAACATCCTAAGCACAGTAACAAACTATCTACCACTGGAAACCAAGGGCATCACTCATGCAGTGGAACAGGGCATACCACATGTAACTACATCAAGATAAGTGATTTCTTTTGTCCAGCTTGTTCATGGTTCAGAAGGCACTAGGTAGTAATCAATAATAGATTGAAGAGTGTGGTGAGATTGTTTGTGTAAAGCTAGTAAAATATAACAGAATAATAATGTAGATTTCTCATTGGAAGATTTGGACTTTCCTAAATCTGTTGAAAGGGTTGTTTTATATTCCTTTGAGGTTATTACACCATCAATTTCCTCACTTTCTGTTAAGATAAAAATTTCCTTGTACTCCTTACTACCATTTTGTTCTGAAGATCCCTCCAACTGTTTTTATCAAGATCCTGACTCTACCGAAAGACCACCTCCATGAGCAGGAGGTGTCAATCTTCCCCATCTCTACTTGTGTGGCACTGATCTAAGCCCAAAGTGCAGAATTCGGTTCCTTCTTAGGTCTGACCTTGTGTTAAGTGTTCGCCATGGAAACATAAGATCTCATGTTTTTGACTATAAATTATTGTTGCTGATAACCATTGCTTCAGTTGGTTCATCTCACTTTGATGGGTTAGCTTCTTTCTTGAGAGAGAACTATTTTTGGTGGCTCTTCCAGGAGGCTTGGCTTTTGGGAAGATTTGCTTTAGCCAGAACACCCTTACTACATTTTATAGATCAGAGGAGATACTACTTTGTGTGTGCATGATCTCAGTTAAGTTAAGGTGACTCAGACATCCAGCTGTCAGTTGGCTTCTGTTAGAAATGGGGGTCTCTAGTTGGCAATGGTTTGCATCGTTGTCCAGGTAGGGACCCTTCTTCCTAGTCAGGGTAAGGGGGATACACTTCTAAAATAACCCCTGCTCACCCCCTTGGTAGCTTGGCACGAGCAGACAGGCTTATCTCAGAGGCAGTGTGTAAAGTTTAGAAAAATAAGTAATCTTTATCTAAACCAAACAAGAGCAAAAGAAAAAAAAAATCCACAATACAGTAATAAAAATATGACTTTCAAACGGTAAAATGTGTTCTGTGCAAAGCAAATTGCAGATTCAACACTTTTCACACAAAGTACCTTGGATGCTTCGCGCACACAACAAAAACTGTCCCAGGGAAGGTGATGCGTCGGTTCCTTACGCCCAGGGAAGGTGATGCATTGGTTCCTTACTTCAGGGGAGGTGATGGGTTGATTTCTTACTGTGCAGGGAGGTGATGCATCGGTTTCTTACTGCGACCCCGGTCTTCTTGCCGGCATGGCGCCCAGATGCGATGCGTGAGGATCGGGGATGTGTCGGTTCTTGATGCTGCGGCAATGGTGCTTGCGTTGGTTTCTTCAGCCACGGTCCCACAATACATTCGTTCTTGCAGCCGCACAGCAGGGCTAGCATCAGAATCTGTGCGGTGATCTCGGCCTACGTAGATCAGTGCACACAATGCGGCGTGCGGCGATTTCTCGAGTCGCGGGCAGGCGCTGCGTCAGTTTCTTCGGTGATGCGTCGGAAACAGGTACGGATGCGTCACACTTCTCCTTGTTGTGTTACTTTTCCATCTCCCAGCGGCAAACCTCCAGAGGTCCAAAACAGCAGCAGGCACCTCTTAGCATGTCAGAACTCCCAGCAAGGAAGTTCAGGGGAGCTAGTGGTGAAGTTTTTGTGTCCCTGAGACTTCAGAACAGGAGTCAAGCTCTATTTCAAGCCCTTGGAGATCTTCCTCAAGCAGGGGACACCGTACACAGCAAAGTCCTTGTCCTTTCCTTGGGAGAAACAGCCACTGCAGGCCACCCCCAGACAGCAAACAGCAGAGGGGCAGTACTCCTCCTCAGTTTCTCCAGCTCTTCTCCTGGGCAAAGGTTCTTTTGAATCCCAGAAGTGATCTAAAAGTCTGGAATCTGGGACCCTCCTTTTATAATACAAAATCCTTTGTTCTCTGTGGCAGAGAAGCTCTTTGCCCAGCCAAAACCAGTTCTGTCCTCTCTGGTGCAGCTTCCTGCAGGAGGTGGAGACAGCATTGTCTAAGGCAGACTAGGCCGATTCAGGTGTGGAAGAAACCTCCTCCCCTTACTCTGAATGCAGCCCAGGTCTATCCAGCCCACCCCTGACTCGCCCTGGAAAGGCAGGACACACCTAACCCCCCCAAGCGGCTGTCTGAACAGAATGCACATCCCCAGCCCCTGTCACTCCAAAGACAGACAGTCAAAACACAACCTAGCAGAGGCACATTGGATGGTTAGGCAAGAACATACCTACTTTCTAAAAGTGGTATTTTTAAACCTAGAATGTAAAAATTACCCTCACTAAAAGATGCATCTTAACATTCTGAGTTCAGGCATATCAAACTTTCCTTTCCTATCTTGTCACAATGGGAAGTTATATTTATAAGATGTTATAAATGAACACCCATTCTGTCCTATGGGACAGATAGCCTTTCAATAGTGAAAAACTAAATTGGCAGTATTTCACTATCAGGACATGCCACACACATCAGGGCATGTCCTACCTTTCACATACACCGCACCCTGCCCACATGGGTACCTTGGGCCTACCTTAGGGGTGACTCACATGTAAGAAAAGGGAAGGTCAGGGCCTGGTGAGTGGGTGCACTTGCCAAGTCGACATGGCAGTACCAAACTGCGCACAGACACTGCAGTGGCAGGTCTGAATTACATTTACAGGCTGCTTATGTGGGTGGCACAATCAGTGCGGCAGGCCCACTAGCAGCATGTGGTTTACAGGCCCTGGGCACACACAGTGCGCTGTACTAGGGTCTTAACAGTGAACCAAATAAGTAAGACTGGGCGGTGAACTCCGCTACGCTCGCGGAGTTGGCGGAGTTTTCCTGCACTCTGCGTTACCAGAGCTCGTGGAGTTCTGAAAAACTCTGCTTCGCGTTGCAGAGCGGAGTTTTTTTCCTCGCTCGCGTTCGTCAACGTCAAGTTAGCGAGCGCGAGCAAGGAAACTCCACCTTCCGGACAGATTTTTCCTCGTTTGCGATCGTCAACATCAAGTTGGCGAGCGCGAGCGTGGAAAATCAACCTCCCGGCGAGATTTCTCAACGCGGGCGGTCAGATTGCTCATTGCGAGTGGTCACGTAAGCTTGCGGCAGCTCACGGTGAGAAACCGTCCGTTCGTGTTGAGAAAGCTGCCGCTCGAGTAAAAATCTACTCGAGCAGCAGAAAGGAAGCAGCGCCCAATTGCGCTGTGCATGGTGCTGTGCGCGATGATTGCACAGTGCGGAAAAGCACCTGGCACTGAAAATCACCGCGAACGGCATTTATCTAACGCACTCCGCTGCTCGCGGAGCTCCGCGTAGTGCAGCGGAGTTTTTTTGCACTGAACTCCGCGAACTACGCCCAGGCCAATTATGGAAACATCAATCCATAACAACAATTTACAGGGAGCACTTGCACTTTGGCACTGAACAGCAGTGGCAAAGTGCCCAGAGCATCTAGACCAGCAAAAACGAAGTCCAACACACAGCAAAATAACAGGAGGCAAAGGCAAAAAATACAGGGGAAACCCACACCAATTATGCCAGGTCTAACAGCTTCCATTAGTTTTAAGCAAAAGGAATATCTATCTATAGGACTAGGATTACAGAAGATTACTGATAATTAATACAGTTTGTGCCGAATTGGCATTCTTGGCACATTTTCAAGATAATGACCCACTTAATATCATTCCAAATACATCTATTCTGAATGTGGCTAGAGAAAACTTTAGTAGGCTCACAGAGTTGAAATATACAGAGATGAGTAAAAGACCGACTTCCATCAAAAATTGATAATTGTGTCATTCACATAATCATTGGATGATACCTGGTATTTCGGATACCAGCATAATATCATCTCATTAGTGCAGAGTCAAATTAGTCTACATTGGGAGGTGTGTCCTCATTTATCCCTTTAGTGTCATATCAAAGTTGGCAGATAATGATTTATTTGGAATTATAGTCTATGACAACTGTTTGCTTTTGAGCAATTCACATACAATCATAGATGAAGGTGAAGTGTTTTTGTGATAGTGATGCTGAGAGTTGTTGGTGACAGGCAGAAGTGAGACTGTGATGGACACTGGGCATGTCACAAGCAGAGTCTGATCAGTACACCAAAGCACTTGCCTGCCCTGCCTGTGAGCTGTTGACTTACCCTCAAAACTGTTGATTTCATGTCCACAAATTTCATCACTGGTCCATCCCATCATCTTCCCTCTCAGTTCTTTTGAGTTATGTTTGAAACAATGATGTGGAGTTTAGGAGGATCAGAGTCACTTACCTGACTTGCTTACCTCCCACAGACCCATTGTCACTAGCCAACGCCAACCCATAGAGAGGTCTGTGAGTGACCCAAAAGAAGATACCTATAGAAGGAGTAGGGTAGAATTGGAGGAAGAGTCAAAAAAGGGAGTGACAGATAGTTCATGGTCAGGACAAGTTTGTAGATCTCCCAAAGCAGCACCGGAAGCATAAGCTGCCACTGCCCTGACTTTTCCCACTATTCTCCTTGTCGCTCCACTGGAATTCAGTTTGCGACATTGATGGTGTGATGAACTGTGGTTTTCAGCCGACAATCTGGATTGGGACCTCTTTTCTATTTTCCCCACAGTGCTCCTGTCAATCATTTAATATTTATAATAATAATAACCATTTATATAGTACCTAACATAAACTGAGTTGCTATTTGGCCTTTAATAATAAGTGTGTGACAAGATGTGCATTCCTATGTCTTGCTGGTGTTCTGGAGTCTTGGGTGCCATCAGGTTCTGAGTAGACTGGGTCGATCAGTTTAGTTAGCTCTAGACGCACATTACGACATGTGGGTAATATGGTGGAGGTAGCATCGACTGATTGTGTTTTCTAGGGAAGATTATATTTAATCGAGGGAGAAAAGGGGAAGGAGTTGGTAGCTAGGAAACAGTAGAATATTTTGGAATTGAAACATCAAACTGAAAAGATCATTACCCCTTCCGACGAAGTTCTAGAGTTATCGATCATTAAAGAAGAAATCAAATGGATCAGAGAATACAAGACAGCCTTTGAGAACAGACTGGGTCAAATAAAAGAGATACATATGTTCAAATTGAAGGAAGGAGTGTTACAGACAAAACACATGGGGCCTGATTCACAGAACTAACTTACGTCAAAATCCTAAACTTACAACAATTTTGGTATTCACAGAATGAACTTACACATTTGGGTATTCACAAAATGAACTTACACATTTGGGTATTCACAGAATGAACTTACACATTTGGGTATGCACAGAATGAACTTACTACCATTTTGGTATTCACAGAATGAACTTACTCATTTTGGTATTCACAGAAGGCACTTACTCATCAATGAGTAAGTGCCTTCTGTGAATACCAAAATGTGTAAGTTACACAAAATGAGTAAGTTACACAAAATGTGTAAGTTACACAAAATGAGTAAGTTACACAAAATGTGTAAGTGCCTTCTGTGAATACCAAAATGAGTAAGTTCATTCTGTGAATACCAAAATTAGTAAGTTCATTCTGTGAATACCAAAATGAGTAAGTTCATTCTGTGAATACCAAAATGGTAGTAAGTTTAGGATTTTGTCGTAAGTTAGTTCTGTGAATCGGGCCCATGATGTGTATTGTACCTTTCAATGTAGAGGCTGAAACTAAGAAACATTTAGGAAGATGTGCAGTATTTTGTATCTCATATCACTTATTTTTTATCTGTATACACCTGTTGCGTTAAAAGGTTTTGTGCGATACCAGGAGGAGACTGGTTTGAGTAGATGATGTCTCTGTCAGACATTTTGTATACAAACCAGTCTCCCCTGGTATCTTGTAAGACTTTTTAACTAAAGATGCATGCTTGGGTAAAAAAAATTAGGCTAAATCAAGTTGTGCAAAGGTTTGTGAAATTACTCAAGTTTTGCATAACGCAAAATGTGGGAATTTCACAAGTTTTGCCACTGTAATTAAAACTTCGCCTCAATAGAAGCTACTTTGTGGTTATCAACCACAGTGACTTGTATGAAGGCCACAGGGCAAATATATTTATGCATTGATTTACTCAGCCAGAACAATTCTATTTGAGTACCATCCTTTCCCACATAAGATGGATTTGGGGTTGCCTCAGGGGTGAGTGGGTTCACTAAGCTGGATCTAAGATCATCAGGTGATGCAAGATGAGAGGCATAGTTGTAAAATGAGGTTTGATATGAGTAAAAGAGTGTAGGTAGAGGATATATTGAGGGAGGTATAGGATGAGACAGAGCATTGCATTGTAGGGAGGTGACTTTTTTTAAAATTATTATTTTCTTTCTTTCTTTCTTTTTTTCTTTCTTTCTTTCTTTCTTTCTTTCTTTCTTTCTTTCTTTCTTTATTTCTTTCTTTCTTTCCTAGGAGTAAGGTAATAAATATATAGATACATAACTACATATAAAGGGTATACATGTATAAGGAAAATAACAAAGAGATAGAGAATTGTATTGTATAAAGTTCCAAATGTGCATATATGGATAGATAGTTAGAAATTCAGACTTTCGGGTGTTATTGTATGTAAAGGGTGATTACCGTGAGGCAGGTGTACTTAGAACAAATGCAGAAGCCTTTTTTAGTTTTAATGCACATAAAAGGGAAATAAGATTCTTATTGGTGCAAAGTAAAGATACCATTGTTTTAGAATAACTGTAATGTGACAATGTAGTTTATACACAAATTTAAGGTTAGGTAAACTTTTTCATAAGAGAAGGGGCATGGCATGGCAGCCAAAGATTGCAGACATGCCTAGATGAGTTTGGTAAGGACCACAGCAGTAATCAGGAAAATCAGCTCGAAATGCTTGACTTCCGTCCCTAAAATACAAAATCTAGAATACAGCATAGCCTTGCATGGGACTCCCAGTGTGATGCACCCTAACAGTCAAGCATTGCCTAGACCAGACCAGACCAGAGGCCTTAATCCCCGATAGAGCATCTTGTGGCAGGGATGCAGACATGTAGAAGAGCAGCACAGTGGCGATTTGGACACCAGCGGCCTTTGATAGCATGAACCACAAAAGTTACTAAATTAAACTGTGCTTAAAACTCTGGTAGCTTGGCACAAAGGCAGTCAGACTTCACTTAGAAGGAATTTGTAAAGTATTTATGCAGCACTCAAACAGTGATAAAGTGAGAACACACCACAAGAAAAAAAAAACTAATTTACAAAAATAAAGTACATTTAAATCAATAAAATTACACTAAATCTAATTAAATCCAATCAGTACAACTGGAGTTATGATTTTTTAAAGTTTTTAGTGTAAAGTAGTGCTTAAAAGATCAAAGCACCAATCGCGGGTATCTGGTCACACAAGACCGGGTCAAAGTCAAAAGCTACGGTTGACCACGATGGAGCCTACATCGGATATAAGTGATGGGTTGGGCCTCATCTCAGCTTACCTTCAAACTTAAAAGAAATTCTGAAGAAAAGTTCCTGAGAAAGTAGAGTCCAGTGGAGCAAGGCAGCAGGTGGTGCCTGAGGAGGAGATGTCATTGTCGGGGAGCTACTAGCCGAAGTTGCAGTGAAGATTTTAACCTTTGGACTTTGTCATATTTATGGAAGTCAAAAATCTCCAGAGGTATGAAGCTGCAGGCTGTTGCCGATGGGAGCTCCATGAGGCTGGATACCTTCACCAAGAGGTCCAGCTGAACTGGATTTGCTGCTGTTGAGAAGAACGTAGTGGGAGCTGCCACAAAGTCAGGCTGACTGGCAATGCACCTTGGGGTGATTAGCTGGAAGGTAGGTCTTGGTTTTCAGTCAGTTCTCTGGGGGGACTTTTTGGGTGAAAAATGTTTTAAGTCCCAGATTCTTGGAGAAAAACGACCAACACCACAACCAAGGGTCCAGCACCTGGGAGGGCACCACTTAGGGGGTTAGGACTCACTCCACAAAGGGCCAGGTGCAGGATTCATTTATATTACATGCCTTGGGTACATGTAGTACCACTTTACTAGGAATTTATAAGTACATTTAATGTGCCAATCGGGTGTAAGCCTACTTTACTATGTTTAAAGGAGAGAGCACAAGCACTTTAGAACTGGTTAGCAGTGGTAGAGTCCTTAGGCCAGCAAAAACAAAGTCAGGATAAACAGAAGGATGGAAGGCAAAAAGTTGGTGGGAACCATGCCAAGGAAGCCATGTTCAACAGGATGTTGAATTTGTGCCATTGGCGACAAACATTTAACAACATATTGTTCCCCACGTCTTCTAATGGAGTGTGCTGGGGGATCATGGGGCATGCATGGGGTTGATTTTCTTCGACCTTTTAATGTTCTGCCTGAATAGAGCATATATGTGGTGCAATGATTTTAAGTTTATTAGACATCCTAAATCATGAGTGGCTCTAGATTTCTTTGATGAATTGTTTTTAGGGAAGTAGCCCCAGAAAGATTTTGACTGACAATGGAGCACTGATTACTTTGGTAGAGATAGCAGGGTATCTCAAAGAGAAGGGAATTGTGTTTGTGGGGCAGCAGACCAACAGGTTCGTGGAGAGGTTCAACCTTATGACTGTCAACTATATCTAGTGGATGGGAAGCAGTGGGCATGAGGTTCCCAAGGATGTACAGGATATGGTTACTTTCCACAGAACTTTCCCACATAGTGCCACTAGAGTTTCTCCTTTTAAGGGGATAAGTGAAAGGAAGATTTGTTCTGATTTGGGTGCTGTGGATTAGAGACTTAAATGACCAATAACAGGATGGTGGCAGTGAGTGGGAGTACAGGTGCAAAACCAAGGCATATAATTGAAAACATTGAAAAGGTAATTTGATGTCTCTAGGGACATTGTGTGACTGTCAGTGATTGAGTAAGGTGAAGAATCCATTGTTTGTAGACAAGGGTTTGTATAAATATCATGAGTAGGCAGAAGTGTTGTAGGTTCATGGATTTTTTGCTAGAATTTTGGGTAACCATTGGTGGAATGTCAGACGCATGGTGAAAGTAAAAGTGATTATAGCAAGGAGGACAATGGCATTTGTCTGTGTGCCTGGAGTAGTGAGAGGGAAAGCAATGTACAAGGAAGTAAGATGTATGTCCTGTGTTCCTGTGATAGTTTCATTGTTGCTATTATGTGTGAATTTTGTATCTTATTTCATCACCTAGATCTGGGTGTTAGTGTACCATATTGATTCATTGTAATTTGTCTTGTTAGTGTTCTACAGGAACATGCTCTTCTGTAACGAGGAAGATGCAACATTCTTGCAGATGTTCTGGAGTCTTGAGTGGTGTGGTGTTATGAGTTGGATTGGTTGACCAATACAGTTGCCGCCATACTTCCTAAGCGGTATGCTACAATGAGACTCTTCCATATACCAATTAAATAGCATATTTATCTACCTTATGGCATCATTCTTGGTACATCACAAGGTGCTAGTATCTAACTCAATGTTACTCTTACTATTAACCATAGAAGAGTGAAAGACAGAGGCGAAACTTGAAAGGATTCGAATATGTGCCTTGCAGGATCCATGAAGATGTTTGCAGCAGGTGTAGAGCTGTTGTACCAGGACTGACTTTGTGACCTGCAGGCTACACCAAGGTAGCTCTGCAGTAAATGCATTGACCACTTGACCAGTCTTATCACTAGTACATCCTGCAGCTTGCTGAATGCACAGAGGTCTCTAGAGCAAGTGCCCCCTTAGCTACCTTAAAATGTGATCTGTTTGTGATTAATAAAGTAAGACAGAGCAAGAGGTTTGCTATTGTAGGACTTGGCCCTTTTTGGCGAAAGTTCCCTAAACTTTTTGCTTCCCCCTAGACCTTTTTTCTGACATTGTGTTGCCAACTTAGATGCTTTGGAAACGTTGCCACTGCTAAACAGTGTCAAAGTGCAAGTGCTCCCTGTGTAAAGTGTAATGGTAATTGGTTGTCCATGATTGGTATGTTTGCTTTACTAGTAAAGTCCCTAGTAAAGTACACTATGTGTGCCAGGGCTGGTAATGTAAATGCTACTAGTGGGCCTGCAGCACAAATTGTGCCACCCACACAAGTAGCTTTAAAAAGGGAACTCAGGCCTGCCATTGCAGGGCCTGCGCGCAGTTTGTTAAACTGCCATGTGGTCTGACAAGTGCACCCACTTGCCAGACCTTACCCTTCCCTTTCTATGCACATCAGACACCCCTATGGTAGGTCCAAGGTACCCCCTGGGCAGGGTGCAGTGCATGTGAAAGGTAGGACATGTACTAAGGTGTGTACTATGTCCTGACAGTGAAATAATCTCTATTTCGTTTTTCACTGTTGAAAGGCCATATTGCCCATAGGACAGAATGGGGAGGCTGTGTAATATGTTTTCCAGCCTATCTTCCCAAAGGCTTAAGATGGAGAGATGAAGTTTAGTATGCCTGAACTCACAATGTAATAACACATCTTTTTATGAAGGTGGTTTTTGCATTGTGTGTTTAGAAGCCACTCTTTTAGAAGTGGCTGGGTTTTTGTGCTCTAACATTTCTGTGTGTCTCTGCCTGGTTGTGGATTGACTGTCTGGATTTGAAAGCGATAGGATCTGGGGAATGTCTTGACCCAGGGGAGGAGGTGAGACAGCAACAGGCTGACCGGCATCTGGAGTGTAGGGGGAGGAGTAGCCCCTAGAGGTGAAGAGGCCTGGGTTGCTGCTATAAAACAATTGTCCCATCTCCTGCTGAGTGATTGAGAATCCAGACCCCCACTAATCAAGGGATAAAGGTGTCACTGGCAGGGAGGCACCCAGAACTGGTTTGAACAGGGGTCAGTGCCCCCTGAACACAAAGACTTCAAAGCCATTGAGGGTGTTAGACCTGGCATCCTTGGCGTGGGTCTCCCTTCTATTTTTTCGCTATGCCTCCTCTGTTGTTGATATGTTTTTGCTGGTATAGATGCTTTGGGCACTTTGCCACTGCTATTAAGTGCCAAAGTGCAAGTGCTCCCTTGGTAAATTGATGTATGGATTAGTGACTCCATGTTTGGCCTATTTGACTCACTGTCAGACTCTAGTACAGTCCACTGTTTGTGCCCAGGGCCTGTGAATCAAATGCTGCTGGTGGTCTTGCAGCACTGGTTGTGCCACCCACAGGAGCAGCTTGTAAAGTGTGTCTCAGGCCTGCCATTGCAGAGCCTGTGTGCAGTCTGGTACTGCCATGTCGACTTGGTAAGTGCACCCACTTACCAGTCCCCAAACCTTCCCTTTCCTGCATATTAGTCACCCCTAAGGTAGACCCTATGGCAGGGTGCATTGTATGTGTAAGGTAGGACATGCCCTGGTGTGTGTGGCATGTCCTGATAGTGAATTACAGCCAATTTAGTTTTTCACTATTGCAAGGCTACCTGTTCCCATAGGCCAGAATGGGCAGTTTGATTATAACATCTTATAATCCTAACTGACCCAGGGAACATGGTAGAAAAACGAATTTAGTATGCTTGAACTCAGAGTGATAAAATACATCTTTTAGTGAAGTTGGTTTTGACATTCTGTGTTTGAAAATACCACTTTTAGAAAGTAGGTATTTTCTTGCCTAACCATCCAGCCTGCCTCTGCTAACTTGTGTATTGTATGTCTGGGTTTGTGAGTGACAGGGGCTGGGGGGCTCCAGGAGACAGGGCGAGTCAGCACAGGGCTGAATAGACCTATCTGCATGTAGAGTGGTGGGAGGAGTAGCACCTGGGCCTGAATAGGGCTGTGCCTGCCTTCCACAATGCTGGCTCCACCTCCTGTGGAGCGTCTGATGTCCCTGGCCCACATTGACAAAGGAAGAAGGTGTGCACTCGCAGAATGCACCCAGAACTGGTTTGGACTAGGTACAGGACCCTCTGCCTTCAGAGCACCAAAGGATTTGCTAGTATAAATATTGGGGCCCAGACCCCAAGACTTTAGATCACTTCTGGGAAACAAGAAGAACCTTTGCTGAGGAGAGGAACCAGAGAAACCGAAGGAGGAGACCATCCCTATGCTGTGTGCTGTTTGAGGGATTGGCCTGCAGTGGTTGCCTGATTGCCAAAGAAAGGAGAAAGGAACTTTGTGCTACTTTCATCATCTTGCAGAAAATCTCCAAGGGCTTGAAGATTGAGCTTGCCTCCTGCTGAAGTCTCAGGGATAAAAGACCTCACCACCCAGCTCCCCTGAATTCCCTTGCTGGGAATTTGAAGTGCCTACTGTTGTGTTGGGCCTTCTGAGAGACTGCGTGTCGCTGGAAGCTGGAAGCGCGACTCACGAAGAAGAAGCGTGTCGCCGCCGCAGCAGCTGTCGTCGCATCGCCGAGAAAGCGTGCTGGCGCTGTCGCCATCGCATCACCGAAGCGCCTCGCATCACCGGAGAAGAGTGTCGCCGTCGCAGCAAACGCCGTCGCATCACCAGAGAAGCGTGTCGCAGGGCCTGTCGCAGCTCAGAAGATTCACCGAGTCGCCGCACGGCCGTCGGGCGTGCAAACATCGCCCCTTCGTTGTCGCATCAAGAAGAAGACGCCATTTTGTTTCATTGCACCGGGTCGTCATCGCATCGAGGCGCTGCTGGTCGCATCGCCACAGAAGTGCAGTAAGAAACCAACGCATCACCTCCCCACGCAGTGAAGAACTGACGCATCACCTCCTCTCCGGTAAGGAACCGACGCAACACCGTCCCCTACCCAGCAGTAGGGAACCGACGCATCACCTCCCCCGGAGCAAGGACGCGACGCATCACCGTTCTTGCGTGTAAGGAACCGACGCATCACCTTCCCTGCTACTCTTTTGTTTGTATCGCGTTACGCATCCAAAGGTACATTGAACGTAGAGTGTCGCATTTATCACCTGCATTTGAACTGAACTATTTTCTACCATTGACAGTCATATTTTTCATAGTGTATTGTGGATTTTTGTCGTTTTGGGTCTTGTGTTAAGTCTATATAAAAATACTTATTTTTATAATACAACCTGTGTGGTGTCCATCTGTAGTGTTGTCACTGTGTTACTGTATGTGTTCACAAATGCTTTACACACTGCCTCTGAGATAAGCCTGCCTGCTCGTGCCAAGCTACCAAGGGGGTGAGCAGGGGTTATTTTAGTAGTGTATCCCCCTTACCCTGACTAGAAGCAAGGGTCCCTATTTGGACAAAGGTACCTACCTCTGCCAACTAGAGACCCCCAGTTCTAACAAGGGGTATAACTATGAGAGCTGAAGCCCCTGAACTTTGGAGAATGGCTTGATCAAGTGTGAACAAGACTGGAGCTACTTCGTGGTCAAGAGGAACCTTTGCCAAGGAAGAAACAACTGAAGAGACTGAAGGATAGGACTGACCCTTGCTGTGTGTTCTTGGGCTGGCCTGCAGTTTGCTGTTTTAACCAAGGAAAGGCTAAAGGGACTTTGCTGTGTGCTGTGTCCCCCTGCTTGAAAGGACTTTGCTGTGTGCTGTGTCCTGAAGTAACTTAACCCCAAGGGCCCAAGGTGAGCTGGCTCCCTGTTGCGGAAACTCAGGAACACAAAAGTTTCCAGGAGAGTCTCAGCGACGCTGTGTGCGTGTGCTTCGTGCAGCCTGAGACCCTCATAAAAGTGCCCTGTGATCGTGGGCAACTGGAGTCCAAGCGAGGATCAGCAACACTGTGTGCGTGTGCTTTTTGCAGCCTGAACCTTTTGTGAGGATTGTCCAGTTATCATGTGCACCGGAATCCAAGTGAGTCTCATCGACGCTGTGTGCGTGTGCTTTGTGCAGCGTGAGACCTTCATGAGGATTGCCTTGTTATCGTGCACACCCGGAATCCAAGTGAGTCTCAACGACGCTGTGTTCGTGTGCTTTGTGTAGCGTGAGACCTTCGTGAGGATTGCCTTGTTATCGTGCACCGGAGTCCAAGTGAGTCTCATCGACGCTGTGTGTGTGTGCTTTGTGCAGCGCGGGACCTTCGTGAGGATTGTCTTGTTAACGTGCACCCGGAGTTAAAGTGAGTCTCAGTGACGCTGTGCGCGTGATCTTCATGCAGCGTGAGACCTTTGTGTGGAGTGCCCGGTGATCGTGCACCCGAAGCTCAAGGGAGTCTTAGCGACGCTGTGTGCATGTGCCCTGTGGCAGCCTGAGATCTTCGTAGCAGTAGTGGCCCGGACCGGCAGCCTCGGAGGAGCTGAGCCGCCGGCCCGAGCCCGCCGTTGCCAATTCACAAAGATTGCATCTGAGGCCCAAGTCGCTGGAAGAGGAGAGGAGAGTGGGTTCGCGCCCCCCAGGTAACGTGTGTCGACTCCTGGGGCGGGGTGCGGGCTCGGAGGGAGACGCTCTCGGCCTCTCTCTCGGTCCAGCAGCGCGAGCCTCTGCTTCGGCTCCGTATTGCCAAGGGAGTGGCAGTACCGGTGCCGGAGTGCAGAGCTGCACTTTTTGTTACTCCATACCCGTGTTGGGGTCAACTGTTGTCAAAGGCTACCTGCGAGTCAGAAGGAGTGGTGGAGAGGCCGCCTGAGGCACCGTGATCGGTGCCGGAGTGTATTACGGATTACTCCATTTCTGCATAACGGAGTTCCTGATTGTCGTATTACACATTGCATCATTTCTGCATAACGAAGTACCTGATTAGTGTATTATGCATTGCATCTTTCCTGCATAACAAACGACCTGATTAGTGTATGACGCATGGCATTGTTTCTGCATAACGAACTACCTGATTATCGTATTACGCATTGCATTACTCCTGCATAACGAACTACCTGATTAGTGTATTACGCATTGCCTTACATCTGTATAACGACGTACCTGGTGGTTGTATTACGCATTGCATTATTTTTACATTGCAAAGTACCTGATTGTTGTGTTACGCATCGCATATTTTGCCTAAGGTACCTACCTCAGCCAACCAGGGATCCCGGGTCTAACAGCTATAAACCTCCAGTAAGCAGTGTCTTTGATGCAGCACATCCACCTTGCAAATAACTATACCACATTGACACACTCATGAACATTACTACGACCACAGTCACCACTGCTGTTCGAAAAGTTGAGAACTGCCACATAAATGAAGCACCTTTACCATCCATCCCAAGGCAGCCCTCATGGCCTGTCTCTAGTAGGGAATAAAGTTATTTCCTGTTCTCCAAACCCCATTGATGTTTTAAAAAAACATTTATCCACTAGCCCCTTTAAGAAATCCCATTAATCCGCATTCCCAACTCCACTTGGTCTCCCACTAAAAATGCTGTCATTGACCTGACACCTGCTGCCGCTCTTCGTCTTCCACTCACCATGGCTGTGTTTGTGATGTATTGTTTGTGTTCCCCCACATGAGTACCATGCGTACTGACACGTGTGCACACATTATGTTATTTGTGTATTCCTATATGAGTTGAAAGATTAAGTGGCTGCATGTGTTGACAATTTGTATGTGTGCCTGTTTGTGTTTTTTCTCTGCACCTATTTTTATGTTATCAATATGTGAATTCTGTGTGAAAGTATGTTTCCCGGGTGTGTGTGTGTGTGTATATATATGTATATGTTGCCAGTTAAGGAGCCGGTGACTGTAAGTGTGACTTGATGTCTGTTGCCTGTGATCACCCGTGTACCTGCAGTGTTGTCTGTCCATGGCTGTAATTTGCCCTTTGTGCATGTACAATTTCAATTTCAATGTCAGACCTATTAGCATTGTCAATACTTATTATGTAAGTTTACATTTTAAGACATTTTCATACAGTTGAAAATTATTTTAATAATTAATTACAAAACGACCTAGAAATGAGCCAAAATCAATGCTTCCATTTAGCCTACATCTGTAAGACTACTCAAGGCGAGCCCCAGGTGGCTTTCATTTATTATTAATGCAGACGTAATATAGTCATCGCATTAGCCATTATTCAGGATGGTGGGGCTTCCATCATCAAGGCCTGCCACTCAGTAAAATCTGTTGGAAATCTGATGTGAGACATCTGCCTAAAGTAATGGATGACACGTCCATTCCATTTAGATGCTTTGATGTCTATGCAGTCTAAGGTGCCGGTTTACTAAGGTTTTGCGCTGGATTGCATCACTTGGGTAGAGCAGCCCTGATGCAAAATCCTTCTTGGCATTTGCTAAACCACGCAAAGCCACTTTGCGTGGCTTTGCATGGTATAGTAAATACAAAGTAACACAAGGCAGTGCATAGAGTTGCCTCTAGTTACCTTACGTTAGGAAGGCGTTCCATGGGTGGAGCATGGGCGTTCCCGGGCCTCCACCAATGGAGTTTGGTGCATTCCCAGATTTACTAAAGCTAGTAAACCTGGAAATGCGCCAAAATGATGCGCCTCCCCCAGTGAGGTGAAATGAGGAGAAATAAGTTTATTTCTCTTCATCACTTCCTCTTTCTGTGTGTGGTGCAATCTTAGGATTGTTTTTGTGCAGGAAGGTGTCCCTTCCTGCAAAAAAACAATCCTGCCCATAAGGCAGGCACCCTTGCCCCATAGTGCAAGGGTGCCTGCGTTGGCGCTAGGCAGCCTCAAGTGCGCCAGTGTAGGGAGAGCGCTAAAGAGCGCCACATCTTAGTAGATATGGAGCTTTTCAGCTTTCTCCCATTCACGTGACACAGCGCAGCAACTTGCCTTGCTGCACTGCATGACATTAATTCTAAGTAAATCTGCCCTTAAATGGGGCAAACAAGACATCTGCCGCTTATGGGTGATGTGCTTCATCCACCAAACTCATAATAAGGCAGTGGCGGCTGGTAGGGGACAGTGGTGGGTGGGGGGTTAGGAAAAAAGAAAAAAAAAACTTACCTGATCGTCGGCACTGCCAGCCGCCGCCTCTCCGCCACAGGAACCAGGAGCAGGAAGCACCCAGGCTCCCAGATGCCCTCAGCCCATCACGACGCGCTGATGGCAGCGTCATGATTGGTCTGAGCATCGTGGTTCGGTGCTCAGTCAGGGGCTGGGGCCTGGGCATGTTCTCCACCCAGGCTGTAATGCAGCCTGGGTGGAGAACATACAAAGTGCAAACCGGCCGGCCAAACAGTAATGTGCACTTTAGGTGTAGCAATAGCCACTCCTCCTCCCTCTGGGTCAAGGTGCCCAGCCCTGCCCTAACCTGGCAGCAATGGGAATGCAAAAAATAAAATGATAATAACTTCCGTTATTATCATTTTATTTTTCCCATTGCACAGCTTCCAAGCAGTGGGGCGCCGCTCCTCCCCCTTAGCAGAGGAGCCGCCGCTGTTTAAGGCCCAGAATGCTGAAAACAATGTCTAATGTGGTAGTTACACTTAAGACAAGGCAGAAAGGAGAGTCAGATAAGTGTTGCAAGCATAGAAGGGAAATGAACGGATGAGAGGCTTTGTAAATTCCAGTGCACCTCGCCTTATGTCAGTAATGCGCAGAACTGTCTCTATCCACTAAACAACAAAGCGCTTACTGAAGCATTTCAAGTCCATGATGTGCAAGTATCACGTAACAGTGAGAAAATAACTAGTGCAGGCTTTTTAGGTCTGCCTCGTGACAGCAATAGTTGAAATATGACATGAATGCATTAGTATAGAGATTAAACGGTCATGCCCACTTCAGCCAGTGGTTGATTGTAACTGTCGTTCATGATGTATGGAATTTAGCCAAAGCACTAAGACCTATGGTCAGTTGTTGGGCTTACTTGTTGCTATATGCACATGTCACTGTGACGATTGTTCCCAGGGTGGAACGGGGGCATGTGGAATGTTGGGCGCGGTCGGCGGCAGTTGGTTCCTGTTGCCTGCCCTGACCGGTCCGTTGACTGCAAGCTCAATAAAGTTGAAGAAACCACTCACGTGAAGTGTGGGCCTGTACTCCTTTCAAGTGGCGACGATCGGACCTGGACCCTGATGGACCGGCGGAGTGGAGGATCGTGTTCCGGGCGTAGTTTCTGACCGGCGCAGCAGAGGATCGTGCTCCTGCAAAATCCTACCCTTGCTGAGCTGCGCTGTTCAGTTGACTTCCAGGCACAGTCAATTACGGTCAGTGTTCTCGGGCTGTTTCCCTCTGGCTTCTCTTCTTTAGGTTCATCCTCTACCGGCTGGGGAATTTCTTGCCCTGACATCACTGGCCATCGCAGTTGCTTGCCTGTTTCTTAGCAACCGTCATCGTCACGTCTCCGATCTCCTCCTCGGCCAGATGTGCTGACGTGACTGTGACCATACCCGTTGTGTATCCTGGCAACCAAGCACACTGTCTTGAACAGTGTCAACTCCCTACGTTTGCATCAGAAAATTTCCTTTTGGAATTTCTTGCTGAGCAGTGTGCTAGCGTATCGGTGATATGCACACCTCTTTGTCTGCAGTTGTTGACATCGTTTTTTTTTGCACGTTTGCTTTTTGCGTGTGTTACTTACTTTTGGCACTACTAGCAGGTCGGTGACTTGCACACCAGATACAGTTGTACTTTTACAATTTATTCCTGCATCAGTAACTTCGTGCAAGTCGGTGATTTGCACACCTGGTACTCTTTCCAAATTTTCGCTTCAACATGCAACAATCAGTTTTACCTCCTCCTCCATTTCTGTCATCCCCTGGTAATCCTCCCATCGAGTGGGAGTCATGGCTAGAGGGATTCGAAGCCTATTTAGAAGCTAATGAGGCAGAAGTTTTTACTCAAAAGAAGAAACTTGCTTTACTACGTCATTCTTTGGGAACGGAAGGGAGGAAAGTTTTAAAGCATTTACCTCCAGCTCTAGTTATGGGTGAGGGTGATGCAGTGGATGAATATGCTTCAGCCATAAAAATAATGGATGCTAGATTTAAAAAGAAGCGTAATGTCACCATGGAAAGACACAGGTTTTACATGAGGAAGCAGTTACCTGGTGAACCAGTGGATGCTTTCATGAGCGATTTGAGCGTCTTAGCTGCAACTTGTGACTATGGAACCTTTGAGGATCAAATGTTAAGGGACCAATTGGTTGAAAAGACCAATTGCAAGAGAGTTCAAGAGAAGCTTTTGACTACCGAGAATTTAACTTTAGACAAAGCTTTAGAAATAGCCAAGAATGTTGAAACCACTACACTGTATATGGATCAATTGGCTTTGGAATCTAAAGTTCATGCTGTTTCTGCGGAGAATATGATAAAAAAGAAAGAAAGCAAGTCAGATAAGCAAAGAACATTAGAATGTTACAGGTGTGGCAGCAAAAGCCATTTAGGGAATGCATCTTTTTGTCCTGCCGTTGATAAGCATTGTGCGAAATGTAGAAAGAAAGGTCATTTCTCCAAAGTGTGTAGATCCAAGCCCACACAAAACAAACCTTTGTCCAACAAGGTCCTGTCTGTGGACAGTATATCACATGTTGAATCTGATCCTGACAGTGATTAAGGAAACTAGATCATAATGATCTCAGATGCGTGTGAGCCAAATGTCTCTGGGAATTTGCATGAAGCTTGTATGTCTGGCAAATGCAGTTATGCCGCACTATGTGGTGGTGAAGCAGATGTGATGAAGTTGGACCACTCTAGTGTTACTAGACCAGTGTGTCAAGTAGGTGTCTATGGTGAAGCTATATCACTGATGGCTGATTTGGGTTCTTTCTTTGCTCTCATTGGTCCTGAGGAATGGGGTAAATTAGCCAACATTTCTTTGAAGGAATCTCTCATCAAGCCCGTAGCTTATGGGGGGGAAACCAGTTCAAGTTCTGGGTGAGTTTGATTGTCTCCTAACTTTCAAAGGACACTCCACCCCAGCCACCGCATATGTGGTTAAGGAGGGATCTTCTCTTCTGGGATGGTTAGAACAGAAGAATTTGGGCATCATCTTAGACCCAAACAGTCCTGAACAAGTTTTAGTCATGGAGGATTTCAAATCCGTTTGGGCTGTGGGTGCGCAGGATTGGAGAATGTCCTTCCCTGCTGTCTTCAATGAAAATCTGGGAAAAATCAAGGGATTTTTGCATTGCATTATCTTAAAGGAGGGAGCCCAACCTGTAACACATAAAGCCAGACATGTACCCTTTGCCATGAGAGTAGAGTTATCTTCCGAACTGGAATCTCTTTGTCGGCAGGGTATCATTGAGCCCATAGAAAGCTCAGAATGGTTATCTCCTGTTGTTTTAGCTAGGAAAGGGAATGGGGCCCTCAGGATGTGTATTATTTTGAGGGATTTGAATGAGAGGATTTGGGTTGACAGACACCCCCTTCCCAATATCACGGAGATGTTGGGTTCCTTGAAGGGAGCCAAGATTTTCACTACTTTGGACATGTCCTCTGCATATCACCAGATCTCTCTGAAGAAGGAAAGCCACCATCTTACATCTTTTGTTACCCCCTCTGGTGCTTATAGGTTCAAAAGGACGCCTTTTGGGCTGGCATCAGCCTCTGCGGTATTTCAAAGAGTCATGGAGGCTATGTTTGCAGGAATTTCTAATGTCAAATGCTTCCAGGATGATATTTTGGTTTACGGTAAGAATGTGGAATGTCATGACAAAACCTTGGCCACTGTATTATCTATTTTAACTGAAAGAGAGGTCACCTTAACAGCTGAGAAGTGTAGGTTTGCTGTGGATGAAGTAGACTACTTGGGTTATAGGCTGTCTGCTCGTGGCGTGGAGCCCAAGGAGGATTTGGTAAAGGCCATTAAGAATTTCCCCACACCCCAGAATAAGGATCAGCTTCAATCTTATTTGGTATGTTGGAATTCTATGCCAGGTTCATTCCCAAATGCAGTGAGAAATCACACAACATGAGGCTTCTCAGGAAGAAAAACCAACATTTTATGTGGTCGTCCGAGCAAGAGCGTGAGTTCCAACAAATTAAATTGGAATTAAGTTGTGCCATTCCCCTTCAACCTTTTGACACACATGATCCGTCGAGTGTAGTTAAAGGTGCCAGTCAGCAGGGTTTGGGTGCTGTGTTGCTCCAGAAGAGAGGGCAAGGAGGTCGTGGTTGCATTTGCATCTCGCACCTTGAGAGGTGCGGAATGTACCTATTCTGTGATTGAGCTTGGGGCCCTAGCCTGTTGGTGGGGTGTGAATTATTTCAGGCAGTACCTTAGGTGTTCTCATTTTATCATTCGGATGGATCACAAGCCCTTGTTAAACCTTTTTACCTCAAAGGGCGCTAGCAATGCCACTCCTCGCATTGCTAAATGGCACTAAAGGTTGATGGAATTCCAATTTCAATTGGAATACATTCCTGGTGTCCAGAACATCTGTGCGGACTGTCTGTCTAGGTTGCCTCTCTCTGAAATGCAGGTAGGGGAACAAGAAGACTATGGTTTTTGCGTGGTGGCTTCTTTGGATCAGTCTGTGTTTAGTTCCATATCTGAGGAAGAGTGGAAAACAGCTGTGCAGGATGATGAGACTATTCAGGTTGTAATTGGGATGCTTGGTAAAGGTTGGGTGCCCAAGGTAGGGGAGGTCAGCTCCTTCAAACACGTTTTCTCTGAGTTAAGTATACACATGGGAGTTTTGAGAAGAATGGATTTGCTGGTAGTCCCACGGGGTTTGCAGAACAACGTTTTGGCTCTAGCCCATGAAGGCCACGTAGGCATGAGAGCCATGAAAAAGAGAATCAGAGAAATCTTTTGGTGGCCAGGAATGGATCGGGCTGTTGAACATTTTGTGAGGGACTGTGTAGCGTGTGCAGTTAGCGACAAAACCCAAGTCACTTTTCCTATTCCCAATTAAGCGGTACCTATCCCGGACAAGCCATGGTTCAAGTTAGATTTGGAAATCATTGGACCCATGTATGTTTTGGATGAGCAGAATAGGTATGGTTTGGTAGTCGTGGATTATGGTTCTAGGTGGCCTGAGGTGAAATTTGTGAAGTCTGACAACTCGGAGGAAGTGTTGGAGTTTCTTCAGTCCTTGTTTTTGTGAGAAGGAGCTCCGGTTGAGCTGGTCACCGACAATGATGTGCAATGTTTGTCTAAAGAATTCCAAGGGTTCATGAATCACTGGGGCATTAAGCACATCACCACTTCGTTTTATCGTCCCTGCAGCAATGGTTTGGTGGAACGATGCAACAGGGTCATAAAAGACAGCATCCAGTTGTCCATGGCCAATGGATTGGATTGGAAGAAGGAGTTTGTAGATTTGTTGTGGGCTCTGAGCACCACTCCGAACGCCACTACCAAGGTGTCTCCTTTTGCTTTGCTTAAGGGCAGGATGGCCTCCACCAAATTAGTGAGACCTTGGATGCGGGATTTGAGTGTTTCCAATGTCAAACCTGAATTGGTGAAAGAGAGTTGTGAGAAGTCACAAAGCAAGTATGTTACCAGAGACCCAACCATAGGTAGACGTCAAGTTTTGTTTAAAGCAGGAGATTGGGTCAAGGTGAGGTTGCCTGGCTTTGTAACGAAGGGGTATTCGAAATTTTCCAATCCAATGCAGATCATTTCTCTCAAAGGCAGGTCTGTCATGTTGAGTGATGGGAAGTGGTGGAATATGGAGAGACTGTCCAGACAGAGGTCTGGTGATCCAAAAAACATGTGCTCTAACCTCCACAGTGATCCTGGTGTTAGACAGAAGTCTGATGATCAGAAAAACATGAGCCCTTACCTCCTAGGTGATCATAGTGTTAGTGGGTTTGGAAGGGAAAGAAGATCACCTGTTTGGTTTAAGGACTATGTGAAGCATTCATGTTTTTCTTTGGGTTTTACCACACATAACCCCTTTTTGCCATTTTATTGTATCTTACCTTTAGGGGCCCATTTCTTTTGTGCATGTTCTTTGTTTTATTTTTTTCTTCTGTTCCATTGTTGTGGGAAGGGGAATGTGTTGGGTCTTACTTGTTACTATATGCACATGCCACCGTGACGATTGTTCCCAGGGTGGAATGGTGGCATGTGGAATGTTGGGCGCGGTCGGCGGCAGTTGGTTCCTGTTGCCTGCCCTGAACGGTCTATTGACTGCAAGCTCAATAAAGTTGAAGAAACCACTCACGTGAAGTGTGGGCCTGTACTCCTTTCATCAGTCTATTGGTGCAGCAGCCAGATGGGTCTAGGTGTGGGGGGAAGAGGGGTGGGGGCATTCTTTTTTACATTACCTCCCCACCTCCGCTGTCTCTCAGAACCTAAAGTTTAGTTAATATAGCAATTAGGACTGCCACTTATCTGTTTTTTTTTACTGGCATGACCAGTTTATTAACTGTCCCAGTTGGTATAAAATACGGAAAATTTCCTAAAGCCGGAATTTTTTCCTCTTCTCAGTACATATTTTTTTTTTAAAAAGCAAATAAAAAGAAATGTATTCTAGAGTTATCTTAATGATCCATGACTGCTCGTTAAATTAATCAAAGAACGCAAAGCCATGGTACTAAAGAATACGGACGACTTCATCTAAAGTCTTATTTGAGAAAAAGGTAAGGGCCTTTGCAGAATCCAAAACATTAACAAATAGATGTTTTGCTTTCAGGAAAAAGAGGCAACCCCGGCTATAGCGACACTACATGATGCTCATATCTTGAGCACATCCCTCTGAGCAACATCTATTCAGAGAACAAGCGCAATTGGCTATTAAAAAAAGTCCAAAACAAGAACAACCCACATAACAATGTTATGGTTTTTTTCTGTTTTGGGTTTTAGTTTATGGTTAATTGTGCCTGCTCCTTGAACAGATGTTTCTTTTTTAGAGTACACTATTCAAGGGGAGGGATACTGGAAAAGGAGAGGACAGAGAGAGAGCACTAGGAGAGTAGTGTTCCTAGTCCCTGAAAGCCTGTAGGGTCTGGAGCACAGTTACATGTAAATCTATTCCTGTATGACTATAGCAAGTATGTTCATGGAAATGAGGAATGCAAGTGTGCTGTTGAGGATGATTCCATCAGGGGCTAGTGGGGAATGGCCCATTGGGGCAACATATTGAGAAAGAGAAGTGTAAGAGAGGACTGAATAAAGGGAAAGAATGTGTAAGGGAAGAGAAAGATTAGAAGGGAACATGTAGGTTTTAGAAATGTAGTGAGGCAACAAAAGATATGGATGGTGTAAAAGGAGAGAATGTGTAATAGGAAAATCGGTATAAAAGAGAGTTGAAACAATTAAAGGTCTGAGAGAAGATAGTAAGGCATTAAATTAAAGAGATTGTATAAGATTAAAGAGAAAGGGGCGAGCCCGGTACTCCAAGTTTCTCAGGTCAGAACCACACTTCAGTGTGTTCTTATTAAAGTTCCAAATTATCGGAGCCTCAATCTGCCACGTGTCAAGTGTCAAGGGTTTTACTTTCTGGTTAATGCTGTTGTAATGATAAAACAAAATGCCAAGTGGCAGGTAAAAACCAAGACATGATAATCCACAGTGCAAAACGTGCAGCTAGGCCTAGGAATATATACAGTAGACCTAAATTATTACTAAACAAGAATATATATTGTTAAGTTTAAAACCCCACTAAGAAATCTAGAGCTACACGGCACCCCATTGTAGTGTAGCTCCCATTAATCAGCAGGATCGGTGCGTTTGTGGACAACATAATCTTTGGGTGAGGTGCCTAGACTGATTCCATGCACCCCCGTAGTATATGTTGGCCCAGAGACTAGCTAGCTCACAGTGCCACCAAAAGCCCCCCTAACCAAAACAGGGAGCGAATGGTTTCTGGCAACCACTGAACATGACAACCCTGTCCCCTCAGGTATCATGGTAACAGATGTAGAACCCTTTCGCTCAGTCACTCGTGCACTCTTTTTCTCAGAACAATATACAGATAATACACAATGGGACGTTCTTCATTATATTTATTGAACCAATGTTATTCTTGTATATGAGGGAGTGAGCCTTTTCAGAGGCCCACTGGTGCAGGGGTTCGCCCTTCGTTGTACTTAAGTCCTTAGACTAACAAAATAGAGATTGGCACGGTAAGCTGTAATATCAAAGAAAATAGATTTATTAACCTCACATGAGGGAGACTACGTCAATACAGTACCCTCAGGCCACTGTAGGAGGTAGTTCAAGGAGTACAGAAACCAGGGGCCTTATATATACATTTGTTGCATAGTCAGCATGGAGACTCAAAGGGGAGGTACTGGCACATACAAGAATAGTTATTGACTAACATGGGTATACAAAAATTGCTTGCTCAACAAAGTGGGAGGGGAGACATTTCTGCTTACATCAGTTAAAACAGCCTGACAGTTCTATTCTAAAACAGGTGTATTCTAGCAGCTACAGGCCTTTCTGATCATACATTGCTCTGGCTCAGTGCTGAAGGAGTTAACTGTAACTGATGACTCAAGCAGAATAGAAAAGCAGGCAACAGTAAAGAGACAAGAAGCACATGGCCAGCACATGGCTAACTAAAATGGCTGCCATAACCAAAATGGCTTCAGCTCATGCTAACAGCGATTTCTGCTAGTTTCCACATATATAGTACATGTGCTGCGATAATCAGTAGACAGAAGCATATGAAAGTGATTACAAACACCAAAATAGTAAATAGTGTGTATAGGTCCACCATGATGCTAAGAACGGTGTCCATATGCAGGCATATAACAGAAGGTAGTAATCAGGCATACCATTATTATGCAATCCCTACCCTACGTGTGTCTAGGTTGTGTGTGTGAGTGTATAGCCAAGAATCCCCCCACGGGATGATCCAACCCCATTACCTGGTGGGACAGAATGTTGGACCCCCGTCTTGGTCACAAACTAGACACCCCTCACGGAGATGTTAGGCAGCTGCTTGGTGAAGCATGTAGGGGCCTCTCAATGTCAGTAGCAGTGTCTCCTCTGGCTAACCCCCCAGAAATGCTTATCTATTTATAATAAAAAGCATCCTTGCAATGTATATACAATTAGCATTGTTAAGGGTTTGCAGATAGCCCTGTCGCCCCGTGGATGAAGATAGAATGACTTTGTACAGCGTGTGCAAAGGCCTTGCACTTGGTGTACGAGGCATCATGATAATGTTGCGCAAAGCGAAATGTGTAAGCAAATCCAACTTTGTTACACACGCGAATATGTGCAAAAGGTTATCGTAAAATGTTATTGTGCAGAAAGAGGGTAAGTAAGAAAATGTGCAGCATTGGGGCTACCTCAGGCACATAACACCAGATACTTGCAACTATATGTGACCTTTGCAAATTTTAATCTGCTTTGTTTGTTACTCCAAACCCCTTTTCTATGTTTTGGACTCTCAAGTTGGAGACCCTCTTCTGTCTCTGCTGCCAGGTGCAGTTTTTGGTTTAGAAAATGTGGTCACCTTATTTATGTCATTCGATTGTTGTTTAGTTCCCAGATAAATAATTGTAGTTTAAAATTTTAAAATACAGTTTTACTGAGTGATGTAAAATGCAATATGGCAGCACCCTTATGCAGCTGACCAGTAAGCAGTGTTTAATTTAATATGTATTTTTATAGCATCCTACCTGGCAAGTTCGGTAGTGGTATGGAATGGTGTGTGTAATTCATCTTGATTGGTCTCACATTAGATTCAGAGTGGAACAGGGAGCTGTAAAATGTGCACTTTGATATTGATATTGAATATGTTTATAGAGCGCTCGAATGCCCTAAGCCGTCTTGGTGCTGGCGTCCATAGATAAGAGCAGATCTATAAAGCAGAGATGATCTTATTAAAGAGCATGCTTTTGTGAAAAGAGCCATGTTTTAAGGTGTTTCCTAAATAGCAGGAGGGTACAGGTTGCTTTGCTACTTAAAGGGAGCATATTCCATAACTTGATGGTGACATCTGAGAAACTTCTCCCTCCCCAGCAGGCTCTCTTCATTTTTGGACGTGCCTTACATTTAGTGTAGTTGGAGCGGAGGGATCTACTTCCCCTATACCAGCAAAAGACTTTCTTCAAATAGTGAGGGCCTGTATTATGAAGAGCTTTATAGGCCAAACACAGTGCTTTAAAAGTCTTGCTTTTTCCCTCAGGCAGCCAGTGTAGCTGCTTGAAAGTTTGAGAAACTGATGAGTGTTTGGGATTTTTCATCAGCAAGCAGGCAGCAGCATTTTGAAGTGCCTGTAGTTTGCTTAAGTTTCATTTTTGGATGCCCAAATAAAGGGCATTCCAGTAATAAATCTTAGACAGCACTAAGGCGATTATTACAGTTTTTTTGTAAATTGAAGGGGATGAACTGCAATATCTTTTTCAATGTTCTTAGGCGGTAGAAACATGCAGAAGTAGTTTGATTTACCTGCTCTGAGTGTGAGTTTACTATAAAAAATAATCCGTAGGTTTCTGACCTTAGAAATAGGAGAAGGTAATGTTCTAAATTTCTGAGGTCACCAGGTGATATTCCAAAAAGTAGTGTCTTTTCCAAACAGTAGGACCGCTGTTTTTTTTTTAGTTTAATTTCAGACAGTTGCTGCCCTTCCAGCTCACAACTTCCTGCATACAAGATCTAAAATGGTTTGCAACCTTTGATGGATCTCCCAAGATTGAAACTGCAATCTGTGTATCATCTGCATGTGATACAGTGGAGAAACCAAATTATCTAATCAGTTTTGCCAGAGGTGCCACATATATATTAAAAAGGGGATTATCCCTGAGGGACCCAGCAGGGCAGAGTAAAAGGTGTGAATGTAAATTCACCAAATGTAACCATCTGTTCTCTGTCCACGAGAAAGGATGTCACAGAACAAGTGCTGATCCACCAACTCATATACTTTCTAGCCACTTGGTAAGTACTAAATAGGAGGCAGTATCGAAAGCGGCAGTAGGAACTAATACAATCAGTGCTGCTTTTCCTCCCCTGTCCATGATCATTCTAAATTTTTCTACCACTGCAACCAAGGCTGACTATGTGCTTTCGTTGTTACTCAAACCAAACTACTCAGGGTCTAAGATTTCATTCGCATCCAGAAATTCTGAAAGTCCAGAGTTGAGATGTTTTTCCAATAATTTAGTAGGAAAAGAAAGCCGAGCTATGGGGCTATAACTTTTTGCCTCCTTGGATCCAGTGAAGGTTTTTTCAGTAGGGTAAGAATGGCTGCTTTCTTCTAGTCAGTGGGAAAGATTCCTGTTTGAATAATTAAATTAAAAAATGTGGTAAGGTGGCCTGAGATTACCTTTGATGCTAATTGACGAGTAGATGGAGGACAGGGGTCTGCCAGTGAGCAAGATTTAGTAAGTTCAATAAGCTGAATCGCCTTCTCTTCCATCAGCAGAGGCAACTCTAATAAAGTCTACCGGGAAGTCTAAGCATTATATAAACCATCACTTAAGTTATTAGTATTTTGGTTCAGTGGCGGCTCTTCCGCAATATCGAGGACTATACTATTGGAGCAGTGTTTTACAAACCACATACTTGAAGTAGGTGGTAAAATGCGAATGTTTTGCAACCCCATTTTGATCGCAAAACATTTACACATACCAATTCTATTCGGTATTACGAAGGGATGCCATAAACATGCCCCTTCCTAATACCGAATCGCAAACCCAATTTGCGATTCGGTAAGAGGTTACCGAATCGCAAATAGGGCTTTGTACATTAAAAAAAGTTCTTTTTGCGGTTGCAAATGGCTTGATTCTGTGAATCGGTCCGTTTGCAACCTCAAAAAAACTTTGTACAGCTGGCTCCTAATCCGTAATTTACAACAGCCCTACACAGAAATTCCTTCACCATTTGTTTTGACCCAGTTAGATTTGGGACTCTTTCTGTCTTCAATATTGCATCCATGACTGCAGCAGATGTGGGAGATTGTTAGACATTGCCTCACCAAGATCTTGTTGCCTGGTTACTGAGTCATCAGGCTAGACCAGACCCAATCCCAGGAACCTCAGATTGGGCAAATATGGTGTGTTTTCTAGCCTGTGGCACTGGCCACACAAAGTTCAAGTAAGGTGCTGGTGGCGATGCCAAGAACTATTCTGTCATGTGCAGTTCTCTGGAAAGCTAAGGAACAGATGCAGAGTTTGAAAGCTGCAAGGCTCATCTTTTGAGGAAGCATCCGAAGCAGATTGCAGTTCTCAGACGTTTTTCAAAGAACACCCTCCGTGTAAGGCATTTCTCCACTTTCCCACCTTCAAAAGCATGCCCCTACTTTCAAAACCAAATAAAAAGAAAAACACTGCAAGGCAAGGCTTTTTCCCTCCACTGTTTTGCCACATGGGGCACCTGACCTCCCACTACATTATTCTGGGATGCGCTCCCACAAATATGAGAAGCGTCCCCGGGGCACAGTGTTTGGTCCCCTTACCGGGGTTTAATCAGTTCAATCTATGAGTTTCATTTGTAACCAGTTAAAAGAAATGATGAATGGTGGTTATTGCGTCCTGTTATTCATTAGATTTCTTTATTGTTTTCTTGAGTGTAATTCGATCATCATTACGTTCAAAAACATAAATCCAATAATTTTCAATAGGTCCCAATGTATTTCGGCTTATGGAGCCTTCATCTGGGGACTGTCTGTGAAACAATTAAATGTGTTTTCTCGTTTACTGATGCATGAAAATACTCAGAATTACATGAAAAATACCAACAGTTCTTATTTTCACATGTGCATGCGATTAACAGTGTTCTAACACGTTGTATCTATCTCTGCTTTGTGAGCTAAACAGTAAGTGGGGTGAAGAATGATGGGCACCGTTTGGTGACGTGACAGATTAGCAAAAGCCGTTGAGTTTACCGCAAGAAATACAAGCGCGTGTATACGAAGTGATAAGTGCTCCGGATAGTCAAATTCAACCGTTACGTGCTGTGAAAGTTATGACCATGATTAAACAGGTAAAGTGATAAAAAATAATTAAAAGTGAAGGATACGTATTTGTTAATGTGGTGAGTACTATCATTTGCCACTGTCTCAACGTGAACTAATTTAGAATGCAACCGTTGTGTGCTGTAAAATTACATCCGAAATTATTTAGCGGCTCCAGCGCTATCCAGGTCGTGCTCACGCGACTCTTAATGGTAAACGTGTCGGTTTAGTACTTACTCGTGGTGATAGTCGATGTGACTCCAAGTTCCCGCATATGTTACTGTGCGGGAGACCCAGTGCTCATATACGTATTTCCGGACTCTCAACGTGACGTTAGCCGTTTCAGTAGACTACTATTGGGCCGGTTTGACAAACTACTATGAAGCTAGACAACAGACTCAACAGACTGTTGTGGTGACTAACAGTCGGGTTAGTGCCATGATAAACTATGTGTGTGAACAATGCTAAATAATAAATACGAAATAAACAGAGAGAACGGTTCATATTGCAATATTCAGTTCATATCAAAACCAACTAGAAATAAGGTAAAGCTTAAAAGATGAAAGAAATAATGATAAGTTAATGATATAAATAATGAGTGATAGTAAATAATAGGGATAAGGAATGAAGAATAAAGGGTGATGAAGTAAGAGTGAATATAGGAAAAACAGTATAAAATTGAGGATTGCGTGCTCAAGGAGACCAATTCAGACTACTGTTTTTTAGTGCTTTTCATAGTCAACAGAAGATGACCTAAATCGTTATGGTCATAAGTAGCATTGAAATTCCATTCTGTCATTTAATCCATGTGGCTTCAACGAGTTAAGATGCAGTATCCAGTAGTTTTCTCGCTGTAGTAGGTAATTCCGATTATTTCTTCCTTCTTGTAGTTCCACAACTTCCAGAACACAAAACTTTAGTTGGCTAACATTATGATGAGCTTCCACGAAGTGGCTTGCTACGGTTGATTTTAGTGATTTAGTTCTAATATTGTGGGAGCGCATCCCAGAGTTATTAATCCATCACCCCAGTACAGAGAGTGACACCCGGGCGGCACGTTAAAATTTAAACACCAGGAGTTTACCTCGAGGCTGTGCACGCACTACCCTACTCCCACTACATTATCCCATGTCAAAGACAACTCCTCGAGTAGAGTTCTCAACCCCTTGAGTAGACTCTGGAAAGAACAACTCTTATTTCCTGTACTTGCATGATAGTCAACTAGTCTATCAATAGCCCCTCCACTTGCTCCGGAGGGTGGGGTGGGGGGTCATAATTTGCACTAGCTAATAAATTTCTCCCAGTTTAGATTCTGCTCTCCTTTTTCCTTTAGACAAACACCCTTGAGGAGATCACTCCAGGATTATGCTTTATTGGATGTGCAAGCACAGACTGAGGACCCCTGAAAGAGTAAGGGTATCTTTTTCTCTCCGATTGGAGAAAGGTAAGGGCAGCTGTACACAACCGGAGCTGTGTGAAGCCACCTTTACATGCCTAAATGGTACCCAATCCTTCCTAGAATTCCATTTTGGGCTGTGGAACCAGAGAGGGTCCAATTAGCATGAAGGTAGCTCATAAAAAGGCCAGGACTTACGTGCTCAAAGTGCTATCTGCTCCTGCTAGGGGCACTATCACATATATTCTCTCCAACAATATAGCCATTCCTTGTTTGGGTGGGCCAAGGAGGCTGCTTTCTAACTGTGCAACACAAGTCACAAGCGTTGATACTGCTTTGGGGTGGCTAATGGAATGGGTTGATTGCAGGTCACACTCTGTATGTCAGCAAAATGCTGATTGGTTAAGATAGTCAGCTGTGTGCACTTCAGCCTCATCCAAATGCATACAGTGTCTAAAGCAAGCCCACTGTGCAATCGTCAGCCACCAACAAGGTGGAGACTCAGACATGGGCACAAGTGCTACCTTGGTCGCCCATCCGTTTATCAGAGCTACAAGAAGACTAATGTGATGCACAAGTTCAAGGATTCTGCATGCCAGCAGATAGCTGTAGATTGGCAAGCTTACTATGGCTTATACACCCATACCTGTATTGAGACAAGTGAAACTCCAGGTACCAAAATGATTGGTGTAAACAACAATGACAGAGTACTGAGAGCTAATGTGTATGGGCCATCATTTTAAGTAATGACATGACACAAAATAAGCCGAGTAGCATTAACCCGCCATTTTGCGGTTAGCAGTGAAAACAGGCAAGAAAGCCCACACTTGACGATCTGCATTATGGGATTTCATTTTGGTTCAATGCGTTGCACGCTGCTGAGGTGCAGCTGGATTTTTATATATCAGGAGGAAAGCATATCAAGCTATAAAAAAAAATATGAGGCAGACGTTTGAATGCCTCATACGCCTCAAATGCTACAATATACATCGTACAATAAAAGTGTCCACTTAAATACCAGGGTCCGTATTATGGATACAGTGCACTTTCCTTGTTTGCACTACAGCGCACCTTTCAAAAGGTGCGCCGAATGCACTAAAGGAAAGTGCCCCATATTAGAATGAATGCACTGCCCCAGGGCAGCCGCGAACTCGGGCTGCCCCTAGGCAGCACATTCAAGTGAAATACAGAGCAGCTGCTTAAAAGTTGCTCTGTTTTTTCTTTATGCAGGTAGCAACCCGTCAGCACTTTTAAGGTGGATTAGAGAACCCCTTGCAGGTGGATGCAGAGAGTGACTGCACCCGCCTGCAGGGGGATGTCTGAGGGTCAATGGAACCCCCTTCCTACCTCTCAGAGGGCTGTCTTTAGAAGGTGCACTTAAAGTGCGCCACCTTTTTGTGGCGCACTTTTAGTGAACCTCTTAAAGGCATGATTGTGTCTGCGCCCACATCGGTAATTCGGCGCAGGCGTAGAGGCAAAGTGATTTACTCATTTGCATAGAGTCATGCCCCCATGCAAATGAGGAAACACCGTCTCTTGATAGTGCTGGTGCACAGTGGCGTAGCTAGGCACTCTGCCGCCCGTGGCGGTCCCTGCCTTTTGCCGCCGCCGCCGCCGAGCGCCTAAGAGCAGGGGGGGGGGTGCTGGCGATAAATTTACCTGCCGCCCCCAAATCTCGTGCCGCCCGGGGCGTACCGCCCCCTCCGCCCCCCCTTGCTACGCCAGTGCTGGTGCAACATATGCGCCAGCGCTATTTGTATTACAGAAGGGGATGCACAAGTGTCTGCTGCCCCTTCTGTGATACATACCATTGTGCAACGTATAATAGAAGTCCAGATATATCCCCTATAGAAATACCAGATACTGAATATTTCTGAACTGTAAATCAATGTAATTCAATAACAATTCCTAAATAATAAATTGTAAAGCTGAAGAACAAAACAATAGTCCGTATCCAGAGAGGAACGAGAAAGCGCCAAAAACTACAAAGCATTTGCTCAAAGTATCAAACTTTCCTATTTTTCAAACTTAAACAATAATTTCACTTTTTAATTTTTTTATGATACAATGTTATCAAAAATGAGAGTGGTAAAAAATGTCATCATTCTTTGTTTGAAATGTACCTAACATCTAGACAGTCATATTTAATGGCTTTTGAGATGAATGTGTATTCTCCGGGAAGCTCCACACTGCTCATATCTGGAGTGACTAATGTTCATGACCTTCAAAGACTTGTTTTGCATAAAGCATGGCTCACCATGGTGCAGAAGTTAGAGCAATTGTTGTAATAAAAAATGTATCTCAATTAAAACGACAGTTACCCTCGGACATCCCGTGAAACGTTGGCTTGCACTAAATGACAATGTTATTAATAAAACTGAATAGGGAGCAACACAGTAGGTATAAAATTCTATCTTCACTGACATTGCACCCCTCGTGAATTAGACATGAAATAGGAATAATCGTACTCCTCTAAGTTACAAGTTTTTATATTAGGAATAGGCAAAAAACAATATAATAGTTGGCATAGATGTATCTCATCTCAACAGCAGCAAAAAGGGCATAGTGCCAGATGTACGAAACACTGGTCGCAAAATACCTGTCGGTAATTGCAACCAGTATTTTTGCGACCAGCGTAGAATTTTGCAGAATGACCTATGCACAGATTGTTCTATTCACATAATAATGAATCATAGTGGCTCACAATTTGATCTATCTCATCAATATTCATGCAGTAGATCGTAAATTGTGATACCCTATGTTTAGTGACCATCACACTGCTGGAGGGAGCACACCACCATATCTGTGATGGTTTTCTAAAACATGTTTTAAAAGTGTAGCTCATTTTCTTAAAAGAAATGTGGCTTTGTTTTAAAAAAATATACAACTTTTTAAATGTTTGTTTGCAAGTAGGCAGTGGTTCTATGGACCACTGCCTACTCCCCAACAAACTTGTTTTACATTTAGACTGTGGAAGGAGTCCCAAGAAGACCCTTTGCCTTTTGCAAATGGTATACATTACATCCCCATGTTGGTAGGCGGTAAAATTTAAAGGTTTTGCAGCTGGATTTGAGTTGCAAAACATTGATGAATATCATAACAAAGAATCATTTGGAAGGGATGCACTGAACACACCTCTTCCAAATAGCAATTCGTTATGCCCTTCTAGACCCAGTCTGCGATTTGCTAACCTGTCATCAATTACAAAATGGGATTTGTACATTGCAAAAATCCTTTTGCAGTCACAAACTGGACATCGGAGCCTATGCGACCTATAAAAAGGCTTTGTCCATCCAACTCATGCTACTTTCAGCCTCAGAAGAGGTACATTGATAGCTCAGTAATGATTTATAGACCACATAAGAGGTTCCAGTCTCTGCTGACAGAGCGTGGTCAATGACAATCAATTACAGAACATTTATTTTGTAAAAGTAAGGACTTTTAGACTTTACATCTATTACCATCTCGCATGTCATTTCATTGCAACAAATCATATCTTTTTTAGATTGCATTTTTTGTTATAAATGTAAGTTTTATTAAAAAAATCTTAAATGCACGCAACGCAATAGATGTAAAAACCTAGACATCAAGGATAAAGGAACGATGCAGCAAAACAGTATTGCTCATGTAATCAGGCAATTAATGTAATCGCTCACTAATGTTATAATTTGACAAAACGAAATAAAGAAATTATAACATAAAGGCTATTGACACAAAGAGGGAAAAACCGTAGAAAACAAGACAAAAATTAGGAATACTTCACATCAAATCCATAGTACGAAGGACATTACAGCTTCGTAATTAAATATTCTATTCATATCTTCTTTAAGTTAAGTAAGTCGTTGCTCAGCTTCAAAGCTGGTCAAAAATATTCAAACATAAACATTTCTTAATTTCCTCCCTTTATTGTTGGATCAGCCACCAGTCTATTAGCTGGCAACCAATATCTTTGGAGCCTCTTAACTCGATTTTCAATGAAGTTGATTAAAACCACCAAATGATCCTTGCTCTCTCTGTCCACATTCTAACATCGATCATTAATTACCTTGAATCTGCCGGCCGTTTTGAATGGGTTAATACCTGTCTCTTTCTGGAAGAAGTTCCCGAGAGGATAACGCTAGCGATGTTTTCCCGCTAGCGATATGAAACCCTCTTTAGAACCCCACCGTTCTGGACAGTAGAGACCAATTACATAATTAGCAATTTTTTCAAATACTCCAAAGAGGATTGTGACACATCAGCTACTTAATTTTGTCAAAATAGCAGTTTTCTGACCACTATCAAGGAGGCTTTAACCCTCATCATTAATTTCAAAAGTCCTAGGTAGTATCGTAGTGGAATATAGCATGTTACAATGCATGATATTACATCGCGTTCCTTTACAACGCGGTCGTTACAACGACCGCGTTGTTAGAACGCGAAACCTTTACATCGCAAGTAATTAGATCGACTTGCTGTAGGGAGCGCACTAGATTTAGGAATAGTATAATTTACTATTCCAACTCCAGCCTGCGCAACAGTAGGGAAGGTGTTGGAATAGTAAATTATACTATTCCTTACGTTAGAGCGCCCCCTACAGCAAGTCGATCTAATGACTTGCGATGTAAAGGTATCGCGTTCTAACAACGTGGTCATTGTAACGACCGAGTTGTAAAGGAACGCGATGGAACAACCGCGTTGTAAACGCTGTTTCCCATTGTAGTGCCAGTTACAATACTTGGCTCTCATAGCGTTTCCAGACCACTATCAAGCAAGCTGTTACTGTCACACAGGAACAGAATCAGTTTTATTCTCTGTGTCTGATGATGGCTGGGAAACAAAGGATTAAGCCAAAGTCTCGTAGCTGGGAATGCTAGATCTTCCTGCTGCTTTCAGTGTTGTTGACCATACCCTACTGTTGCAATTGCTTGAAACCACATATATCAGCAAAGTTGGTTTGGCTATATTCGGATTTAATCTAAAAAGCAACTCCCTGTGATGGACATATTGAACTTCAGCCCTTCTCATGTGGTGTTCCTCAGAAAGTAGCTCTGTCAGCCATCGTTTTCAACATCTACCTTCAGAGCTTGGTGGCACTCATTCACCCAGCTGCAGTTCCCCCTCTAGGGTGGAGGAGCTTTGCCCCGCCAGCTGCGAGAGCAGCAGCTGCCGAAAACGTACATTTAATAAAATGGTCAATGGTCCCATGACCAGTTGAAGTGCACTGCTTCTCTTAAGACTCAGGGGTGGTTGCCTAAACATAAAGTGCGCATGTCAGTTTAGCAGGCCGTCTTGCGATGGTCAGCCAGACATGCGAACTTTAGCCGCACCACTATGAGCTGTGTTCATAGCCGGGTGGACTGGAGGCACAGGCTCCTAGTCAGAAAAGGAACCCTGTGTTAGCTTGCTCATACCAATCCTGGCACTGCTCTCATGCAGAAAACAGCATGAGAGCAGCTCCATGATTTGTTACGTTTTTGGCCCTTCACTTCCAAGTTACGCTCGGAGGCTCCGTGATTTGGGAACAGTGGATGATGGCTCTAGCATCCCTCCTCTGCCCTGCACACCAACGTCAGGTAACTACTTTTGTTTTTATTTATTTAAACAAAGTACGTTTTCCGACTCTTAATGCCGCTGTCTCACTTCAAGTAGGCGCTACATTGCTATCCACGCGCTTCATGACTTGTTTCCACGTCATCAGCATTTACTGAAATACTCTTCTCTGGCATTAACTTAATCTTCCGGTTCTTTAAAAAAAAAAATATGAATGTGCCCTTGTGTAACGTAACTGGTGGTCATGTAACTCGCTCCGATACCTTTAGGTCAAGTTTGCACTATTTTTTTTGTTGCAGTTTTATATAGCGCAAACTTGACCCAAAGGAATTGGAGTGCTTTACATGACAACCGGTTACATTACACAAAGACGCATTGTTAGACTTGGCACCATTGGCGTGGGTCTCCCTTCCATTTTTTTTTGCTGTTGCCTCTTATGTTTTGCTGGTTTTAGATGCTTTTGGGCACTGTGCCACTGCTGTTCAGTGCCACAGTGCAAGTGCTCCCTACTGTAAATCGATGTATGGATTAGTGACTCCATGATTGGATGATTGGTTTACTTGTCAGTCCCTAGTACAGTGCACTGAGTGTGCCCAGGGCTTGTAAATCCAATGCCGCTGGTGGGCTTGCAGCACTGGTTGTGCCACCCACAGAAGCGGCTTGTAAAATGTGTCTCAGGCCTGCCATTGCAGAGCCTGTGTGCAGTCTGTGACTGCCATGTCGACTTGGCAAGTGCACCCACTTGCCAGTCCCTAAACCTTCCCTTATCTTCATATCAGACACCCCTAAGGTAGGCCCAAGGGCCGGGTGCATTGTAAGTATAAGGTAGGACATGCCCTGGTGTGTGTGGCATGTCCTAATAGTGAATTACAGCCATTTTCGTTTTTCACTATTGTAAGGCTACCTGTTCTCCATAGGCCAGAATGGGCAGTTTGATTATTACACCTTATAATCCTAACTGACCCAGAGAACATGGTAGAAAAACGAATTTAGTATGCCTGAACTCAGGATGATAAAATACATCTTTTAGTGAAGTTGGTTTTAACATTCTTTGTTTGAAAATACCACTTTTAGAAAGTAGGTATTTTCTTGCCTAAACCATCCAGCTGCCTCTGCTCAGGTTGTGTATTGTATGTCTGGGTTTGTGAGTGACAGGGGCTGGGGGATTCCAGGAGGCAGGGTGAGTCAGCACTAGGCTGAATAGGTCTGCCTGAAGGAGGATGGGTGGGAGGAGTTGCACCTGGGTCTGAATAGGGCTGTGCCTGCCTTCCACAATGCTGGCTCCACCTCCTGCCGGGCGTCTGATGGCTCTGCCCCTCACTCTCAAAGGAAAGAAGGAGTCAGAAAAACAAAGTGCTCCAGGACTGACCAGAACTGGTTTTGGACTAGGCAGAGGCCTCTCTGCCTTCAGAGAACAAAGGAAAACTGTGTATAAAAAGGGGACCCAGACCCCTAGGAAATTAGATCACTTCTGGGAAATCAAGAAACCTGTTGCCAAGGAGAAGAACCGGAGAAGCTGAAGGAGGAGTACTGCCCCTGTGCTGTTTTGCTGATTGGGGTTGGCCTGCAGTGGTTGCTTTCTGCCAAGGACAGGAGAAAAGACTTTGCTGTGCTTTGTCATCTTGAAGAAGAGAATCTCCAAGGGCTTGAACTAGAGCTTGCCTCCTGCCTGAAGTCTCAGGGATACAAGACTTCACCAACCAGCTCCCCCTGCATTCCCTTGCTGGGAATTGAAGTGCCTGCTGTTGTGCTGGGCCTTCTGAGAGACTGCGTGTCGCTGGGAGCTGGAAGCGCGACGCAACAACGAGAAGCGTGTCGCCGCCGCAGCCGTGGTTATCGCATCACCGAGGAAGCGAGACGCCGCTGCCGCTGTCATCATCGCATCGCCGAAGCGCGGCGCATCACCGGAGAAGCGAGACGCTGCCACAGAGGTCATCGTCGCATCGCCGGGGAAGCGCGTCGCAGGGCCTGTCGCGGCTCCAAAGATCATCGAGTCGCCGCACGGCCGTCGGGCGTGCACGTATCACACCAACGTTGTCGCATCGCAACCAAGACGCCATTTTGTCGCATCGTACCGGAGAAGAGTATCGCATCGAGGTGCCATCCTGTCGCATCGCACCGGAAAGCAGTAAGAAACCGACGCATCACCTCCCCACACAGTAAGGAAGCGAGCATCAACTCCCCTGCGCAGCAGTAAGGAACCGACGCATCCACTCCCCTGAGTGTAAGGAACCGACGCATCACCTTCCCTGCGACCCTTTTGTTTTCTTTGCGTTACGCATTCAAGGTACATTGAGAGTAAAGTGTCGCATTTACAACTTGAGAGAACTGAACTATTTTATAACCTTTTAAAGCCTATTTTTGAGTACAGTATTGTGGATTTTTGCTATTGGGTCTTGTGATAAGTCTATATAAAGATTACTTATTTTTACATAAACAACCTGTGTGGTGTCCATCTGTAGTGTTTTCACTGTATTACTGTATGTGGTCACAAATGCTTTACACACTGCCTCTGAGATAAGCCTGTCTGCTCGTGCCAAGCTACCAGGGGGTGAGCAGGGGTTATTTTAGGAGTGTTTCCCCCTTATCCTGACTAGAAGCAAGGGTCCCTATTTGGACAAAGGTGCAAACCATTGCCAACTAGAGACCCCCAGTTCTAACATTGGTGGTCAGCGGTGAGGATTTGGACTTGCATTTGTGATTCATATACAGTGATTGGTGTACACTACTAGTGAGTGCAGACCAATACGCGACCACATACCTTTTGATAGGACTTTTTTTCCTTGGAACCTTTATTTTTGTTGAGAACTGCCAATTTTCACCATGAGCAAAAAAGGATCCATTGCACCTGCAGATATTGAATTTGAAGAAGATAGGGTTGATACCTACACTGTGCCAGAACTCAAAGCTGTTTGCAAAAAGTTTAAAATCTCTATGAGAGGCCTCACCAGGAAGGAGGAGTTTCACAAGGCGCTGAGGGCCTGGTTGGAAGCACGGAATGCCAGTGGGCAGTCCGAGGAGCCTGTGGAGGAGGCAGAGAATTTAGATGGGCAGCTTGAGGGGCCATTGGGCTTAACTGGGAGGAGAGCGCCTTCCAGGGAGGGCAGCAGTGTTTCTCAAAAGGGCCTGTCTCCAGAGGAGCTGGAGGACAGGGACAAAAGCAGGATGCATGAAATGGAGATGGCCAAACTGAAACAGGGAAGCCATGATAGCCTTGAGCATAAGAAATTGGAGTTAGAAAGTAAGAGGTTGGCCATGGAAGAAAAGAAGATGCTTTTAGAGCATGAGAGAGTGGTGAGGGAGCTAGAGCTAAAGGCTAGAAGCCTAGAAATCACTCCCTCTGGTGGCAGCACACCTCCAGTGCCTGTAGAAAGTAGAGTGTACATCCCCAAGGAGGTTATTAAGGATTTCATGAAGGGGGAGGACATTGGGCAATGGTTTAAAGCATATGAGATCGCCATGACATCACACCGGGTCCCTGAGAAGGATTGGGGAGCGGGGTTGTGGGGCCGCTTTGCAGGTGAGGGAAGGGAAACCTTGCTAGCCTTGCCCACAGTGGATCAGATGTCCTATGCCCACCTGAAGGAAGCTTTAGTGGCAAGGTATGGGTTAACTCCAGAGCTTTATAGGCAGAAGTTTAGGAACTGCAAAAAGCTGGAGTCTAGTACCTGGGTGGAGTATGTGTCTTATTTTTGCAGAGCATTGGATGGATGGGTGAAGGGTAGCAAAGTAAATGACTTACAGGAGTTCTATGATTTAATCGCATGGGAGCACTTGTCCAGTAGTTGTTTTCCAGAGCTACGCCAGCACCTAGTTGACAGTAAGCTGACTAATCCTAGGAAGCTCGCTGAGGAGGCGGACCGCTGGGTCAGTACCCGGGTCCACAAGGGTCTTGTGGGAGACTCCGCCAAAGGTGGGCAGGGTCCCCAGCAGAAGAGTGGGGGGGACAAGGGTAAACAGAAGGAGTTCCAAAAAGGGCCCCAAAGTAAACCCCAAGGGAACCAAGGTAAGGGTTCCCAGCCTCCCACTGAGAAAAGACCATGGGTCCCAACAGATAAGTCTGTTCAGAAGGGGCCCAAAGCATGTTTTAGTTGTGGTCAGGTGGGTCACTTTGTAGGAAGTCCCAAGTGCCCCAATACCGTGACCACTGCACCCACTGGTGCACCACCCCGGCAGATGGCTAGTGTAGCCCTGGGGGAGGAGTTGGGTGCCCAAGGTGGGTGGGGTCCCGCAGAGATGTCCCTGGTCTCTTTAGGAGACAGTGAGATGGTCCCTAGGACCCAGCTGCCTGATAACACTAAAAAATACAGGCAGTGGGTGACCATCAATGGCCATAGGGTGGAGGCTCTGAGAGACACCGGGGCCAGTGTGACAGCTGTCAGTTGTCGGCTGGTGTCTGAGGAGCAGGTGGTCCCCAACGTATTCTACCCTGTAGTTGCCGCTGACAACTCAGAGAGCCACTGCAAGGTGGCCCAGGTTCCCTTTGAGTGGGGGGGTCTCAGGTATCCTTCAAGTAGCTGTGAGGCCAGCCATGCCTGTTGACTGTCTGCTAGGCAATGATTTGGAGAGCTCCCCTTGGGCGAAGGTGGAGCGGAGGTCTCATTTGGAGATGTTGGGTCTGCCAGAGTGGGCGTGTGTGACCACTCGGTCAATGGCAGCCGGTAAGGGTATTCAAGAGGACCTGGAGCCTGGAAGAAGGGCCCAGGTGCCTGCCTTAAAGAGAGGAGGCAGGGGCGCGGGAAACCGGCCCCCGAAGTTCCCACGGTCCAGGAGGAGGCAGACCTTGAGGGGGATGCCCTGGAACCTACAGGGGAACAAGTGGCTGAACTGGGGGACCTGCCTGAGCTGACCCATTGGCAGCAGGAAGGAGGCCCCTCCAGGGAAGAATTCTGCGAGGAGCAGAAGAAGTGCCCTTCTCTTGAGGGCTTGCGGCAACAGGCTGTAAGCCAGGCAGCAGGTGATCAGTCTGGATCACACTGGATCTACTGGGAGAATGGTCTCCTGTATAGTGAGCCTAAGGTTGCTGAGCCTGGGTCAGCCCGTGTGCTGGTGGTACCCCAGCGCTTCAGAGCCTTCCTACTGGGTCTGGCTCATGATGTGCCTTTAGCAGGACATTTGGGGCAAGACAAGACCTTTCAAAGGCTTGTCACCCACTTTCATTGGCCCCAAATGCGCAAGAGTTCAGATACTCATTGCAGGACCTGTCAGACTTGCCAGGCAAGTGGTAAGAGTGGGAGGAAGCACAAGGCTCCTCTCCAACCTTTCCCTGTTGTCAGCACCCCCTTTGAGAGGGTGGGTATTGACATTGTGGGGCCTCTGGATCCCAAGACAGCCATGGGCAACAGGTTCATCCTGGTCTTGGTGGACCATGCCACCCGGTACCCGGAAGCCATCCCTCTTCGGACAGTGACGGCCCCCGTGGTGGGACGTGCACTGATGGGGATTTTCTCCCGTGTGGGGTTCCCCAAGGAGGTGGTGTCTGACCGTGGTACTAACTTCATTTCCAAGTATATGAAGTCCCTGTGGCAGGAGTGTGGTGTAACCTATAAGTTCACCACTCCTTACCACCCCCAAGGTAATGGGCTGGTTGAGAGATTCAACCGGACCCTTAAAGGCATGATTATGGGTCTGGAAGAACCCATGAGGCGTAAGTGGGACGTCCTCTTGCCATGCCTGCTCTTTGCTTACAGAGAGGTGCCCCAGAAGTCCTTAGGGTTCAGTCCCTTTGAACTGCTGTACGGCCATCCTGTAAGAGGACCTCTGAGTCTGGTCAAGGAAGGCTGGGAGAAAGCTCCCAGGAAAACTCCCCAGGATGTATTTAGTTACATGCTGGCCTTCAGGAACCAGACTCGGCGTTTCAGACAACTCGCTGAGGCGAATCTGGAAGCCAGCCAGGAAGAGATGAAACGTTGGCATGATCAGAACGCCACTCTGATCGAGTTTCAGCCTGGACAAAAGGTTTGGGTCATGGCCCCAGTGGAGCCCTGTGCGCTCCAGGATAAGTGGACCGGACCATTTGAGGTGGTGGAGCGCAAGAGTGATGTCACCTACTTGGTGGACTTGCAGTCTCCCAGGAACCCCTTGCGGGTCCTGCATGTGAACCGCCTGAAGCCCCACTTTGAGAGGTCTGAAGTGGGCATGCTCTTAGCAACAGATGCTGGGATGGAAGAGGAGACTGAACCTCTTCCTGATCTCCTGTATGCAAAAGAGCAAGATGGGTCAGTGGATGGTGTGAACCTCTCTCCCACCCTGACCCCGGAGCAGCAGAATGACTGTCGCCAACTGTTGGGACAGTTTTCTGATCTGTTCTCCCTGACTCCCAGTATCACTGAATGGTGCATCCATGATGTGGACACTGGGGACAGTCCTCCTGTAAAGCACAAAACTTACAGAGTGACTGACAGGGTGAGAGCTTGCATCAAGGAGGAGGTCTCCAAGATGTTTGCCTTAGGGGTGATTGAGTCCTCTAACAGTCCTTGGGCCAGCCCAGTGGTCTTGGTCCCAAAGGCTGCCGCGCCTGGTGCCACACCTGAACTCCGGTTCTGTGTGGACTACCGAGGACTCAATTCAGTCACCAGGACTGACGCGCACCCCATCCCCAGAGCTGATGAGCTCATTGATCGGTTAGGGGCTGCCCAGTACCTCAGCACGTTTGATCTAACGTCTGGATACTGGCAGATCGCCTTAACTGATGGGGCCAAAGAGAGGTCAGCATTCTCCACACCAGATGGGCACTACCAATTCCGGGTGATGCCCTTTGGGATGAAGAATGCCCCTGCCACCTTTCAGAGGTTGGTCAACCAGGTGTTGGCTGGGCTGGAGGATTTCAGTGCCGCCTACCTGGATGACATTGCAGTGTTCAGCGCCACTTGGGAGGAACATCTGCACCACCTCTGGGAAGTGTTGAAGGCGCTGCGGAGGGCAGGCCTCACGATCAAGGCGAGTAAGTGCCAGATCGGGCAGGGTTCTGTGGTGTACTTGGGACACCAGGTAGGGAGCGGCCAGGTGGCGCCCCTACAGCCCAAGATAGATACCATCCTGGCTTGGGAACCCCCAAAACCCAGACAGAGGTGAGGGCCTTCTTAGGACTCACCGGGTATTACAGGAGGTTTGTCAAGGGGTATGGCAACATTGTTGCACCCTTGACTGAGCTGACTTCCAGGAAGCAGCCCAGGAAAGTGAACTGGACTGAGGCCTGCCAAAAGGCTTTTGATGCCCTGAAATCTGCCATGTGCACGGCGCCCGTGCTTCAGGCGCCCAACTTCTCAAGGGAATTCATTGTGCAGACAGATGCTTCAGAGCATGGTGTTGGGGCTGTGCTTTCACAGATGAATGAGGAGGGCCTAGACCAACCTGTAGCCTTTATTAGTAGGAGGTTACTCCCACGGGAACAGAGGTGGAGTGCGATTGAACGTGAGGCATTTGCTGTGGTCTGGGCACTGAAGAAGTTGAGACCATACTTGTTTGGGACTCACTTCCGGGTTCAGACAGACCACAGGCCCCTCAGATGGTTAATGCAGATGAGGGGTGAGAATCCAAAACTGTTGAGGTGGTCCATTTCCCTACAGGGGATGGACTTTACGGTGGAACACCGCCCTGGTACAGAACACGCCAATGCTGATGGTCTGTCCAGATTTTTCCGCCTTAGTGATGAGAACTCCCAGGAGGAAGGGTAGTTCTCCCCACATTTCAGCTGGAGGGGACACGTGTTAGACTTGGCACCATTGGCGTGGGTCTCCCTTCCATTTTTTTTGCTGTTGCCTCTTATGTTTTGCTGGTTTTAGATGCTTTTGGGCACTGTGCCACTGCTGTTCAGTGCCACAGTGCAAGTGCTCCCTACTGTAAATCGATGTATGGATTAGTGACTCCATGATTGGATGATTGGTTTACTTGTCAGTCCCTAGTACAGTGCACTGAGTGTGCCCAGGGCTTGTAAATCCAATGCCGCTGGTGGGCTTGCAGCACTGGTTGTGCCACCCACAGAAGCGGCTTGTAAAATGTGTCTCAGGCCTGCCATTGCAGAGCCTGTGTGCAGTCTGTGACTGCCATGTCGACTTGGCAAGTGCACCCACTTGCCAGTCCCTAAACCTTCCCTTATCTTCATATCAGACACCCCTAAGGTAGGCCCAAGGGCCGGGTGCATTGTAAGTATAAGGTAGGACATGCCCTGGTGTGTGTGGCATGTCCTAATAGTGAATTACAGCCATTTTCGTTTTTCACTATTGTAAGGCTACCTGTTCTCCATAGGCCAGAATGGGCAGTTTGATTATTACACCTTATAATCCTAACTGACCCAGAGAACATGGTAGAAAAACGAATTTAGTATGCCTGAACTCAGGATGATAAAATACATCTTTTAGTGAAGTTGGTTTTAACATTCTTTGTTTGAAAATACCACTTTTAGAAAGTAGGTATTTTCTTGCCTAAACCATCCAGCTGCCTCTGCTCAGGTTGTGTATTGTATGTCTGGGTTTGTGAGTGACAGGGGCTGGGGGATTCCAGGAGGCAGGGTGAGTCAGCACTAGGCTGAATAGGTCTGCCTGAAGGAGGATGGGTGGGAGGAGTTGCACCTGGGTCTGAATAGGGCTGTGCCTGCCTTCCACAATGCTGGCTCCACCTCCTGCCGGGCGTCTGATGGCTCTGCCCCTCACTCTCAAAGGAAAGAAGGAGTCAGAAAAACAAAGTGCTCCAGGACTGACCAGAACTGGTTTTGGACTAGGCAGAGGCCTCTCTGCCTTCAGAGAACAAAGGAAAACTGTGTATAAAAAGGGGACCCAGACCCCTAGGAAATTAGATCACTTCTGGGAAATCAAGAAACCTGTTGCCAAGGAGAAGAACCGGAGAAGCTGAAGGAGGAGTACTGCCCCTGTGCTGTTTTGCTGATTGGGGTTGGCCTGCAGTGGTTGCTTTCTGCCAAGGACAGGAGAAAAGACTTTGCTGTGCTTTGTCATCTTGAAGAAGAGAATCTCCAAGGGCTTGAACTAGAGCTTGCCTCCTGCCTGAAGTCTCAGGGATACAAGACTTCACCAACCAGCTCCCCCTGCATTCCCTTGCTGGGAATTGAAGTGCCTGCTGTTGTGCTGGGCCTTCTGAGAGACTGCGTGTCGCTGGGAGCTGGAAGCGCGACGCAACAACGAGAAGCGTGTCGCCGCCGCAGCCGTGGTTATCGCATCACCGAGGAAGCGAGACGCCGCTGCCGCTGTCATCATCGCATCGCCGAAGCGCGGCGCATCACCGGAGAAGCGAGACGCTGCCACAGAGGTCATCGTCGCATCGCCGGGGAAGCGCGTCGCAGGGCCTGTCGCGGCTCCAAAGATCATCGAGTCGCCGCACGGCCGTCGGGCGTGCACGTATCACACCAACGTTGTCGCATCGCAACCAAGACGCCATTTTGTCGCATCGTACCGGAGAAGAGTATCGCATCGAGGTGCCATCCTGTCGCATCGCACCGGAAAGCAGTAAGAAACCGACGCATCACCTCCCCACACAGTAAGGAAGCGAGCATCAACTCCCCTGCGCAGCAGTAAGGAACCGACGCATCCACTCCCCTGAGTGTAAGGAACCGACGCATCACCTTCCCTGCGACCCTTTTGTTTTCTTTGCGTTACGCATTCAAGGTACATTGAGAGTAAAGTGTCGCATTTACAACTTGAGAGAACTGAACTATTTTATAACCTTTTAAAGCCTATTTTTGAGTACAGTATTGTGGATTTTTGCTATTGGGTCTTGTGATAAGTCTATATAAAGATTACTTATTTTTACATAAACAACCTGTGTGGTGTCCATCTGTAGTGTTTTCACTGTATTACTGTATGTGGTCACAAATGCTTTACACACTGCCTCTGAGATAAGCCTGTCTGCTCGTGCCAAGCTACCAGGGGGTGAGCAGGGGTTATTTTAGGAGTGTTTCCCCCCTTATCCTGACTAGAAGCAAGGGTCCCTATTTGGACAAAGGTGCAAACCATTGCCAACTAGAGACCCCCAGTTCTAACACGCATTCATTTATTTTTTGGGAGGCATGGGGATATTAAGTGATTTCCCCAGAATCACAGTATGTTGAGCCGGCACCGAGACTCGAACATGGTTCCCTGCTCCAAAGTCGGCATATATATATAAAAAGAAATAGTGCTGCACATATGTTTTTACCCTAACAAGGATGCCGACAGAGCCAGAATGTATTAAAATAGTAGACCTTGGTGGGAGAGCTAGGCTAGCTGTAGCTGGAGACAAAAGAACTGTGTACAGAGTCCAATAACATCAGGTAACTTGGGAAAGGGACTGTTTGTAGCGTCTGCCATCAGCCTCCTTCATAGGCCATGCTGTGGCATAGAACACTGGGAAGGATCATTTTCTACTGTGCCTTAAAATCTGTAGATGGTATGGGAATGTCTAGCAGTGTTGCAACCATGTTTACCATAGTGGGATCCATTAACAGGGATCCCTGTGGTATCTTTTAATTAAGAACGGAATTCCTGGAACACACCTGCCCTCTGCCAGCTTTTTGTTCTGTGCATTACAGAAGCCCAGTCTAGCTGCCAGTGAGTCACTTTGGGTGTTGGTGTGTATACACATGTACACATTCTCTTATATATATGAGGGGTACTTTAGTTTTCTCTGCTATTATTGTACTCTCTCTGCTTCCTTCAAAATATTTGTAGTTGGTGTTGTTAATGATTCTAGTTTTTTCTGCTGTTTGGTACGCTTAACAACCGTCAATCCACCACACATCATCAGACACACATCCTACACCATCACACATCCACCACACATCATCAGACACCAATCCCACACCATCACACATCCCACACTATCACTCGCTCTCAGTGCGTGTGTGAGCAAGAGTGTGCATCTGCTCCTTCTGTTTCTGGATTCCCATTGTTGTGTTTGACGGGTGAAGGGGGCACTAGAGAAGTAGTCCAAATATTATCTAGCTTGGTAAAACAAAATATTTGCCTAGGATCACACACTTTTTTCAAGGGGGAAGCCAGGATTGGCCTTCACATTGCGTAGTTCTGACCATGGGTCCTTGTAGCTATTGTCTCACTTCCTTCTTTGAGTCACAGTGTGAAAGTTGGAAAGATCTTTCGTGCCCCACCACTTTCAAAAGTCACCAGCCGCCACTGCATACACTGATAAATGTTTTATTTATTAAAGGTCCATGATTGAATCCCAGATACTCCTCAATCTAGGGGGTGACCTGAGTGAATCCGAAATTCACTTTCAAAGCTGCCAATGAGTGATGCATGAGTATTTGGGAAGGCATTGGCTGAACCTAAAACTTGATCAAATAGAGAGACTGGCTGTGTGTGACAGTGTCAATCTCTGATCTTCTAAAGTCAATCCTCAGGATTGGACATGTACAGCAAATAAGTTTGTTCTCTTTCAAAGTTAGATTTCCGGAAAACAGCTTCTCTCTTTCACGTTCCTCCATTTTTCCTCTGTGTATTTTGTACAAAATGCCTCCTCCTGTAATTCTAGAGAAAAAACATTGCTGCTGAGGTGTCCCTTGTAAATTTCAGATTCCTCAGAAACCCCAGGTCAAGCTACCGACGATCGAGAATGCAGTTTCAACATCAGAGGTTTGATTCAGTTTCTGCTCCTCAAGAGTGTTGCTTTCAAGATGCTTTGCATTGTGCACTCAGCTGTCCAAGGTACTACTCCTCTGTTCCTTAGAAGGAAAGTATAACATCAGTGCCTGTTAATCCTCTTTATTCAGAATCTATAAATCTGGCTCTAATCACTTGCATTCAGTTCCCGAAATCTAGCATTAGGGACCTTTCACACCCTGTACGTCTCCTACCCTGCCATCTCTATGCAGTAAATCTTCTTTTTTAGTCTGCATAAAAAAACTACAAAGTTTTCTGAATCCGAAGTGTTTTTTCGTCTACCCTGACCACAGTGAGTCTAGCACTTGAAACATTTTCCCAAAGTGTTTGTTTTGTTTCAGGTCTGATGAGGTTATCTGAGAGAGTTTAGCTATAGCCTTCTCCATAAGAGTAAACTGTCTTTTGTTCTTATTCAGCTGTCCTGATATTGGGGGTGTTTGCTATGCTGCTTTTTAGTCATGAGAGTGATGTGCCAGATGATGACAGCAGTTAGCGCCAATAGAATTACGTGTGCAGTGTGATGCTATCCTATTGTTGCAGTAATTGGGTGGCAATTGGATAGCTGGCCAGAGTCATATCTAAATCCTGAGGCTGGCTGAGTTATTCAGAGCCTCAGTCCCAGTCCCAGAAGCATCCATTGTCTTGCACTTTCCCCAGGTACGCTCCCTTTGTGAGACTTCCTGGGAAACTCTTTTTAAATTTGTTGGGTAGGGGCTTCCCTTGAATGATGATTTATTTTCTCATAATGTTGCTGAGGCTGGGTGAGAGGCTCATACCCACACAATCAGGCTGTGTGTAAACTCCAGGATCCCCCTTGAGCATAGTAACATGAACTGATGACTTTGACAAGCTGCCCAAAAGAAAACAGGCAACATTGTCAGTGTGAAAAGAAGAGTGAGTGGCCCAACTTCTTAAAATATTTAATTAACCATCCAGGAAGTTTTAGGAGAGTTAAGAACTTTGGAATAAATCAAGGTGCATTTCATTTAGGTTAAAGACACTCATGGTGTGTATTATGCATTGATCCAGCATTGGTTCCCCTACTTTATCACAAGCTCTGACAGATGTAATTCAATCAGAGGAAGTGTGTTTCAGCTAAAACAGCTTATTAGTCTCATGAGGCTATGATGTCTCCACCTCCAGTGGCATATGCATTTTAAAATTCACTAACTTATGGGCTGAAATTAATATTTTTCACTACACTTAGAAACCTTTCCTGATTATTGCCGTAAAGTTATGGGAATGTAGACATGGATTCGCATGCACCCAGGTTGAGGTATACATGAAACTGTTGAACGCTAGGCATACGTGCAAAGCACAAAAGGTTAGTGGGAGTTATCTTGAATACAAAACCATTTTGCATTCTAGGTGTTCACATAGATAAAGAATTCCTTAAGTGAAATATACATCACTTAATTATCAAGGTACCAATGGAGTACCATATAGAGGGTAGAAAATAACTTTTAAAGTCAGTAATTGACCAGAAATATCACCCCTGTTATATTTATTTATATTCTTATCGACAATGAATGTAGGATAGGGATAGCTCTCTTAGTCTACAGGTGATGTAGTTAACTTATTGAAAGTAATATTTCGATGAAAGGTATGGAATGCTTGCACACCAACACTGAGAGGATGTAAATTCCAGAGGAGTTTCATCCCACTAGGTTAAATAACTTGAAGTGGGGGCACCGTAGGAAATGAAAATAAGAATTAAATATAATTAGATTGACATATATGAGGCTTGTCCTCTATGACAACAGCAAACTCTGACCACTTAAACTATCTCATGTGAGATGATCAGAGGTTCTCTCTTTTTTCCACAAAGTGTATAATATTTATATGGGTAAAAGTGTAAAATGTGAACTTAGTGTGTCGGCTCTTTCAGATCACCATCTGAGCTGATGATGCACTGCATGCCAGGTGAAAGTGATGCTGCATGATAATCAGTGTAATTAATTGCGCATTAAGTTCTTTCATGTTTTGCAAAGTGATACATCTCAGACCCCATTGAACCCATTTTAAGTTTGATAGTTTAAATTCTAGTTTCTTGAGACACCTTGCTCACAATGATCACACTCTTTGTAGCCCATCAACAATAATGATGGTCACTAGGACACCACTTTGAATCATTCATGAAAAGTGGATTAGAGGTGCTATCGCTATGGATGCAAAAAGCTATCATATTTTATGGCCAGTATTTTTGTGTCTGGAAGCTTATTTTGCGAACAGGGCTTTGTACTTAACGGTCAGTCACAAAATAAGGAAACTGAGTTGGTCGCAGTCCGAACTACGTAAGCAATATCCATTGGATTGGCTGCAAATTGCGGCTCACTGACTGCTCACAATGACAGGGATGGTGGACTGCAAAGGTCAGCAGACCACCATGCTTGTGATTGATTTTAAATAAGGAAAACTTTTTTTTAACAGCCCGATTCCTTGTATGAAATGGGGCTGCTTTTCTTTTAATAAAGAAAAGTCTTTCTTTTTTAAATTTTTGGTTAAAGATGGCAGTGATCCCATGGCCCAATGCCTATTTCTCCTGAATCTTTTACCCTAATTCACTAAGGGGGTACCAATTCCCTTTTGTGAATCAGTTCGCACCCCAATTTGGCTGTAACATTTCAGTGATTTGCAGCCAGAGTTACAGTTGCAAACCATAGATATCTGTTATCAATTCGGAATTTGGAAGGGATCCTAAAACGTGTCTCTTCCAAATACTGAATCGATACAGTGGCGTAGCTAGGCACTCTGCCGCCCGTGGCGGTCCCTGTCTTTTGCCGCCGCTTTGGGGGGGGGGTGCTGGCGATGATTTTTGCGGCGGCCGCCGCCCCTAAGACTAAAACACCACCCCCTCCGCCCCCCCTTGCTACGCCAGTGAATCGATATCCAGTTACAATCCCATTTTAGGGGTCGGTAAAAATGCTATGACTCCTGAAATAGGTTTGCAGATGGGAAAATATGCTTTTGCAGTTGCAAACCCTGATTTGGAGTGTTTGCAATTTCAAAAATAGTTTTATATGTCTGGTCCAGCTTTCTCTGTTAATTTCACGTCTGCATCAGCAGTTAAGTGCATTCCTCACTCTCTAGCAATCATGGATTTAAAATCAGATATTCCACAAATAGGTATCATCTCCACCATTTCCAGAAATGAGTAGGTTTTGCTTTTTTATTTTTTGCAGACTGAAAAGGGACGAAGTTGAATCCATAGTTGTTTTTCCACCATCTATCTGCATTGGGAATGACATCACTGGATTTCCCATCATCCATCTACACAGGAAGTGACATCACTCCTCCCCACGCTCAGAAGCTGCTTAATAGTGGACAAGCTACAGACAAGCTGCGGGCACACAGCTGGCACTTCAAAGCATCCTCGACCAAGGACACACAGCAGCCCTGATCCTTCTTGACCTGTCTGCAGCCTTCGACACCGTCTCCCACCACACACTCTCCGCCAGACTCCACGATGCCGGCATACAGGGATGCGCCATCGACTGGATCCGCTCCTTCCTCACCGGCAGAACCCAAAGAATCAGACTTCCTCTATGAACCCACAGAGATCAACTGCGGAGTACCCCAAGGATCATCGCTCAGCCCCACGCTCTTCAACATCTACATGGCCCCCCTCGCCACCATTGTCAGACAGCACGGACTCAGCATAGTATCCTACGCCGACAACACCCAGCTCATCCTCTCCCTCACCAAGGACCCCCTCACCACCAGATTCAACTTCCAGGAAGGAATGAAGGACGTTGCATCCTGGATGTGCAGCAGCTGCCTGAAGCTCAACTCGGAGAAGACAGAGGTCCTCGTCCTTGTGTGCAGGGTGGGGACGTGTCTGATGTCGATCGGGAGCTCGTTCCAGGTCTTAGCCACTATGTAGGAGAAGGTTCTTCCACCCTTTCTTCCTCTGCGGATGCGTGGGGGTTCAGTGAGGGTGAGGTCAGCAGATCGGAGGTTCCTCTTGGGTACGTGGAAGGAGATTCTATTGTTGAGATATTGGGGTCTGGTGTTGTGGAGGCATTTGTAGGCGTGGGTGAGTATCTTGAAGGTTACTCTCTTCTCAACGGGGAGCCAGTGGAGGTTATGCAGGTGTTAGGAGATGTGTTCGTGTCGAGGGATGTCGAGGACGAGTCTGGCTGCGGTGTTCTGTATGGTCTGGAGTTTGCGGAGCAGAGACTTGTTGATCCCGAAGTAGAGGGCGTTTCCGTAGTCCAGTCTGCTGGTTATGAGTGCGTGGGTGACGGCCTTCCTTGATTCGGGGGGATCCATTTGAAGGTCTTTTGGAGGATGCAGAGGCTGTTGAAGCAGGTGGAGTCGACGGCGTTGACCTGTCAGGTCATAGAGAGGGAGGAGTCGAGTATGATGCTGAGGATTCAGGCGTGGTCCGTGGGGGCTGCCGACGGCGGCTTCAGAAAGACCCTCAAGACCTGGCTCTTCGACTGACCGGAGCTGCACCCACCCACGCCTTGAGACCCTCACGGGTGAGTAGCATGCTTAAACAATCCCTGATTGATTGATTGAAAGCAAGCCCTTCTGCTCCAGTCCACGCCTGGACCGTGCCCAACATCAGAATCTTCGATCCAACCCCCTTCAATCACCCGCTGTGACACTCCAATCCTACAACACCAGCTGCTGCTCCACATGCTGTGCCTCGCTGCATCACACACAGTAATGGTTTATTCTCCTGCACTTCCTGCATGTTTACATGCACTCTCAACTGCACTCACACTGAAAGCATGCAGCACCCCACTCTTTCACACCCACACAGTTCTACGCCTACCCACACAACACTCTGCACTCACATGCATGCTCCTCAACACTTGCCCACTCACCAAACATGCCACAGAGATCTGGGACCTGCTGCATGGCAATGCCCCAGACCTACCTTTCCTTATTGAAACCTGGCTAAATCCTACATCGGCACACCTGACATCACTACAGCCATCCCCCTGGCTACAAGATTACCAGGTAAGACAGACTTCACAAGCCCAAGGGGAATTAATCCACAAGAACCCCATCAGCTGCACCACGTCCACAGACACATTATCCTCCAAGATGGAACACCTTTCATTCAAGCGCCACATTCCAGCTAACTTCACCCTAAGCAGCACTTTCATCTTCAACCACAGGGACTGCGCACCAACTTCACAGACACCATCACAGACTTTGCTGCACCACTCGCTCTCAACACTAGCAATTACATCCTACTTGGAGACCAAACCTTTCACATGGAAGATAACGCCGATCCTAACTCAAAAGCACTCATGAAGACCTTGGAATCCTGTGGCTCACCCAAGGAGTAAAGGGACCTACCCACATCCTGGGCCCTATTTCACCACCTTTGACAAGTCCACACCAAACTCCTGGACACACCAGTCCTTTGTCAATTTCAGCATTACAATCCCAGTCCAATGCACAAGCATCACCACTAGATCAGCCCACTGAAACTGGAACTGCATCACTAACAATAACTGGAACACTGCTCTCCAGCACCCACAACCCAAACACAGCAATAGCCTCCCCAAACCCATCAACAATTTCACCAATTTGATCACCTCTTGTGCCGACTCTCTGGCTCCCCCTCAAACACAACAATAGAACAAGTTCTAGACCCAGGGACAGTTGGTGCATAGGGGAACTCAGACTGATGAAATGCCACTGCAGACAACTGGAGCACAAATGGAGAATGAGCCAGGACAATGAATGAATGAATGAATGAATATAGCATTTCTTAAGCGCGTAGCTACCCTAAGGCATCCCAGCGCTGATAGCAGTACATTCAAAAGAACTCCAAACGGCATTAGGGAAAGAGTAAGGTTTTAAGCAATTTTTGGAAGGTCAGGTTGTTAGCTTCAAGAAGAATATAGAGGGGGAGAGAATTCCATCACCTGTAGGCATTATAGGAAAAGAGACGGCCTCCACTTCTTGCCTTTCTTATTTTAGGAACTGCGCCAGGCGATGATTGTCCGAACGCAGGCCCCTGTTCGAACAATAAGGCAAAATGATGGATCGAATAATGGGCGGTCCCTTCCCTGCTAATGTCTTATGTACAATACAAAGAGCCTTAAACTTGATTCGCTCCTGTATGGGAAGCCAGTGGAGCGTAGCGAGAGCTGGCTTCGCAGATTGGCAGTTGGGAATCCTCAGGAGCATACAATGCAGACAAGAGCATGTTTAAACCACCTTGAGATGCTAACACCAAATGATCTGGACCACCAAACACGCCGCTCTGGCGGACCGCATAAATGCTAGCACCAATAGTAGCAAAGAAATCTTCACCATTGTGAAGGATTTCTTCTCACCAGTGGCGGATTCAACTCAATCTACCCCTCGAAGGACCTCTGCAACAGTCTCTCTCAATTCTTCAGCAACAAAATCACAGCCATTTACAGCAACTTCAACCCACAACCGGACCTGACAGACCTGGCCAAATGATTCCTAATGTTATCCAGGGAACCGATGCTAGCCACATGGCCTGTCATCACCCCAAAAGAAACTGCAACCACCATGAAGTCGGTCCATTCCTGAGGACCCATTGTGCCTCTGCCTTCTCCATGCCTACTTAAGAGAATTGCGATCCTTAAGGGCCATGCTCACACCCATTCTGAATGCCTCCACCTCTTGCACACCTTCCCTGATGCTTGGAAACATGCATCTGTCCTCGATTGTTGAAGAAACTCTACACTGACTCTTCTACGCTTGCCAACTACAGACCGAGCTCCCTACTACCATTCCTAGCCAAGTTCTAAGAGAGCACAGAAACAACCCTTAACCCTGCCACGAATGACATCTGCATGACACTGGATGGAGGAGACACACCAGCCCTCATCCTCTTGGACCTCTATGCCATGCTTGTCTCGGTCTCCCACCCCATCCTCATCCAACACCTACATGACATCAGAATCCAAGGACACACACTGACAGATGGATCTGCTCCTTCCTGACTGAAGGACCCAGTCAGTCAGCCACGCAACATAAAGCTCCAATGCCTGTGATCTCATCTGCGCAGTTGCACAAGGATCCTCCTTGAGCTGGAGCCTTTTCAACACATACATGATCCCTATAGCCAGCGTTATTCACTCTCACTACTTCAACGTCCTCTCCTATGCTGACGACACACAACTCACTCTCTGTCATGGACAAGACACTGAGTCCCGGGATCTAGTTCATTGCCTGCATGACTAAAATCTCCCACCGGCTGAAAACCAACTGTTTGAAGTTAAACATTGACAAGGCCGGAATTGTGATCTTCAAGACGAGCACTTCACCATGGAACTCCACCTGGTGGGCATCAGAGGTAGGAACGACATCCCCCCAACAACCCAGGCCAAGAACCTCAGGATCGTCATCGACAGAAAACTCAACATGACCACCCAAGTCAATGCTATCACCGCCTCATTCTTCCATACCTTGAAGATGATGAGGAAGATTTTCCATTGGCTCCCAATCAGCATCAAGAAAACTGTCACGCACACCCTCGTTACAAGCAAGCTGGACTACGGGAACATTCTGTATGCCGGGATCAACAAAAAACTCACCAGAAGGTTCCAGACCATTCAGAACTTGGAATCCCTCTCAACCTCCCACACTGCACTCAGATCACTCTACACCTGAAGGAGCTCCACTGGCTCCCCATACACAAAGAAGCCAATTTTCAACTCATCACCCACACTTTCAAGGCACTAAACATCACTGGCCTACCATCAACAATCACATCTGCTTTCCAATACCTTTCAGACAGCTCTGCTTATCCCGACTCCTACTTGCACACATCCTACTCATGTGGGAAACCAGATCTGGTGGACAAGCCTTCTCCTACATCACTCCCAAAGTGTAGAACGACCAGCTACTACACATAAGAGCCTCCTCCTCACTGCTTGAATTCAACAAAAGCTGAAGACCTGACCTTTTGGGTAGTCTCAGTAAGCCCTAGGTTTGGGTAGACTCACAGCTGCCTAGTGCCAGGATACTTCCCGGATAATAGTGTGCTCTACATATTTGCATAACATAACATAACATTTTGGATTTAATTTCTTACATTAGAAGTAACCTGATACCAATCATGCAGCTTCCCACAAAAGCTTTGCTATAATAATGGTTGTGAAACCTACTTTCTGTTACCTGTGGTAATTAAATGAAAACCTATTCAAAAATATTTTTTAATGTATCAAAAAGGCATGGCCAGACCACATCTTGTAAAGTAACTACAATAATTTAACAAAGTGTATAATATATGAGAAATTAATGTTTTTCATAAGAGACAAATCCTTCATTCTTAACCGCTTGCCTGGGACAGGAATTCCAGCCAGGGCTGGACATTCCAATCGCGGGCGTGGTCGTGACGGCACCACGCTGTCATGAGCACAGCTCAACCGTGACTCATGACGGCGTGGTGCCGTCATGAGCTTCGAAGAGGTTAAGAAATAATGTTTTCGGGGCCGATTCACAGAACTAATCTGAGACAAAATCCTAAACTTACTACTTTTGGTATTCACAGAAGGCACTTATGATTTATGGTATTCACAGAAATCACATACAACTCCTAACTTTACATCCGCAAACGGGCCGGAATTTCCGCACTCGGGACGGAATTTCCGCACCCGGAGCAAAAATCCCGCACTTGTGCTGGAATTTCCGCACTCGGGCTGGAATCTCTGTATCCGTGCCGGAATACCCACACTCTGGCTGTTGATCATTTTCCTCAAGGCTAAACACCTATCCAAGTGCCTACCATCCCCCACCATGCATCAGCTGACACACTGCAGCCCAACATTCAATCCCAGCCCTGCAGCATGTATGAAAGCAGAGCAGACACACACAAACTCTTTCAACATCTCACTGAATGTGTTTGTTGCTCTGTCCCTTTCCGCTGAATGTGTTTGTTGCTCTGTCCCTTGCCATGCCGCAAGAAGACTTGAGGAGGAGGGGGAGGAGAGTAGAGAGGATCTTCAGACAAAGGATCAACCTATTTGGGATGTCCAGCCAAGATGTCAGGGCCAGATACCGTTTCCCTCCAGAAGTCATCTTGGAGATGGTATGTGAGTGGGAGCAGGAACTTGATTCTGTGACCCGCAGCTCCCATGCCATTCCAGCCAATCTCAAGATCCTTTCTGCTCTCCATTTCTTTGCAACGGGGTCATTCCAAAGGGTCTCCAGTGACCTTGTGGGCATCTCTCAGGCAAGCCAGTCGCTGTGCTTGCATCAGGTACTGAGCTGCATCACTGCAAGAGTCCACCACCACATACGAATGCCCCATACACTGGCCATGAGACAAAGGGCAGCTAGAGATTTCTATCTCATTGCTTGCTTCCCACGTGTGCTGGGTGCAATTGATTGTACCCATGTGGCCCTTCAGCCACCCCGCCGTATTGCACACATCTTCTGCAACAGACAGCGACGGCATTCCATCAATGTGCAGGCTGTCTGAGATGTCAGTGGAAGATTCATTGATGTGCATGCAGTGTTTCCAGGCAGTACCCATGACAGCTTTGTATTCCGCATGTCACCTCTTGCCCGGCGGATGGCTGCGGGAGAATTTGGCAGCATGTGGCTACTGGGTAAGTACCAAGCACTAAAAATGAGTGATATGTGTAAATGAAATGTATGAATGCCACCTTACATTAACAACCATTGTACAATAAGAATCATAAAGCAACATACACGGTCTCAACAGACACTGCATGTACCAAAGTATAGATCATGTTCTGTGTAATAAAAAGGGAAATGTAACCAATTGCCCTTTCTTCCCTCCTCAGGCGATGCTGGGTATGCACAGTCCCCACAACTCCTCACACCTTACAGACATCCAACCACTGTACCGCAGCGTAGGTACAATAGGGCACACATACAAACTCTAGCCATCATAGAGTGCAATTTTGGTCTGTTGAAATCGTGATTCAGATGTCTTGACCGTACAGGGGGTGTGCTGATGTACTCCCCTGAAGTCATGAGCAAGATCATATTAGCCTGTCGTGTTGTGCACAATATAGCTTTAAAGCATGGCTTACACATACCTCTTGTACCTCGGATAGCTCTGAATCTGGGAAACCGGGCCATTGCACATAACAGAGGTCAGGGTATGCAAGTTCGTAATCAGCTGGTTGCCACATGTTTCACATGAGCAACCTGTTGTGTCATGGACAAAATGTGGTTTGCAGTCTGTTGTCAATGATGAAAGTTGGATAATTACGACTCTGTCCAGAAACTCCATCCTGAGACTACTTTGCAAGCCACACTAACTGCATGTAAACCACAGATGTTGACATGAGTCAAAAGATTGACCATGCATCAGGTCATGTGCCCATGTCAGCAATCAGTGTAGTGGATATCCCTAAGGAATCTATTGACTCAGAGTAAAAGATGTACATGTTCTGAGAGACCTTCCCGGACCTTATGAGGATGGGTTTATGAATCACAAAAGGGCCTAACTATTGCATTCTCAGAGTTTTTGCCCCCAATAGATTTGACTCCCCCACAAATGATGGGCCCACAACGTGAGTGACGATGTTATGGGTGAATCTGGCACTATGTGTCTGGGATACACAGCACTGCTTCCCCCCAATAGATTTGACTCCCTCCACAAATGATGGGCCCACAACGTGAGTGACGATGTTATGGGTGAATCTGGCACTATGTGTCTGGGATACACAGCACTGCTTCCCCCCAATTTTCCGTAACACAACAGGCAACTCTTGTGTTGAGCACTAAATATGGACTACATGTACCATAATGCAAAGGAGGAGAAAACTAAACTGGGGTCTGATGTTGTGTCAGCCGCCCCCCTTGTCCTAGCCCAAATGTCATTAAATGGTCTGTTCCACCTTTTGTTACATGTCTATGATTTTCTCTTGCACTGTCATTTCAGGTTTCTCCGCTACAGAACAACAGGATGGCAGTGCATTTGATCTGGGATTGTGGATAAATCAGAATGAATACAAAATGGCTGTCAACTTCTTCCTGTGATGTATTTCCTGTCTCCCACTTCCTGTATATCATTTCCTGTAGGAAATAATGGGTTCCGGTTCAATTTCGGAGATTACGGCCCGAAAATGTAATTTCTGGTTCCGGAGCATGAGCCTAACATGCGGACCCGATGCTCCAAAACCGGAAACTACGTTTTCGGGCCGTAATCGCCGAAATTGAACCGGAACCCATTATTTCATACAGGAAATGATATACAGGAAGTGGGAGACAGGAAATGCATCACAGGAAGTTGTTGACAGCCATTTTGTGTTCATTCTGAGTCCTCCTCTCTCACAGATCAGATCCTCTGCCATCCTGCTGCTCTTTTCAACCTTATTTCCCCCAAAATGGCTGAGGGTTGTGAGGAGAAAGCACCCCCTTTCACTGAATGGGAATTAGACATTTTAGCTGAGGGGTGCTGACCAAATATCCTCAGCTATATGGGGGGCCAGAGGACCAGCTGAGTAATGCAGCGCGGGGCAGACTATGGGCCAACATTGGTGAGCGCTGCAGTGCAGTGGGCATTTACACCAGGAAGGCGAGGGCATGTCACAAGCGCTCGGAGGACCTAAAACGCTGGGCCCGGCACAAGGCCGAGGAGCTACTGGGCCAGTCTTCCCAGCAGCATGTGCATCGTCCCTGCCTCTCGCCACTGTACAGGAGGGTCCTGTGTGCAGCTTGGCAAGTGCATTATATGCAATATGTGTCTGGAAGTATGATGTGAGTGAAGACAGAGCTGTACCATTGTGTGTCTCATGCCTCCATTCACCTATTCAGTGTCTATGCAGCAGTCATCATGAAGCAAAAGGCTCACTGTAGCATATTGACTGTACTGGGCAGAGCGCATTCTGGGAGTTGTAGTTTCTTCATGACAAATGGAGAATTGAGCCACACACGTGCATTTGTACAGAAATTTGCACTGCCAGCACCACTAACAGTGAACCAAGAGAATCAGAACTGATGTGTGCATTGGATGATGAATGGTACAGACACTGTCTAGTGTGTGTATGAGAGGCCAATGGCTATTGAATGCTGTGACTTGCATTGCATTCAGTGAGTTTGGGTTCTGATTGAGACAGATCATCATGTGCCATGGAGTCAAGACAGACTTTGAGATCCTTGCCTCACTCTTAAGTGTTTCCAATTTTGCCAAGTGTGTCCACAGACACACGTCTTACCCTCAGTGGCTTGTATGCCTTTTTTCATGTACAGGTAGCTGTAACAACGAGCCACTACTGTGCACCAGTGCACAGCACTACCTGATCAGTCTCCGAAGCCAATATGTGGCACTGGATTGTCAGCTTTTGTGAGGGAATATCAAAAGGTTAGACTCACAACTTAGCAAACCGAATAGCCCAGACCCTATATGGATTTGTGACCCCCATCAGCATTTGTCTTGTCTCATACAATGCTACACAGCACATAACATTTGTTCAGACGTAAAAGTGCTGAGACTCCATATCACAGGCCCTTTTCAATACCATCTGGACTCTCTCTTATCTCCTTTTGTAGACTGGGTTTGGAATCTGCCCATGTAGCAGTGACAGGACACACAGATCACAAGAATGCCAAAGTTGAGGGTTGGCCAGTACAGATGTGTAAGCCACCAAATATCTTGTGAGATGTCCATGTCAGACTCAAATCAGGAGATGACAGCGAACATACACGTAATTTAAGCTCATAAACACTGACAACTGTATAGTGTGATCAGAGGAGAACAAAGTCTGACCTTGGCTCATCTAGGTATGTGTCTTGTCCTGACATGTACAACCACTACATAATGATTTGTCTTACATTTCAGTGGGCTCAGCTGGCCAAAAGGAACAACAGCAGGACACGGTTCGGAGCAGGACATCTTTGGTGCACCGGCGGCTACGACCTCTTTCCACTGGTGAGGAAGAAGAGGATGAGGCGGGACCCTCAACATCAGGAGGCAGGGGGATTGCGCCCACCCAGACTGACCAGGAAGACAACTCTAGTGCTACGGACCGGGTGGAGGCTGAGGACATTGAAGTGGGGGGGAAGAACTGGACGCCTCTGGCCAGGGGGTGGTGGAGAGCTACTCTCCCCTGGACCATTCACCAGTTAGTTTTGGTGATGTGTCCCCGGGTCAGGCCACTACCCAACCTGGGCCTGCCATCAGCCCCTCCCTAACTCTAGAGGCCCCCATTCCATCGTGGCCTCCAGCTGCATCCCCTGCAACTTGTCCCCCTCATCGTAGCTGCCAGGCCGACACCAATATTGGTGCCGAACCTGAGGCACCACACCTCTCATGTTCAACCCAAACCCCTCCCTGTGTTGTTCCTTCTGTGGCTGTACCAGAGGACTTGATGTGGGCATGTGAAGGTCAGACAGACATGTCCTCTTGCATCATGCTGAAGATGTGTCTAGAGCTGCGCATGATGCGAGAGGAAACTGCCCGAGCTCTGGCCACCCACACTGCCAGTGTCAATTCCCTGACTGAAGCCATGTCGTCTTTCATATCCCAACCTCCCTCCCACACCACCGTCAATGTCTCCCCCTGTCCGTTGCGCTACACTGTTTCCCCCATACTCCTCGTGTGTCCCAACCCCGTGTGGTGTCCTGTTCCTGCACCGTCCAGCCAGGAGCCCGCATCAGACTCAGAGGATCTGGACATTGTGGTACTAGAGGATGACCAGAAGGACACTTGACCTGTTGGACAGAATTTTCTTTGTGGACAATTATTTACTTTTCCCCTTGTAAATAAACTGGTTCCCCTGACACTCCCTGACGTGTTATATTTATGTTGCACCACCCCAATCCAAGTTCCCTTCTCCTTCTGTAGTAAGAACATCATTCGTTTTCCTTTCTCCTTTCCAAACGGACTGCTGTTGTTTTTCAAATCCCACACATAAAATCTTATTTTGAATCATACTTTCTCTATCTTGTTTAACTTCATTGTTATTGTCTTGTACAAAATATGGACGTGTATTTTGGGAGTCATCTGCTCTGCACATTATGGCTTGTTGCAATGATGGGGTTGCACTTGTACATGTGTCACACACACACATACATCCTCACATCTCTAGGCCACCAAAATTGGTATACATTTGCCTATCAGGACATGATACACAACAGAGTCTTGACTTGTGAAGAGAAATACTTTTTATTTACACATATTCACACTGGTCAAAACGTTTTTGGGATGTGATCAATGGGGATCGTGCTTGCGACTCTGCAATTTCGGAGGTGAGGATCGCTGTGAGGGATCATGTCTGGGTTGTCGCCGAGGTGCAGGTGGGTGTTGTGCATGTGCCTGTACAGGGTGAAGTTCATGTGCAGGAGCGGATGGTGTATGTACAGTTGGTGTTTGTGCATGGACAGGGGCTGTTTGTGCAGGTGTTGGTAGTGTCTGTTCAGGGGGTGGTGGTGGATGTACAGGTGGTGTGAGTGCCTGTTCTGGCCACGGTGGTGGGTGTGTACCCTTGCTGTGGTCCTGTGCATTTTGTGGTACAGGTGTGTGGGTGTGATGTGCTGCAGGCAGATGTGATGGCTCCCCTCCCTGCGTTGACCGTGAACCGAGACTTTGGATCATTTTCATCATGCCCTCCATTATCTTCATGGCCAAGGCATGGTGTCTTAAACTCTCTTCCCTTTGGATAGATATCATGTCTCTGATATTCTTGGACATGTCTTGCCAAGATCTATCCATCCTATCCAAAACATGGGTCAGTCTGTCCACCACCTGAGGGATTTGGCGCATGTCCTGCAGGGTAGCCCCTATGGCTGAATGTCCTGCCTCACATCTGCCTGCTGTTTGAAGAAGTCCTGCTCCCACTGGCCACCATGGCCATGTGCAGGCCCTCTCTGCAGGGGTCGGCCATGGATGAGACCGCCAGGTCCAACAGCAGGGGGGAGGGTGGCATGTGGAAGCCTGTGGACAGGAGAATGGTGCCCAGGGGATACCTGCACCACAACAGGGTTGGTACTTCCCTCAGATGGTGGAGAGAATGCCTGGGATACACTGTATAGGGAGGAGTGTGTAGGGGAACCACCACATCTGTCCTGGATGTGAGGGCTGTGAGGGAGTGATGTCTGTGTTGGGGTGTGTGTGAGCTGTGGCTGGTTAGCTCTATGCTGGGGACAGGCAATCTTTTGTTTTGGAGGAGGCTGAGGCACTTTGCTGGGCGGAGGGTGTGAGGCCTTGCAAAATGTGGGCGATGTGGGAAAATTTCTGTCCATGGCATCAGAATCTTCATCCTCTGAGAGGATGAACAGATAGTCACCATCATCGTCCAATCCTTCATCCTCCTCAGGTACTTCCTCCTCCTCCTCTTGCGCAGTACTTGCAGCCGACATTACTGCCTGGAGGAGCAGTGGCTTTTCCTCTTTGATTGCCCGTCACCCAACAGTGGTGGAAGGTCCATCCTCCTCATCGTCATCATCACCTGGAACACAGAGGTTGCAACAGGATAAGTAATTGACCTAGTATAAGATGTGGTGCAACACAAGGGTTGGTTCTACTGTACTTTGCATCAACAGATGACGCACATGTGACCTGGTTTGGGTACCCCTACAAGTGACAGCTCACACCATAGCACTGAGGGGTGAAACGGAGATGTACATTGCACAAGCAAACTCACCAGCTCCAGCCACAGCTTTGTGTCCCTTTGCGATCCCCCCTGATGTCAACTGCTGAACCATGCTCCTCATAGGTTTTGTTGACGAAGCGGTCCCCGATCCAGCAGCTGTAGAGGGAAGTGACACCATTCTCAATCATCTGCATTACTAATTTACAAACAGGCACATGTGACACTTATGATATGTATGTAACTTTGTAAACACCAACTGCAGGTTCTATGCAGAAGGGGATTTTGATCTTTGTAATGGTTTTGATAGGGAAACACTTCACGCCACAATTACCTGATGGACAGGTGCGAGAGGGTTTCACTGCTGCAGCCAGGATGTCTTGCATTCCCCGGGATGGTGTTGTACGCTGCACTGGTGTCATCCTGTCAGCAGCTGTGATGAGACATACATGTCCATATTTCAGTACACCAGATGGTAGCTATGAGCTAACATGTATATGTCATTCTCAATGACCATTGATAGGATATTCCTGGACAATGTGCAGCATGTTTACCTCATGGACTTTACATGTGGGCCCCTGCTCACATGCAGCAATTGCCAGCTGTTACCTCCACACAGCACTGACATCAATGAGATGACACATCAACAGACAAACGTGTATGAGAAGGTTACTGATATTTGAAGGAAGGGGAGAAATAATCAGGACGCCACCGCATTACATTGATTACACCTTCACCGTTAAGACTAACATGTCTCATGAGTATGATGTTGTCTGTTGACAAGTGTAAAGGAGTGTACATCCACAGGCTGACCAGATTCACATTTGCACATCAGTTCAAACATTGCATTGCAGAGTTCATATGTGAGATGTGCAATAGTCAGGTACATTTTGTGTGTCATTTGTGCTTCCCTACCCATGAAGTCACAAAGCTCATTTTGGAATGAGAGATCACACATTTGTTATGTCCATCCTTTGAGTGTCCTCTGTTCACATAATCAATTTCCTACATCATGGTAGAACTAAGCTGACAACGGATGATGTCTTGTACAGCAGACATCCTAACCTCATATATTATACACTCGCTTATATAGGTGATTACAGTAGAAGAGGAGGCAAGCAGAATGCAACATTTGATTCGGATCCCACATTGTGGGTACGTTGAGAAGCTTTGATGGTTGCCGCCTACACTGGATTTGCGTTGTGCCTTTCAGCCAAGAGATTTTAAAATTTAATTTACTGAAGATTCACCTTAGCAGCCCATACATCCATCACAAAAGTACACAACTGGCATCAGTGCGAGCCTCATCCACACCAATTTCAATATGATTTGTCCATTGGAATTTTGCTAGGGAGTTTTCATATCATTGAATTACAATCCAGTTGTGTCTAGTACACTTCATTTGACACTATATACTATTTTTATGTCCATTCTGCACTCACTTGTCATACATTTTGTGTCATCCTTTCACTAGCCACCATGGTGTGATCTGGTATGTGGTTAAATGCCATATGTAGGCATATTGTGATGCAGGACAACAGTGATGTAAAACACATACAATATACAGCGCAGATTAAAGGCACATTTCATGGGCATGAGCATTCAGGTACATTATTCTTGGGTTTACTTACCATGGCCCGCACCTGTCCAGTGTGTGGTCCCTGAACAGATGTCACAGCCAACCTTGTATCAGAAGTCAATGTGGGTCTTGGAATCTGGGAGGACATCATTGGACCTACAATGATAAGTGTGTTTGCAACTTTACATTTCTGCTGACACATGTGATGCACTCAATTTCAGGCACAAAGGATGAGCACAAGCAGTGTGGGCCCTACCTTTGCAGAAGTGTGTAGCACTAATTATCATGAGTAATCACACATTCAACTCATAATGGCCCCACTGCCTAGAAGCAAAGTCTATCAAATTGACACAACAACAATTCCTGAAGTAAGGTCCACTATTGTGTTTTGTTAATGGCCAAAAAACATGCCATCCGATGATAACATCTATAACCAGCTGGGTGGACTGGACAATTTCATGTATGGAAAAAACATTCTAAGTTGGACAGTGGACGCATTCTCAATCCTCCTGACAATTGTATCTCACTTCTTGTTCATCATTGTTATATTTGTTAACATTGGATTTCTTGATTTAGTCTACAAAAACAATTACAATCTAGTGGAGGCTCCTTTTTGACTTGTTGTGGCACTCGATTCCAGGATTGAGTTCACAGTTCTGGAACTGTTGGTGGAAAACATGTAATGTTCAGAAATCACAAAGGTATGATGAGCCTAGATATATTATATTTTGTCTTTCTCTATTCACAAATGTCATTTGCTAAAGGTAAATGTCCTTTAAGAATTCCAATAGTTGTAAAGCTAGTTTTTCCTCTCCGGTTACCTTTGAGATTCAGACACTGTATGTCCCTCTGTTGTCTGCTGACAATGTATGCATTTTGACCATCTCCTGACCAGTTTGACTTACCAGTTAGTGAGGGTGGTATGCGTTGCTCTGGATGGTGTTGTTTCCTCCCAGAAGATACAGGGACCTCTGCTACTGTGGTTGTCTGTACTCTGGCTGAATGTGTCAATAGGTGAGAAGAGAGAAAAGTCACCAAATGGAAAATGTACATGTGGAACTTGTCAGACATTTCCTCATATCTTCTGCATGCTAACAGTATTGTGAAGTACTGCCACAGCCGGTGCAGGTAGGAGAAGTGGGGCGTTGGGGATGTAATGGCATGGCAGGGCGGGAAATAGACAACAGAATATGGGAATTAAATTTTTTTAAATAAGGATTCTCTCACCTTCTGCTTTGTGATTTTGGCAGGCACAAGGTGAGTTACTTTTAGGATAATTTTTATTTATTTTCCCTATTCCGTTGTCTGTTGATTTTCCTCTGCACCGCACCCCCCACCCCCTTATGTTCTTGACTGACCCAGCCGCGTCTGGATAAGTGGAAGGGGCACTTTGACAATTGCTACTTAACAGTGTTAGGTATATACGGCAGCAGTACTGGGCCCATGTTTTAAATAGTGGGAAAGGGATTTGCCATTTCTAATACAAAGGATTCTGGGGCTTGTGGTGCGACATACAGAGGGAAACACATGAGCCTCTGACTGACTATATTTTTATATGAACTTTGGACAACTTCCTTACTCACAATGGCAGTGCAACACAGACATTCATTTTGTATACTTGTTCTTGTCATCCCATTTACCTGGTACCACGCTACGGACATCACTCACAGGTAGCCCATGGAGCATGTGGGGGTGGATTGTAGTGAGGACATCCTCCTCAAGTGGGGTGAGACGTAGGTGGGTTCCAGATTGTGGGGCAGGGAGAATCCTGTTCAACTCGATCCTGGAGTACTTCTTCTTCACCCTCGTCTTTTCGCCCTGCCACTTCTTCTTGATGTCCTCGACTGTGCGCACATCCTCCCCCAATGCTGTGACAGCAGTGGTTAAATGCTGCCATAGAGCTGCCTTCTGTGTGCCACTGGTGCAGTAAGGTGGGAGACCATATAGGAGTTTGTGGTGCCTCACAATGAACTCCACAATCATGGTGGTCCCCTCAATTGGAAAGTTCTTCTTCCTCCTCATTTTGTACATTTTCCAGTAGCGATGAACAGCAAATGAAAACAGGAACTCTCTGTGGCCAAACCTGTTCCTTGAATGTGTGCTGCTTTTATGTGGTTTGTGGTGCAGGTCTTGCAGTTAGTGTTAATTGACTTCAGCTGGAGCATGGTGGGGATGGTAGGCACTTGAAATGATCATCAGACCCAAATGCGGGTATTCCGGCCCGGATACGGAGATTCCGGCCCGGGTGCGGAAATTCCGGCCCGGGAGCGGAAATTCTGGCACAAGTGCGGGATTTCTGCTCTGGGTGCGGAAATCCCAGCCCGAGTGCAGAAATTCCGTCCCGAGTGCGGACGTAAAGTTAGGATTCGTAAGTTATTTCTGTGAATACCATAAATTCTAAGTGCCTTCTGTGAATACCAAAAGTAGTAAGTTTAGGATTTTGTCTCAGATTAGTTCTGTGAATCGGCCCCTTCATTTTTAGATATGGATTGATACATTTTCTGGAGCACGGCTTGAGATTTTCTATCCATAGGCACAAAGGACTTAGTCAATGTACCAATATGAGAAAGAGAATCAGATGGACTGCATCCCTCCCAACCCACTGAGTATTACATGAATAAGGTGCATATTAGGTAATGATCAGTGTTGTGAGACTCACAGAAATAATGGAACCAAAATCCTCTTTCAACATCAATAGACATACTTGTGAACAAAAGAAAATTAGGAATATTTTTTCAAGCTTTATTAAAATTAAAACCCGTACCTAATGCACACAGTAAGAATAGGAGCTATTATAAAAACAAATAAGATAATGGCAATTATATTTGTCAATAGGCAAAACAACACAAAATGTTGTAACATTAAGACAGCATTTTAGCATGTCTCTCCATCAATAACCCTAACCCTTTTCTTCCCTCTGTTAAATAAACTGATCTTAGTACTAAAAGGGGCCTGCTCGAATTCTATGGATGGCCTACACCCACATACCTTTTTCGAACAGCAGAAGCAGTGCTCAATATGGCAATCGCTGATGTTCTTGTCTCTGCATTTCAGTGACTAAGTTGTCCTCGACCAGGTAGATAAGCCTGTCAGAGGACTCTATGTGACTTTTCTGTAGCCTTCAATAAGGAAAGGTGTTTACAGCTACTGCATGACCGCAGCCTGGAATCCCTAGATTGAAGAGTTTTGCTCTACTTAATATTGCTTTGCTCCTGTTTATATACTCTATTTGAACATTGTGCATATCTTTAAAATAATCATTCAGCTCTTCCAGTTTTTCCTCTACTTATATTCTTTGAAACATTGCTTACTGTTTAAAAACAGTGCTGAAAATCAAGATATCAAATTCTATAGACCCTTTTTCATTGCTTAGGAATAATAACTAGCACATAAAAATATCAACAACATTGATAATTGTGCATTTGCATTTTGAAATATGTACCTGCATATCTGAGCATATATAATTAAAAAAGCAATACTTAAAAAAAATCAAAAATATATGAACATTATATCAGAATGGAACTACTAAACAGAAATATACATAATATTGCAAAGTACAATGCATGTGTTGTTGTTGTTTTCTAATTTATAAAGTGCACTAAATAGTGATGGTTTTTTAAAACTAGGAAATATAAAGTGCTGCTAATGTGTTTTTTGTTTCGTACCTTTGCCTGCCTTTTATGTATCTATTAGTTAAATTACCCATTGTATTTCGCATGATGTACAACATTTATGGGTTTTATTGAGGGATCTAAATGTTGGATCAATAAGGTTAAGATTATGATTATGATGGTCGGAAAGAAATCGATTTGCCAGGTTGCTTTTTTTGCATCATCGGCATATCTCTAGATTTTATTTACAACTGGATTGTCTATTATTGTGAATGTTATTCTTTGTGGCATCAGACAGAATTCAAGAAACAATCTTAAACTCAATGGGCCCTATTCACAAAGGTGAATTGAGACAAAAGTCAAATTTACGACTTTCGGTATTCACAAAAGCAATTTACGAGTAGTAAAGTTAGACTTTTGTCTCAGTTAAACTTAAGTTTTGGTCTTAAGTTTAGCTGGGACCAAAATTGAGACAAAAATCTAACTTTACTACTCGTAAATGCCCTTTGTGAATACTGAAAGTTGTGAAGTTAGATTTTCGTCTCAGTTTACCTTCGTGAATTGGGCCAAATAATCAGTAGATATAACATAAATATCAAATTCGAATTATGGTCAGTGAGAAAGGCTCAGCAAGAAAACTAGAGGCACAACTATGCATGCATGTCACTGTTGGACCTCATACACATTGGAATCAACTGAATAATTGATTTGTTTCAGTGATGTATGGTCTGTAAAATAATTCTACCAATGCTCCAACACAGGAGGAGTATCTGACAAAGTATAGTTAACCTATTATAATAGCATAGCAAAAGATATGATATCATGGAACAATTTCCAGAGAATGCGTCAATAATCTATCACAAAGAGCAAATCAATTTTGGAAATAGCATGCCGCAATACACTCATTTAATGTTATTAACTTCCAATTTGCACCAGAATGGACAAAAAGCATTATGCTGGCAGTGCCATTTATGCAATCTGGGTGTGGAACAGTGTAATGCATACAGGGCCTCATTTATGAGGCCCCTTGTGCCGCAGGAACGTCACTTTTTATGGCGTTCTGTGGCGCAGGATTCTGCTCCATATTTACGAGGCAGCACTAAGCCACTTTTTTGGCTTAATGCTGCCTCTTAAATATTGTTCCCTTTAACACAGTTTTCTGCGTTAAAGTTGCGTGCAATGGGTGTTGCTGGGGGCGTTCCCAGCAACATCCATGGCTTTTTGACACTGCCCAAGACTTACGAGAAATCGTAACTGTGAGGCAGCGCCAAAAACTTACGCCTCTCCAGGGGAGGCATAAGGAAGGCACAACGACGAGAAATATCTTTATTTCTCCTTGTGTTTCCTTTTTCTATGTGTACTACATCCTGCAGCACACATAGAAGGAGGAAAAAGCCTCTTATGATTGTTTTTCTGCAGGAATCCCTTCCTGCACAAAAAGAAATATCGCTGCAACGCAGGCACCATTGCACCATGGTGCAAATGTGCCTGTGTTGGCGCACGGCAGCCCATTGTGCGCTGGCACAGGGGAAAAGGACTGGAATGCGCTGTATCTGGTAGATACTGTGAATTCCTGCCCTTTTCTTTTGCGTAGGGCAGCGCAGCAGGAAGACCTGTGGTGCTGCCCTACGGCAAAACCTCATAAATGAGGCCCCCAATGTTTAAAAGTGATGTAGCTTATATTAGGTGCCCAATAAAATGTTATACATCAAATCCACTGACCACATCATCTTCCTTAAGAATGAATACATATCTCACTTCGTGGCTCACCAACTGGTTAACACTGCAATTGCATCAAATTTGTAGTGCAGTGTCAAGATTTGTGTAAAAATGGCAAGACTTTGCCTAACATCCATGACAGATGGAGGCAGTAAATAACCACACAACAGGGGCGTAACACAGGCCCCCGCGGTGCGGGGGCCCCCAAGCTCCAGGGATACTTATTTAAAGGTGCTTTCAGACACCTCTCTTCATTTGTTGGTTTGTTGCTGCGTCATTTACATTTTGCTTCCACCCACTACGGCATACAGCATGGGGCAATGAACGAGACTACTTCATCAACAAAAATTGAGTTGTAAAGGTACCGGGGGGCCGGTGGGGGCACTCTGGCACACACTTAATAAAAAGAATGTCAGCTTCCGACAGGATGTACGACGAGTGGGGCTTCCCCCGCTGACCCCAACGAAAATTAAAGATGTGGGTAGTGACAAAGGCATCACCAAATGTTTTTTATTGTGTGGGGGTTTGCAGGGGGGTTACCTGCCAGTCGGGGTGGGTGCAGGGCCTGGTCATAGACCAGGCCCTGTACCCAACCAACCACTTCTTATGGCCAGGCTCTGCACTCAACCCCCTGCTGTGCACTGCGGAAGGTCATGTGCTGCACAAGGTAGGGGGGCCGCAAGAGGCTGGGCTCGGTGCACAACTTTTCACTGCTCTCTGGGGGGTTGCCAGCCAGTGGGGGGTTGGATGCAGGGCTTAGTCATAGGCCAGGCCTTGCACCCAACCAACCACCTCTTATGGCCAGACCCTGCACCCAACCCCCTGCTGCCCACAGCTGAAAGCCATGCACTGTGCAAGGTAGGGAGGTCTGCGAGGTATTGGAAGCAGGGCCTGGCCTGCGGCCAGACCCTGTGTCTAATTCCATGCTGCCCATGGCGATGGACAGCTTACTTTTTTAATTTTTAAAAACATAGAAATTCACTATTTCTATGTGTCTCATGTGCAAGAAGTCCCTTGAGTTTTAAGCCTTGCTAGCATGTATGACCACCATCATGTCATCAAGGATTCATAGCCTGCCTGAGCAGTTAAATGGACTGCAGTCCCTCCAAATTACACAGTGCTACTGTGTATCCTTCGATATTGATTCCCTTCACACGGTCACCCGGTGAGGAGCTGATATCACATGGTGTGCACACAATTAACTGGAAACCTCTACAGGCAGCAAGTTTCCAGCCAATTGCTTGGAGGCGCTGTACAGCTCATGTCCATTACGGGGTATGAAACCTCCTGAGGACATCCGCGACAGGCTTAGTTAGAAGCTTTGTTATTTTTTTGGTGTGGGTGGGGGCAAGGCGGTGAGTTAAAGTGCCTCAGCTGTGCTCAGTACAAAGCACGGTCACCTCCAAGCGACCACCTCTCCTCACACAGTGAAAATATTTCACACATTGGCAGGTCTGGGACTGGATGGGGACTGTCTAGTAACACAACTGGCTCTGCTGGTGCATTCAGTGCCACAGTGTTGACCAGGTTGACTTCTGTGGCCCAATGGTCCAGTTACAGGCAGAGTGTGGAACTGCACACAAGTTGTACAGAAGGGAGCCTGCTTCGCTGGTAGTTGGCGGTGAGGGTAGCAAAGGCTAAGGCATGGACTGGAATGTGTACAAGCTGTTGAGTACAAGTTGTAGCCAGGTCACTTTATATTGCTGTGCATAAAGATTTCTATCTGGCATCACTACAGTTTCTGATGTATGAATTGTTAAATATTAATATTTAATGATTGCTGGGGCACATTGCACGTTTACACCCACTCAAGAACGGAAAGCGGGGCTTCCCGATAAATAGGTGCATTTTAACAAAGAGAATACATTAGAAAATTAAACAGTCCTCAAACGGAAGTCACAGCACGTGGCATCATTAGAAGCACATATGATATAATTCAGACAGACAAAAACCCAATCTGCATGAACAATTTTGAATACCTCAAAGAAAAATATGCCTAAGCAAATCCCTCAATATAGTTTTCTATTAAGAAAGTTATTGCTATTGAAGGGGATTTATGCAAAGATAGAAATAGCCATGCACACAGACCAACACAGAAGAACTCATGGACACTGACCAATAGACATACCGCCATCCATGAATCACAGACACAGAATAGTGCATGAACACAGACAACACATCCACAGGTTCCCGTATTCACTCATTAATAGACCTCAATAGTGTCTACACATGCACACATGCATGCATGGAAACTCTTACAGACAACCAACAATGTATATTACCACATACACCCAAAACACCCAAAAAAAGCGACCCCTGACCTTGACTGGTAGGTCGCTCCCCCACCACACAGCTCCGTCTGTGTGCCCTGCTACTGCCCCTGATTGTGCTCGTTTTTCCTTTCTGTGCCCCCTTGCTGCCCCTGATTGTGCTCGTTTTTCCTTTCTGTGCCCCCCTTGCTGCCCCTGATTGTGCTCGTTTTTTCCTTTCTGTGCCCCCCTTGCTGCCCCTGATTGTGCTCGTTTTTTTCCTCTCTGTGCCCCCTTGCTGCCCCTGATGGTGCTCGTTTTTCCTCTCTGTGCCCCCTTGCTGCCCCTCATTGTGCTCGTTTTTTCCTTTCTGTGCCCCCCTTGCTGCCCCTGATTGTGCTCGTTTTTCCTTTCTGTGCCCCCTTGCTGCCCCTCATTGTGCTAGTTTTTTCCTTTCTGTGCCCCCTTGCTGCCCCTGATTGTGCTCGTTTTTCCTTTCTGTGCCCCCTTGCTGCCCCTGATTGTGCTCGCTTTTCCTTTCTGTGCCCCCTTGCTGCCCCTCATTGTGCTCGTTTTCCTTTCTGTGCCCCCTTGCTGCCCCTCATTGTGCTAGTTTTTCCTTTCTGTGCCCCCTTGCTGCCCCTGATTGTGCTCGTTTTTCCTTTCTGTGCCCCCTTGCTGCCCCTGATTGTGCTCGTTTTTCCTTTCTGTGCCCCCTTGCTGCCCCTGATTGTGCTCGTTTTTTCCTTTCTGTGCCCCCTTGCTGCCCCTGATTGTGCTCGTTTTTTCCTCTCTGTGCCCCCTTGCTGCCCCTGATTGTGCTCGTTTTCCCTTCTGTGCCTGTTTCCCGCCGCTGCGCTCTGCGGCCCCGCCCCTCACTGCCCATTCGCTGCCCCATTCCCTGCTCCTCCCTCCCACCTCCCCATTTATGGCGGCCGCTGCGTGGTGAAGAGAGCGACCCCTGACCTTGACTGGTAGGTCGCTCCCCCACCACACAGCTCCGTCTGTGTGCCCTGCTGCTGCCCCTGATTGTGCTCGTTTTTCCTTTCTGTGCCCCCTTGCTGCCCCTGATTGTGCTCGTTTTTCCTTTCTGTGCCCTCCTTGCTGCCCCTGATTGTGCTCGTTTTCCTTTCTGTGCCCCCCTTGCTGCCCCTGATTGTGCTCGTTTTTTCCTCTCTGTGCCCCCTTGCTGCCCCTGATTGTGCTCGTTTTTCCTCTCTGTGCCCCCTTGCTGCCCCTCATTGTGCTCGTTTTTCCTTTCTGTGCCCCCTTGCTGCCCCTGATTGTGCTCGTTTTTCCTTTCTGTACCCCCTTGCTGCCCCTCATTGTGCTAGTTTTTTCCTTTCTGTGCCCCCTTTCTGCCCCTGATTGTGCTCGTTTTTCCTTTCTGTGCCCCCCTTGCTGCCCCTGATTGTGCTCGTTTTTCCTTTCTGTGCCCCCCTGCTGCCCCTCATTGTGCTAGTTTTTCCTTTCTGTGCCCCCTTGCTGCCCCTGATTGTGCCCGTTTTTCCTTTCTGTGCCCCCTTGCTGCCCCTGATTGTGCTCGTTTTTTCCTTTCTGTGCCCCCCTTGCTGCCCCTGATTGTGCTCGTTTTTCCTTTCTGTGCCCCCTTGCTGCCCCTAATTGTGCTCGTTTTTTTCCTCTCTGTGCCCCCCTTGCTGCCCCTGATTGTGCTCGTTTTCCCTTCTGTGCCTGTTTCCTGCCGCTGCGCCCCTGCGGCCCCGCCCCCTCACTGCCCATTCGTTCCCCCATTCCCTGCTCCTCCCTCCCACCTCCCCATTTATGGCGGCCGCTGTGCGGCCGCGCAGCGGACGTGCGCTGCAGGCGCGCCTAAGGCAAGCCCGTCTGCGCCCGTCCGCGCCGTGACCGCGCCCAGCGCCAGACCCCCTGGTCCGGGCATCCCCCGCGCCCGCCACATCAACAGACGCCGATACGGCCGCCAGCACCCTCCACGCACTCAACCCCGGAAAAGATCACGCCTGCTACCAGGCCACCCCGAAGCGCACCCAAGGGCCCTTCACCTGCCGGAACTGCAGCTTCGCCAGCACCCGCCCCGCCAAGCCACCGCCCAGGAAAGAACCCAACTACCTCAGATGCATCCTCCTCAACACCCGCTCCGCCCGCAAACACGCCATCGAACTCTGGGACCTTCTCGGCTCAACCTCCCCAGATGTCGCATTCCTGACGGAGACCTGGCTGAATCCCGCTTCAGCCCCCGACATCGCCATTGCCATCCCGGACGGATACAAGATCACCCGCAGGGACCGCACCAACGGAGTCAGAGGAGGCATCGCCATCGTCCACAGGAACACCCTCAGAGTCTCAACCAACACCGACGACACCCTCAGCACCGCCGAACACATGCACTTCCAGATCCACACCGATCCCAACACCACCCTCAGAGGAACCCTCATCTACAGACCCCCCGGACCCCGACCACAGTTCAGCGATTCCATCGCTGACTCCGTCAGCACACACGCCATCGCCTCCACGGACTACATCCTCCTCGGGGACCTGAACTTCCACCTCGAGAACAACAAGGACACCAACTCCACCACCCTGATCGACAACCTCGCCACCCTCGGACTCAGACAGCTCTTGACTACACCCACCCACGCCGCCGGCCACACGCTCGACTCCATCTTTTCCGCAAGCCCACACGTCTCCTTCAACCACACCTCCGAACCCCACTGGACTGACCACCACTGCATCCACTTCACCTACAGGAAGCCCACCACGCACCACCGCACCGAACAAATGCCTCGCCGCTGCTGGAGCAGAGTCACGGAAGACCAGCTAACCACAACCCTCGCCCTGAGCCCACCCGCCGAACCCTCCGACCCCGACACCGCCGCCCGCAACCTCAGACAGTGGATCGACGACTGCGCCAACACCCTCGCCCCGCTCAAGAATCCGCCCAACAGCCACACCAGCAAGAAAGCCACCTGGTTCACCGAAGACCTCCAGGCCTCCAAACGAACATGCCGAAAACTGGAGAAGATCTGGCTCCACGAACGGACAGCGGACAGCTATGCCGCCCACAAGAGCGCCACCCGCAGTCACCATCACCTCATCAGATCCACCAAAGGGCCTCACTCAAAGACCGCCTAGACAACAACGCACACAACAGCAAAGAGCTCTTCAACATCGTGAAGGAACTCTCCAACCCCAGCTCCAACACCAACGACATCCAGCCGTCGCGAGACCTAGTGCGACTCACTGGCCACCTTCTTCCACCGCAAAATCGCCGACATCCACGACAGCTTCAACACCACGACCGCCCCGGCAACCACCGAGACCACTGCCCCCACAACCACCAACCGCCTGCTCTCCTGGACCAACATCAACGACGAGGACACCAGCGAGATCATGAACACCATCCACTCCGGTTCACCGCTAGACCCGTGCCCTCACGACATCTTCAACAAAGCCAGTACAGCCATCGCGCCCCATCTCCGGAAAATAATCAACATCTCCTTCGAGACAGCAACCTTCCCGGAAAGCTGGAAGTACGCCGAGATCACCGCCTTACTCAAGAAACCCAAGGCAGACCCCAAGGACCTCAAGAACTTCCGACCCATCTCTCTGCTCCCGTTCCCCGCGAAGGTCACCGAGAAAACCGTCAACAAACAACTGACCCGCTACCTCGAGGAGAACAACATCCTGGACCCCTCCCAGTCCGGCTTCCGCAGCAACCACAGCACCGAAACCGCCCTCATCGCCGCCACCGATGACATCAGGACCCTGCTAGACAATGGAGAAACAGCAGCCCTCATCCTCCTGGACCTATCAGCCGCCTTCGACACGGTCTGCCACCACACACTACGAACACGCCTTCACGACGCCGGGATCCAAGAGAAGGCCCTGGACTGGACCACATCCTTCCTTTCCGGCAGAACACAAAGCGTCCGCCTCGCCCCCTTCCGATCCAAGGCCACCAAGATCATCTGCGGCGTACCCCAAGGCTCCTCCCTCAGCCCAACGCTGTTCAACATCTACATGGCACCCCTCGCCCACGTCGCCCGACAGCACAACCTCAACATCATCTCCTACGCCGACGACACCCAGCTGATCCTCTCCCTCACCAAAGACCCTCACACCGCCAAAGCCCACCTCCACGAAGGAATGAAGGCCGTCGCCGAATGGATGAGGACCAGCCGCCTGAAGCTGAACTCGGACAAGACGGAGGTCCTCATCCTTGGTTCCAGCCCTTCAGCCTGGGACGACTCCTGGTGGCCAACATCACTGGGAACAGCCCCGCCACCCACCGACCACGTACGCAACCTAGGGGTCATCCTCGACCCCACCCTCTCCATGACTAAGCAGGTCAACGCCGTTTCCTCATCCTGCTTCAACATCCTCCGAATGCTCCGCAGGACTCTTCAAGTGGATCCCCACCGAAACAAGAAAAACAGTCACCCAGGCCCTCGTCACCAGCAGGCTGGACTACGGAAACGCCCTCTACGCAGGAACGACGGCTAAGCTCCTGAGACGGCTGCAACGCATCCAGAACGCCTCTGCACGTCTTATCCTCGACATCCCCCGACGCAGCCACATCACACCCCACCTGAGAGACCTGCACTGGCTCCCTGTCAACAAGAGGATAACCTTCAAGCTCCTCACCCACGCACACAAAGCACTCCACAACTCCGGACCAGCCTACCTCAACAGACGACTCAGCTTCTACACCCCCACCCGCCAGCTCCGCTCGACCAGCCTCGCCCTCGCCACAGTCCCCCGCATCCGGAAAACGACCGCCGGCGGCAGATCCTTTTCCCACCTCGCCGCCAAGACCTGGAACACCCTCCCCACCAACCTCCGACAGACCCAAGACCTACTGGCCTTCAGAAGACTCCTCAAGACCTGGCTCTTCGATCAGTAGCAGCACCACCCCCCTCTTCCCCCAGCGCCTTGAGACCCTCGCGGGTATGTAGTGCGCTTTATAAGTGACATGATTGATTGATTGATTATGTATGTAGACTACATACATACAGACGAAAAGGAACAGACAACACACTAAATGTCAGGCACAGATGGACAGTCCATAGAAGGACAGACGGACAGGAAAAAGGACAGATGGTGATGGAGCATGATTTTGGAAATAAAATCTGCTAAATTAAATCTACCCGAAAGTGTGAATTAACATAAACTACTAAAAATGAATTATAGTGACACATGGAAAATATGGTGTATAACGTGGAAAATGTGTAAAGGAAAATCGACAATTGTTTTCCTGAGTAATAAAATTAACATAGCGAGAATATATAATGCTGATTAAGAAAATGTAGGTGAATAATATTTAATGAATAAATGAAGAATAATTTTGTCTGTTAATTGATTGTGATTTATGCCTTCTAAATTGCAGAGACACGACAAACACAGAAGAAAAGCTTTTATTCTTCGTGAAAGACTTCATAAAACTTTTAGAAATAATTCTCTCTTTTGCTAAAATAATGTAGGCCTTAGAAAATATTAGAGGATGTGCTTTCGTGCTCCTGTCCTTCAAAAGTTTCAAATGTTTCCTTAAGATGTAGATATTAGTTTATTTCTGAATAAACTTTTTAGGTTTTTCCTGTCTAAGTGAGAGATGAGGTAGTTCTAGTATAACTGTTTCAATATTTATATACTTATGTAGCGAGAACTTCCTTTTCCTTCTTCGGAAGTTGATGTAATAAAGTTCGAACAATAGTTGTTTAGAAATGTTTGTAAAGTAGAACTCAAAAGACTGTCTCCTCACGTGAAATGACCAATGAGGATTTGGAGAAGAAAGAAAATGAAACATTTAATGGAGATAAGAATGTGAAGTACCATAAGAACGTGTGTGAGAAAATGTTCATCGGCTCGTTCACAAGATTGGTGACCTGTCCTTGCGTTCGTTGGTGTACTGCATGCTGATGCTGATTTTATTTCTGTGGTTGGTGTGAATCCTGCAATCCTAAAGACTTTTCTATTGTCTTTGCACATCATCGGCTGGTGATGCTGCTTGTGGTATACCCTTTCGGCCGAGGGGTTAGCTTTTCAGGTTAAATGCACGCTGCGCATTTATATTTCTAGGTGCGTATGAGAAACTGATAATCTTGCATATTTGTCTTTGCAATGATTTTTCGCTCTCCCTCTCACTTCTCTATACCTTTGTATTGATGTATTCTGAAATAAAAAAATTCTTATTGTGAATTTACCCTGTAACATTGAATCTGAGAGATAACATTTTGATCTATGTACTTGTGTTTGACCATTCATATTATAAAATAACAAGAAGAATTAATAAGATAAGAATTAGTGTCTGTCTTTATATATGAGTTATTGAGTTATTTGACTTGGTATTGATATTAACTGATGATAACCTATTTCTTCATTGTAGGTCCTCATGAGGGAATAGCATTCCGACTTTCATTACTTAGTCCCTTTTAACTCTACCAAAGATCCATCGGAGGACCTTTGTTACAGCTAACTGTGTGATAATGACTTATGGGCCTGTCATTAGAGTTACGTTTCCAATAGTTTATAAAGGTTGGTGTGGGATGTAAGATAATAAAAATTCCCACCGCTTCCGCTGCATCAGTTTTTGGTAGTTGAATCGGATAGTTAGTTTAGACTAAAATACTAGGTAATGAAGAGACGGAGTTAAAGACAGGAAAGATTCAGATATTTTCATTATATGTGTCATGTTGTGGTCTGTCTGACCTCAATGGAAAGAAGTTAGCGGGTCCGCCGTAGGCCCAAGATCCCGGGAGTGTGGCATACACTAAGTTTATGTGCGTTGTCTGCTGTTGATGTGGTACTAGGCAGTCGTCAAACTGAAAGTTACTGCACATGGAACTTTGCTGAATGAGATAGTGGAGGTTTATTTGGGTCACTTCAGAAAGCGCAATTGGGGAAGTCACGAGAATTTTCCATTTGTAAGAGAGCATAATCGCGCTGGTCGAGGTTGTGCTGGAGTGTAGAATTTCTTGAGTATATGAAAATGCTCTCGTATTTCTTTTAGTGGAGCAGACAAGCTGTCTTTATGTAGTTTTATATTGTTCGTCAAAGACTTGGAAAAAGGCTGACGCTGATTTTGTAAAGGGAGTGTCAGTAGTAGTAGTTATACTGATGTAACAGAGAGCCACGCTGGTATTGGTCAGTTGGGAAGAAAAACGTCACTGAAGTGCCGCGCTGCTATAGGTTAGTCGGTGTGAGTCGCGCTGGAATTGTACAGCGTAAATAGTTTTGATTGGAAGCAGAAGAAAACATAACACGGAAGAGAGTTATTAAGAGTTATTTACTAATACGATTGTTGAAAACATTGTTTAGTAAGGATGAACCAATACCTATTAGAGAAGGAACGCAGGCATCATACATGGTGTTAGAAAGAGGTTATCATACATGTACCTGGCTAGAAAATTGGATGAGATATACAGAACAGGATAGTAATTTGGCTTTTCCAGAAAATGGTACTTTTAATACAAGGATTTTAGAAAAATTGAGAAGACGAATGAATAATTTGAGTCCAAATCCAAGACCTATGCAGTACGAAGTTCTTGAAGAGTGGGATTACGAGGCATATAAAAGAGAAAGAGATAGACAACAGAATAGATATAAGAATACAGTGAATAGGTATTCTGAAGCAAAATGGGATGCATGTAGGAATATGTGGAGAAGAAATACTGTTGAAGGGACTAGAATGTTTCCGGTCATGGTAGCTGAAATGAGTGAAGGGGAAAAATGCAAAGAGAAAAAGAAAAATACTGAATTACAAGAAAAAAACAGATTTAATTGGTAGTACAGATGAAATTGATGAAGACTTTTTAAATGAATTATTAATGAACAGACCTCCACCATATCAAGAGGAGCAACAGAGTAATACAAACATCAAATTGAAGAGTAAGTGAATAAACAGTTTGAAGAAGTGAGAGAGATTCAAAATATAAATAGGGAAGAATCAGTAAGATTAAAAAACCCAATGAATCCAGATGTTTTATCAGTTCCAGTGACCATTGTCCAATAGTTCCATTATATAATGATGGACAAGGACTTACTCAAGTACATGCTTTAACAGTTCCGGAAAGGAATAATGTACATCTCAATACAATTTATAGGGAGACAACCAGAATTAATGAGAGATTGAATGAAAATAGTGGAACAAATGTGAGTGTAGTAACGGGAGATGCAGGACAATTGATTGATATTTCAGAAAGGGTAAATGAAACACCAAAACAAGCTATATATCTTGATTCAAAGAAATTAATGCAAGTTGAAAAGAGACTGATGCATTCGCAGATATCGGGTAGGCAAAGAAGTGAAGCAGGTGAAGATATACAGAGATCATTAGGTCCATCGTCAGAAGAATTAAATGATTGGATTAGAGAAATAGCTCCTGGTTGCAGTTGGCAAAATAAAAATGCATATATAGATGTGAGTAAATTAAAAGCAGATTTGGAAGAAATGATTGCAGGTACGATAAGTCCAGAGAGATTGAGTAAATATCAGGAAGATGAATTGTTAATGTGTAAAAATATTACGAGAAAAGCAAGAAGCTTACATGAGACATTTGCTGAAGTTGCACAAATGTATGGAGTTGATATTGAAAAATCAAAAGCTTTACAGAAGACATATAGATTAGATTTTACTGACAAAGATTTGGAGAATTTGAATGTTTCAGGAAAACGATTACAGATTAAAGAATTAATAAGTACATTGAAACGATGGGGAGAATTAGATAGATGGAAAGGAAGAAGGTCCAAAAAGAAGGAAGATACTGTTTTGCCATTGTATTCTGTGAGAGAAGCAGCAGGGAAAGAGACCATTGAGACTGTTACGGCATATCCAATGAGAGAAGTACCAGGAGGTGGTTTTGTTCATGTTCCATGGTCAAGGCAGGATATATTATCATTTACGAATGATTTCCCCAGATTGAGAGAAAAGCCTGTTGAGTGGTACAAACAAGTTGAGAGATTCTTGAAAGTCTCAAAAGTTTTGTGGACAGACTTAGATGGTCATTTTGATATCGTGGTACCAACAGATTTATGGATTCAGTGTAAAATTGCTGTAGATTGGCCAAAAGAAGAATATCAAAGAGATCCAAAAACAGGAGCAGAAGAAACTTCTGAACTTCTGAAGTTTTTTCAGAACTTCAGAAGAAGTTATGAAAAAATATTATCAGGTCATTACATATTTGAAAAGGAAGATGTCTCCAAAAGAAACAGATTGGGTGAGGATTGATCGGATTACTCAAGTTGAAAGAATCAGTGCATGCATTTTATGAGAGTCTTCTTCAAGTGTTTAAGCAGTTCAGTGGTATAGAAAATATCAAAGAAAAGAGTATGGGACATTTTGAATACAGGTTTGTCTATGGTTTGAGACCAGAAATAAGTGCTATGATTCAGCAGCATTTGATCTGTTGGCAGAGTAAATCCATTGACAAAATACTTTGTTATGCGAAGTATTGTGGTGATGACATAGAAATAAGACATAAAGAGTTAAAAGAGAAATGAATGTTAGCACAAATGAAAGCAGCAAAGAAAGGAGGATATTTGAATGATGATTCCATTGATGTATATCAAGGAATTGGTCAGACTACTACTGGTATGAAAGGTGTAGTTTCAAATGGTAATACTGTGATGCAAATGTTACCAATAACACAGGGAAGAAGTAGAGTTAATTTCAGGGACAAAGAAGAATTGAAAATGAAATTTCCTTGTCATGGTTCGGTAAATTTGGACATTGGCGACGCAAGTGTAGGAGTCTGTTGATAAATACAGGAGAGGCAGGAACATATGATCAGAGTCAGATGCAAAATCAAAATCATCAGGTCCAAGTGAATCAAATGAATCAGAAGCAAAATCAAAATTCACAAGTACAGGTATCATCTAATGGTAGGAGTCAAGGATTGCAAATACCACAAGCTCCTGTGCCAAATCAAGATATGAATGGTCAAGTACAAAGATACAATGCGAATATGGGTTTTCATACGAATGGCCAAGTAAATTCAAATGTGCAGTTGGCTTCACAATATTTTATGCAAACAGAGATAAATGATTCAGATACATCACAATGACAGTGCCTGAAGGGGGAGGAAGAGTGCGTTTTTGGTGCATCTCTAGAGGTAGATCAGTCGGCTCCCTATGTGGATGGCGAGGTTGATGCTAATGGTATTACATTTCTCGTAGATACTGGTGCTACCCGATCCACTGTGAGAACTGTGGAAATCCCAAACCTACCCCTCTCTGGAGAAAGTATCCAAGTTGTAGGAGTTTTAAATAAATTGATTAAAACGCCATTAACAAAACCAATGAAGGTTCAAATTGGAAATTTCCAAGAACTACACAAATTTGTTGTTTGTGACACAAGTCCAGTTAATTTATTAGGAAGGGACTTACTCTGTAAAATGAATTGCTCCATCTACTGTACTCCAGATGGAATAGCATTTAATTCAAAGGATGAGGATGTTATTTTCAAGTTAGCAAGGCAGGGAACAGAAGTGAATGATTTGTATCCATTGTTTACAGGGAATGATTTGCCTGTTGATTTGAAAGACACAGTATTGTCTGATGTGTGGGACTTTACAGAGAAAGACATTGGATTGATGAAAGGAGTTGCTCCTATTCAGATTACAGTAAAACCTAATGCAGAATTTCCAAAAATACCACCTTATAAAATGAGTCCTGAGACCATTGCAGGAGTGACACCTGTAATTGATATGCTAATTGAGCAAGGGATACTAAAAGAGATTCTAGGGAGTCCATGCAATTCGCCTATAATGGGAATTCGCAAGCCTAATGGAAAATATAGGATTGTAGAGGACCTGAGAAAGGTAAACCAAATTGTTATACCTTGTTGTCCAATTGTACCGAACCCAGCTGTGATCCTATATCAAATTCCGTGTGATGCTGAATGGTTTTCAGTGATCGATTTGTGTCAAGCATTTTTCTCGATACCTTTACATCCAGATAGTCATTATTTATTTGCATTCCGGTTTGGGAACCGTGTTTTGGTGCCGAGTTCCTCAAGGGTATACAGAGAGCCCCTCAATCTTCAATCAGATATTGAAGAAATGTTTGGAGTCATTGATAATGCCTAAAGACTCAGTTTTAGTGCAGTATATTGATGACTTATTGGTCACATCTAAAACGAAAGAAGACTGTGTGACCGATCCAACTGCTCTACTGAACCATTTGGCAGTAGGTGGGCATAAACTGTCACCAGCAAAGTTACAATTTTGTAAAAACTAAGTTTTTTATTTGGGTCATATCATTGAAAAAGGAACAAGGAAAGTCTCTCAGGATCGGAATAATGCTATTATGCAAATGAATCCGCCAAAAACACAAAAAGAAGCTTGAATGTTTTTGGGAATGGTTGGATATTGCAGGCAGTGGATATTAAATTTCTTACTGATAGCCAAACCATTACAGAGATTGACTCACAAAGATGTAACAGATCCAATACATCTTGATGAAGAATGCATGCATACATTTCTTGAATTGCGAGACAGTTTATGTCGAGCACCAGCATTATGGATGCCAGATTTCGAAAAGGAAGTTGCGTTATTTTGCAATGAACGTGATGGTTGCGCTCTGTCAGTTCTAACACAAACACATGGAACAGCATGGAGACCAGTGGCATATTTCTCCGCCACTTTAGATCCAGTAGCTGCAGCATTACCAGGATGTTTAAAAGCAGTTGCTGCTACATGCGTGAGTCTAGAACAGAGTGAATCAATTGTTATGGGTCATCCTTTGAAAGTGTATGTACCACATTCAGTTGAGATTTTGTTAACGCGAACTCTCACACAGCATCTTACAAGCAGTCTGTTAACAAAATATGAGCAAGTGATATTGGGTGCAGAAAATGTTACAGTAGTCAGATGTACGAGTCTGAATCCAGCTACACTGTTACCCACTCCTGGTTGTGAAGTCGTGTTGGATGAAGCAGGTCATGATTGTCTGGATGTGACTGAATTATGTACAAAACCAAGGCCTGATATCAAAGATACACCATTGCCAGAGTCTGATATTGTACTGTTTGTGGATGGATCATGCTTGAGAGATTCAGAAGGATGTTTACGAGCTGCATATGCAATTTGTACAGTGGCAAGTGTGGTTGAAGCTTCATGGTTGAAAGGAGTGAGTTCAGCGCAAGTGGCTGAACTAAAAGCCTTGTCAAGAGCCTGTTGTCTAACAAAACAAATGAGAGTAACCATATTTATGGACAGTCATTATGGTTTTAGGGTTGTCCACGATTTTGGACAGTTGTGGTCTCAACGTGGATACTTGATCTCTTCGGGTTCACCTATACTAAATGGAGAGTGTGTAAAGGATCTACTGATGGCACTATAATTTCCGGCACAAATTGGGGTGGTAAAATGTCCAGCACACAGATCTGGTTGTGAATACATTACTGGGGGCAATCGCTATGTGGATGAAATTACACGTTTTTGTACTTTAAATTCACATCCAAACAATGTGGAACAATCAATTGAATAAATTGATCGAACAGAATGTAGATTGATGTTTTCATCTGTTGAAACATGGAATGAAATAAGAATATTACAAGATGAAGCAAGTGATGAAGAAAAGGAAGGGTGGATTAAATCAGGTTGCACACGAAGATCAGATGACGAAGTGTGGATTTACACTGATGGTAGACCAGTAATGCCAGATAGTTTGTTATCACAAATGGCTAGGGTTTATCATGGACCAACACATATAGGAAGAGACGCAATGATCAGGCTATTTAAACAAGTGTGGTTTAACCCTAAATTCAGGGTTATTGCAGAGCGTCTCTGTCAAAGATGCGTAATTTGTCAGCAACAAAATGCAGGAAGGAAAACAGTTGTTAGCATGGGACGAATTGGCAAAGCTGCAGGACCATTTACTCAAATGCAGTTAGATTTTATTGAAATGCCTCCTTGTCAAGGATTAAAATACATCCTTGTCTGTTTTCTCGTTGGGTTGAGGCATATCCAACAAGACGTAATGACAGTCTAACAGTTGCTAAATTGCTTCTTAAAGAAATAATTCCTAGGTACGGTTTCCCAGTCTCATTAGAATCTGATAGGGGAACACATTTTAATAATGAAATAATTCAGATGATTTGTGCAGCATTACAAATTGAACAAAAATTGCACTGTGCCTACCGACCTGAGGCTTCAGGTGTAATTGAGCAGTTGAATGGCACAATAAAATCTAGATTGGCTAATGTTTGTGCATCCACAACACTAAAGTGGCCTGATTCATTGCCATTGGTATTAATGAGCTTGAGAAGTATTCCAGACAGAAGAACAGGACTGTCCCCACACGGAATTGTGATGGGAAGGGCTATGAGACAGCCAGCAGTCCCAGCAAATCAACTGATGAACATTACTGATGATTTGGTACTGGATTATTGTAAAGGATTGGCTGATGTGGTACGTTCTGTGTCTCACCAGGTTGGAGAAGTTGCAACAACAGCACAGCAAGAACAGGGTCACGATCTATGCCCTGGTGAATGGGTGCTAATCAAAAGCATGTGAGGAAATCTTGCCTAGAACATTGGTGGCATGGTCCATATCAAGTGATACTAGTGACAATGACTGCTGTTAGGTGTGGTGGCTTGCCGAATTGGATTCATGCTAGCCACACACAAAGAGTCCCAAGTCCACTGGAAAGTGAAAATCTAATTGGAGAAGAACAAAGTGAGCAAGAAAGTGCTCCTGGACAAGCTGAAAGACAAGTGAGTGGGCACAAGTTATTGGGTCTCAAGAGGGTGAAGTTGTCATTAACAATGCTGATAATGAAATAATACCTGAAAGAAATCAAGAAAAAAGGAAAAGGGATTCATCAAGAGAAAACACTGAGACAATTGCAAGTGAAATTGACAATGCAAATGGAAAAAGAACAAAGAAAGGCGACAAGTGGCCAAAAGGAGTGAAGAAATTAAGATACACTCTTAAAGAAAAAATTCCAGAGACAGTAATTGAAATATCTAGCCAATCTGAGCAAAGTGAAAAAGAAGGAGAAAATCCAGTGCGAAGAACAAAAAGAATAAAAATACCAAGCAAGAAGTACACAGCACCAGAATGGACATATTTGGCTGCTGCAACTAATGACTGGGAAAAAGAATTCCTTGAGTACTGTTTAAGAGGAAGTCAGTCAGAGAATCATTCATATGAACCACCCTAAATGAACTGCTCCATTTGAAAAGGGTGCAGAAAAAGAGAGAGGAGATTTAGGAATAAATGAATCTTGAAAAAATCCTGCAGTTCTGAAGCAGAAGAAAAAGTTTTAAAGAATCGTGAAAAAAGAAAGCTCAAGGCTTTAAAAGTGTGTGGTGCATATTCTAAAAACTAGTCTAGAAAAATAATCTATTTTGTTTTTGTTTTTTCCCTAAAACTTTTGATATTTTTTTTGATTTTTGTAGAATGGATAGAATTGAAACTGAGACTGGTAAGCAGAATCAGAGTTTATTTAGGCGAAAATGTTCTAATATTTGTCTTGCATGTGTTTTAATTACAATGTTTGTGTAGTTGATATTAACGTTTATAGTACCACATTTTATGTTTATTAACGTTGTTAATTCTACTAATAACAATGAGCATGAAATTATAGATGTTAAAAGAGATCTAAAAGAAGATCCAGAAACTAATATTAAAGAATTAATAAGAAGTGATTTATATCAGGACAAATCTATTAGTGATTTCTCATTAAACGTCTTTACTAAACTCCTTTATGAAAATATTGACACAATGGATGTGAGATATTGTTATGTGTGCATGCAATTACCTACATCTGTGTCTGAAGGGGTGACTTATCACCATCTTCCACTAACATATGGAATTTCGAGTAGTGTACCAACCACTTTGTGCTATGGTAAGGAGGAGTTCCAATTTCATTATTCAAATTTTGATCTAGTCTTTTCAGAAGTTCCTATTAGAAAGAACATGAATATAGTGTACAGTGCAAAGGGTGCTGAATACATGGGTGAGTTTTTTCATACTACTAAAACAATTGATACAGTACATGCATATCGAAATAATCTAACTTGCAAATTACATAGTATAGAAATAGATTTTGTTAATACTGTGGAAGATAGAGGTAGAGAGTTTAAGAGAAAAGCTACAGTACAGAAAACAAAAGAACCACCTTGGGCACATAACGAAGGTATTTATAAAAAGAGAGACTCATGCTGCAATGACTCTGGATTGGCCTTATAGAGGAAAGCTTTGCTTACTTAGGCAGAAAACAGAAAATAATAATTATTTCATTGGTTCCAGTGAATGTGAACATACCTTTGTAATTACAGGGGGTTGGGGTTTGAGAGGTGGTACTGATCCTGTTTTCCCTGGAGTTTATTATGTGTGTGGTAAGAATGCCTACTATAGGTTGCCACAACATTGGTATGGGTGTTGCTATATGGGAATAGTCTTCCCAAAGATTTATCATGTTAATGAAAAACATGGAACCAATGGAAAGAAACTATCATGGAGTAAAAGGGGAATAAGTGCTGCGGAAATTGTGGGAGATATATTTGGAGCATTGATACCTTTGGTAGGGGTGATTCTAAATTCACAAAGAATTAGAAAATTATCTACAGTAGTTGATCGATTATCAACGGATACTGCTGGTGGGTTTTTGATGATTGATACTGAAATGGTTGCTATGAGAACCATGGTTTTACAAAATAGACTTGCCCTAGATGTATTATTGGCAAAAGAGGGCGAGGTCTGTAGTATGCTGAAAATTTAACAATGTTGCACATATTTTCCTGATAAGAGTAGAGATTTGCAGAAATATATTAGCAACAGTACACATTTACATGACGACTTAGCTGAACTGAAGGTTTATGGTGCTTGGGGGAAACTTGGTAAGGGTTTCTCTTCAATAGGTAACTGGTTTTTAACATTTTCTAACAGCTTATTAGGGAGAATACTAACTCCAATAGTTGCTATTGCTACTGGTGTACTAATGGTAATATTGCTTTATAAATGTTGCAAAAATGAGACAAAAGACGTGAAATGAAGAGCTAGAAAAAGGAAGAGAGAAGAAATAGAAGATTGAAAAGGTGCTTAATATGATCTTATGAGAGACATTGAAGGTGTTAGGCTGAAACAGATGAAAACTATGACATCTAGATTCTGAAAGGTTGTTATCAGATGGTAATCTGATAAAGGGTATTGTGATGGTTTGTAGTACCATCAGACGAGGGATTGATGGAGCATGATTTTTGTAAATAAAATCTGCTAAATGAAATCTACCCGAAAGTGTGAATTAACATAAACTAATAAAAATGAATTATAGGGACACATGGAAAATATGGTGTATAACGTGGAAAATGTGTAAAGGAAAATCAACAAATGGTTTCCTGAGTAATAAAATGAACATAGTGAGACTATATAATGCTGATTAAGAAAATGTAGGTCATTATTATTTAATGAATAAATGAAGAATAATTTTGTCTGTTAATTGACTGTGATTTATGTCTTCTTAAATGCAGAGACACGACAAACACAGAAGAAAAGCTTTTATTCTTCGTGAAAGACTTCGTAAAACTTTCAGAAATAATTCTCTCTTTTGCTAAAATAATGTAGGCCTTAGAAAATATTAGAGGATGTGCTTGCGTGCTCCTGTCCTTCGAAAGTTTCAAATGTTTCCTTAGGATGTAGATATTAGTTTATTTCTGAAAAACGTTTTAGGTTTTTCCTGTCTAAGCGAGAGATGAGGTAGTTCTAGTATAACTGTTTCAATATTTATATACTTATGTAGCGAGAACTTCCTTTTCCTTCTTCAGAAGTTGATGTAATAAAGTTTGAACAATAGTTGTTTAGAAATGTTTGTAAAGTAGAACTCGAAAGACTGTCTCCTCATGTGAAATGACCAATGAGGATTTGGAGAAGAAAGAAAATGAAACATTTAATGGAGATACGAATGTGAAGTACTATAAGAACGTGTGTGAGAAAATGTTCATCAGCTCATTAACAAGATTGGTGACCTGTCCCTGCATTCGTTGGTGTACTGCATGCTGATGCTGATTCTATTTCTCTGGTTGGCGTGAATCCTGCAATCCTAAAGACTTTCCTATTGTCTTTGCACATCATCGGCTGGTGATGCTGCTTGTGCTATACCCTTTCGGCAGAGGGGTTAGCTTTTCAGGTTAAATGCACCCTGTGCATTTATATTTCTAGGTGCATATGAGACACTGATAATCTTGCATATTTGTCTGTGCAATGATTTTTCTCTCTCCCTCTCACTCCTCTATAACTTTGTATTGATGTATTCTGAAATAAATTGTTTTCTTATTGTGAATTTACCCTGCAACATTGAATCTGAGAGATAACATTTTGATCTATGTACTTGTGTTTGACCATTCATTTTATGAAATAACAAGAAGAATTAATAAGATAAGAATTAGTGTCTGTCTTTATTTATGAGTTATTGAGTTATTTGACTTGGTATTGATATTAACTGATGATAACCTATTTCTTCATTGTAGGTCCTCATGCGGGAATAGCATTCCGGCTTTCATTACTTAGTCCCTTTTAGCTCTACCAAAGATCCATTGGAGAACCTTTTACAGCTAACTGTGTGATAATGACTTATGGGCCCGTCATTAGAGTTATGATTCCAATAGTTTTATAAAGGTTGGTGTGGGATGTAAGATGATAAAAATTCCCACCGTTTCCGCTGCATCAATGGTCAGAGGAATGACAGACAATATACACACATAGAGAGACCAATACACCTACAGACAATTGTGCAAACATACACTATCACTACCCACTTTGGAATATTACTACCTGTAATGGCAATGCAGTGTATTCTGTATTTCAAGTGCACCAATAACGTAAAAGAGGGTTTCCTTGGACACTCTATACTGTATTTGTGGGGGAATGGTGCTCATTACTGTAATGGATCTATCATCATATCTCTCAGTGCCATCAAACCCAAAATTGCCACAGCAAATAAAATGTAAGGTGAGGAATAAAAAAAAAGGAATGTTTAAATTAATCACTGCTGCTGGTGATCGCTCTGGGTTGCATTCCAGACCATGGTCAATTGTGCCATTCTAGACAGAGATCCACCTTATGAAAATAAGTCCTTGTTCTGCTTCAATAGGAACAGCCCAGCCCAAACTGCCAGGCCTGGTCCCCTTCATATGTGAACATGAGCAATCCCATGCCAGTTTCGACCTACTTAGGTCGCAGCAGCGGTCCGAATCACAGATGCGTCTTTACAACGCATTACTTTACCACACGAGTCATTACAACGACTTGCCTCAGAGAAAGTGCTGGACTTTGGAATAGTATAATTTACTATTTCTACTCCAGCCTGTGTAACGTAGGGAAAGTCTTGGACTTACAGTCCAACATCAGTTCAACAATGCTTTCCTTAAGGCAAGTCATTGTAACGACCTGAATTGTAAAAAAATGTGAAGTAAAGATGCATTCGTGGTTCGGACAGCATTGTTAAGGCACAGCGTCATTCGAGCTGCGATGTAAAGGCTATTTCCCACATTAATGATATATCAGTCAAATATTCAGCATTTTCCAGTGCTTAATTTGAGCCGGTGCTTTCCCGTGCTCAGGACCGGCACCTAATCCTCAGCACTGGCGCTTATAGCACCAATTAAGGTTACACTCATTTGGAAGGCACGCGATTTTCCCCAGAATCACGGGATGTTGAGCCACACCGAGACTCGAACCTGGTTCCCCAGCTCTGAAATCTGCAGCTCTAGTCATTAGGCCAAGTCCTCTCCAGAATGATAAGTGTTGGGGCTCTAGTCAGGAGGCAGTTTCTACCAGCACATTTCTCATGTTAGCGCTGCCTCCTGAGGAGAGCCCCGGCACTTTTTATTTTACAAATTAACCACTGGCATTTTCAGATTAGCTGCGTTAATTATTCTATGCCCGATACAAATGCTCCCGAAAACCTCTTCAGTACTGGTATTTTCTCCCAACTTTATTGCAGAGCTGTCAGCCTGACTTGGAATACTATCCTGTATCTGCTCTAAAACAGCATATTAAAAAGGTCTGAAATGTGTGGTGTTGTCCACATTCACCACTTTTGCTTCTAGAAGGATATGACCTCCATCTAAGTCTCATTCTCAATTCTGTTGGCATTTTAAAAATTGAGACGTAGTAAAAGCTAACTTGCACTGTGGATTCATAAATATGAGTAAAATCTCTTCAAAACAGAGCTGTATTACCTGCTTCATCTATGATCTACTCCAGGCAGAGCAGCCTGAAATCTGAAAGATGACCAGAGAAGTATTGTCCCAAACTGGGGTTTACTGTGCATTGGTAGGTCGGTCCTCCAATCCATTCATGTATAAATTATCATTGGCTAAGACTATAAGTTTAATTTTGTAGTAAACTGATTCTTCACCCAATTTAGGGGCCTATTATGAAGGCAGGTGGATCGCCACCGTCCGGCCGGCGGTGGCAATCCGCCCGCCAACACACCCCACCGGACGGCCTTTTACCCCCCGCCATGTACCGCGGCAGACGGAAAGACCGTCCGCCGCTTTTCCGCCGGTAGGCAACAGTCCCGATTGCCTACCGAGTGGAAAAGGCCCATAATATGATGGTGGTGCCTTGCAGGCACCGCCATCCATATTAGCATGTGGCATTTTCAATGCCTTTCCATGGCGGAGAGTTCGCCATGGAAAGGCATGCGGTTTTCGCTTCAGGGGCCCGTTGCGGGCCCCCAGGGGGGTGGGGGGCTGCACTTGGGGGTTACCCATGGTACCCCCCAACATTGGCATGGACAAGGTGGCAGGCACCGCGCGGTGCCTGTCACGTTGTGCATGCCAATGCACAACATGCATATATTGCATTGTGGCGGGTGCTGCTTACAATGCAATATATGCGGGATGCCACCGCCACTGTGGCGGTGGCATCCTAATTGCCATTGCAGGACCGCTGCACCTCTTGCGGGCGGTCCCATTTGCCGTTGTGGTCCGCCCGCCATCGTAATAGACCCCTTAGTCTCCCAAGTTAACCTGGCTGCATACTCCTGTGTTTTCGTGCTGCCTGTCTGTTCAGTGTATACGAAGGAGATCGTCTTGCTCTGCTCTCCTCTCAGAACCATCTTCGTCAGTATAGTAAACTCTGAAGGGGGTCTAAGAAAGTCTATAGAAATAAATTGTACCGCTAGTCATACTCTATGGTACAACAAGATCGCAAGGGCAGTATTCACCCATCTGAGTTGTTTAGCCTTTCAAACCCATGAATGCACCATTCGAGGGAAGGTTGCCCATTACTACTATCCCAGCCCCCCTCAGTATAGTTTCCAAGGTCTTTAATTACTTGTTACACTCAGTTATGGTAAATAGGGCACAAATGTGTTTCCAACTCGTCATGCTGTTTCCCACTAGGACTACTGATCACCCCAATCACATCACTGCTGCTTGCAGAACACTTACAAGAACGAATGGGGCTCAGACAATTTTCGTTCAAATTACATATGCGTCAGTGAGGTCTGTCTCCCAAGCCAATGTTTAACATAATGTGTTTGTGCAATCAAATGAAGAAATGGACAGGGCACTTTGCCAGCAGTTGAAATAAAATCTCGTGGTTAATACGCGGCTGTTTTCCACCTCCATATCAATCTTGATAGAACCTGCCTGAGTTGACAAAAGAATTTGCCAGGTATGCAAATAGAGATACTAGTGAATGAATATAAGAATCTTACCTCCATCTTAGTGAGTGAAATCTGTCCTATCGTTGATATGGGAAGCTGCAGCCATCGCTCAATGTGCCCTCTGAATGCTCCAGCGCTGTCCCACAGTTCCTCCGCAACCATTCAGCATTATCGCTAGTAACATATATACCCAGATAATTCACTCCATCAGCACACTCTTTCAATGGGGTAAACTGGGCTGTACAGTGAGTGAGAGTAACCTTTCCCAGCTAATCTGCAAGGTAGAGTAGCCACCAATATTTCTAATAATAGGCGCTATGTTATTCTCCGGCCTTTGAACATATCGGGCCTCATTTATGAAAACTGTTGCATCGCTGCGTGAAAACAGCGATGCAACAGTTTTCACTGCGCCCTCCTTGCAACATGATGGATGCATCATATTTACTGTGTGACACATCATGTTGCAAGGAATGACAGATACGTCAGTATTACTGACGTATCTGTCGGCGCAAATGTGATGCATTGCTGGGGTGTGACTGAAAACAAACGCAACTCCAGCAATGTGTCCTTTCAAATGGAGCAAGCCCCACGTGAATGGGCCTGCATCAGTCTTATGCCTGCTGTGAGGCAGGCGTAAGATATTGATGCAGTAGCGTCCTAGAAGTGGCGCAGTAAAATCTGTTACATTTCACTGTGCCACTTCTATGAGGTTTTTTGCGCGGGAACGCCCACCCTGCATACATTATACCTGGCGCAGGTATAATGTGGCACAGGGTTTTACAAAGTGATGCATCTGCTTAGATGGATTTAAACCAGATCTCTTGACTGGGGGTGAATGTTTTGATTTGTTCTGCATTCCGCCCATCAATTGTGTGTCTTTTACTTAGTAAATAGGGCGCAACATGGGGCATTTTTTACGCCACCGGTGCGTCACAAAAAGTGACGCAACGGCGGCATAAAAGTGTTGCAAGGCCTCATAAATAAGGTTCATAGTACGACATCATCAGCATATAGAGAGATCAAGCAAGGCCTACCCCTAATGGAAATACCCAGTTGAGATTGAAATGCACTGAGCAAGCATGCAAGAGACTCAATAGTGAGAGAAAAAGTCAATGGGGATAGCAGAAAAACCTAGATGAGTGCCCCTACCAATATGCATTGGGTTTGAATATAAATTATTCACTCTCACATGTGCCAAAGGTCCAGTGCACAGCAAAGGTATTAAGCTCAAAAATTACTTTCCTAGGCCCATACGCTTTAGCACTCCCTTGTATAAGGCCACTTGAAAGCATCACATGACTTCTCAGAGTTGAGTAGATAGCTGCTGCTGGTAAACGTAGATCTATTTGATGTAGAATGGCCATCAAAGTCCATAGATTAAAGGCTGTTAATCTCTGAGGTATTAACCTGACATGCTCCGGTAGCACCACCTTCTGCATCAGAGGCTGTAGTTTCTGCAGTTTATGCCCAAAGGTTTTGGCCAGAATCTTGTTGCCAACATTTAACAGTAAGAGTGGCCTATATGAGGAACATCAACACAGGCCCCGCCCATGCTTAAGAAGAATAGTTCTTATAGCTTTCATCATTAAGGGGAGAAGTCTGCCCTTAGCATCAACCGAACTATAAAGGTACAGCAGTCGAGGGGCCAAGATACCAGCAAATTCCTTATAAAATTCCACACTAAGACCATCACCATTGGGCGCCTAGCTATTGTATTTTTGACTTCCTCAACTGTCAAGGGAGAGTTGAAGAGCTCCCGCATCTCGCCCCCACCCAAGCAAGAGTGGCATCATTTAGCTATCCAGCTATATCATTGGTGGCATAGCTCAGATGGGACGCATATAGTATTTATAATATTGGTTAAAAATATGTGGAATTTCTGGCTTCATAATGGGCCCATCACTGTTACAGATGGCCAACACATGACTAGGGTCCGTACAAGCTTTCACCGCCCAAGCCAGTGTTTTATCTGGTTGACCCCCTTCCCCAACGGCATTCCCCAGGGCATTCTGCCCAAATACAAAACTTCACAATCTGTGGTTCAACAAGGTTCTAGGCAAGATATTTACTTCACATACTTTTTCTATTAAGGTCTGTGGGATAAACCACAGATTAATGGGGGAATTCGTGTCAGACACTAAGGAGTAATATGTAAATTCGGAGGCTACTGGGTGCAAAACTCACCAAGCACCAAGCATCCCACTGAGTCACATAAATGCATAATATGAGATATCACATTGCTTGCTTTTGGAAGTAGCCGACAGAAGACACCAGAGCTCCTGTCCTGTGGTGGTAATAGCCCTAAAATAAAATCACCTCCTCACAACATAGGCAAACCCACAAAACGTTGACATTTCAACATGATGTCATCAAAAACATCTGGTGCATCAGCATTGGGGCCATATATTAACCAATACTGTTGGCTTCGAGTCAAAACTGCCCACCGCTATGACAGCGCACCCCTGTGGGTCGCTAATCCATTTCTGCAACATAATATTAGTTAATTTTCGTATGAGTCACACTACCACCGGAATATGTATAATAGTCAAATATGACATATACTTGTCCAGAACTAAAGCTGCATCAATTATTGAAGATCAAGATAAGCTAGTACTTGATATCAAACAAAGATTCATATGAGTAATGGGAGAGGATGTGGCCTAATGGCTAGAGCGGTCAACCTCGGAACTGGGTAACCGGGTTCGAGTCTCGGCAGGGACGCTCAACATCCTGTGATTCCTGGCAAATCATTTAATATCCCCGTGCCTAACAAAAGGAATGCATCCGTCTGCAACGCATTTGGTGCTCAAGTAAATCGCTTTGATGCCTTTGGGTCTAGTTCGTGCTATATAAAACGCCCACAAAAAACATAAACCCCAACACTTTCAATCCTACCCGCATCCCACGCCAACTCCAAACAGTATTGAATAACCTCTCTTCAGTTAGGTAAAAAAAACAAAGTAATACAGTGACCCATGTAGTAGCTGAGATTGCTCTCCATGCATGGGGGGGCCTGAGAGCGCGCATTCGGCCCAGGATGAAATATCACCCATTACTGCAATGAAAACAAAGCCCACTGGCCCACCCATTCAACAAAAGTCTTTATCATTATCACCAGTATCAAATCATAATACAACCATATGTACTCAATTGGACTAATCTGAGGTGTCTTCGTCAAGTGCTCACAAGTATTGCATAGCATTTGTACTACAAGTCACCACTACACAAAGTTACTACAATCAGTTTGCACAAGCCAAAGAGCAAATATACATCATCTGAATGCACCGTAATGGTTGCAAAAGAGAGCATGAGGAATACTTAATCATTATCACTTAGGCCAGAGGTGCCATTCCACCAGTCCCCTCCAGTGAAACCTGGCCTGCTCGAACCAGATCTCTTTCCACCTCTTTGTTTCAGATGTATGTCAATAAATCTAATGCTGCATCTGGTTGGGTGAATAAAATGTGCTTTATCGCTGTCCTCCATGCTCAGTTTGGCTGGGAATAAAACTGAGTACTTGATTGATTTTTTTCCGCAATATCTTTTTAACTTCTAAGAACCATCTTCTAGCCTCCTGCACCAGTGGTGCAAAGTCAGGGTAGATGCAATAGGGGAGTCTGCATATTCAGGTGGGGGCCCACATCCCTGTTTCTGTAATTAAGTAGGTATGCAATTATCGACTTTAGATTTTACCCGGGTAACGGTTTGGGGGCCAGTGATATATGCACCCTCTCAGCGATGAACATCTAATAAAAGGCTTTACGGCCAATGATTCCAGCAAGCTATCCACAAATGTTGCCATGTTGTTTACGTAATTGGTCTCTGCGATCCCAATGAATCGAATATTGTTTCTGGATTAGTGCCCTTCCAGGTCTTCATTAATCATCTTCACCAGTTTCATCTCATGCACCAATTTAGACAGAGTGTCCAACAATTCTCAGTGGGAATCCCCCAAATCATAGATCTTTGTTACAGCCACCATCAGACCTTTATCCTTCCTGTCCAGACATTCCTGAAACTGGTTCATTCTCTTGGACAGATTGTCTATTTTTGATCCATCAACCACAGGTTGTTATTCATGTCTTTATGCAGTGTAGTTACTTCATTATCATGAGGGTCAGTGGGTAACTGCTGCTGATCCTCTGACTGCCCTGGCAAATACTGCCTATTGAAATGTAGCCTCACCTGACGCTGTTCTGTCTTGCCCATTAAGCCCTTTACCCACTCCCCTCTGGCAGTAGGATTCCCAGAGCCACTCTACCAATGCTGGTCACAGGCACTCAAGATTCAAAAAGCAAGCAGAGGCAGGCAAACCATCATATCAATCCAGTGGTGTAATAAAACTTGAGGGGACCTCCTTGCAAAGTAAATGGATCCCCTCACCCCCCAGACCCAGCCAGAAGTTCTCAGGCCAGGGGCCTGCCACCTGTACATAGTGTCAGAGTGGGCCCCTGGAGCTCGGGGGCCCTCCTGCACCTTGGCGGAGCTAATGTTATGCCACTGGATCTATTGTCAGATCTACTCATCTGGCGCCCCCAGTCAGGACCTTCTGATCCCAAGTGCTGAAATGTCCTCAACACAAGGCAATAGGTCTGAGTCACTGTAATTATGTTGGGGAGACCCCCATCACAAAAGCAGTCTACAGAGCAGATGGACCCAGGTCCATTCCTCCAAACAATAGTGCAATACCTCAATGTCTGGGGTTCAATGAGCATTCATCTTCCCGACGGCAGCACCAGACCCAAACAAGCCCAAACAAGCTGCAGCCTCAACCAAAAATGCACTACCACTGTGATTCTCTGTGCTGCCACTCAGGAATTGATGAAATGTGATCCTGCTCCCAGTGGCGGCTGCCACATACAAAAAGTGGTGTGGCGGGGGGAGGAGGTGCAGGGGAGAGCACAGAAGGGGGCCCGGGGGCGGTGGACTATAATAATAATAAAAAACAAACTTTTCGTCACCGCGTCGCGCCTCGGTGCTGGGTTTTCCTTGTCCCAGCAGACACTGTGACTACGTCATAGCAGCGCAGGGATTGGCCTGAGTGGGATGGAAAGACGCTCCGCTCATGTCAGGGAGTTTGTGGGGTTTCTCTACCCGGCTGTTCAATACAGCCGGGTTAGAGAAACCTAAGTGCGTATGTGTGCTTTGGTCGAGCTGAGACGGCCGGCCAAACACATATGTGCACTTAGGGAGTGCACATAGTACTCCTCCTCCACCCTCCCATGCCCCGGCCCCTCCCTGCACACGCTGGCTGAGCTAGCGGCATAAAAAATAATAATAATGAAATATTGTTTTTTTTTGCTTCTGGCTCTGAGCCAGCGGGTTGACACTCCTCCGCCATTGCTCCCCCAGCCTGCACCAGAACAAACTGCGTGGCTCAGAATGACAGCCTGCGCCTGCCAGCAGTACTCACATCACCATCTGCCAAACATATTCCAACAAATGCAAAATCCTGTCCTTCACCAACCCCACAGCAGAAATAGATCGTGCTACGCTCTGGAGTTCTCACCAGGTCACAACACCAGCAGGCCAGGCCAAGCGATCACCAAAATTCAGGGTGCAGGTGCTGGGGCCCTTCTTCTCTAAGCTGGCCATCCGAGATGCGAGCCTTCACTCACTTTCTCCCAGGGTTCGTGGCCCCTGATCGTCTACCCAACCATTATCCAGCCCACCCTGACTCTGCAGCTGGCACACTTGCCTGCACAGCCGCACGCTTCACCAGACCAGGCCACTTACTGCTTGAGCCTCAACGGAGGTGCGGTGTAGCAAAACCAATCCACGAGGGTATGCTGTCCACGATTGCCTGCCCAACGTCAGCCATGATCCCTGATGGGCCATGATCCTCCTCAGTGAGTGGGCTGCACCGGATTCACTACTAGCCTGCTCAAGCTGGGCATCACATAGCCACGCACTCCACTAGGCTGCAGAGCTCAGGCCCACACACAAGGCCTCTGCCAAGGTGCTCTATAAGTAGCCTGGGACCTGCACAGATGAGCAGCAAGCAGTGCTAGATTAAACCCTGTGGAGGCCCTTAGGCTGTCAAAATTTCGGGGCCCCCTCGCAAATTATCTCCTAAAACATCTTTAATTTTACCAACCATAAATTTTAATAAACCAATTTTATTACACAAAACTAAACATTAACACTTATTAATGTTACTAAACAAAGATTAATTGGAAACAATTTAGGAAAGCTTGATTGTAATTTTCTTTCTAGATCAAATCAATATTATTTTGAGCCATTGTCGCGGGGCCCCTAAAAGGATTGGGGCTCATAGGCCGGTGCTTACTTTGCCTATTGGTAATCCGGAACTGTCAGCAAGGCACCTCAAACACCCTGGGCTAATGAGAAGGACACAGAATCGGCGGGACACGGGCTGAAAAAACTCAGCTATGTAAGATGGCCCCGGGGAGCACACTGCTCAAGCGGCCATATTGCTTCATGGCTCTCTGGCAACACCCCGCCCCCTTATTCCATTAGGAAGCTACTCAAAATCAACATTTTTCCTTATTGATGAACTTTCATTTTATTGTGACTGTCTACTATTTCACGCAATATTATTATGTACAGTTGTACAGTTGTAAAATAATACTTAGGTCTTCTTTTGTTTGCAGAACACTCCTATATTTAAATTACAGAAAGAAAATGATAAAATATGTGTAGGTTGATGAGATATAAGTTGATGAATTCCATAGCCATGTTTTCTCTCGCTCAGGAAAGCGGCCCACAAAGTTGTCTCCGAGAAGTGAACGACGATTTTTTTTTTTTACTACTCTCGAGACAACAGAATCTAATTTTTTACCAGAACTGTCTTGAAGCAGGTGAATCAAGTTTTTTTTAATGATTTTCATGAAGGCGATAGAATCTCATTATGCTCCTGCTTGGCTGAAAGTTAGTGCACAACCTGCTTTGTTCTCTGAGCCGCTCTAATAGGCAGAGCTCAGAATATATTTGCCTTCAATTGCATTTCTCCCAGCAGAATGTGATTTTCCATAACGAGCAACCTCCAACTGGCCTGCAGGTGTATTTTTATACCTGTCAGCGTTGGATGCATTTGGAATTTAATCAAATACTCTGCTGTGCCATATTCAGGTAAGCGGTAACTCACGAATGACAAACTCTGCCCCCCCTGTCATTCTCACACCACTATGCATATTAGTTGCTATCAGTGTTGTGATATTGAGGACAGTTATTCATAGCACACCTTGGCGTTTCAATTCATTAGATGGTGTGTTCTTATGGGAAAGTGATGTGTACAGAACTGCACACATTTTGATGCATGTAAGTCTTATGTTCCTGCATTTTTTTTACCTGCTGTCCATCCAAGCTATATATATAGTACGATATAACAGAGGTCCCAGAAATGCTGTTCAACATATTAATGGAATTCTTACCATGCAAACCTATATTTTCTCATCGCTTTTTCAACAAATACTTTATTTTCTGCTAACAGCACACTGTCAAGGGGTATTCTACATAGCCTCATTTTAAATTCTGTCCTTTTCCTATATAAAACATATTTGAAAATTTAATAATAAGGTTACAATTCACATTTGCAAAGCAAGCTTTATTTCTCCTCCTTTATTTGTGAGAATAACGTAAGTGGCATAAAAGTGGGAGTCAAGGACATGGTTTATTATAAAATATGCAAAAACTTATCAAAAAAATTGACAGCTGTCAAAGCATGTTATTTGAGCAGGATAGAACAATGTCACCAAAATGCGAAAAATAATCAAAACCATCATTCATTGAAAAATGATAACGTTGACAGGCCTGGAGGGCATCACAAAAGCAACTGTTCTGTCAAACTTCATACTAAAATAAAGATGGCTGGGTATTGCTGCATTACAGTGATGCAGGTGAAGGGATTTCGGGGTGGGTGGTGGATCTTGGGGTGCAATGTCCTGCTGTATGCCTTCATAAACGTTAGTTGTGCAAATAGAGTAAAAAAGGGTCACTGGATAGCTATCTTTACAAAAGCTGCCCACAACACATGCAAGCATCATTCAATTATATCATGCCTTAAATACAGAGGCAGGTTGCATGGAACACAGTTTGTACATTTGCCATCTATGTTTGTGATAAACAGATGGCAACATAGGTTCTTATTGGAATAAACTACACAATTCTTCAAAACTAAATAATCAAAATACTGCCATGAACATTTTTACATTTACTGCATGTGGTATGTACAGAGAGGGTTTAGAATAGCAGAATTCATCTTTTCATCGTCTTCCCTGTATCTTGCTTCAGTAAAACGTTTTATTTTGACCACCTCAGTGTCTGAAGGCCTGCTGATCACTCCACGAGCACATGAGTTCTGTTTAGCTGGATAACAATTTCTATTCTCAATTGCTGTGACTGTCACTTAGCTAAATCCTCTGCGTCCCACCGCAGTGTGCAGTGTCTATGTATTAGGTGTCTAAGAAGTAAATATGTTGCCATCTAAACCTCAAACTTAATATGTGCTTTCAGAAGTGTATCCTTTCTGCAGCCAGGCTGTGTATAAGGCACATGACCAATGTGTAATATGGATTAAAAGTTAATTATGTAACTTTGATATGAAAAGGTGCTGATAAAACCAGATTCACAGTTTATAAGTATTCTGGGCTGAAAAGACGTTTGGAAATAGTAGATATTTACTAACTCTATCACTTTTACTAGTTTTGGAATACAAAACATATTCCGCTACAGCTCAGCTATGTGGTTAAAAAGCATATACATCAATAACTGGTGCTCCTGTCTCTTCACATATATAGTTCCCACCTCTGCTCCGCTGGTGGCAGCAACTGCAAATACAAAGTAAAGCCATACAATGGCCAGTATAAGAGGGCTAATTGCTAATTGCAAGTGCTGTAAAATGTATTTGGTGGTTTTATCACTCTAGGGTTAAAGATCACGTCTGAATCTTGATTTATTTTTTACACAAAGTGCATTTATTTTTCGTGCAGAGAGTTTGGGGTACACTGTTCCTTTGGTTGGAACAACACCAGAACTACTTCCACGCCTCCTTCCCTTCTCTTGGGAGCCTATGCTGCCAAACCCTAAAAAGATGAAGAGATGCTCTTTACTCGTGTCTGTTTGTGCAGGTGTGACTGGTTGCAGCTTTGGTGCAGGTGCAATCCTGCCTCTGCCCCACGCCGACATGTTGCAATGCTCGTGTGGTCAGGGCTACATTCTGATGTCGATGTGATAGTTTGTAATATAATTATATATATATATATATATATATATATATATATATATATATATATATATATATATATATTAAAATTTAGATTGTTGTATAAAAGTTATTGCACTTTTTTGGTAATATTGTTATGAATTTAGCTATATATTTTACTGGGATGAATTATAAATATTTAGGTGATGTCATATATTTATTTTTAATGTGCACATGTGTATACAATGCTATATGTTTATTTTAAATAATTGTTTTAATTGTTCCAACTGTTTTTCAGTTTTGTATGTGTTTCTGTTTTAAGAGAGGGGGAAGCACAGGGAACAATGTTTTACAATTAATGTAATTCAGGTTGTTAGCAGAAGACACTCTTCTTTTTAGCAGAACAGCCTTACACTGTATGTGTGCTCACCCTATTCAGGGACTACTGATGACACAACATAGGGTAAAGGACATTTGACACCAGACTAAAAGCTGAAAAAAGTTCAGAACCTTTCCACAGAAAGGACATCTGTCCTATCTGTGTATGTCTGTCTGTGCCTGGTTGTTGCTTTTTGTGGTATGTTTTGTGTGCTTATGAGAGGGGTTGTGTGTTACTGTATGTATGTATTTATTTGGGCATCAATATATCTATATTTATGTACATATTTTAGCTGTGTATATATTTACTTGGAGTTGGCTATGTGAGTTGGAATACGTGTTAGTATGTATGACCGCAGGCCAGGGTTGTTTCCTGTATTTTTGTGCCTAACTCTGTTTGTCCGAGTCTAATTTTTGCCATGTGTCTTCGCAAGTTTGTGTGCATATTTTTATAGGTGTTTTTGAGCTTGTATGGGTGTGTTTGTGTTCTCGCTCTGTCTCTGCTCGCTGTTGACATCTGTAGTGCCTTGGGGATCAAGGCTTTTGTTAGACTTGACATCTTTGCTGTGATATTCCCCCAAACATTCTACCTTCATCCCTCCTGTTAGCTGAATTTGTTTTTGTTGGCTTTAGGACTCTTTGATGTATGCCACTGCTAACTAGTACTAAGGTGCTTGTGCTATCTACTTCAAAGATGGTAAAATGACCAAAGCCTAGTTGGCACATTTAATTTACTTTTAAGTTCTGAGTAAATAGTACTACATCTATCCAGGACCTGGAAATTGAATGCTACTGGTGGGCCTGCAGCACTCATTGTTCCACCTACTAGAGTAGCCTTTTGAAACATGCCTCAGGCTTGCCACTGCAGCCTGGAGTGCAGTTTTAAACTGCCATTTCGACCTGGCAAAAGAAAAAAAACGTTTGCCATGCCTTGCCTAAACCTTCCTTTTTAATACTTATACTTATAAGTCACCCTTAAGGTAGGCCCTAAGGGATCTTAGGGAAGGGTGCATTGTATTTAAAAAGTAGAATGTATGTATTACGTTTTACATGTCCTGGCAGTGAAAAACTCCAAAAGTTGTTTTTCACTGTTGTAAGCCTCTCTCTTCCATTGACTCACACTAGGTTACCTTATTACATTTAATAAATGCTAACTTTGGTTTGGGAACAGATAGAGATATGCTATTTAGACTCAACTGACTTGTAATTTAAAATCCTCTTTATTGGTAAAGACGGATTTTAAGTCACAATTCTGAAAATGCCCCTTTTAAAAAGTTCCATTTCAAAGATGGTAGAATGCACTCTGACTTACAATGTCCTTCACAATTATAAATGCTCAAGGCTACGATACACGTGTGCTACCCTGGTACGCGCTCCGTCCATGTGCGTGAATATAAATCTGGATACTGGAGCCTCGTCAGGTTCCCCAGGATGCACTGCAATAAGACAGTCCAAAGAATTTAAACACTTCCTTCCATTTTTAAATCCAATTTATTTCAAGTAGTCCATGGTAATCCAAAACTTAATCCAAACATATTTAAACTCCAAATTTTCCAGCGTTCAACGAGTGACTGTGCAGGCTTTACTCATACACATGTGGAGGTTCAAGATTCCTCATAATCCAACGTGGAGATTGTGATCCAAATGCATTTTGGGCAAATGTTGCCCTTCTTCAGGGGTAGCTGTGTTGAGGAAACCAACATAATAACCATATGTTACCATTTAAAACTTAAAAGATAATTAATCTAAATGTAAACCTGCTATTATGTGCGAATGTGAGTACATCATACTTTAATATGTGCAACCATTCTACTGATTATACTCTCCCATCAAAAGACATGTGACCTAACAAAAAACGCTGTCTCCATGCTTATAGCCAGTGCTCAAGAACCCTGCTTTGTGCTCCGTGTGCCTCATGCCTCCTAAATCACCCGAACATGACTCAATTAACATGCAAATATAAAGTGCTGTGAATCTCGACGCCATAAAAAATTATTCAGGCAGCAAAGCTACCAGAGCCTTGTCCAACTCCCCGCTACCAATCCTGGAGCTGCTCGATAGCCGCACCAGGATTGGCAGGAGTGTAATGGTCCAACGCTCCTTCATGCCCTGGAGGCCTGTGCCTGCTCTCCACCCAGCTGTCTGAGACAGCTTGGGTTGTAGTGCTTAAAGTGTGCATGTCAGGCTGGCCGTCGCAAGACAGCCAAAGTGACATGAGCACTTTAAACTAAAGTGCACAGTGCCCACTGTTCCTCCCTGCTGGTGGCCCCACCATCTCAGCCTCGACTGCTTACCAGAATGAAAAATAAAATGGTAATACATCTGTTTTATTACTATTTTAATATTCATGTTTCCCTTCACTTTTATCGGCGGCCGGCGCACCTTTGGCCTCATGAAGGCACCGCTGCTGCCAGACTTGCTGCTGCTTTCCTGCCTTGACTGTTAGGTTATTGCAATTGTCCAAGCAGCTCTCAAAGACATCTGCTGTTAGTTTTGATGGTGGTACCATTGATGCAGGGGTGATTATAATGTATGTTCCTGTTCAGAGGAAGGTGCAGCAGGCATACAAAATTGCGCATCTTGGCAGAAAAAGAAAGTGAGTTTGATGGCAGTGTTCTTCCCAGTGGTGACAGACTTCTTCTCACTGGTCACTTTCATGCCGAAACTGGTTTCTTGTTGGTAGACAGTTAGCACAGAGGTTCATTGAACGCGATGTCAGCTACTTCACAGACTTTCTCCATCTCTGTCTCAGTCTTGTCCACCTGCATGCAATAAAAAATAAGAAAGATGACTATGATGCAGCGTAAAAGCTGATCTTGCCTTGCACAACATTAAAACTTAAATCGACAACAGAAACATAAATGTGCACTTTGCACATGTCTAGAAAAATGACACAGAAACGTAGAAAAGTTGATGTACCAGCACCATACAGCATGCTTGTCTCGGTAGAAACAGTAGGATCAATCAACTATATTTAAGATATTTAAGTTGCCAAATACCTTATATTCATTAACAGAGATGTCATACAATTTGATGATAACTTAGCATTGCTATTGACTTCATTGCAGAGTGTCCTAACAAACTCGATAATGGTGCAAATTCCTAAGATATTGTGTTAGATGTTTGACATTTTCAGGGTAAGTGCTTAATATGATAAAGAACATTTGTGTTCAAGAACTATTTTATTTTAACCCCTTCGCTGCTAGGCCTTTTCCCCCCCCTGTGCAAAGCCTTTTTTTGGCTATTTGGGGTAGTTCGCGCTTAGGTCCCTGTAACATTTTGACCACATAAGGAATCCACGCCAAATTTGCGTCCTTTTTTTCCAACATCATGGGGATTCTAAAGGTACCCAGGGTTTGTGGATTCCCCTGGAGGGGACCCAGAAATTAACCAAAATACAGGTCCATTTTTTTTGAAAAATGGGAAAAAAGGGCTACAGATGAAAGCGTCTGGTTTTTTCCCTGCAAATGGTATCAAAAAAGGTGTTGTGGTGCTGAAATCACCATCTTTCCAGCTTTCAGGGACAAGCAGACTTTTGTCAGAAAACCAAAATTTTTTACACGGTTTTGGCATTTTTCTGGGACATAGCTTTTTTGCTATTTTTGTGCTTTCAACCTCTTTCCAGTTAATGGTAGAAATGGGTATGAAAGCAATAATGGATCCTGGAAAGCTATACATTTTAGAAAAGTAGACACAAATGTGAATTCAGCAAGGGGTCATTTGTGTAGATCCTTCAAGGTTTCTTTATAAAAACTAACCGTTGAATATAGGAAAAATTGAAAATTAGTTGGAAAAAACAGCAATTTGTGTCAACGTTTTCACCTGTAACTTCTTCTAATTATGACAGCTATTTGACAGGAATATATCATTACATCCGCTGGACCTTTGTGGTTGTGGGGATATATAGGACTTGTAGGTTCACCAAGAACCCGACAGAACCCAGAGCCAATAACTGAGCAGCGTCTTCCAATGGTTTTTTATTATGTACCGGATATATAGCAATTAATTTGGGAAAATATATCCATGGAAAAATAGGTATGAAAGACACCTATGTATTTCTGAAATTGGAACAAAATATAGAGTTTCAAACTGACTTCTTTTTTATACATTGTCTTTCATTTAGAAGGCAGAAATGCATCGCAAGTCAATAGGTAATAACAGTTGCTCTACAATTCTGTATTACACTAAGTCTCCCGATAAAAATGGTACCTCACTTGTGTGGGTAGGCCTAGTGCCCGCAACAGGAAACGGCCCAAAACGCAACGTGGACACACCACATTTTTACTGTGAAAACTGACCCTTTTTTTGTAAAGTGCCTAGCTGTAGATTTTGAACCCTAGCTCTGCCGGCACCTAGGGAAACCTAGCAAACCTATACATTTTTGAAAACTAGACACCCAGGGGAATCCAGGATGGGGTGACTTGACTGGTTCTCACCAGGTTCTATTACCCAGAATCCCTTGCAAACCTAAAAATTTGTAAAACAAAAAAACACATTTTCCTCATATTTCTGTGGTGGAACGTTCTGGAATCTGCGTGGATACACAAAATTCCCCCCACCCCGCGTTCCCCAAAGTCTTCCGTGAAAAATGGTACCTCACTTGTGTGGGTAGGCCTAGTGCCCGCGACAGGAAACGGCCCAAAACGCAACGTGGACACACCACATTTTCACAGTGAAAATGGACCCTTTTTTTGCAAAGTGCCTAGCTGTAGATTTTGAACCCTAGCTCTGCCAGTACCTAGGGAAACCTAGCAAACCTATTCATTTTTTAATACTAGACACCCAGGGGAATCCAGGATGGGGTGACTTGACTGGCTCTCACCAGGTTCCCTTACCCAGAATCCCTTGCAAACCTAAAAATTTGTAAAAAAACACATTTTCCTCACATTTCTGTGGTGGAAAGTTCTGGAATCTGCGTGGATCCACAAAATTCCACCCACCCCGCGTTCCCCAAAGTCTTCCGAGAAAAATGGTACCTCACTTGTGTGGGTAGGCCTAGTGCCCGTGAAAAGGAAACGGCCCAAAACGCAACGTGGACACACCACATTTTCACAGTGAAAACGGACCCTTTTTTGCAAAGTGCCTAGCTGTAGATTTTGAACCCTAGCTCTGCCGGCACCTAGGGAAACCTAGCAAACCTATACATTTTTGAAACCTAGACACCCAGGGGAATCCAAGATGGGGTGACTTCAATGGCTCTCACCAGGTTCTGTTACCCAGAATCCCTTGCAAACCTACAAATTTGTCCCAAAAAACACATTTTCCTCAAATTTCTGTGGTGGAAAGTTCTGGAATCTGCGTGGATCCACAAAATTCCACCCACCCCGCGTTCCCCAAAGTCTTCCGTGAAAAATGGTACCTCACTTGTGTGGGTAGGCCTAGTGCCCGCGACAGGAAATGGCCCAAAACGCAACATGGACACACCACATTTTCACAGTGAAAATGGACCCTTTTTTTGCAAAGTGCCTAGCTGTAGATTTTGAACCCTAGCTCTGCCAGCACCTAGGGAAACCTAGCAAACCTATACATTTTTTAAAACTAGACACCGAGGGGAATCCAGGATGGGGTGACTTGACTGGCTCTCACCAGGTTCCCTTACCCAGAATCCCTTGCAAACCTAAAAATTTGTAAAAAAAACACATTTTCCTCACATTTCTGTGGTGGAAAGTTCTGGAATCTGCGTGGATCCACAAAATTCCACCCACCCCGCGTTCCCCAAAGTCTTCCGAGAAAAATGGTACCTCACTTGTGTGGGTAGGCCTAGTGCCCGCGAAAAGGAAACGGCCCAAAACGCAACGTGGACACACCACATTTTCACAGTGAAAACGGACCCTTTTTTTGCAAAGTGCCTAGCTGTAGATTTTGAACCCTAGCTCTGCCGGCACCTAGGGAAACCTAGCAAACCTATACATTTTTGAAACCTAGACACCCAGGGGAATCCAAGATGGGGTGACTTCAATGGCTCTCACCAGGTTCTGTTACCCAGAATCCCTTGCAAACCTACAAATTTGTCCCAAAAAACACATTTTCCTCAAATTTCTGTAGTGGAAAGTTCTGGAATCTGCGTGGATCCACAAAATTCCACCCACCCCGCGTTCCCCAAAGTCTTCCGAGAAAAATGCTACCTCACTTGTGTGGGTAGGCATAGTGCCCGCGAAAAGGAAACGGCCCAAAACGCAACGTGGAAACACCACATTTTCACAGTGAAAACGGACCCTTTTTTTGCAAAGTGCCTAGCTGTAGATTTTGAACCCTAGCTCTGCCGGCACCTAGGGAAACCTAGCAAACCTATACATGTTTGAAACCTAGACACCCAGGGGAATCCAAGATGGGGTGACTTCAATGGCCCTCACCAGGTTCTGTTACCCAGAATCCCTTGCAAAACTACAAATTTGTCCAAAAAAACAAATTTTCCTCACATTTCTGTGATGGAAAGTTCTGGAATCTGCGTAGATCCACAAAATTCCACCCACTCGGCGTTCCCCAATGTCTTCCGAGAAAAATGGTACCTCACTTGTGTGGGTAGGCCTAGTGCCCGCGACAGGAAACGGCCCGAAACGCAACATGCACACACCACATTTTCACAGTGAAAAGGGACCCTTTTTTTACAAAGTGCCTAGCTGCAGATTTTGAACCCTAGCTCTGCAGGCACCTAGGGAAACCTAGAAAACCTATACATTTTTAAAAACTAGACAGCCAGGGCAATCCAGGATGGGTGACTTGACTGGCTCTCACCAGGTTCTGTTACCCAGAATCCCTTGCAAACCTAAAAATTTGTCCCAAAAAACACATATTCCTCACATTTGTGGTGGAAAGTTCTGGAATCTGCGTGGATCCACAAAATTCCACCCACCCCGCATTCCCCAAAGTCTTCCGAGAAAAATGGTACCTCACTTGTGTGGGTAGGCCTAGTGCCCGTGACAGGAAACGGCCCAAAACGCAACGTTGACACACCACATTTTACAGTGAAAACTGAAACTATTTTGCAAAGTGCCTAGCTGTAGATTTTGAACCCTAGCTCTGCCAGCACCTAGGGAAACCTAGCAAACCTATACATTTTTCTAAAACTAGACACCCAGGGGAATCCAGGATGGGGTGACTTGACTGCCTCTCACCAGGTTCTCTTACCCAGAATCCCTTGCAAACCTTAACATTTGTAAAAATAAAACACATTTTCCTCACATTTCTGTGGTGGAAAGTTCTGGAATCTGCGTGGATCCACAAAATTCCACCCACCCCGCGTTCCCCAAAGTCTTCCGAGAAAAATGGTACCTCACTTGTGTGGGTAGGCCTAGGACCCGCGACAGGAAACGGCCCAAAACGCAACAGGGACACACCACATTTTCACAGTGAAAACGGACCCTTTTTTTGCAAAGTGCCTATCGCTAGATTTTGAACCCTAACTCTGCCAGCATCTAGGAAAACCTAGCAAACCTATACATTTTTGAAAACTAGACACCCAGGGGAATCCAGGATGGGGTGACTTGACTGGCTCTCACCAGGTTCTGTTACCCAGAATCCCTTGCAAACCTAACAATTTGTCAAAAAAACCACATATTCCTCACATTTCTGTAGTGGAAAGTTCTGGAATCTGCGTGGATCCACAAAAATCCCCCCACCCCGCGTTCCCCAAAGTTTGCCGAGAAAAATGATACCTCACTTGTGTGGGTAGGCCTAGGGCCCGCGACAGGAAACGGCCCAAAACGCAACGTGGAATCACCACATTTTCACAGTGGAAACGGACCCTTTTTTTGCAAAGTGCCTAGCTGTAGATTTTGAACCCGAACTCTGCCTGCACCTAGGGAAAGCTAGAAAACCTATACATTTTTGAAAACTAGACACCCAGGGGAATCCAGGATGGGGTGACTTGTCTGGCTCTCACCTGGTTCTCTTACCCAGAATCCCTTGCAAACCTTAACATTTGTAAAAAAAAAAAAAATAATTCCTCACATTTCTGTGGTGGAAAGTTCTGGAATCTGCGTAGATCCACAAAATTCCACGCACTCGGCGTTCCCCAATGTCTTCCGAGAACAATGGTACCTCACTTGTGTGGGTAGGCCTAGTGCCCGCGACAGGAAACGGCCCGAAACGCAACATGAACACACCACATTTTCACAGTGAAAAGGGACCCTTTTTTTGCAAAGTGCCTAGCTGCAGATTTTGAACCCTAGCTCGGCCGGCAGCTAGGGAAACCTAGCAAACCTATACATTTTTTAAAACTAGACAGCCAGGGCAATCCATGATGGGGTGACTTGACTGGCTCTCACCAGGTTCTGTTACCCAGAATCCCTTGCAAACCTAAACATTTGTCCCAAAAAACACATATTCCTCACATTTCTGTGGTGGAAAGTTCTGGAATCTGCGTGGATCCACAAAATTCCACCCACACTCCGTTCACCAAAGTCTTCAGAGAAAAATGGTACCTCACTTGTGTGGGTAGGCCTGGTGCCCGCGACAGGAAACGGCCCAAAACGCAACGTAGACACAACACATTTTCACGGTGAAAACTGACCCTTTTTTTGCACAGTGCCTAGCTGTAGATTTTGAACCCTAGCTCTGCCGGCACCTAGGGAAACCTAGCAAACCTATACATTTTTGAAAATTAGACACCCAGGGGAAACCAGGATGGGGTGACTTGTCTGGCTCTCACCAGGTTCTGTTACCCAGAATCCCTTGCAAACCTCAAAATTTGACAAAAAAAACAAATTTTCCTCACATTTCTGTGGTGGAAAGTTCTGGAATCTGCGTGGATCCACAAAATTCCACCCACACCGCATTCCCCAAAGTCTTTCGAGAAAAATGCTACCTCACTTGTGTGGGTAGGCCTAGGGCCCGCGACAGGAAACGGCCCAAAACGCAACGTGGACACACCACATTTTCACAGTGAAAACGGACCCTTTTTTTGCAAAGTGCCTATCTGCTAGATTTTGAACCCTAACTCTGCCAGCACCTAGGGAAACCTAGCAAACCTGTACATTTTTAAAACTAGACACGCAGGGGAATCCAGGATGGGGTGACTTGACTGGCTCTCACCAGGTTCTGTTACCCAGAATCCCTTGCAAACCTAACAATTTGTCAAAAAAAACACATTTTCCTCACATTTCTGTGGTGGAAAGTTCTGGAATCTGCGTGGATCCACAAAATTCCCCCCACCCCGCGTTCCCCAAAGTCTTCCGAGAAAAATGGTACCTCACTTGTGTGGGTAGGCCTAGGGCCCGCGACAGGAAACGGCCCAAAACGCAACGTGGACCCACCACATTTTCACAGTGAAAACTGACCCTTTTTTGCAAAGTGCCTAGCTGTAGATTTTGAACCCTAGCTCTGCCGACACCTAGGAAACCTAGCAAACCTATACATTTTTGAAAACTAGACACCCAGGGAATCCAAGATGGGGTGACTTGAATGGCTCTCACCAGGTTCTGTTACCCAGAATCCCTTGCAAACCTAAAAATGTGTCCAAAAAATACATTTTCCTCACATTTCTGTGGTGGAAAGTTCTGGAATCTGCGTGGATCCACAAATTTCCACCCACCCCGCGTTCCCCAAGGTCTTTCGAGAAAAATGCTACCTCACTTGTGTGGGTAGGCCTAGGGCCCGCGACAGGAAACGGCCCAAAACGCAACGTGGACACACCACATTTTCACAGTGAAAACGGACCCTTTTTTTGCAAAGTGCCTATCGCTACATTTTGAACCCTAACTCTGCCAGCACCTAGGGAAACCTAGCAAACCTGTACATTTTTGAAAACTAGACACGCAGGGGAATCCAGGATGGGGTGACTTGACTGGCTCTATCCAGGTTCTGTTACCCAGAATCCCTTGCAAACCTAACAATTTGTCAAAAAAAACACAATTTCCTCTTATTTCTGTGGTGGAAAGTTCTGGAATCTGCGTGGATCCACAAAATTCCCCCCACCCCGCGTTCCCCAAAGTTTTCCGAGAAAAATGGTACCTCACGTGTGTGGGTAGGCCTAGGGCCCGTGACAGGAAACAGCCCAAAACGCAACGTGGACACACCACATTTTCACAGTGAAAACGGACCCTTTTTTTGCAAAGTGCCTATCTCTAGATTTTGAACCCTAACTCTGCCAGCACCTAGGGAAACCTAGCAAACCTATACATTTTTGAAAACTAGACACCCAGGGGAATCCAGGATGGGGTGACTTGACTTGCTCTCACCAGGTTCTGTTACCCAGAATCCCTTGCAAACCTAAACATTTGTCCAAAAAAACACATTTTCCTCACATTTCTGTGGTAGAAAGTTCTAGAATCTGCGTGGATCCACAAAACTCCCCCCAGCTCCCGTTCCCCAAAGTGTTCTGAGAAAAATGGTACCTCACTTATGTGGGAATGCCTAGTGCCCGCAACAGGAAACGGGCCAAAACACAATGTGGACACACCACATTTTCACAGTGGAAACGGACCCTTTTTTTGCAAAGTGCCTAGCTGTAGATTTTGAACCCTAACTCTGCCTGCACCTAGGGAAACCTAGCAAACCTGTTCATTTTTGAAAACTAGACACCCAGGGAAATCCAGGATGGAGTGACTTGACTTGCTCTCACCAGGTTCTGTTACCCAGAATCCCTTGCAAACCTAAAAATTTGTTAAAAAAAAAAAAAATTTCCTCACATTTCTGTCGTCGAAAGTTCTGGAATCTGCGTAGATCCACAAAATTCCACCCACTCGGCGTTCCCCAATGTCTTCAGACAAAAATTGTACCTCACTTGTATGGGTAGGCCTAGTGCCCGCGACAGGAAACAGCCCGAAACGCAACATGCACACACCACATTTTCACAGTGAAAAGGGACCCTTTTTTTGCAAAGTGCCTAGCTGCAGATTTTGAAACCTAGCTCTGCCGGCAGCTAGGGAAACCTAGCAAACCTATACATTTTTTAAAACTAGACAGCCAGGGCAATCCAGGATGGGGTGACTTGACTGGCTCTCACCAGGTTCTGTTACCCAGAATAACTTGCAAACGTAAATATTTGTCCCAAAAAATACATATTCCTCACATTTCTGTGGTGGAAAGTTCTGGAACCTGCGTGGATCCACAAAATTCCACCCACACTCCGTTCCCCAAAGTCTTCAGAGAAAAATGGTACCTCACTTGTGTGGGTAGGCTTGGTGCCCGCGACAGAAAACGGCCCAAAACGCAACGTAGACTCAACACATTTTCACGGTGAAAACTGACCCTTTTTTTGCAAAGTGCCTAGCTGTAGATTTCGAACCCTAGCTCTGCCGGCACCTAGGGAAACCTAGCAAACCTATACATTTTTGAAAATTAGACACCGAGGGGAAACCAGGATGGGGTGACTTGTCTGGCTCTCACCAGGTTCTGTTACCCAGAATCCCTTGCAAACCTCAAAATATGTCAAAAAAAACAAATTTTCCTCACATTTCTGTGGTGGAAAGTTCTGGAATCTGCGTGGATCCACAAAATTCGACCCACCCCGCATTCCCCAAAGTCTTCTGAGAAAAATTCTACCTCACTTGTGTGGGTAGGCATAGTGCCCGCGACAGGAAACGGCCCAAAACGCAACGTTGACACACCACATTTTACAGTGAAAACTGAAACTATTTTGCAAAGTGCCTAGCTGTAGATTTTGAACCCTAGCTCTGCCAGCACCTAGGGAAACCTAGCAAACCTATACATTTTTCTAAAACTAGACACCCAGGGGAATCCAGGATGGGGTGACTTGACTGGCTCTCACCAGGTTCTGTTACCCAGAATCCCTTGCAAACCTAACAATTTGTCAAATAAAACACATTTTCCTCACATTTCTGTGGTGGAAAGTTCTGGAATCTGCGTGGATCCACAAAATTCCCCCCACCCCGCGTTCCCCAAAGTTTTCCGAGAAAAATGGTATCTCACGTGTGTGGGTAGGCCTAGGGCCCGCGACAGGAAACGGCCCGAAACGCAACATGCACACACCACATTTTCACAGTGAAAAGGGACCCTTTTTTTGCAAAGTGCCTAGCTGCAGATTTTGTACCCTAGCTCTGCCGGCAGCTAGGGAAACCTAGCAAACCTATACATTTTTTAAAACTAGACAGCCAGGGCAATCCAGGATGGGGTGACTTGACTGGCTCTCACCAGGTTCTGTTACCCAGAATCCCTTGCAAACCTAAAAATGTGTCCCAAAAAACACATATTCCTCACATTTCTGTGGTGGAAAGTTCTGGAATCTGCGTGGATCCACAAAATTCCACCCACACTCCGTTCCCCAAGGTCTTCAGAGAAAAATGGTACCTCACTTGTGTGGGTAGGCCTGGTGCCCGCGACAGGAAACGGGCCAAAACGCAACGTAGACACAACACATTTTCACAGTGAAAACTAACCCTTTTTTTGCAAAGTGCCTGGTTGTAGATTTCGAACCCTAGCTCTGCCGGCACCTAGGGAAACCTAGCAAAGCTATACATTTTTGAAAATTAGACACCCAGGGTAAACCAGGATGGGGTGACTTGTCTGGCTCTCACCAGGTTCTGTTACCCAGAATCCCTTGCAAACCTCAAAATTTGTCCCAACAAAACACATCTTCCTCACATTTCTGTGGTGGAAAGTTCTGGAACCTGCGTGGATCCACAAAATTCCGACCCACCCTGCATTCCCCAAAGTCTTCTGAGAAAAATGCTACCTCACTTGTGTGGGTAGGCATAGTGTCCGCGACAGGAAACGGCCCAAAACGCAACGTTGACACACCACATTTTCACAGTGAAAACTGAAACTATTTTTGCAAAGTGCCTAGCTGTAGATTTTGAACCCTAGCTCTGCCAGCACCTAGGGAAACCTAGCAAACCTATACATTTTTCTAAAACTAGACACCCAGGGGAATCCAGGATGGGGTGACTTGACTGGCTCTCACCAGGTTCTCTTACCCAGAATCCCTTGCAAACCTTAACATTTGTAAAAAAAAAAACACATTTTCCTCAAATTTCTGTGGTGGAAAGTTCTGGAATCTGCGTGGATCCACAAAATTCCACCCACCCGCGTTCCCCAAAGTCTTCCGAGAAAAATGGTACCTCACTTGTGTGGGTAGGCCTAGTGCCCGCGACAGGAAACGGCCCAAAACGCAACGTGGACACACCACATTTTCACAGTGAAAACTGACCCTTTTTTTCAAAGTGCCTAGCTGTAGATTTTGAACCCTAGCTCTGCCGGCACCTAGGGAAACCTAGCAAGCCTATACATTTTTGAAAACTAGACACCCAGGGGAATCCAAGATGGGGTGACTTGAATGGCTCTCACCAGGTTCTGTTACCCAGAATCCCTTGCAAACCTAAAAATGTGTCCAAAAAAACACATTTTCCTCACATTTCTGTGGTGGAAAGTTCTGGAATCTGCGTGGATCCACAAAATTCCACCCACCCCGCGTTCCCCAAAGTCTTTCGAGAAAAATGCTACCTCACTTGTGTGGGTAGGCCTAGTGCCCGCGACAGGAAACGGCCCAAAACGCAACGTGGACACACCACATTTTCACAGTGAAAACGGACCCTTTTTTTGCAAAGTGCCTATCGCTAGATTTTGAACCCTAACTCTGCCAGCACCTAGGGAAACCTAGCAAACCTGTACATTTTTGAAAACTAGACACGCAGGGGAATCCAGAATGGGGTGACTTGACTGGCTCTCACCAGGTTCTGTTACCCAGAATCCCTTGCAAACCTAACAATTTGTCAAAAAAACACAATTTCCTCTCATTTCTGTGGTGGAAAGTTCTGGAATCTGCGTGGATCCACAAAATTCCACCCACCCCGCGTTCCCCAAAGTTTTCCGAGAAAAATGGTACCTCACGTGTGTGGGTAGGCCTACTGCCCGTGACAGGAAACAGCCCAAAACGCAACGTGCACACACAACATTTTCACAGTGAAAACGGATCCTTTTTTTTGCAAAGTGCCTATCTCTAGATTTTGAACCCTACCTCTGCCAGCACCTAGGGAAACCTAGCAAACCTATACATTTTTGAAAACTAGACACCCAGGGGAATCCAGGATGGGGTGACTTGACTTGCTCTCACCAGGTTCTGTTACCCAGAATCCCTTGCAAACCTAAACATTTGTCCAAAAAAACACATTTTCCTCACATTTCTGTGGTGGAAAGTTCTAGAATCTGCGTGGATCCACAAAATTCCCCCCAGCTCGCGTTCCCCAAAGTGTTCTGAGAAAAATGGTACCTCACCTATGTGGGAGTGCCTAGTGCCCGCGACAGGAAACGGCCCAAAACACAATGTGGACACACCACATTTTCACAGTGAAAACGGACCCTTTTTTTGCAAAGTGCCTAGCTGTAGATTTTGAACCCTAACTCTGCCTGCACCTAGGGAAACCTAGCAAACCTGTTCATTTTTGAAAACTAGACACCCAGGGAAATCCAGGATGGAGTGACTTGACTTGCTCTCACCAGGTTCTGTTACCCAGAATCCCTTGCAAACCTAAAAAGTTGTTAAAAAAAACAAATTTTCCTCACATTTCTGTCGTCGAAAGTTCTGGAATCTGCGTAGATCCACAAAATTCCACCCACTCGGCGTTCCCCAATGTCTTCAGACAAAAATTGTACCTCACTTGTATGGGTAGGCCTAGTGCCCGCGACAGGAAACAGCCCGAAACGCAACATGCACACACCACATTTTCACAGTGAAAAGGGACCCTTTTTTTGCAAAGTGCTTAGCTGCAGATTTTGAATCCTAGCTCTGCCGGCAGCTAGGGAAACCTAGCAAACCTATACATTTTTTAAAACTAGACAGCCAGGGCAATCCAGGATGGGGTGACTTGACTGGCTCTCACCAGGTTCTGTTACCCAGAATCCCTTGCAAACCTAAAAATTTGTCCCAAAAAACACATATTCCTCACATTTCTGTGGTGGAAAGTTCTGGAATCTGCGTGGATCCACAAAATTCCACCCACACTCGCGTTCCCCAAAGTCTTCAGAGAAAAATGGTACCTCACTTGTGTGGGTAGGCCTAGTGCCCGCGACAGGAAACGGCCCAAAACGCAACGTAGACTCAACACATTTTCACGGTGAAAACTGACCCTTTTTTTGCAAAGTGCCTAGCTGTAGATTTTGAACCCTAGCTCTGCCGGCATCTAGGGAAACCTAGCAAACCTATACATTTTTGAAAACTAGACACCCAGGGGAATCCAGGCTGGGGTGACTTGTCTGGCTCTCACCAGGTTCTGTTACCCAGAATCCCTTGCAAACCTCAAAATTTGTCTCAAAAAACACATTTTCCTCACATTTCTGTGGTGGAAAGTTCTGGAATCTGCGTGGATCCACAAAATTCCACCCACCCCGCATTCCCCAAAGTCTTCCGAGAAAAATGGTACCTCACTTGTGTGGGTAGGCATAGTGCCCGCGACAGGAAACGGCCCAAAACGCAACGTGGACACACCACATTTTCACAGTGAAAACTGACACTTATTTTGCAAAGTGCCTAGCTGTAGATTTTGAACCCTAGCTCTGCCAGCACCTAGGGAAACCTAGCAAACCTATACATTTTTGAAAACTAGACACCCAGGGGAATCCAGGATGGGGTGACTTGACTGGCTCTCACCAGGTTCTGTTACCCAGAATCCCTTGCAAACCTAACAATTTGTCAAATAAAACACATTTTCCTCACATTTCTGTGGTGGAAAGTTCTGGAATCTGCGTGGATCCACAAAATTCCACCCACTCCGCGTTCCCCAAAGTCTTCCGAGAAAAATGGTATCTCACGTGTGTGGGTAGGCCTAGTGCCCGCGACAGGAAACGGCCCAAAACGCAACATGCACACACCACATTTTCACAGTGAAAAGGGACCCTTTTTTTGCAAAGTGCCTAGCTGCAGATTTTGAACCCTAGCTCTGCCGGCAGCTAGGGAAACCTAGCAAACCTATACATTTTTGAAAACTAGACAGCCAGGGCAATCCAGGATGGGGTGACTTGACTGGCTCTCACCAGGTTCTGTTACCCAGAATCCCTTGCAAACCTAAAAATGTGTCCCAAAAAACACATATTCCTCACATTTCTGTGGTGGAAAGTTCTGGAATCTGCGTGGATCCACAAAATTCCACCCACACTCGCGTTCCCCAAAGTCTTCCAGAGAAAAATGGTACCTCACTTGTGTGGGTAGGCCTGGTGCCCGCGACAGGAAACGGCCCAAAACGCAACGTGGACACAACACATTTTCACAGTGAAAACTAACCCTTTTTTTGCAAAGTGCCTAGCTGTAGATTTTGAACCCTAGCTCTGCCGGCACCTAGGGAAACCTAGCAAACCTATACATTTTTGAAAATTAGACACCCAGGGGAATCCAGGATGGGGTGTCTTGTCTGGCTCTCACCAGGTTCTGTTACCCAGAATCCCTTGCAAACCTCAAAATTTGTCCACCAAAACACATCTTCCTCACATTTCTGTGGTGAAAAGTTCTGGAATCTGCGTGCATCCACAAAATTCGACCCACCCCGCATTCCCCAAAGTCTTCTGAAAAAAATGCTACCTCACTTGTGTGGGTAGGCATAGTGCCCGTGACAGGAAACGGCCCAAAACGCAACGTTGACACACAACATTTTACAGTGAAAACTGAAACTATTTGGCAAAGTGCCTAGCTGTAGATTTTGAACCCTAGCTCTGCCAGCACCTAGGGAAACCTAGCAAACCTATAAATTTTTCTAAAACTAGACACCCAGGGGAATCCAGGATGGGGTGACTTGACCAGGTTCTCTTACCCAGAATCCCTTGCAAACCTTAACATTTGTAAAAAAAAACAAATTTTCCTCACATTTCTGTGGTGGAAAGTTCTGGAATCTGCGTGGATCCACAAAATTCCACCCACCCCACGTTCCCCAAAGTCTTCCGAGAAAAATGGTACCTCACTTGAGTGGGTAGGCCTAGTGCCCGCGACAGGAAACGGCCCAAAACGCAACGTGGACACACCACATTTTCACAGTGAAAACTGACCCTTTTTTGCAAAGTGCCTAGCTGTAGATTTTGAACCCTAGCTCTGCCGGCACCTAGGGAAACCTAGCAAACCTATACATTTTTGAAAACTAGACACCCAGGGGAATCGAATATGGGGTGACTTGACTGGCTCTCACCAGGTTCTGTTACCCAGAATCCCTTGCAAACCTAAAAATGTGTCCAAAAAAACACATTTTCCTCACATTTCTGTGGTGGAAAGTTCTGGAATCTGCGTGGATCCACAAAATTCCACCCACCCCGCGTTCCCCAAGGTCTTTCGAGAAAAATGCTACCTCACTTGTGTGGGTAAGCCTAGTGCCCGCGACAGGAAACGGCCCAAAACGCAACGTGGACACACCACATTTTCACAGTGAAAACGGACCCTTTTTTTGCAAAGTGCCTAGCTGCTAGATTTTGAACCCTAGCTCTGCCGGCACCTTGGGAAACCTAGCAAACCTGTACATTTTTGAAAACTAGACACGCAGGGGAATCCAGGATGGGGTGACTTGACTGGCTCTCACCAGGTTCTGTTACCCAGAATCCCTTGCAAACCTAACAATTTGTCAAAAAAACACAATTTCCTCTCATTTCTGTGGTGGAAAGTTCTGGAATCTGCGTGGATCCACAAAATTCCACCCACCCCGCGTTCCCCAAAGTTTTCCGAGAAAAATGGTACCTCACTTGTGTGGGTAGGCCTAGTGCCCGTGACAGGAAACAGCCCAAAACGCAACGTGGACACACCACATTTTCACAGTGAAAACGGACCCTTTTTTTGCAAAGTGTCTAGCTGCTAGATTTTGAACCCTAGCTCTGCCGGCACCTAGGGAAACCTAGCAAACCTATACATTTTTGAAAACTAGACACCCAGGGGAATCCAGGATGGGGTGACTTGACTGGCTCTCACCAGGTTCTGTTACCCAGAATCCCTTGCAAACCTAAAAATTTGTCCAAGAAAACACATTTTCCTCACATTTCTGTGGTGGAAAGTTCTAGAATCTGCGTGGATCCACAAAATTCCACCCAGCTCCGCGTTCCCCAAAGTCTTCCGAGAAAAATGGTACCTCACTTGTGTGGGTAGGCCTAGTGCCCGCGACAGGAAACGGCCCAAAACGCAACGTGGACACACCACATTTTCACAGTGAAAACGGACCCTTTTTTTGCAAAGTGCCTAGCTGTAGATTTTGAACCCTAGCTCTGCCGGCACCTAGGGAAACCTAGCAAACCTATTCATTTTTGAAAACTAGACACCCAGGGAAATCCAGGATGGGGTGACTTGACTTGCTCTCACCAGGTTCTGTTACCCAGAATCCCTTGCAAACCTAAAAATTTGTTAAAAAAAACAAATTTTCCTCACATTTCTGTAGTGGAAAGTTCTGGAATCTGCGTAGATCCACAAAATTCCACCCACTCGGCGTTCCCCAATGTCTTCCGAGAAAAATGGTACCTCACTTGTGTGGGTAGGCCTAGTGCCCGCGACAGGAAACAGGCCCAAAACGCAACATGCACACACCACATTTTCACAGTGAAAAGGGACCCTTTTTTGCAAAGTGCCTAGCTGCAGATTTTGAACCCTAGCTCTGCCGGCACCTAGGGAAACCTAGCAAACCTATACATTTTTGAAAACTAGACAGCCAGGGCAATCCAGGATGGGGTGACTTGACTGGCTCTCACCAGGTTCTGTTACCCAGAATCCCTTGCAAACCTAAAACTTTGTCCCAAAAAACACATATTCCTCACATTTCTGTGGTGGAAAGTTCTGGAATCTGCGTGGATCCACAAAATTCCACCCACCTCGCGTTCCCCAAAGTCTTCCGAGAAAAATGGTACCTCACTTGTGTGGGTAGGCTTAGTGCCCGCGACAGGAAACGGCCCAAAACGCAACGTGGACACACCACATTTTCACAGTGAAAACGGACCCTTTTTTTGCAAAGTGCCTAGCTGTAGATTTTGAACCCTAGTTCTGCCGGCACCTAGGGAAACCTAATAAACCTATACATTTTAGAAAACTAGACACCCAGGGGAATCCAGGATGGGGTGACTTGTCTGGCTCACACTTGGTTCTGTTACCCAGAATCCCTTGCAAACCTCAAAATTTGTCAAAACAAAACACATTTTCCTCACATTTCTGTGGTGGAAAGTTCTGGAATCTGCGTGGATCCACAAAATTCCACCCACCCCGCATTCCCCAAAGTCTTCCGAGAAAAATGGTACCTCACTTGTGTGGGTAGGCCTAGTGCCCGCGACAGGAAACGGCCCAAAACGCAACATGGACACAACACATTTTCACAGTGAAAACTGAAACTATTTTGCAAAGTGCCTAGCTGTAGATTTTGAACCCTAGCTCTGCCAGCACCTCAGGGAAACCTAGCAAACCTATACATTTTCTGAAAACTAGACACCCAGGGGAATCCAGGATGGGGTGACTTGACTGGCTCTCACCAGGTTCTGTTACCCAGAATCCCTTGCAAACCTAACAATTTGTCAAAGTAAAACACATTTTCCTCACATTTCTGTGGTGGAAAGTTCTGGAATCTGCGTAGATCCACAAAATTCCACCCACCCGGCGTTCCTCAAAGTTTTCCGAGAAAAATGGTATCTCACGTGTGTGGGTAGGCCTAGGGCCCGCGACAGGAAACGGCCCGAAACGCAACATGCACACACCACATTTTCACAGTGAAAAGGGACCCTTTTTTTGCAAAGTGCCTAGCTGCAGATTTTGTACCCTAGCTCTGCCGGCACCTAGGGAAACCTAGCAAACCTATACATTTTTGAAAACTAGACACCCAGGGCAATCCAGGATGGGGTGACTTGACTGGCTCTCACCAGGTTCTGTTACCCAGAATCCCTTGCAAACCTAAAACTTTGTCCCAAAAAACACATATTCCTCACATTTCTGTGGTGGAAAGTTCTGGAATCTGCGTGGATCCACAAAATTCCACCCACCTCGCGTTCCCCAAGGTCTTCAGAGAAAAATGGTACCTCACTTGTGTGGGTAGGCCTAGTGCCCGCGACAGGAAACGGCCCAAAACGCAACGTAGACACAACACATTTTCACAGTGAAAACGGACCCTTTTTTTGCAAAGTGCCTAGCTGTAGATTTTGAACCCTAGCTCTGCCGGCACCTAGGGAAACCTAGCAAACCTATACATTGTTGAAAACTAGACACCCAGGGGAATCCAGGATGGGGTGACTTGACTGGCTCTCACCAGGTTCTGTTACCCAGAATCCCTTGCAAACCTCAAAATTTGTCAAACAGAACACATTTTCCTCACATTTCTGTTTTGGAAAGTTCTGGAATCTGCGTGGATCCACAAAATTCCACCCACCCCGCATTCCCCAAAGTCTTCCTAGAAAAGTGGTACCTCACTTGTGTGGGTAGGCATAGTGCCCGTGACAGGAAACGGCCCAAAATGCAACGTGGACACACCACATTTTACAGTGAAAACTGAAACTATTTTGCAAAGTGCCTAGCTGTAGATTTTGAACCCTAGCTCTGCCAGCACCTAGGGAAACCTAGCAAACCTATACATTTTTCTAAAACTAGACACCCAGGGGAATCCAGGATGGGGTGACTTGACTGGCTCTCACCTAGGTTCTGTTACCCAGAATCCCTTGCAAACCTCAACATTTGTCAAAACAAAACACATTTTCCTCACATTTCTGTGGTGGAAAGTTCTGGAATCTGCGTGGATCCACAAAATTCGATCCACCCCGCATTCCCCAAAGTCTTCTGAGAAAAATGGTACCTCACTTGTGTGGGTAGGCCTAGTGCCCGCGACAGGAAACGGCCCAAAACGCAACGTGGACACACCACATTTTCACAGTGAAAACTGAAACTATTTTTGCAAAGTGCCTAGCTGTAGATTTTGAACCCTAGCTCTGCCAGCACCTAGGGAAACCTAGCAAACCTATACATTTTTCTAAAACTAGACACCCAGGGGAATCCAGGATGGGGTGACTTGACTGGCTCTCACCCGGTTCTGTTACCCAGAATCCCTTGCAAACCTAACAATTTGTCAAATAAAACACATTTTCCTCACATTTCTGTGGTGGAAAGTTCTGGAATCTGCGTGGATCCACAAAATTCCCCCCACCCCGCGTTCCCCAAAGTTTTCCGAGAAAAATGGTATCTCACGTGTGTGGGTAGGCCTAGGGCCCGCGACAGGAAACGGCCCGAAACGCAACATGCACACACCACATTTTCACAGTGAAAAGGGACCCTTTTTTGCAAAGTGCCTAGCTGCAGATTTTGAACCCTAGCTCTGCCGGCAGCTAGGGAAACCTAGCAAACCTATACATTTTTGAAAACTAGACAGCCAGGGCAATCCAGGATGGGGTGACTTGACTGGCTCTCACCAGGTTCTGTTACCCAGAATCCCTTGCAAACCTAAAAATGTGTCCAAAAAACACATATTCCTCACATTTCTGTGGTGGAAAGTTCTGGAATCTGCGTGGATCCACAAAATTCCACCCACCCCGCGTTCCCCAAGGTCTTCAGAGAAAAATGGTACCTCACTTGTGTGGGTAGGCCTAGTGCCCGTGACAGGAAACGGCCCAAAACGCAACGTAGACACACCACATTTTCACAGTGAAAACTGAACCCTTTTTTTGCAAAGTGCCTAGCTGTAGATTTTGAACCCTAGCTCTGCCGGCACCTAGGGAAACCTAGCAAAGCTATACGTTTTTGAAAATTAGACACCCAGGGGAAACCAGGATGGGGTGTCTTGTCTGGCTCTCACCAGGTTCTGTTACCCAGAATCCCTTGCAAACCTCAAAATTTGTCCCCAAAAAAAATCTTCCTCACATTTCTGTGGTGAAAAGTTCTGGAATCTGCGTGCATCCACAAAATTCGACCCACCCCGCATTCCCCAAAGTCTTCTGAAAAAAATGCTACCTCACTTGTGTGGGTAGGCATAGTGCCCGTGACAGGAAACGGCCCAAAACGCAACGTTGACACACAACATTTTACAGTGAAAACTGAAACTATTTGGCAAAGTGCCTAGCTGTAGATTTTGAACCCTAGCTCTGCCAGCACCTAGGGAAACCTAGCAAACCTATACATTTTTTAAAACTAGACACCCAGGGGAATCCAGGATGGGGTGACTTGACTGGCTCACCAGGTTCTGTTACCCAGAATCCCTTGCAAACCTTAACATTTGTCAAAAAAAACAAATTTTCCTCACATTTCTGTGGTGGAAAGTTCTGGAATCTGCGTGGGTCCACAAAATTCCCCCCACCCCGCGTTCCCCAAAGTCTTCCGAGAAAAATGGTACCTCACTTGTGTGGGTAGGCCTAGTGCCCGCGACAGGAAACGGCCCAAAACGCAACGTGGACACACCACATTTTCACAGTGAAAACTGACCCTTTTGTGCAAAGTGCCTAGCTGTAGATTTTGAACCCTAGCTCTGCCGGCACCTAGGGAAACCTAGCAAACCTATACATTTTTGAAAACTAGACACCCAGGGGAATCCAAGATGGGGTGACTTGAATGGCTCTCACCAGGTTCTGTTACCCAGAATCCCTTGCAAACCTAAAAAATGTGTCCAAAAAAATACATTTTCCTCACATTTCTGTGGTGGAAAGTTCTGGAATCTGCGTGGATCCACAAATTTCCACCCACCCCGCGTTCCCCAAGGTCTTTCGAGAAAAATGCTACCTCACTTGTGTGGGTAGGCCTAGTGCCCGCGACAGGAAACGGCCCAAAACGCAACGTGGACACACCACATTTTCACAGTGAAAACGGACCCTTTTTTTGCAAAGTGCCTAGCTGCTAGATTTTGAACCCTAACTCTGCCAGCACCTTGGGAAACCTAGCAAACCTGTACATTTTTGAAAACTAGACACGCAGGGGAATCCAGAATGGGGTGACTTGACTGGCTCTCACCAGGTTCTGTTACCCAGAATCCCTTGCAAACCTAACAATTTGTCAAACAAAACACAATTTCCTCATATTTCTGTGGTGGAAAGTTCTGGAATCTGCGTGGATCCACAAAATTCCACCCACCCCGCGTTCCCCAAAGTTTTCCGAGAAAAATGGTACCTCACTTGTGTGGGTAGGCCTAGTGCCCGTGACAGGAAACAGCCCAAAACGCAACGTGGACACACCACATTTTCACAGTGAAAACGGACCCTTTTTTTGCAAAGTGTCTATCTGCTAGATTTTGAACCCTAACTCTGCCGGCACCTAGGGAAACCTAGCAAACCTATACATTTTTGAAAACTAGACACCCAGGGGAATCCAGGATGGGGTGACTTGACTTGCTCTCACCAGGTTCTGTTACCCATAATCCCTTGCAATCCTAAAAATTTGTCCAAAAAAACACATTTTCCTCACATTTCTGTGGTGGAAAGTTCTAGAATCTGCGTGGATCCACAAAATTCCCCCCAGCTCGCGTTCCCCAAAGTGTTCCGAGAAAAATGGTACCTCACTTGTGTGGGTAGGCCTAGTGCCCGCGACAGGAAACGGGCCAAAACGCAACGTGGACACACCACATTTTCACAGTGAAAACTGACCCTTTTTTTGCAAAGTGCCTAGCTGTAGCTTTTGAACCCTAGCTCTGCCGGCACCTAGGGAAACCTAGCAAACCTATACATTTTTGAAAACTAGACACCCAGGGAAATCCAGGATGGAGTGACTTGACTGGCTCTCACCAGGTTCTGTTACCCAGAATCCCTTGCAAACCTAAAAATTTGTTAAAAAAAACACATTTTCCTCACATTTCTGTCGTCGAAAGTTCTGGAATCTGCGTAGATCCACAAAATTCCACCCACTCGGCGTTCCCCAATGTCTTCCGAGAAAAATGGTACCTCACTTGTGTGGGTAGGCCTAGTGCCCGCGACAGGAAACAGGCCCAAAACGCAACATGCACACACCACATTTTCACAGTGAAAAGGGACCCTTTTTTTGCAAAGTGCCTAGCTGCAGATTTTGAACCCTAGCTCTGCCGGCACCTAGGGAAACCTAGCAAACCTATACATTTTTGAAAACTAGACACCCAGGGCAATCCAGGATGGGGTGACTTGACTGGCTCTCACCAGGTTCTGTTACCCAGAATCCCTTGCAAACCTAAAAATTTGTCCCAAAAAACACATTTTCCTCACATTTCTGTGGTGGAAAGTTCTGGAATCTGCGTGGATCCACAAAATTCCACCCACCTCGTGTTCCCCAAAGTCTTCCGAGAAAAATGGTACCTCACTTGTGTGGGTAGGCTTAGTGCCCGCGACAGGAAACGGCCCAAAACGCAACGTGGACACACCACATTTTCACAGTGAAAACTGACCCTTTTTTTGCAAAGTGCCTAGCTGTAGATTTTGAACCCTAGCTCTGCCGGCACCTAGGGAAACCTAGCAAACCTATACATTTTTGAAAACTAGACACCCAGGGGAATCCAGGATGGGGTGACTTGTCTGGCTCTCACCAGGTTCTGTTACCCAGAATCCCTTGCAAACCTCAAAATTTGTCAAAAAAAACACATTTTCCTCACATTTCTGTGGTGGAAAGTTCTGGAATCTGCGTGGATCCACAAAATTCCACCCACCCCGCATTCCCCAAAGTCTTCCGAGAAAAATGGTACCTCACTTGTGTGGGTAGGCATAGTGCCCGCGACAGGAAACGGCCCAAAACGCAACGTGGACACACCACATTTTCACAGTGAAAACTGAACCTATTTTTGCAAAGTGCCTAGCTGTAGATTTTGAACCCTAGCTCTGCCAGCACCTAGGGAAACCTAGCAAACCTATACATTTTTGAAAACTAGACACCCAGGGGAATCCAGGATGGGGTGACTTGACTGGCTCCCACCAGGTTCTGTTAACCAGAATCCCTTGCAAACCTAACAATTTGTCAAAAAAAACACATTTTCCTCACATTTCTGTGGTGGAAAGTTCTGGAATCTGCGTGGATCCACAAAATTCCACCCACCCCGCGTTCCCCAAAGTCTTCCGAGAAAAATGGTATCTCACTTGTGTGGGTAGGCCTAGTGCCCGCGACAGGAAACGGCCCAAAACGCAACATGCACACACCACATTTTCACAGTGAAAAGGGACCCTTTTTTTGCAAAGTGCCTAGCTGCAGATTTTGAACCCTAGCTCTGCCGGCACCTAGGGAAACCTAGCAAACCTATACATTTTTGAAAACTAGACACCCAGGGCAATCCAGGATGGGGTGACTTGACTGGCTCTCACCAGGTTCTGTTACCCAGAATCCCTTGCAAACCTGAAAATTTGTCCCAAAAAACACATTTTCCTCACATTTCTGTGGTGGAAAGTTCTGGAATCTGCGTGGATCCACAAAATTCCACCCACCCCGCGTTCCCCAAAGTCTTCCGAGAAAAATGGTACCTCACTTGTGTGGGTAGGCCTAGTGCCCGCGACAGGAAACGGCCCAAAACGCAACGTGGACACAACACATTTTCACAGTGAAAACTGACCCTTTTTTTGCAAAGTGCCTAGCTGTAGATTTTGAACCCTAGCTCTGCCGGCACCTAGGGAAACCTAGCAAACCTATACATTTTTGAAAACTAGACACCCAGGGGAATCCAGGATGGGGTGACTTGTCTGGCTCTCACCAGGTTCTGTTACCCAGAATCCCTTGCAAACCTGAAACTTTGTCCAAAAAAACACATTTTCCTCACATTTCTGTGGTGGAAAGTTCTGGAATCTGCGTGGATCCACAAAACTCCACCCACCCCGCATTCCCCAAAGTCTTCCGAGAAAAATGGTACCTCACTTGTGTGGGTAGGCCTAGTGCCGGCGACAGGAAATGGCCCAAAACGCAACATGCACACACCACATTTTCACAGTGAAAAGGGACCCTTTTTTTGCAAAGTGCCTAGCTGCAGATTTTGAACCCTAGCTCTGCCGGCACCTAGGGAAACCTAGCAAACCTATACATTTTTGAAAACTAGACACCCAGGGAAATCCAGGATGGGGTGACTTGACTGGCTCTCACCAGGTTCTGTTACCCAGAATCCCTTGCAAACCTGAAACTTTGTCCAAAAAAACACATTTTCCTCACATTTCTGTGGTGGAAAGTTCTGGAATCTGCGTGGATCCACAAAATTCCACCCACCCCGCGTTCCCCAAAGTCTTCCGAGAAAAATGGTACCTCACTTGTGTGGGTAGGCCTAGTGCCCGCGACAGGAAACGGCCCAAAACGCAACGTGGACACACCACATTTTCACAGTGAAAACGGACCCTTTTTTGCAAAGTGCCTAGCTGTAGATTTTGAACCCTAGCTCTGCCGGCACCTAGGGAAACCTAGCAAACCTATACATTTTTGAAAACTAGACACCCAGGGGAATCCAGGATGGGGTGACTTGACTGGCTCTCACCAGGTTCTGTTACCCAGAATCCCTTGCAAACCTCAAAATTTGTCCAAACAAAACACATTTTCCTCACATTTCTGTGGTGGAAAGTTCTGGAATCTGCGTGGATCCACAAAATTCCACCCACCCCGCGTTCCCCAAAGTCTTCCGAGAAAAATGGTACCTCACTTGTGTGGGTAGGCCTAGTGCCCGCGACAGGAAACGGCCCAAAACGCAACGTGGACACACCACATTTTCACAGTGAAAACGGACCCTTTTTTTGCAAAGTGCCTAGCTGCTAGATTTTGAACCCTAGCTCTGCCGGCACCTAGGGAAACCTAGCAAACCTATACATTTTTGAAAACTAGACACCCAGGGGAATCCAGGATGGGGTGACTTGACTGGCTCTCACCAGGTTCTGTTACCCAGAATCCCTTGCAAACCTCAACAATTTGTCAAACAAAAACACATTTTCCTCACATTTCTGTGGTGGAAAGTTCTGGAATCTGCGTGGATCCACAAAATTCCACCCACCCCGCATTCCCCAAAGTCTTCCGAGAAAAATGGTACCTCACTTGTGTGGGTAGGCCTAGTGCCCGCGACAGGAAACGGCCCAAAACGCAACGTGGACACACCACATTTTCACAGTGAAAACGGACCCTTTTTTGCAAAGTGCCTAGCTGTAGATTTTGAACCCTAGCTCTGCCGGCACCTAGGGAAACCTAGCAAACCTATACATTTTTGAAAACTAGACACCCAGGGGAATCCAGGATGGGGTGACTTGACTGGCTCTCACCAGGTTCTGTTACCCAGAATCCCTTGCAAACCTAAAAATTTGTCCAAAAAAACACATTTTCCTCACATTTCTGTGGTGGAAAGTTCTGGAATCTGCGTGGATCCACAAAATTCCACCCACCCCGCGTTCCCCAAAGTCTTCCGAGAAAAATGGTACCTCACTTGTGTGGGTAGGCCTAGTGCCCGCGACAGGAAACGGCCCAAAACGCAACATGGACACACCACATTTTCACAGTGAAAACGGACCCTTTTGTTGCAAAGTGCCTAGCTGCAGATTTTGAACCCTAGCTCTGCCGGCACCTAGGGAAACCTAGCAAACCTATACATTTTTGAAAACTAGACACCCAGGGGAATCCAGGATGGGGTGACTTGACTGGCTCTCACCAGGTTCTGTTACCCAGAATCCCTTGCAAACCTAAAAATTTGTAAAAAAAACACACATTTTCCCCACATTTCTGTGGTGTAAAGTTATGGAATCTGCGTAGATCCACAGAATTCCACCCACTCGGCGTTCCCCAAAGTCTTCCGAGAAAAATGGTACCTCACTTGTGTGGGTAGGCCTAGTGCCGGCGACAGGAAAAGGCCCAAAACGCAACATGCACACACCACATTTTCACAGTGAAAAGGGACCCTTTTTTTGCAAAGTGCCTAGCTGCAGATTTTGAACCCTAGCTCTGCCGGCACCTAGGGAAACCTAGCAAACCTATACATTTTTGAAAACTAGACACCCAGGGGAATCCAGGATGGGGTGACTTGACTGGCTCTCACCAGGTTCTGTTACCCAGAATCCCTTGCAAACCTAAAAATTTGTCCAAAAAAACACATTTTCCTCACATTTCTGTGGTGGAAAGTTCTGGAATCTGCGTGGATCCACAAAATTCCACCCACCCCGCGTTCCCCAAAGTCTTCCGAGAAAAATGGTACCTCACTTGTGTGGGTAGGCCTAGTGCCCGCGACAGGAAACGGCCCAAAACGCAACGTGGACACACCACATTTTCACAGTGAAAACTGACCCTTTTTTTGCAAAGTGCCTAGCTGTAGATTTTGAACCCTAGCTCTGCCGGCACCTAGGGAAACCTAGCAAACCTATACATTTTTGAAAACTAGACACCCAGGGGAATCCAGGATGGGGTGACTTGTCTGGCTCTCACCAGGTTCTGTTACCCAGAATCCCTTGCAAACCTCAAAATTTGTCCAAACAAAACACATTTTCCTCACATTTCTGTGGTGGAAAGTTCTGGAATCTGCGTGGATCCACAAAATTCCACCCACCCCGCATTCCCCAAAGTCTTCCAAGAAAAATGGTACCTCACTTGTGTGGGTAGGCCTAGTGCCCGCGACAGGAAACGGCCCAAAACGCAACGTGGACACACCACATTTTCACAGTGAAAACTGACCCTTTTTTGCAAAGTGCCTAGCTGTAGATTTTGAACCCTAGCTCTGCCGGCACCTAGGGAAACCTAGCAAACCTATACATTTTTGAAAACTAGACACCCAGGGGAATCCAGGATGGGGTGACTTGACTGGCTCTCACCAGGTTCTGTTACCCAGAATCCCTTGCAAACCTAAACAATTTGTCAAAAAAAACACATTTTCCTCACATTTCTGTGGTGGAAAGTTCTGGAATCTGCGTGGATCCACAAAACTCCACCCACCCCGCGTTCCCCAATGTCTTCCGAGAAAAATGGTATCTCACTTGTGTGGGTAGGCCTAGTGCCCGCGACAGGAAATGGCCCAAAACGCAACATGCACACACCACATTTTCACAGTGAAAAGGGACCCTTTTTTTGCAAAGTGCCTAGCTGCAGATTTTGAACCCTAGCTCTGCCGGCACCTAGGGAAACCTAGCAAACCTATACATTGTTGAAAACTAGACACCCAGGGGAATCCAGGATGGGGTGACTTGACTGGCTCTCACCAGGTTCTGTTACCCAGAATCCCTTGCAAACCTAAAACTTTGTCCAAAAAAACACATTTTCCTCACATTTCTGTGCTGGAAAGTTCTGGAATCTGCGTGGATCCACAAAATTCCACCCACCCCGCGTTCCCCAAAGTCTTCCGAGAAAAATGGTACCTCACTTGTGTGGGTAGGCCTAGTGCCCGCGACAGGAAACGGCCCAAAACGCAACGTGGACACACCACATTTTCACAGTGAAAACGGACCCTTTTTTTGCAAAGTGCCTAGCTGTAGATTTTGAACCCTAGCTCTGCCGGCACCTAGGGAAACCTAATAAACCTATACATTTTAGAAAACTAGACACCCAGGGGAATCCAGGATGGGGTGACTTGTCTGGCTCTCACCAGGTTCTGTTACCCAGAATCCCTTGCAAACCTCAAAATTTGTCAAACAAAACACATTTTCCTCACATTTCTGTTTTGGAAAGTTCTGGAATCTGCGTGGATCCACAAAATTCCACCCACCCCGCATTCCCCAAAGTCTTCCTAGAAAAATGGTACCTCACTTGTGTGGGTAGGCATAGTGCCCGTGACAGGAAACGGCCCAAAACGCAACGTGGACACACCACATTTAACAGTGAAAACTGAAACTATTTTTGCAAAGTGCCTAGCTGTAGATTTTGAACCCTAGCTCTGCCGGCACCTAGGGAAACCTAGCAAACCTATACATTTTTGAAAACTAGACACCCAGGGGAATCCAGGATGGGGTGACTTGACTGGCTCTCACCAGGTTCTGTTACCCAGAATCCCTTGCAAACCTTAAACATTTGTCAAAACAAAACACATTTTCCTCACATTTCTGTGGTGGAAAGTTCTGGAATCTGCGTGGATCCACAAAATTCCACCCACCCCGCATTCCCCAAAGTCTTCCGAGAAAAATGGTACCTCACTTGTGTGGGTAGGCCTAGTGCCCGCGACAGGAAACGGCCCAAAACGCAACGTGGACACACCACATTTTCACAGTGAAAACTGACCCTTTTTTTGCAAAGTGCCTAGCTGTAGATTTTGAACCCTAGCTCTGCCGGCACCTAGGGAAACCTAGCAAACCTATACATTTTTGAAAACTAGACACCCAGGGGAATCCAGGATGGGGTGACTTGACTGGCTCTCACCAGGTTCTGTTACCCAGAATCCCTTGCAAACCTAAAAATTTGTCCAAAAAAACACATTTTCCTCACATTTCTGTGGTGGAAAGTTCTGGAATCTGCGTGGATCCACAAAATTCCACCCACCCCGCGTCCCACAAAGTCTTCCGAGAAAAATGGTACCTCACTTGTGTGGGTAGGCCTAGTGCCCGCGACAGGAAACGGCCCAAAATGCAACATGGACACACCACATTTTCACAGTGAAAACGGACCCTTTTTTTGCAAAGTGCCTAGCTGCAGATTTTGAACCCTAGCTCTGCCGGCACCTAGGGAAACCTAGCAAACCTATACATTTTTGAAAACTAGACACCCAGGGGAATCCAGGATGGGGTGACTTGACTGGCTCTCACCAGGTTCTGTTACCCAGAATCCCTTGCAAACCTAAAAATTTGTCAAAAAAAACACATTTTCCTCACATTTCTGTGGTGGAAAGTTCTGGAATCTGCGTGGATCCACAAAATTCCACCCACCCCGCGTTCCCCAAAGTCTTCCGAGAAAAATGGTACCTCACTTGTGTGGGTAGGCCTAGTGCCCGCGACAGGAAACGGCCCAAAACGCAACGTGGACACACCACATTTTCACAGTGAAAACGGACCCTTTTTTTGCAAAGTGCCTAGCTGCAGATTTTGAACCCTAGCTCTGCCGGCACCTAGGGAAACCTAGCAAACCTATACATTTTTGAAAACTAGACACCCAGGGGAATCCAGGATGGGGTGACTTGACTGGCTCTCACCAGGTTCTGTTACCCAGAATCCCTTGCAAACCTAAAAATTTGTTAAAAAACACCACATTTTCCCCACATTTCTGTGGTGTAAAGTTATGGAATCTGCGTAGATCCACAGAATTCCACCCACTCGGCGTTCCCCAAAGTCTTCCGAGAAAAATGGTACCTCACTTGTGTGGGTAGGCCTAGTGCCCGCAACAGGAAACGGCCCAAAACGCAACGTGGACACACCACATTTTCACAGTGAAAACGGACCCTTTTTTTGCAAAGTGCCTAGCTGTAGATTTTGAACCCTAGCTCTGCCGGCACCTAGGGAAACCTAGCAAACCTATACATTTTTGAAAACTAGACACCCAGGGAAATCCAGGATGGGGTGACTTGACTGGCTCTCACCAGGTTCTGTTACCCAGAATCCCTTGCAAACCTAAAAATTTGTTAAAAAAAAACACATTTTCCCCACATTTCTGTAGTGGAAAGTTCTGGAATCTGCGTAGATCCACAGAATTCCACCCACTCGGCGTTCCCCAAAGTCTTCCGAGAAAAATGGTACCTCACTTGTGTGGGTAGGCCTAGTGCCCGCGACAGGAAACGGCCCAAAACGCAACGTGGACACACCACATTTTCACAGTGAAAACTGACCCTATTTTTGCAAAGTGCCTAGCTGTAGATTTTGAACCCTAGCTCTGCCAGCACCTAGGGAAACCTAGCAAACCTATACATTTTTCGAAAACTAGACACCCAGGGGAATCCAGGATGGGGTGACTTGACTGGCTCTCACCAGGTTCTGTTACCCAGAATCCCTTGCAAACCTAACAATTTGTCAAATAAAACACATTTTCCTCACATTTCTGTGGTGGAAAGTTCTGGAATCTGCGTGGATCCACAAAATTCCACCCACCCCGCGTTCCCCAAAGTCTTCCGAGAAAAATGGTACCTCACTTGTGTGGGTAGGCCTAGTGCCGGTGACAGGAAAAGGCCCAAAACGCAACATGCACACACCACATTTTCACAGTGAAAAGGGACCCTTTTTTTGCAAAGTGCCTAGCTGCAGATTTTGAACCCTAGCTCTGCCGGCAGCTAGGGAAACCTAGCAAACCTATACATTTTTGAAAACTAGACACCCAGGGAAATCCAGGATGGGGTGACTTGACTGGCTCTCACCAGGTTCTGTTACCCAGAATCCCTTGCAAACCTAAAAATTTGTCCAAAAAAACACATTTTCCTCACATTTCTGTGGTGGAAAGTTCTGGAATCTGCGTGGATCCACAAAATTCCACCCACCTCGCATTCCCCAAGGTCTTCCGAGAAAAATGGTACCTCACTTGTGTGGGTAGGCCTGGTGCCCGCGACAGGAAACGGCCCAAAACGCAACGTAGCACACACCACATTTTCACAGTGAAAACGAACCCTTTTTTTGCAAAGTGCCTAGCTGTAGATTTTGAACCCTAGCTCTGCCGGCACCTAGGGAAACCTAGCAAAGCTATACATTTTTGAAAATTAGACACCCAGGGAAATCCAGGATGGGGTGACTTGTCTGGCTCTCACCAGGTTCTGTTACCCAGAATCCCTTGCAAACCTCAAAATGTGTCCAAAAAAACACATCTTCCTCACATTTCTGTGGTGGAAAGTTCTGGAATCTGCGTGCATCCACAAAATTCGACCCACCCCGCATTCCCCAAAGTCTTCTGAAAAAAATGCTACCTCACTTGTGTGGGTAGGCATAGTGCCCGCGACAGGAAACGGCCCAAAACGCAACGTTGACACACCACATTTCACAGTGAAAACTGAAACTATTTTGCAAAGTGCCTAGCTGTAGATTTTGAACCCTAGCTCTGCCAGCACCTAGGGAAACCTAGAAAACCTATACATTTTTCTAAAACTAGACACCCAGGGGAATCCAGGATGGGGTGACTTGACTGGCTCTCACCAGGTTCTGTTACCCAGAATCCCATGCAAACCTCAAAATTTGTCCAAAAAAACACATTTCCCTCACATTTCTGTGGTGGAAAGCTCTGGAATCTGCGTGGATCCACAAAATTCCACCCCCTCCGCGTTCCCCAAAGTCTTCCGAGAAAAATGGTACCTCACTTGTGTGGGTAGGCCTAGTGCCCGCGACAGGAAACGGCCCAAAACGCAACATGGACACACCACATTTTCACAGTGAAAACTGACCCTTTTTTGCAAAGTGCCTAGCTGTAGATTTTGAACCCTAGCTCTGCCGGCACCTAGGGAAACCTAGCAAACCTATATATTTTTGAAAACTAGACACCCAGGGGAATCCAAGATGGGGTGACTTGAATGGCTCTCACCAGGTTCTGTTACCCAGAATCCCTTGCAAACCTAAAAAATGTGTCCAAAAAAACACATTTTCCTCACATTTCTGTGGTGGAAAGTTCTGGAATCTGTGTGGATCCACAAAATTCCACCCACCCCGCGTTCCCCAAGGTCTTTCGAGAAAAATGCTACCTCACTTGTGTGGGTAGGCCTAGGGCCCGCGACAGGAAACGGCCCAAAACGCAACGTGGACACACCACATTTTCACAGTGAAAACGGACCCTTTTTTTATAAAGTGCCTATCGCTAGATTTTGAACCCTAACTCTGCCAGCACCTAGGGAAACCTAGCAAACCTGTACATTTTTGAAAACTAGACACGCAGGGGAATCCAGAATGGGGTGACTTGACTGGCTCTCACCAGGTTCTGTTACCCAGAATCCCTTGCAAACCTAACAATTTGTCAAAAAAAACACAATTTCCTCTTATTTCTGTGGTGGAAAGTTCTGGAATCTGCGTGGATCCACAAAATTCCCCCCACCCCTCGTTCCCCAAAGTTTTCTGAGAAAAATGGTACCTCACGTGTGTGGGTAGGCCCAGGGCCTGTGACAGGAAACAGCCCAAAACGCAACGTGGACACACCACATTTTCACAGTGAAAATGGACCCTTTTTTTACAAAGTGCCTATCTCTAGATTTTGAACCCTAACTCTGCCAGCACCTAGGGAAACCTAGCAAACCTATACATTTTTGAAAACTGGACACCCAGGGGAATCCAGGATGGGGTGACTTGACTGGCTCTCACCAGGTTCTGTTACCCAGAATCCCTTGCAAACCTAAAAATGTGTCCAAAAAAACACATTTTCCTCACATTTCTGTGGTGGAAAGTTCTAGAATCTGCGTGGATCCACAAAATTCCCCCCAGCTCGCGTTCCCCAAAGTGTTCTGAGAAAAATGGTACCTCACTTATGTGGGAATGCCTAGTGCCCGCGACAGGAAACGGGCCAAAACACAAAGTGGACACACCACATTTTCACAGTGGAAACGGACCCTTTTTTTGCAAAGTGCCTAGCTGTAGATTTTGAACCCTAACTGTGCCTGCACCTAGGGAAAGCTAGCAAACCTGTTCATTTTTGAAAACTAGACACCCAGGGAAATCCAGGATGGAGTGACTTGACTTGATCTCACCAGGTTCTGTTACCCAGAATCCCTTGCAAACCTAAAAATTTGTTAAAAAAAACAAATTTTCCTCACATTTCTGTCGTCGAAAGTTCTGGAATCTGCGTAGATCCACAAAATTCGACCCACTCAGCATTCACCAATGTCTTCAGACAAAAATGGTACCTCACTTGTATGGGTAGGCCTAGTGCCCGCGACAGGAAACAGCCCGAAACGCAACATGCACACACCACATTTTTACAGTGAAAAGGGACCTTTTTTTGCAAAGTGCCTAGCTGCAGATTTTGAACCCTAGCTCTGCCGGCAGCTAGGGAAACCTAGCAAACCTATACATTTTTTAAAACTAGACAGCCAGGGCAATCCAGGATGGGGTGACTTGACTGGCTCTCACCAGGTTCTGTTACCCAGAATCCCTTGCAAACCTAAACATTTGTCCCAAAAAACACATATTCCTCACATTTCTGTGGTGGAAAGTTCTGGAATCTGCGTGGATCCACAAAATTCCACCCACACTCCGTTCCCCAAAGTCTTCAGAGAAAAATGGTACCTCACTTGTGTGGGTAGGCTTGGTGCCCGCGACAGGAAACGGCCCAAAACGCAACGTAGACTCAACACATTTTCACGGTGAAAACTGACCCTTTTTTTGCAAAGTGCCTAGCTGTAGATTTCGAACCCTAGCTCTGCCGGCACCTAGGGAAACCTAGCAAACCTATACATTTTTGAAAATTAGACACCGAGGGGAAACCAGGATGGGGTGACTTGTCTGGCTCTCACCAGGTTCTGTTACCCAGAATCCCTTGCAAACCTCAAAATTTGTCAAAAAAAACAAATTTTCCTCACATTTCTGTGGTGGAAAGTTCTGGAATCTGCGTGGATCCACAAAATTCGACCCACCCCGCATTCCCCAAAGTCTTCCGAGAAAAATGGTACCTCACTTGTGTGGGTAGGCCTAGTGCCCGCAACAGGAAACAGCCCAAAACGCAACGTGGACACACCACATTTTCACCGTGAAAACGGACCCTTTTTTTACAAAGTGCCTATCTCTAGATTTTGAACCCTAACTCTGCCAGCACCTAGGGAAACCTAGCAAACCTATACATTTTTGAAAACTAGACACCCAGGGGAATCCAGGATGGGGTGACTTGACTGGCTCTCACCAGGTTCTGTTACCCAGAATCCCTTGCAAACCTAAAAATTTGTCCAAAAAAACACATTTTCCTCACATTTCTGTGGTGGAAAGTTCTAGAATCTGCGTGGATCCACAAAATTCCCCCCAGCTCGCGTTCCCCAAAGTGTTCTGAGAAAAATGGTACCTCACTTATGTGGGAATGCCTAGTGCCCGTGACAGGAAACGGGCCAAAACACAATGTGGACACACCACATTTTCACAGTGGAAACGGACCCTTTTTTTGCAAAGTGCCTAGCTGTAGATTTTGAACCCTAACTCTGCCTGCACCTAGGGAAAGCTAGCAAACCTGTTCATTTTTGAAAACTAGACACCCAGGGAAATCCAGGATGGAGTGACTTGACTTGCTCTCACCAGGTTCTGTTACCCAGAATCCCTTGCAAACCTAAAAATTTGTTAAAAAAAACAAATTTTCCTCACATTTCTGTCGTCGAAAGTTCTGGAATCTGCGTAGATCCACAAAATTCCACCCACTCAGCGTTCACCAATGTCTTCAGACAAAAATGGTACCTCACTTGTATGGGTAGGCCTAGTGCCCGCGACAGGAAACAGCCCGAAACGCAACATGCACACACCACATTTTTACAGTGAAAAGGGACCCTTTTTTTGCAAAGTGCCTAGCTGCAGATTTTGAACCCTAGCTCTGCCGGCAGCTAGGGAAACCTAGCAAACCTATACATTTTTTAAAACTAGACAGCCAGGGCAATCCATGATGGGGTGACTTGACTGGCTCTCACCAGGTTCTGTTACCCAGAATCCCTTGCAAACCTAAACATTTGTCCCAAAAAACACATATTCCTCACATTTCTGTGGTGGAAAGTTCTGGAATCTGCGTGGATCCACAAAATTCCACCCACACTCGCGTTCCCCAAAGTCTTCCGAGAAAAATGGTACCTCACTTGTGTGGGTAGGCTTAGTGCCCGTGACAGGAAACGGCCCAAAACGCAACGTAGACTCAACACATTTTCACGGTGAAAACTGACCCTTTTTTTGCAAAGTGCCTAGCTGTAGATTTCGAACCCTAGCTCTGCCGGCACCTAGGGAAACCTAGCAAACCTATACATTTTTGAAAATTAGACACCAAGGGGAAACCAGGATGGGGTGACTTGTCTGGCTCTCACCAGGTTCTGTTACCCAGAATCCCTTGCAAACCTCAAAATTTGTCCCAAAAAACAAATTTTCCTCACATTTTTGTGGTGGAAAGTTCTGGAATCTGCGTGGATCCACAAAATTCCCCCCACCCCGCGTTCCCCAAAGTTTTCCGAGAAAAATGGTACCTCACGTGTGTGGGTAGGCCTAGGGCCCGCAACAGGAAACGGCCCGAAACGCAACATGCACACACCACATTTTCACAGTGAATAGGGACCCTTTTTTTGCAAAGTGCCTAGCTGCAGATTTTGTACCCTAGCTCTGCCGGCAGCTAGGGAAACCTAGCAAACCTATACATTTTTTAAAACTAGACAGCCAGGGCAATCCAGGATGGGGTGACTTGACTGGCTCTCACCAGGTTCTGTTACCCAGAATCCCTTGCAAACCTAAAAATGTGTCCCAAAAAACACATATTCCTCACATTTCTGTGGTGGAAAGTTCTGGAATCTGCGTGGATCCACAAAATTCCACCCACACTCCATTCCCCAAGGTCTTCAGAGAAAAATGGTACCTCACTTGTGTGGGTAGGCCTGGTGCCCGCGACAGGAAACGGCCCAAAACGCAACGTAGACACAACACATTTTCACAGTGAAAACTAACCCTTTTTTTGCAAAGTGCCTAGCTGTAGATTTCGAACCCTAGCTCTGCCGGCACCTAGGGAGACCTAGCAAAGCTATACATTTTTGAAAATTAGACACCCAGGGGTAACCAGGATGGGGTGACTTGTCTGGCTCTCACCAGGTTCTGTTACCCAGAATCCCTTGCAAACCTCAAAATTTGTCCCAAAAAAAAATCTTCCTCACATTTCTGTGGTGGAAAGTTCTGGAATCTGCGTGCATCCACAAAATTCGACCCACCCCGCATTCCCCAAAGTGTTCTGAGAAAAATGGTACCTCACTTATGTGGGAATGCCTAGTGCCCGCGACAGGAAACGGGCCAAAACACAATGTGGACACACCACATTTTCACAGTGGAAACGGACCCTTTTTTTGCAAAGTGCCTAGCTATAGATTTTGAACCCTAACTCTGCCTGCACCTAGGGAAAGCTAGCAAACCTGTTCATTTTTGAAAACTAGACACCCAGGGAAATCCAGGATGGAGTGTCTTGACTTGCTCTCACCAGGTTCTGTTACCCAGAATCCCTTGCAAACCTAACAATTTGTTAAAAAAAACAAATTTTCCTCACATTTCTGTCGTCGAAAGTTCTGGAATCTGCGTAGATCCACAAAATTCCACCCACTCGGCGTTCCCCAATGTCTTCAGACAAAAATGGTACCTCACTTGTGTGGGTAGGCCTAGTGCCCGCGACAGGAAACAACCCGAAACGCAACATGCACACACCACATTTTCACAGTGAAAAGGGACCCTTTTTTTGCAAAGTGCCTAGCTGCAGATTTTGAACCCTAGCTCTGCCGGCACCTAGGGAAACCTAGCAAACCTATACATTTTTGAAAATTAGACACCAAGGGGAAACCAGGATGGGGTGACTTGTCTGGCTCTCACCAGGTTCTGTTACCCAGAATCCCTTGCAAACCTCAAAATGTGTCCCCAAAAAAAAATTTTCCTCACATTTCTGTGGTGGAAAGTTCTGGAATCTGCGTGGATCCACAAAATTCGACACAACCCGCATTCCCCAAAGTCTTCTGAGAAAAATGGTACCTCACTTGTGTGGGTAGGCATAGTGCCCGTGACAGGAAACGGCCCAAAACGCAACGTTGACACACCACATTTTACAGTGAAAACTGAAACTATTTTGCAAAGTGCCTAGCTGTAGATTTTGAACCCTAGCTCTGCCAGCACCTAGGGAAACCTAGCAAACCTATACATTTTTCTAAAACTAGACACCCAGGGGAATCCAGGATGGGGTGACTTGACTGGCTCTCACCAGGTTCTCTTACCCAGAATCCCTTGCAAACCTTAACATTTGTAAAAAAAAACACATTTTCCTCACATTTCTGTGGTGGAAAGTTCTGGAATCTGCGTGGGTCCACAAAATTCCCCCCACCCCGCGTTCCCCAAAGTCTTCCGAGAAAAATGGTACCTCACTTGTGTGGGTAGGCCTAGTGCCCGCGACAGGAAATGGCCCAAAACGCTACGTGGACACACCACATTTTCACAGTGAAAACGGACCCTTTTTTTGCAAAGTGCCTATTGCTAGATTTTGAACCCTAACTCTGCCAGCACCTAGGGAAACCTAGCAAACCTGTACATTTTTGAGAACTAGACACCCAGGGGAATCCAGGATGGGGTGACTTGACTGGCTCTCACCAGGTTCTGTTACCCAGAATCCCTTGCAAACCTAACAATTTGTCAAAGAAAACACATTTTCCTCACATTTCTGTCGTGGAAAGTTCTGGAATCTGCGTGGATACACAAAATTCCCCCCACCCCGCGTTCCCCAAAGTTTTCCAAGAAAAATGGTACCTCACGTGTGTGGGTAGGCCTAGGGCCCGCGACAGGAAACGGCCCGAAACGCAACATGCACACACCACATTTTCACAGTGAATAGGGACCCTTTTTTTGCAAAGTGCCTAGCTGCAGATTTTGTACCCTAGCTCTGCCGGCAGCTAGGGAAACCTAGCAAACCTATACATTTTTTAAAACTAGACAGGCAGGGCAATCCAGGATGGGGTGACTTGACTGGCTCTCACCAGGTTCTGTTACCCAGAATCCCTTGCAAACCTAAAAATGTGTCCCAAAAAACACATATTCCTCACATTTCTGGGGTGGAAAGTTGTGGAATCTGCGTGGATCCACAAAATTCCACCCACACTCCATTTCCCAAGGTCTTCAGAGAACAATGGTACCTCACTTGTGTGGGTAGGCCTGGTGCCCGTGACAGGAAACGGCCCAAAACGCAACGTAGACACAACCCATTTTCACAGTGAAAACTAACCCTTTTTTTGCAAAGTGCCTAGCTGTAGATTTCGAACCCTAGCTCTGCCGGCACATAGGGAAACCTAGCAAAGCTATACATTTTTGAAAATTAGACACCCAGGGGAAACCAGGATGGGGTGACTTGTCTGGCTCTCACCAGGTTCTGTTACCCAGAATCCCTTGCAAACCTCAAAATTTGTCCCAAAAAAAAAAATGTCCTCACATTTCTGTGGTGGAAAGTTCTGGAATCTGCGTGGATCCACAAAATTCGACCCACCCCGCATTCCCCAAAGTCTTCTGAGAATAATGCTACCTCACTTGTGTGGGTAGGCATAGTGCCCGCGACAGGAAACGCCCCAAAACGCAACGTTGACACACCACATTTTATAGTGAAAACTGAAACTATTTTGCAAAGTGCCTAGCTGTAGATTTTGAACCCTAGCTCTGCCAGCACCTAGGGAAACCTAGCAAACCTATACATTTTTCTAAAACTAGACACCCAGGGGAATCCAGGATGGGGTGACTTGACTGGCTCTCACCAGGTTCTCTTACCCAGAATCCCTTGCAAACCTTAACATTTGTAAAAAAAAAACACATTTTCCTCACATTTCTGTGGTGGAAAGTTCTGGAATCTGCGTGGGTCCACAAAATTCCCACCCACCCCGCGTTCCCCAAAGTCTTCCGAGAAAAATGGTACCTCACTTGTGTGGGTAGGCCTAGTGCCCGCGACAGGAAACGGCCCAAAACGCTACGTGGACACACCACATTTTCACAGTGAAAACGGACCCTTTTTTTGCAAAGTGCCTAGTTGCTAGATTTTGAACCCTAACTCTGCCAGCACCTAGGGAAACCTAGCAAACCTGTACATTTTTGAAAACTAGACACCCAGGGGAATCCAGGATGGGGTGACTTGACTGGCTCGCACCAGGTTCTGTTACCCAGAATCCCTTGCAAACCTAACAATTTGTCCAAAAAAACAAATTTTCCTCACATTTCTGTGGTGGAAAGTTCTGGAATCTGCGTGGATCCACAAAATTCCACCCACTCCGCGTTTCCCAAAGTCTTCCAAGAAAAATGGTACCTCACGTGTGTGGGTAGGCCTAGGGCCCGCGACAGGAAACGGCCCAAAACGCAACATGCACACACCACATTTTCACAGTGAAAAGGGACCCTTTTTTGCAAAGTGCCTAGCTGCAGATTTTGTACCCTAGATCTGCCGGCAGCTAGGAAAACCTAGCAAACCTATACATTTTTGAAAACTAGACAGCCAGGGAAATCCAGGATGGGGTGACTTGACTGGCTCTCACCAGGTTCTGTTACCCAGAATCCCTTGCAAACCTAAAAATGTGTCCCAAAAAACACATATTCCTCACATTTCTGTGGTGGAAAGTTCTGGAATCTGCGTGGATCCACAAAATTCCACCCACACTCCATTTCCCAAGGTCTTCAGAGAAAAATGGTACCTCACTTGTGTGGGTAGGCCTGGTGCCCGCGACAGGAAACGGCCCAAAACGCAACGTAGACACAACACATTTTCACAGTGAAAACTAACCCTTTTTTTGCAAAGTGCCTAGCTGTAGATTTCGAACCCTAGCTCTGCCGGCACCTAGGGAAACCTAGCAAAGCTATACATTTTTGAAAATTAGACACCCAGGGGAAACCAGGATGGGGTGACTTGTCTGGCTCTCACCAGGTTCTGTTACCCAGAATCCCTTGCAAACCTCAAAACTTTGTCCACCAAAAAACATCTTCCTCACATTTCTGTGGTGGAAAGTTCTGGAATCTGCGTGCATCCACAAAATTCAACCCACCCCGCATTCCCCAAAGTCTTCTGAGAAAAATGCTACCTCACTTGTGTGGGTAGGCATAGTGCCCGCGACAGGAAACGGCCCAAAACGCAACGTTGACACACCACATTTTACAGTGAAAACTGAAACTATTTTGCAAAGTGCCTAGCTGTAGATTTTGAACCCTAGCTCTGCCAGCACCTAGGGAAACCTAGCAAACCTATACATTTTCTAAAACTAGACACCCAGGGGAATCCAGGATGGGGTGACTTGACTGGCTCTCACCAGGTTCTCTTACCCAGAATCCCTTGCAAACCTTAACATTTGTAAAAAAAAACACATTTTCCTCACATTTCTGTGGTGGAAAGTTCTGGAATCTGCGTGGGTCCACAAAATTCCCCCCACCCCGCGTTCCCCAAAGTCTTCCGAGAAAAATGGTACCTCACTTGTGTGGGTAGGCCTAGTGCCCGCGACAGGAAACGGCCCAAAACGCAACATGGACACACCACATTTTCACAGTGAAAACTGACCCTTTTTTGCAAATTGCCTAGCTGTAGATTTTGAACCCTAGCTCTGCCGGCACCTAGGGAAACCTAGCAAACCTATAGATTTTTGAAAACTAGACACCCAGGGGAATCCAAGATGGGGTGACTTGAATGGCTCTCACCAGGTTCTGTTACCCAGAATCCCTTGCAAACCTAAAAAATGTGTCCAAAAAAACACATTTTCCTCACATTTCTGTGGTGGAAAGTTCTGGAATCTGCGTGGATCCACAAAATTCCACCCACCCCGCGTTCCCCAAGGTCTTTCGAGAAAAATGCTACCTCACTTGTGTGGGTAGACCTAGGGCCCGCGACAGGAAACGGCCCAAAACGCAACGTGGACACACCACATTTTCACAGTGAAAACGGACCCTTTTTTTGCAAAGTGCCTATCGCTAGATTTTGAACCCTAACTCTGCCAGCACCTTGGGAAACCTAGCAAACCTGTACATTTTTGAAAACTAGACACGCAGGGGAATCCAGGATGGGGTGACTTGACTGGCTCTCACCAGGTTCTGTTACCCAGAATCCCTTGCAAACCTAACAATTTGTCAAAAAAAACACAATTTCCTCTTATTTCTGTGGTGGAAAGTTCTGGAATCTGCGTGGATCCACAAAATTCCCCCCACCCCGCGTTCCCCAAAGTTTTCTGAGAAAAATGGTACCTCACGTGTGTGGGTAGGGCTAGGGCCCGTGACAGGAAACAGCCCAAAACACAACGTGGACACACCACATTTTCACAGTGAAAACGGACCCTTTTTTGCAAAGTGCCTATCTCTAGATTTTGAACCCTAACTCTGCCAGCACCTAGGGAAACCTAGCAAACCTATACATTTTTGAAAACTAGACACCCAGGGGAATCCAGGATGGGGTGACTTGACTGGCTCTCACCAGGTTCTGTTACCCAGAATCCCTTGCAAACCTAAACATTTGTCCAAAAAAACAAATTTTCCTCACATTTCTGTGGTGGAAAGTTCTAGAATCTGCGTGGATCCACAAAATTCCCCCAGCTCGCGTTCCCCAAAGTCTTCCGAGAAAAATGGTACCTCACTTGTGTGGGAAGGCCTAGTGCCCGCTACAGGAAACGGCCCAAAACACAACGTGGACACAACACATTTTCACGGTGAAAACTGACCCTTTTTTTGCAAAGTGCCTAGCTGTAGATTTCGAACCCTAGCTCTGCCGGCACCTAGGGAAACCTAGCAAACCTATACATTTTTTAAAACTATACACCCAGGGGAATCCAGGATGGGGTGACTTGTCTGGCTCTCACCAGGTTCTGTTACCCAGAATCCCTTGCAAACCTCAAAATTTGTCAAAACAAACACATTTTCCTCACATTTCTGTGGTGGAAAGTTCTGTAATCTGCGTGGATCCACAAAATTCCACCAACCCCGCATTCCCCAAAGTCTTCCGAGAAAAATGGTACCTCACTTGTGTGGGTACGCATAGTGTCCATGACAGGAAACGGCCCATAACGCAACGTTTACAGTGAAAACTGAAACTATTTTGCAAAGTGTCTAGCTGCAGATTTTGAAGCCTAGCTCTGCCGGCACTTAGGGAAACCTAGCAAACCTATACATTTCTGAAAACTAGACACCCAGTGGAATCCATGATGGGGTGACTTGTCTGGCTCTCACTAGGTTCTGTTGCCCAGAATCCCTTGCAAACCTCAAAATTTGACCAAAAAAACACATTTTTCTCACATTTCTGTGGTGGAAAGTTCTGGAATCTGCGTGGATACACAAAATTCCACCCACCTCGGATTCCCCAAGGTCTTCCGAGAAAAATGGTACCTCACTTGTGTGGGTAGGCCTAGTGCCCGTGACAGGAAACGGCCAAAAACCAACGTGGACACAACACATTTTCACGATGAAAACGGCCCCTTTTTTTTGCAAAGTGCCTAGCTGTAGATTTCGAACCCTAGCTCCGGCACCTAGGGAAACCTAGAAAACCTATACATTTTTGAAAACTAGACACCCAGGGGAATCCAGGATCGGGTGACTTGTCTGGCTCTCACCAGGTTCTGTTACCCAGAATCCCTTGCAAACCTCAAAATTTTTTAAAAAAAACAAATTTTCCTCAGATTTCTGTGGTGGAAAGTTCTGGAATCTGTGTGGATCAACAAAATTCCACCCAGACTGCTTTCCCCAAAGTCTTCCGAGAAAAATGGTACCTCACTTGTGTGGGTGGGTCAAGTACCCGCGACAGGCAAGGACCCAAAACCTATTGAGGCGACTTCAAAATTACCTATCACAAAAGAACCTGGTTTTGCAAGGGCGGGTTACATGAGTTTTGGCCCTGGGCTCGGCGGCCATCAAGGGAAACCTACCAAACCCACACATTTCTGAAAACTAGACACCCAGGGGAATCCAGGATGGGGTTACTTTACTGGCTCTCACCAGGTTCTCTTACCCAGAATCCCTTGCAAACCTTAACATTTGTAAAAAAAACACATTTTCTTCACATTTCTGTGGTGGAAAGTTCTGGAATCTGCATGGATCCACAAAATTCCACCCACCCCGCATTCCCCAAAGTCTTCAGAGAAAAATGCTACCTCACTTGTGTGGGTAGGCATAGTGCCCGCGACAGGAAACGGCCCAAAACGCAACGTTGACACACCACATTTTACAGTGAAAACTGAAACTATTTTGCAAAGTGCATAGCTGTAGATTTTGAACCCTAGCTCTGCCAGCACCTAGGGAAACCTAGCACCCCTATACATTTTTCTCAAACTAGACACCCAGGGGAATCCAGGATGGGGTGACTTGACTGGCTCTCACCAGGTTCTCATACCCAGAATCCCTTGCAAACCTTAACATTTGTAAAAAATAAAAAACATTTTCCTCACATTTCTGTGGTGGAAAGTTCTGGAATCTGCGTGGGTCCACAAAATTCTCCCCACCCCACGTTCCCCAAAGTCTTCCGAGAAAAATGGTACCTCACTTGTGTGGGTAGGCCTAGTGCCCGCGACAGGAAACGGTCCAAAACGCAACGTGGACACACCACATTTTCACAGTGAAAACGGACCCTTTTTTTGCAAAGTGCCTATCGCTAGATTTTGAACCCTAACTCTGCCAGAACCTAGGGAAACCTAGCAAACTTATACATTTTTGAAAACAAGACAGCCAGGGCAATCCAGGATGGGGTGACTTGACTGGCTCTCACCAGGTTCTGTTACCCAGAATCCCTTGCAAACCTAAAAATGTGTCCCAAAAAACACATATTCCTCACATTTCTGGGGTGGAAAGTTCTGGAATCTGCGTGGATCCACAAAATTCCACCCACACTCCATTTCCCAAGGTCTTCAGAGAACAATGGTACCTCACTTGTGTGGGTAGGCCTGGTGCCCGTGACAGGAAACGGCCCAAAACGCAACGTAGACACAACCCATTTTCACAGTGAAAACTAACCCTTTTTTTGCAAAGTGCCTAGCTGTAGATTTCGAACCCTAGCTCTGCCGGCACCTAGGGAAACCTAGCAAAGCTATACATTTTTGAAAATTAGACACCCAGGGGAAACCAGGATGGGGTGTCTTGTCTGGCTCTCACCAGGTTCTGTTACCCAGAATCCCTTGCAAACCTCAAAATTTGTCCAAAAAAAAAATCTTCCTCACATTTCTGTGGTGGAAAGTTCTGGAATCTGCGTGCATCCACAAAATTCGACCCACCCCGCATTCCCCAAAGTCTTCTGAAAAAAATGCTACCTCACTTGTGTGGGTAGGCATAGTGCCCGCGACAGGAAACGGCCCAAAACGCAACGTTGACACACCACATTTTACAGTGAAAACTGAAACTATTTGGCAAAGTGCCTAGCTGTAGATTTTGAACCCTAGCTCTGCCAGCACCTAGGGAAACCTAGCAAACCTGTACATTTTTGAAAACTAGACACGCAGGGGAATCCAGGATGGGGTGACTTGACTGGCTCTCACCAGGTTCTGTTACCCAGAATCCCTTGCAAACCTAACAATTTGTCAAAAAAAACACAATTTCCTCTTATTTCTGTGGTGGAAAGTTCTGGAATCTGCGTGGATCCACAAAATTCCCCCCACCCCGCGTTCCCCAAAGTTTTCCGAGAAAAATGGTACCTCACGTGTGTGGGTAGGCCTAGGGCCCGTGACAGGAAACAGCCCAAAACGCAACATGGACACACCACATTTTCACAGTGAAAACGGACCCTTTTTTTGCAAAGTGCCTATCTCTAGATTTTGAACCCTAACTCTGCCAGCACCTAGGGAAACCTAGCAAACCTATACATTTTTGAAAACTAGACACCCAGGGGAATCCAGGATGGGGTGACTTGACTGGCTCTCACCAGGTTCTGTTACCCAGAATCCCTTGCAAACCTAAACATTTGTCCAAAAAAACACATTTTCCTCACATTTCTGTGGTGGAAAGTTCTAGAATCTGCGTGGATCCACAAAATTCCCCCCAGCTCGCGTTCCCCAAAGTGTTCTGAGAAAAATGGTACCTCACTTATGTGGGAATGCCTAGTGCCCGCGACAGGAAACGGGCCAAAACACAATGTGGACACACCACATTTTCACAGTGGAAACGGACCCTTTTTTTGCAAAGTGCCTAGCTGTAGATTTTGAACCCTAACTCTGCCTGCACCTATGGAAAGCTAGCAAACCTGTTCATTTTTGAAAACTAGACACCCAGGGAAATCCAGGATGGAGTGACTTGACTTGCTCTCACCAGGTTCTGTTACCCAGAATCCCTTGCAAACCTAAAAATTTGTTAAAAAAACAAATTTTCCTCACATTTCTGTCATCGAAAGTTCTGGAATCTGCGTAGATCCACAAAATTCCACCCACTCGGCGTTCCCCAATGTCTTCAGACAAAAATGGTACCTCACTTGTATGGGTAGGTCTAGTGCCCGCGACAGGAAACAGCCCGAAACGCAACATGCACACACCACATTTTCACAGTGAAAAGGGACCCTTTTTTGCAAAGTGCCTAGCTGCAGATTTTGAACCCTAGCTCTGCCGGCAGCTAGGGAAACCTAGCAAACCTATACATTTTTAAAACTAGACAGCCTGGGCAATCCAGGATGGGGTGACTTGACTGGCTCTCACCAGGTTCTGTTACCCAGAATCCCATGCAAACCTAAACATTTGTCCCAAAAACACATATTCCTCACATTTCTGTGGTGGAAAGTTCTGGAATCTGCGTGGATCCACAAAATTCCACCCACACTCCGTTCCCCAAAGTCTTCAGAGAAAAATGGTACCTCACTTGTGTGGGTAGGCTTGGTGCCCGCGACAGGAAACGGCCCAAAACGCAACGTAGACTCAACACATTTTCACGGTGAAAACTGACCCCTTTTTTGCAAAGTGCCTAGCTGTAGATTTCGAACCCTAGCTCTGCCGGCACCTAGGGAAACCTAGCAAACCTATACATTTTTGAAAATTAGACACCAAGGGGAAACCAGGATGGGGTGACTTGTCTGGCTCTCACCAGGTTCTGTTACCCAGAATCCCTTGCAAACCTCAAAATTTGTCCCAAAAAAAAAAATGTCCTCACATTTCTGTGGTGGAAAGTTCTGGAATCTGCGTGGATCCACAAAATTCGACCCACCCCGCATTCCCCAAAGTCTTCTGAGAATAATGCTACCTCACTTGTGTGGGTAGGCATAGTGCCCGCAACAGGAAACGGCCCAAAACGCAACGTTGACACACCACATTTTATAGTGAAAACTGAAACTATTTTGCAAAGTGCCTAGCTGTAGATTTTGAACCCTAGCTCTGCCAGCACCTAGGGAAACCTAGCAAACCTATACATTTTTCTAAAACTATACACCCAGGGGAATCCAGGATGGGGTGACTTGACTGGCTCTCACCAGGTTCTCTTACCCAGAATCCCTTGCAAACCTTAACATTTGTAAAAAAAAAAACATTTTCCTCACATTTCTGTGGTGGAAAGTTCTGGAATCTGCGTGGGTTCACAAAATTCCCACCACCCCGCGTTCCCCAAAGTCTTCCGATAAAAATGGTACCTCACTTGTGTGGGTAGGCCTAGTGCCCGCGACAGGAAACGGCCCAAAACGCTACGTGGACACACCACATTTTCACAGTGAAAACGGACCCTTTTTTTGCAAAGTGCCTATTGCTAGATTTTGAACCCTAACTCTGCCAGCACCTAGGGAAACCTAGCAAACCTGTACATTTTTGAAAACTAGACACCCAGGGGAATCCAGGATGGGGTGACTTGACTGGCTCTCACCAGGTTCTGTTACCCAGAATCCCTTGCAAACCTAACAATTTGTCCAAAAAAACACATTTTCCTCACATTTCTGTGGTGGAAAGTTCTGGAATCTGCGTGGATCCACAAAATTCCCCCCACCCCGCGTTCCCCAAAGTTTTCCAAGAAAAATGGTACCTCACGTGTGTGGGTAGGCCTAGGGCCCGCGACAGGAAACGGCCCGAAACGCAACATGCACACACCACATTTTCACAGTGAATAGGGACCCTTTTTTGCAAAGTGCCTAGCTGCAGATTTTGTACCCTAGATCTGCCGGCAGCTAGGAAAACCTAGCAAACCTATACATTTTTTAAACTAGACAGCCAGGGCAATCCAGGATGGGGTGACTTGACTGGCTCTCACCAGGTTCTGTTACCCAGAATCCCTTGCAAACCTAAAAATGTGTCCCAAAAAACACATATTCCTCACATTTCTGGGGTGGAAAGTTCTGGAATCTGCGTGGATCCACAAAATTCCACCCACACTCCATTTCCCAAGGTCTTCAGAGAAAAATGGTACCTCACTTGTGTGGGTAGGCCTGGTGCCCGCGACAGGAAACGGCCCAAAACGCAACGTAGACACAACACATTTTCACAGTGAAAACTAACCCTTTTTTTGCAAACTGCCTAGCTGTAGATTTCGAACCCTAGCTCTGCCGGCACCTAGGGAAACCTAGCAAAGCTATACATTTTTGAAAATTAGACACCCAGGGGAAACCAGGATGGGGTGACTTGTCTGGCTCTCACCAGGTTCTGTTACCCAGAATCCCTTGCAAACCTCAAAACTTTTCCCCCAAAAAAATCTTCCTCACATTTCTGTGGTGGAAAGTTCTGGAATCTGCGTGCATCCACAAAATTCAACCCACCCCGCATTCCCCAAAGTCTTCTGAGAAAAATGCTACCTCACTTGTGTGGGTAGGCATAGTGCCCGCGACAGGAAACGGCCCAAAACGCAACGTTGACACACCACATTTTACAGTGAAAACTGAAACTATTTTGCAAAGTGCCTAGCTGTAGATTTTGAACCCTAGCTCTGCCAGCACCTAGGGAAACCTAGCAAACCTATACATTTTTCTAAAACTAGACACCCAGGGGAATCCAGGATGGGGTGACTTGACTGGCTCTCACCAGGTTCTGTTACCCAGAATCCCTTGCAAACCTAACAATTTGTCAAAAAAAACACAATTTCCTCTTATTTCTGTGGTGGAAAGTTCTGGAATCTGCGTGGATCCACAAAATTCCCCCCACCCCGCGTTCCCCAAAGTTTTCCGAGAAAAATGGTACCTCACGTGTGTGGGTAGGCCTAGGGCCCGTGACAGGAAACAGCCCAAAACGCAACGTGGACACACCACATTTTCACAGTGAAAACGGACCCTTTTTTTGCAAAGTGCCTATCTCTAGATTTTGAACCCTAACTCTGCCAGCACCTAGGGAAACCTAGCAAACCTATACATTTTTGAAAACTAGACACCCAGGGGAATCCAGGATGGGGTGACTTGACTGGCTCTCACCAGGTTCTGTTACCCAGAATCCCTTGCAAACCTAAAAATTTGTCCAAAAAAACACATTTTCCTCACATTTCTGTGGTGGAAAGTTCTAGAATCTGCGTGGATCCACAAAATTCCCCCAGCTCGCGTTCCCAAAGTGTTCTGAGAAAAATGGTACCTCACTTATGTGGGAATGCCTAGTGCCCGCGACAGGAAACGGGCCAAAACACAATGTGGACACACCACATTTTCACAGTGGAAACGGACCCTTTTTTGCAAAGTGCCTAGCTGTAGATTTTGAACCCTAACTCTGCCTGCACCTATGGAAAGCTAGCAAACCTGTTCATTTTTTAAAACTAGACACCCAGGGAAATCCAGGATGGAGTGACTTGACTTGCTCTCACCAGGTTCTGTTACCCAGAATCCCTTGCAAACCTAAAAATTTGTTAAAAAAAACAAATTTTCCTCACATTTCTGTCATCGAAAGTTCTGGAATCTGCGTAGATCCACAAAATTCCACCCACTCGGCGTTCCCCAATGTCTTCAGACAAAAATGGTACCTCACTTGTATGGGTAGGCCTAGTGCCCGCGACAGGAAACAGCCCGAAACGCAACATGCACACACCACATTTTCACAGTGAAAAGGGACCCTTTTTTTGCAAAGTGCCTAGCTGCAGATTTTGAACCCTAGCTCTGCCGGCAGCTAGGGAAACCTAGCAAACCTATACATTTTTTAAAACTAGACAGCCTGGGCAATCCAGGATGGGGTGACTTGACTGGCTCTCACCAGGTTCTGTTACCCAGAATCCCATGCAAACCTAAACATTTGTCCCAAAAAACACATATTCCTCACATTTCTGTGGTGGAAAGTTCTGGAATCTGCGTGGATCCACAAAATTCCACCCACACTCCGTTCCCCAAAGTCTTCAGAGAAAAATGGTACCTCACTTGTGTGGGTAGGCTTGGTGCCCACGACAGGAAACGGCCCAAAACGCAACGTAGACTCAACACATTTTCACGGTGAAAACTGACCCCTTTTTTGCAAAGTGCCTAGCTGTAGATTTCGAACCCTAGCTCTGCCGGCACCTAGAGAAACCTAGCAAACCTATACATTTTTGAAAATTAGACACCAAGGGGAAACCAGGATGGGGTGACTTGTCTGGCTCTCACCAGGTTCTGTTACCCAGAATCCCTTGCAAACCTCAAAATTTGTCCCAAAAAAAGAAATGTCCTCACATTTCTGTGGTGGAAAGTTCTGGAATCTGCGTGGATCCACAAAATTCGACCCACCCCGCATTCCCCAAAGTCTTCTGAGAATAATGCTACCTCACTTGTGTGGGTAGGCATAGTGCCCGCGACAGGAAACGGCCCAAAACGCAACGTTGACACACCACATTTTATAGTGAAAACTGAAACTATTTTGCAAAGTGCCTAGCTGTAGATTTTGAACCCTAGCTCTGCCAGCACCTAGGGAAACCTAGCAAACCTATACATTTTTCTAAAACTATACACCCAGGGGAATCCAGGATGGGGTGACTTGACTGGCTCTCACCAGGTTCTCTTACCCAGAATCCCTTGCAAACCTTAACATTTGTAAAAAAAAAAAACATTTTCCTCACATTTCTGTGGTGGAAAGTTCTGGAATCTGCGTGGGTTCACAAAATTCCCACCACCCCGCGTTCCCCAAAGTCTTCCGAGAAAAATGGTACCTCACTTGTGTGGGTAGGCCTAGTGCCCACGACAGGAAACGGCCCAAAACGCTACGTGGACACACCACATTTTCACAGTGAAAACGGACCCTTTTTTTGCAAAGTGCCTATTGCTAGATTTTGAACCCTAACTCTGCCAGCACCTAGGGAAACCTAGCAAACCTGTACATTTTTGAAAACTAGACACCCAGGGGAATCCAGGATGGGGTGACTTGACTGGCTCTCACCAGGTTCTGTTACCCAGAATCCCTTGCAAACCTAACAATTTGTCCAAAAAACACATTTTCCTCACATTTCTGTGGTGGAAAGTTCTGGAATCTGCGTGGATCCACAAAATTCCCCCCACCCCGCGTTCCCCAAAGTTTTCCAAGAAAAATGGTACCTCACGTGTGTGGGTAGGCCTAGGGCCCGCGACAGGAAACGGCCCGAAACGCAACATGCACACACCACATTTTCACAGTGAATAGGGACCCTTTTTTTGCAAAGTGCCTAGCTGCAGATTTTGTACCCTAGATCTGCCGGCAGCTAGGAAAACCTAGCAAACCTATACATTTTTTAAAACTAGACAGCCAGGGCAATCCAGGATGGGGTGACTTGACTGGCTCTCACCAGGTTCTGTTACCCAGAATCCCTTGCAAACCTAAAAATGTGTCCCAAAAAACACATATTCCTCACATTTCTGTGGTGGAAAGTTCTGGAATCTGCGTGGATCCACAAAATTCCACCCACACTCCGTTCCCCAAGGTCTTCAGAGAAAAATGGTACCTCACTTGTGTGGGTAGGCCTGGTGCCCGCGACAGGAAACGGCCCAAAACGCAACGTAGACACAACACATTTTCACAGTGAAAACTAACCCTTTTTTTGCAAAGTGCCTAGCTGTAGATTTCGAACCCTAGCTCTGCCGGCACCTAGGGAAACCTAGCAAAGCTATACATTTTTGAAAATTAGACACCCAGGGGAAACCAGGATGGGGTGACTTGTCTGGCTCTCACCAGGTTCTGTTACCCAGAATCCCTTGCAAACCTCAAAATGTTTCCCCAAAAAAAATCTTCCTCACATTTCTGTGGTGGAAAGTTCTGGAATCTGCGTGCATCCACAAAATTCAACCCACCCCGCATTCCCCAAAGTCTTCTGAGAAAAATGCTACCTCACTTGTGTGGGTAGGCATAGTGCCCGCGACAGGAAACGGCCCAAAACGCAACGTTGACACACCACATTTTACAGTGAAAACTGAAACTATTTTGCAAAGTGCCTAGCTGTAGATTTTGAACCCTAGCTCTGCCAGCACCTAGGGAAACCTAGCAAACCTATACATTTTTCTAAAACTAGACACCCAGGGGAATCCAGGATGGGGTGACTTGACTGGCTCTCACCAGGTTCTCTTACCCAGAATCCCTTGCAAACCTTAACATTTGTAAAAAAAAACACATTTTCCTCACATTTCTGTGGTGGAAAGTTCTGGAATCTGCGTGGGTCCACAAAATTCCCCCCACCCCGCGTTCCCCAAAGTCTTCCGAGAAAAATGGTACCTCACTTGTGTGGGTAGGCCTAGTGCCCGCAACAGGAAACGGCCCAAAACGCAACATGGACACACCACATTTTCACAGTGAAAACTGACCCTTTTTTGCAAATTGCCTAGCTGTAGATTTTGAACCCTAGCTCTGCCGGCACCTAGGGAAACCTAGCAAACCTATAGATTTTTGAAAACTAGACACCCAGGGGAATCCAAGATGGGGTGACTTGAATGGCTCTCACCAGGTTCTGTTACCCAGAATCCCTTGCAAACCTTTAAAATGTGTCCAAAAAAACACATTTTCCTCACATTTCTGTGGTGGAAAGTTCTGGAATCTGCGTGGATCCACAAAATTCCACCCACCCCGCGTTCCCCAAGGTCTTTCGAGAAAAATGCTACCTCACTTGTGTGGGTAGGCCTAGGGCCCGCGACAGGAAACGGCCCAAAACGCAACGTGGACACACCACATTTTCACAGTGAAAACGGACCCTTTTTTTGCAAAGTGCCTATCGCTAGATTTTGAACCCTAACTCTGCCAGCACCTAGGAAAACCTAGCAAACCTGTACATTTTTTTAAACTAGACACGCAGGGGAATCCAGGATGGGGTGACTTGACTGGCTCTCACCAGGTTCTGTTACCCAGAATCCCTTGCAAACCTAACAATTTGTCAAAAAAAACACAATTTCCTCTTATTTCTGTGGTGGAAAGTTCTGGAATCTGCGTGGATCCACAAAATTCCCCCCACCCCGCGTTCCCCAAAGTTTTCTGAGAAAAATGGTACCTCACGTGTGTGGGTAGGGCTAGGGCCCGTGACAGGAAACAGCCCAAAACACAACGTGGACACACCACATTTTCACAGTGAAAACGGACCCTTTTTTTGCAAAGTGCCTATCTCTAGATTTTGAACCCTAACTCTGCCAGCACCTAGGGAAACCTAGCAAACCTATACATTTTTGAAAACTAGACACCCAGGGGAATCCAGGATGGGGTGACTTGACTGGCTCTCACCAGGTTCTGTTACCCAGAATCCCTTGCAAACCTAAACATTTGTCCAAAAAAACAAATTTTCCTCACATTTCTGTGGTGGAAAGTTCTAGAATCTGCGTGGATCCACAAAATTCCCCCCAGCTCGCGTTCCCCAAAGTCTTCCGAGAAAAATGGTACCTCACTTGTGTGGGAAGGCCTAGTGCCCGCTACAGGAAACGGCCCAAAACACAACGTGGACACAACACATTTTCACGGTGAAAACTGACCCTTTTTTTGCAAAGTGCCTAGCTGTAGATTTCGAACCCTAGCTCTGCCGGCACCTAGGGAAACCTAGCAAACCTATACATTTTTAAAACTATACACCCAGGGGAATCCAGGATGGGGTGACTTGTCTGGCTCTCACCAGGTTCTGTTACCCAGAATCCCTTGCAAACCTCAAAATTTGTCAAAACAAACACATTTTCCTCACATTTCTGTGGTGGAAAGTTCTGTAATCTGCGTGGATCCACAAAATTCCACCAACCCCGCATTCCCCAAAGTCTTCCGAGAAAAATGGTACCTCACTTGTGTGGGTACGCATAGTGTCCATGACAGGAAACGGCCCATAACGCAACGTTTACAGTGAAAACTGAAACTATTTTGCAAAGTGTCTAGCTGCAGATTTTGAAGCCTAGCTCTGCCGGCACTTAGGGAAACCTAGCAAACCTATACATTTCTGAAAACTAGACACCCAGTGGAATCCATGATGGGGTGACTTGTCTGGCTCTCACTAGGTTCTGTTGCCCAGAATCCCTTGCAAACCTCAAAATTTGACCAAAAAAACACATTTTTCTCACATTTCTGTGGTGGAAAGTTCTGGAATCTGCGTGGATACACAAAATTCCACCCACCTCGGATTCCCCAAGGTCTTCCGAGAAAAAAGGTACCTCACTTGTGTGGGTAGGCCTAGTGCCCGTGACAGGAAACGGCCAAAAACCAACATGGACACAACACATTTTCACGGTGAAAACGGCCCCTTTTTTTTGCAAAGTGCCTAGCTGTAGATTTCGAACCCTAGCTCCGGCACCTAGGGAAACCTAGAAAACCTATACATTTTTGAAAACTAGACACCCAGGGGAATCCAGGATCGGGTGACTTGTCTGGCTCTCACCAGGTTCTGTTACCCAGAATCCCTTGCAAACCTCAAAATTTGTCAAAAAAAACAAATTTTCATCAGATTTCTGTGGTGGAAAGTTCTGGAATCTGTGTGGATCAACAAAATTCCACCCAGACTGCTTTCCCCAAAGTCTTCCGAGAAAAATGGTACCTCACTTGTGTGGGTGGGTCAAGTACCCGCGACAGGCAAGGACCCAAAACCTATTGAGGCGACTTCAAAATTACCTATCACAAAAGAACCTGGTTTTGCAAGGGCGGGTTACATGAGTTTTTGGCCCTGGGCTCGGCGGCCATCAAGGGAAACCTACCAAACCCACACATTTCTGAAAACTAGACACCCAGGGGAATCCAGGATGGGGTTACTTTACTGGCTCTCACCAGGTTCTCTTACCCAGAATCCCTTGCAAACCTTAACATTTGTAAAAAAAAACACATTTTCTTCACATTTCTGTGGTGGAAAGTTCTGGAATCTGCATGGATCCACAAAATTCCACCCACCCCGCATTCCCCAAAGTCTTCAGAGAAAAATGCTACCTCACTTGTGTGGGTAGGCATAGTGCCCGCGACAGGAAACGGCCCAAAACGCAACGTTGACACACCACATTTTACAGTGAAAACTGAAACTATTTTGCAAAGTGCATAGCTGTAGATTTTGAACCCTAGCTCTGCCAGCACCTAGGGAAACCTAGCAAACCTATACATTTTTCTCAAACTAGACACCCAGGGGAATCCAGGATGGGGTGACTTGACTGGCTCTCACCAGGTTCTCATACCCAGAATCCCTTGCAAACCTTAACATTTGTAAAAAAAAAAAACATTTTCCTCACATTTCTGTGGTGGAAAGTTCTGGAATCTGCGTGGGTCCACAAAATTCTCCCCACCCCACGTTCCCCAAAGTCTTCCGAGAAAAATGGTACCTCACTTGTGTGGGTAGGCCTAGTGCCCGCGACAGGAAACGGTCCAAAACGCAACGTGGACACACCACATTTTCACAGTGAAAACGGACCCTTTTTTTGCAAAGTGCCTATCGCTAGATTTTGAACCCTAACTCTGCCAGAACCTAGGGAAACCTAGCAAACTTATACATTTTTGAAAACAAGACACCCAGGGGAATCCAGGATGAGGTGACTTGACTGGCTCTCACCAGGTTATGTTACCCAGAATCCCTTGCAAACCTAACAATTTGTAAAAAAAAACACATTTTCCTCACATTTCTGTGGTGGAAAGTTCTGGAATCTGCGTGGTTCCACAAAATTCCCCCCACCTCCCGTTCCCCAAAATCTTCTGAGAAAAATGGTACCTCACTTATGTGGGAATGCCTAGTGCCCGCGACAGGAAACGGGCCAAAACACAATGTGGACACACCACATTTTCACAGTGGAAACGGACCCTTTTTTGCAAAGTGCCTAGCTGTAGATTTTGAACCCTAACTCTGCCTGCACCTAGGGAAAGCTAGCAAACCTATACATTTTTGAAAACTAGACACCCAGGGCAATCCAGGATGGGGTGACTTGACTGGCTCTCACCAGGTTCTGTTACCCGGAATTCCTTGCAAACCTAAATATTTGTTAAAAAAAACAAATTTTCTTCACATTTCTGTGGTGGAAAGTTCTGGAATCTGCGTAGATCCACAAAATTCCACCCACTCGGCGTTCCCAATGTCTTCCGAGAAAAATGGTACCTCACTTGTGTGGGTAGGCCTAGTGCCCACGACAGGAAACAGCCCAAAACGCAACGTTGACACACCACATTTTACAGTGAAAACTGAAACTATTTTGCAAAGTGCCTAGCTGTAGATTTTGAACCCTAGCTCTGCCAGCAAGTAGGGAAACCTAGCAAACCTATACATTTTTCTAAAACTAGACACCCAGGGGAATCCAGGATGGGGTGACTTGACTGGCTCTCACCGGGTTCTCATACCCAGAATCCCTTGCAAACCTTAACATTTGTAAAAAAAAAAAAAACACATTTTCCTCACATTTCTGTGGTGGAAAGTTCTGGAATCTGCGTGGGTCCACAAAATTCTCCCCACCCCGCTTTCCCCAAAGTCTTCCGAGAAAAAGTGTACCTCACTTGTGTGGGTAGGCCTAGTGCCCGCGACAGGAAACGGCCCAAAACGCAACGTGGACACACCACATTTTCACCGTGAAAACGGACCCTTTTTTTGCAAAGTGCCTATCGCTAGATTTTGAACCCTAACTCTGCCAGCACCTAGGGAAACCTAGCAAACTTATACATTTTTGAAAACAAGACACCCAGGGGAATCCAGCATGGGGTGACTTGACTGGCTCTCACCAGGTTATGTTACCCAGAATCCCTTGCAAACCTAACAATTTGTCAAAAAAACCACATTTTCCTCACATTTCTGTGGTGGAAAGTTCTGGAATCTGCGTGGATCCACAAAATTCCCCCCACCTCGCGTTCCCCAAAATCTTCTGAGAAAAATGGTACCTCACTTATGTGGGAATGCCTAGTGCCCGCGACAGGAAACGGGCCAAAACACAATGTGGACACACCACATTTTCACAGTGGAAACGGACCCTTTTTTTGCAAAGTGCCTAGCTGTAGATTTTGAACCCTAACTCTGCCTGCACCTAGGGAAAGCTAGCAAACCTATACATTTTTGAAAACTAGACACCCAGGGAAATCCAGGATGGGGTGACTTGACTGGCTCTCACCAGGTTCTGTTACCCAGAATCCCTTGCAAACCTAAATATTTGTTAAAAAAAACAAATTTTCTTCACATTTCTGTGGTGGAAAGTTCTGGAATCTGCGTGGATCCACAAAATTCCACCCACCCCGCATTCCCCAAAGTCTTCAGAGAAAAATTCTACCTCACTTGTGTGGGTAGGCATAGTGCCCGCGACAGGAAACGGCCCAAAACGCAACGTTGACACACCACATTTTACAGTGAAAACTGAAACCATTTTGCAAAGTGCCTAGCTGTAGATTTTGAACCCTAGCTCTGCCAGCACCTAGGGAAACTGTTAGAAATGGGATTTCTGGTTGGCTAAGGCTTGCGCCAAAGACAGGCAGAAACCACCACTCTAGTCAGGGCAAGGGAGTTACACGCCAAAGATAACCCCTGCTCACCCCCTTGGTAGCTTGGCACGAGCAGTCAGGCTTATCCCGGAGGCAATGTGTAAAGCGTTTGCGCAACACACACTCAGCAGCAACAAACTAGGCACACCACAAAAGAAACTCCACACAAGGTTATATAAAAATAGCCTTTGTATTGTCATAAATACATTAGAAACATAACCACGTAATATACAGTGTGCCAACTGGCACTAGGCAATATTCACAGGGGACTATTTACACACGACAGGGCCAATGGGGCCACTGTCATAACCATCACAAATCACCAATTGTAAATGTAGCACAAATAATAAATGTAGCGCACAACCAGTAACTACTGGTACAGTTAGGAACTAAGCCTGGGAACCTGCAATGTAAAACATAGGATGCATAAGTCACCTTGCGCATAAAACTACATTAGGCCCAAACCTCATTAGCATCATACATTACGCAATAGGCATTACAGTAGGCATCACAAGCATGAACACCTTAGGAAATAATTGGCATACAAACAGTGTGCCCCAATCGGGGGCACAACGCACTAAAACTGGCCCCAGGCCAACTGGCCTCTCACAGGGGCTCAAATGCCCAACGTCCAGAATGTCAGGCCGGGCTGCAACAGCAGCAAAGCCAAGTGCGCAGTTGCACAACCTAAACGTGGCAGCTGCCCACTAATTGTTGGGCAGCTGTGAAAATGAACACGATCTGGGACTCGCAATTTAAAATGAAACTGAAACTGTCCCCCAAGGTTGCAGCTGCCTGCGCTCTCGCAGGGCAGCTGGCAAAAATGCGCAGACAAAGTCTGGCACTCCTCGTGCCTCTCGGGCCCCCACTGGGGCTTCTCAACAAAATCTGCCCCCACGTTGCAGTTGCCCGCTATGGCGGCGCAACTGTGAACAATGAATTAGCCCTGGTACTCACGGTACCCTCGGGGCCCCCACTGGGGCTCTGAAAAGAATTTGACCCCCGTCGCAGCTGCCCGCGCTTCTGTGGTGCAGCGGTGGAGCACAAACAGGTCCGGGCACTACCGTGCCTCTGGAATCCAACCCGGGGACTCCTAGAACAATGCCCCTTCAGAACGGGGCGTCTGCACTGGGCCTCAACTTGGCCCAAAAAGAACTCAGCCCTGGCACTAACTGTGCAAAGTAGAGCCCCACTGGAACTCCTAACCAAAGTGCCCCCTCCGCAAGATACATCCAAGAGCCCCCACTCACCGGGGCTCTGTCGGGGATACGCTCTCTCGGGGTCCAGGCTGCACGCGGGGCTCTCCCTGGCACACGCGAGCCCTGCCTTTCCCCCGGGACAACCTGCTTCCTGCCGGTCGCGCTGCGGTAGGCTTCCCTCTTTGGCCCGCCTCAGGTCAGACTGCGGTGGGGGCAGGCACCGACACTGTGTCTCGGGCCCCCACCGTCACCACCTCTCTGCCGCTACCTTGCGTGCCGCTTCTGGCCCACACCAGACTTTGGGAGCCCCCTCTCCTCACCGGGGCTCCTCGCAATCAGCAGCGCGGGGCTCTCACCATGCACGGGAGCCCCGCTCGGCCACGCTACTACTTCCTGTCCCGGCCGGACCTCGGGTGAAGCTCCGCCCACGTCCAGGCAAGGCTGCCTGGCTTCCGCGTCGCGTCTGCGGCGCTTCTTCTCCTTGGGCCGCGGCGGCGGTGATTTTCCTCCCGATCTCGCCAAGGCGGGGTGGGCACCCACTAAACAAGCACACAAGCGGGGTGGGCTCCCGCTGGAAGCCAGCAATGCGGGGGAATCCCCACGTCGGGATTCCCTCGAAATTGAACGCAGCTTCAGCGCTGCAGGATCTACGCTCCTTCCTCCCGGAGATTCAAATGTATCGCTCACGAGGCGCTAGGAGCCACAGCTCCAGCAGCAAAGTTCAGGAGGCACAAGGCTGGGCCCAGGCAGGCCAGCACACAGGGCCCTCCAGCAGGGAGGCAGTCCCTCGTGGCGGTTCCTCCTGGAGCCCAGCAGCAGCAGGCCCCCCCTCAAGTCAGGAACAGAACAGAGCACACCAGGACAACAGAACTGAACAGATTCATGGGGTCACAGCCCCTTCTTTTATACACCCTTTTCCTTTGTCACATAGCACAGGGCTGGGGAAAAACCAGATGCAACTGGTTTGGGGGAGCTTTGGAGCACTTTGTTTTGCTCAGCTCCTCTCTCCTTTCACAGGACAGGCTAGGGACATCAGACGCACCACAGGGGTGGAGCCAGCATTGTGGAGGGAAGGCACAGCCCTATTCAGGTCCCAGGTGCAACTCCTCCCTCCCATCTAGATGCAGATCTCCCTATTCAGCCCTGCGCTGACTCACCCTGCCCCTCCTGGAGCCACACACACCTCCCAGCCCCTGTCACTCACAAAGCCAGACATGCAATTCACATCAGGCAGGCAGACACAGAGCACACATAAATGCCAACTTCTAAAAGTGGCACTTCTCCACTAGTCACAATAAATCTGCGCACACCACTGCGCAGCATTTATTCTCACGAGTTCGCACATACTAAACTCGCCCCTGCCCTACTCTCACACCAGGAATTACCATGGACACACATATCCCCCATGCATTCCTATGGGAGGGCAGGCCAATCTCACCACACGCACTCAGAGTGCGCACGCACTTTACACTGGGACACAGGGCTAAAGTGCGCAGAGGCCTAAAACCACCAACACTACACAGGGAAAAGGCTAGGAGACGAGCAAAAGTTTAGGGGTGAACCTGCCAAAAGGGCCAAGTCCAACAGAAACCTAGCAAACCTATACATTTTTCTAAAACTAGACACCCAGGGGAATCCAGGATGGGGTGACTTGACTGGCTCTCACCAGGTTCTCATACCCAGAATCCCTTGCAAACCTTAACATTTGTAAAAAAAAAACACATTTTCCTCACATTTCTGTGGTGGAAAGTTCTGGAATCTGCGTGGGTCCACAAAATTCTCCCCACCCCGCGTTCCCCAAAGTCTTCCGAGAAAAATGGTACCTCACTTGTGTGGGTAGGCCTAGTGCCCGCGACAGGAAACCGCTCAAAACGCAACGTGGACACACCACATTTTCAAAGTGAAAACGGACCCTTTTTTTGCAAAGTGCCTATCGCTAGATTTTGAACCCTAACTCTGCCAGAACCTAGGGAAACCTAGCAAACTTATACATTTTTGAAAACAAGACACCCAGGGGAATCCAGGATGGGGTGACTTGACTGGCTCTCACCAGGTTATGTTACCCAGAATCCCTTGCAAACCTAACAATTTGTCAAAAAAAACACTTTTTCCTCACATTTCTGTGGTGGAAAGTTCTGGAATCTGCGTGGATCCACAAAATTCCCCCCACCTCCCGTTCCCCAAAATCTTCTGAGAAAAATGGTACCTCACTTATGTGGGAATGCCTAGTGCCCGCTACAGGAAACAGGCCAAAACACAATGTGGACACACCACATTTTCACAGTGGAAACGGACCCTTTTTTTGCAAAGTGCCTAGCTGTAGATTTTGAACCCTAACTCTGCCTGCACCTAGGGAAAGCTAGCAAACCTATACATTTTTGAAAACTAGACACCCAGGGCAATCCAGGATGGGGTGACTTGACTGGCTCTCACCAGGTTCTGTTACCCAGAATCCCTTGCAAACCTAAATATTTGTTAAAAAAAACAAATTTTCTTCACATTTCTGTGGTGGAAAGTTTTGGAATCTGCGTAGATCCACAAAATTCCACCCACTCGGCGTTCCCCAATGTCTTCCGAGAAAAATGGTACCTCACTTGTGTGGGTAGGCCTAGTGCCCACGACAGGAAACAGCCCAAAACGCAACGTTGACACACCACATTTTACAGTGAAAACTGAAACTATTTTGCAAAGTGCCTAGCTGTAGATTTTGAACCCTAGCTCTGCCAGCACCTAGGGAAACCTAGCAAACTTATACATTTTTCTAAAACTAGACACCCAGGGGAATCCAGGATGGGGTGACTTGACTGGCTCTCACCGGGTTCTCATACCCAGAATCCCTTGCAAACCTTAACATTTGTAAAAAAAAAAAAAACATTTTCCTCACATTTCTGTGGTGGAAAGTTCTGGAATCTGCGTGGGTCCACAAAATTCTCCCCACCCCGCGTTCCCCAAAGTCTTCCGAGAAAAATGGTACCTCACTTGTGTGGGTAGGCCTAGTGCCCGCGACAGGAAACGGCCCAAAACGCAACGTGGACACACCACATTTTCACAGTGAAAACGGACCCTTTTTTTGCAAAGTGCCTATCGCTAGATTTTGAACCCTAACTCTGCCAGCACCTAGGGAAACCTAGCAAACTTATACATTTTTGAAAACAAGACACCCAGGGGAATCCAGGATGGGGTGACTTGACTGGCTCTCACCAGGTTATGTTACCCAGAATCCCTTGCAAACCTAACAATTTGTCAAAAAAAACACATTTTCCTCACATTTCTGTGGTGGAAAGTTCTGGAATCTGCGTGGATCCACAAAATTCCCCCCACCTCGCGTTCCCCAAAATCTTCTGAGAAAAATGGTACCTCACTTATGTGGGAATGCCTAGTGCCCGCGACAGGAAACGGGCCAAAACACAATGTGGACACACCACATTTTCACAGTGGAAACGGACCCTTTTTTTGCAAAGTGCCTAGCTGTAGATTTTGAACCCTAACTCTGCCTGCACCTAGGGAAAGCTAGCAAACCTATACATTTTTGAAAACTAGACACCCAGGGAAATCCAGGATGGGGTGACTTGACTGGCTCTCACCAGGTTCTGTTACCCAGAATCCCTTGCAAACCTAAATATTTGTTAAAAAAAACAAATTTTCTTCACATTTCTGTGGTGGAAAGTTCTGGAATCTGCGTGGATCCACAAAATTCCACCCACCCCGCATTCCCCAAAGTCTTCAGAGAAAAATGCTACCTCACTTGTGTGGGTAGGCATAGTGCCCGCGACAGGAAACGGCCCAAAACGCAACGTTGACACACCACATTTTACAGTGAAAACTGAAACTATTTTGCAAAGTGCCTAGCTGTAGATTTTGAACCCTAGCTCTGCCAGCACCTAGGGAAACCTAGCAAACCTATACATTTTTCTAAAACTAGACACCCAGGGGAATCCAGGATGGGGTGACTTGACTGGCTCTCACCAGGTTCTCATACCCAGAATCCCTTGCAAACCTTAACATTTGTAAAAAAAAAAAAAGACATTTTCCTCACATTTCTGTGGTGGAAAGTTCTGGAATCTGCGTGGGTCCACAAAATTCTCCCCACCCCGCGTTCCCCAAAGTCTTCCGAGAAAAATGGTACCTCACTTGTGTGGGTAGGCCTAGTGCCCGCGACAGGAAACCGCTCAAAACGCAACGTGGACACACCACATTTTCACAGTGAAAACGGACCCTTTTTTGCAAAGTGCCTATCGCTAGATTTTGAACCCTAACTCTGCCAGAACCTAGGGAAACCTAGCAAACTTATACATTTTTGAAAACAAGACACCCAGGGGAATCCAGGATGGGGTGACTTGACTGGCTCTCACCAGGTTATGTTACCCAGAATCCCTTGCAAACCTAACAATTTGTCAAAAAAACTCATTTTCCTCACATTTCTGTGGTGGAAAGTTCTGGAATCTGCATGGATCCACAAAATTCTCCCCACCTCCCGTTCCCCAAATCTTCTGAGAAAAATGGTACCTCACTTATGTGGGAATGCCTAGTGCCCGCTACAGGAAACGGGCCAAAACACAATGTGGACACACCACATTTTCACAGTGGAAACGGACCCTTTTTTTGCAAAGTGCCTAGCTGTAGATTTTGAACCCTAACTCTGCCTGCACCTAGGGAAAGCTAGCAAACCTATACATTTTTGAAAACTAGACACCCAGGGCAATCCAGGATGGGGTGACTTCACTGGCTCTCACCAGGTTCTGTTACCCAGAATCCCTTGCAAACCTAAATATGTGTTAAAAAAAACAAATTTTCTTCACATTTCTGTGGTGGAAAGTTCTGGAATCTGCGTAGATCCACAAAATTCCACCCACTCGGCGTTCCCCAATGTCTTCTGAGAAAAATGGTACCTCACTTGTGTGGGTAGGCCTAGTGCCCACGACAGGAAACAGCCCAAAACGCAACGTTGACACACCACATTTTACAGTGAAAACTGAAACTATTTTGCAAAGTGCCTAGCTGTAGATTTTGAACCCTAGCTCTTCCAGCACCTAGGGAAACCTAGTAAACCTATACATTTTTCTAAAACTAGACACCCAGGGGAATCCAGGATGGGGTGACTTGACTGGCTCTTACCGGGTTCTCATACCCAGAATCCCTTGCAAACCTTAACATTTGTAAAAAAAAAAAACACATTTTCCTCACATTTCTGTGGTGGAAAGTTCTGGAATCTGCGTGGGTCCACAAAATTCTCCCCACCCCGCGTTCCCCAAAGTCTTCCGAGAAAAATGGTACCTCACTTGTGTGGGTAGGCCTAGTGCCCGCGACAGGAAACGGCCCAAAACGCAACGTGGACACACCACATTTACACAGTGAAAACGGACCCTTTTTTTGCAAAGTGCCTATCGCTAGATTTTGAACCCTAACTCTGTCAGCACCTAGGGAAACCTAGCAAACTTATACATTTTTGAAAACATGACACCCAGGGGAATCCAGGATGGGGTGACTTGACTGGCTCTCACCAGGTTATGTTACCCAGAATCCCTTGCAAACCTAACAATTTGTCAAAAAAACCACATTTTCCTCACATTTCTGTGGTGGAAAGTTCTGGAATCTGCGTGGATCCACAAAATTCCCCCCACCTCGCGTTCCCCAAAATCTTCTGAGAAAAATGGTACCTCACTTATGTGGGAATGCCTAGTGCCCGCGACAGGAAACGGGCCAAAACACAATGTGGACACACCACATTTTCACAGTGGAAACGGACCCTTTTTTTGCAAAGTGCCTAGATGTAGATTTTGAACCCTAACTCTGCCTGCACCTAGGGAAAGCTAGCAAACCTATACATTTTTGAAAACTAGACACCCAGGGAAATCCAGGATGGGGTGACTTGACTGGCTCTCACCAGGTTATGTTACCCAGAATCCCTTGCAAACCTAAATATTTGTTAAAAAAAACAAATTTTCTTCACATTTCTGTGGTGGAAAGTTCTGGAATTTGCGTGGATCCACAAAATTCCACCCACCCCGCATTCCCCAAAGTCTTCAGAGAAAAATGCTACCTCACTTGTGTGGGTAGGCATAGTGCCCGCGACAGGAAACGGCCCAAAACGCAACGTTGACACACCACATTTTACAGTGAAAACTGAAACTATTTTGCAAAGTGCCTAGCTGTAGATTTTGAACCCTAGCTCTGCCAGAACCTAGGGAAACCTAGCAAACCTATACATTTTTCTAAAACTAGACACCCAGGGGAATCCAGGATGGGGTGACTTGACTGGCTCTCACCAGGTTCTCATACCCAGAATCCCTTGCAAACCTTAACATTTGTAAAAAAAAAAAACACATTTTCCTCACATTTCTGTGGTGGAAAGTTCTGGAATCTGCGTGGGTCCACAAAATTCTCCCCACCCCGCGTTCCCCAAAGTCTTCCGAGAAAAATGGTACCTCACTTGTGTGGGTAGGCCTAGTGCCCGCGACAGGAAACCGCTCAAAACGCAACGTGGACACACCACATTTTCACAGTGAAAACTGACCCTTTTTTTGCAAAGTGCCTATCGCTAGATTTTGAACCCTAACTCTGCCAGAACCTAGGGAAACCTAGCAAACTTATACATTTTTGAAAACAAGACACCCAGGGGAATCCAGGATGGGGTGACTTGACTGGCTCTCACCAGGTTATGTTACCCAGAATCCCTTGCAAACCTAACAATTTGTCAAAAAAACTCATTTTCCTCACATTTCTGTGGTGGAAAGTTCTGGAATCTGCATGGATCCACAAAATTCTCCCCACCTCCCGTTCCCCAAAATCTTCTGAGAAAAATGGTACCTCACTTATGTGGGAATGCCTAGTGCCCGCTACAGGAAACGGGCCAAAACACAATGTGGACACACCACATTTTCACAGTGGAAACGGACCCTTTTTTTGCAAAGTGCCTAGCTGTAGATTTTGAACCCTAACTCTGCCTGCACCTAGGGAAAGCTAGCAAACCTATACATTTTTGAAAACTAGACACCCAGGGCAATCCAGGATGGGGTGACTTGACTGGCTCTCACCAGGTTCTGTTACCCAGAATCCCTTGCAAACCTAAATATGTGTTAAAAAAACAAATTTTCTTCACATTTCTGTGGTGGAAAGTTCTGGAATCTGCGTAGATCCACAAAATTCCACCCACTCGGCGTTCCCCAATGTCTTCCGAGAAAAATGGTACCTCACTTGTGTGGGTAGGCCTAGTGCCCATGACAGGAAACAGCCCAAAACGCAACGTTGACACACCACATTTTACAGTGAAAACTGAAACTATTTTGCAAAGTGCCTAGCTGTAGATTTTGAACCCTAGCTCTGCCAGCACCTAGGGAAACCTAGCAAACCTATACATTTTTCTAAAACTAGACACCCAGGGGAATCCAGGATGGGGTGACTTGACTGGCTCTCACCGGGTTCTCATACCCAGAATCCCTTGCAAACCTTAACATTTGTAAAAAAAAAAAAAAAACATTTTCCTCACATTTCTGTGGTGGAAAGTTCTGGAATCTGCGTGGGTCCACAAAATTCTCCCCACCCCGCGTTCCCCAAAGTCTTCCGAGAAAAATGGTACCTCACTTGTGTGGGTAGGCCTAGTGCCCGCGACAGGAAACGGCCCAAAACGCAACGTGGACACACCACATTTTCACAGTGAAAACGGACCCTTTTTTTGCAAAGTGCCTATCGCTAGATTTTGAACCCTAACTCTGCCAGCACCTAGGGACACCTAGCAAACTTATACATTTTTGAAAACAAGACACCCAGGGAATCCAGGATGGGGTGACTTGACTGGCTCTCACCAGGTTATGTTACCCAGAATCCCTTGCAAACCTAACAATTTGTCAAAAAAACCACATTTTCCTCACATTTCTGTGGTGGAAAGTTCTGGAATCTGCGTGGATCCACAAAATTCCCCCACCTCGCGTTCCCCAAAATCTTCTGAGAAAAATGGTACCTCACTTATGTGGGAATGCCTAGTGCCCGCGACAGGAAACGGGCCAAAACACAATGTGGACACACCACATTTTCACAGTGGAAACGGACCCTTTTTTTGCAAAGTGCCTAGCTGTAGATTTTGAACCCTAACTCTGCCTGCAACTAGGGAAAGCTAGCAAACCTATACATTTTTGAAAACTAGACACCCAGGGAAATCCAGGATGGGGTGACTTGACTGGCTCTCACCAGGTTATGTTACCCAGAATCCCTTGCAAACCTAAATATTTGTTAAAAAAAACAAATTTTCTTCACATTTCTGTGGTGGAAAGTTCTGGAATCTGCGTGGATCCACAAAATTCCACCCACCCCGCATTCCCCAAAGTCTTCAGAGAAAAATGCTACCTCACTTGTGTGGGTAGGCATAGTGCCCGCGACAGGAAACGGCCCAAAACGCAACGTTGACACACCACATTTTACAGTGAAAACTGAAACTATTTTGCAAAGTGCCTAGCTGTAGATTTTGAACCCTAGCTCTGCCAGAACCTAGGGAAACCTAGCAAACCTATACATTTTTCTAAAACTAGACACCCAGGGGAATCCAGGATGGGGTGACTTGACTGGCTCTCACCAGGTTCTCATACCCAGAATCCCTTGCAAACCTTAACATTTGTAAAAAAAAAAAACACATTTTCCTCACATTTCTGTGGTGGAAAGTTCTGGAATCTGCGTGGGTCCACAAAATTCTCCCCACCCCGCGTTCCCCAAAGTCTTCCGAGAAAAATGGTACCTCACTTGTGTGGGTAGGCCTAGTGCCCGCGACAGGAAACCGCTCAAAACGCAACGTGGACACACCACATTTTCACAGTGAAAACGGACCCTTTTTTTGCAAAGTGCCTATCGCTAGATTTTGAACCCTAACTCTGCCAGAACCTAGGGAAACCTAGCAAACTTATACATTTTTGAAAACAAGACACCCAGGGGAATCCAGGATGGGGTGACTTGACTGGCTCTCACCAGGTTATGTTACCCAGAATCCCTTGCAAACCTAACAATTTGTCAAAAAAACTCATTTTCCTCACATTTCTGTGGTGGAAAGTTCTGGAATCTGCATGGATCCACAAAATTCTCCCCACCTCCCGTTCCCCAAAATCTTCTGAGAAAAATGGTACCTCACTTATGTGGGAATGCCTAGTGCCCGCTACAGGAAACGGGCCAAAACACAATGTGGACACACCACATTTTCACAGTGGAAACGGACCCTTTTTTGCAAAGTGCCTAGCTGTAGATTTTGAACCCTAACTCTGCCTGCACCTAGGGAAAGCTAGCAAACCTATACATTTTTGAAAACTAGACACCCAGGGCAATCCAGGATGGGGTGACTTGACTGGCTCTCACCAGGTTCTGTTACCCAGAATCCCTTGCAAACCTAAATATGTGTTAAAAAAAACAAATTTTCTTCACATTTCTGTGGTGGAAAGTTCTGGAATCTGCGTAGATCCACAAAATTCCACCCACTCGGCGTTCCCCAATGTCTTCCGAGAAAAATGGTACCTCACTTGTGTGGGTAGGCCTAGTGCCCATGACAGGAAACAGCCCAAAACGCAACGTTGACACACCACATTTTACAGTGAAAACTGAAACTATTTTGCAAAGTGCCTAGCTGTAGATTTTGAACCCTAGCTCTGCCAGCACCTAGGGAAACCTAGCAAACCTATACATTTTTCTAAAACTAGACACCCAGGGGAATCCAGGATGGGGTGACTTGACTGGCTCTTACCGGGTTCTCATACCCAGAATCCCTTGCAAACCTTAACATTTGTAAAAAAAAAAACACATTTTCCTCAAATTTCTGTGGTGGAAAGTTCTGGAATCTGCGTGGGTCCACAAAATTCCCCCCACCCCGCGTTCCCCAAAGTCTTCCGAGAAAAATGGTACCTCACTTGTGTGGGTAGGCCTAGTGCCCGCGACAGGAAACGGCCCAAAACGCAACGTGGACACACCACATTTTCACAGTGAAAACGGACCCTTTTTTTGCAAAGTGCCTAGCTGTAGATTTTGAACCCTAACTCTGCCTGCACCTAGGGAAAGCTAGCAAACCTATACATTTTTGAAAACTAGACACCCAGGGAAATCCAGGATGGGGTGACTTGACTGGCTCTCACCAGGTTCTGTTACCCAGAATCCCTTGCAAACCTAAATATTTGTTAAAAAATCAAATTTTCTTCACATTTCTGTGGTGGAAAGTTCTGGAATCTGCGTGGATCCACAAAATTCCACCCACCCCTTATTCCCCAAAGTCTTCAGAGAAAAATGCTACCTCACTTGTGTGGGTAGGCATAGTGCCCGCGACAGGAAACGGCCCAAAACGCAACGTTGACACACCACATTTTACAGTGAAAACTGAAACTATTTTGCAAAGTGCCTAGCTGTAGATTTTGAACCCTAGCTCTGCCAGCACCTAGGGAAACCTAGCAAACCTATACATTTTTCTAAAACTAAACACCCAGGGGAATCCAGGATGGGGTGACTTGACTGGCTCTCACCAGGTTCTCATACCCAGAATCCCTTGCAAACCTTAACATTTGTAAAAAAAAAAAAAACACATTTTCCTCACATTTCTGTGGTGGAAAGTTCTGGAATCTGCATGGGTCCACAAAATTCTCCCCACCCCGCGTTCCCCAAAGTCTTCTGAGAAAAATGGTACCTCACTTGTGTGGGTAGGCCTAGTGCCCACGACAGGAAACGGCCCAAAATGCAACGTGGACACACCACATTTTCACAGTGAAAACGGACCCTTTTTTTGCAAAGTGCCTATCGCTAGATTTTGAACCCTAACTCTGCCAGCACCGAGGGAAACCTAGCAAACTTATACATTTTTGAAAACAAGACACCCAGGGGAATCCAGGATGGGGTGACTTGACTGGCTCTCACCAGGTTATGTTACCCAGAATCCCTTGCAAACCTAACAATTTGTCAAAAAAAACACATTTCCTCACATTTCAGTGGTGGAAAGTTCTGGAATCTGCGTGGATCCACAAAATTCCCCCCACCTCGCGTTCCCCAAAATCTTCTGAGAAAAATGGTACCTCACTTATGTGGGAATGCCTAGTGCCCGCGACAGGAAACGGGCCAAAACACAATGTGGACACACCACATTTTCACAGTGGAAACGGACCCTTTTTTTGCAAAGTGCCTAGCTGTAGATTGTGAACCCTAACTCTGCCTGCACCTAGGGAAAGCTAGCCAACCTATACATTTTTGAAAACTAGACACCCAGGGAAATCCAGGATGGGGTGACTTGACTGGCTCTCACCAGGTTCTGTTACCCAGAATCCCTTGCAAACCTAAATATTTGTTAAAAAAAACAAATTTTCTTCACATTTCTGTGGTGGAAAGTTCTGGAATCTGCGTAGATCCACAAAATTCCACCCACTCGGCGTTCCCCAATGTCTTCCGAGAAAAATGGTACCTCACTTGTGTGGGTAGGCCTAGTGCCCACGACAGGAAACAGCCCGAAATGCAACATGCACACACCACGTTTTCACATTGAAAAGGGACCCTTTTTTTGCAAAGTGCCTAGCTGCAGATTTTGAACCATAGCTCCACCGGCACCTAGGGAAACCTAGCAAACCTATACATTTTTGAAAACTAGACACCCAGGGCAATCCAGGATGGGGTGACTTGACTGGCTCTCACCAGGTTCTGTTACCCAGAATCCCTTGCAAACCTAAACATTTGTCAAACAAAACACATTTTCCTCACATTTCTGTGGAGGAAAGTTCTGGAATCTGCGTGGATCCACAAAATTCCCCCCACCTCGCGTTCCCCAAAGTCTTCCGAGAAAAATGGTACCTCACTTGTGTGGGTAGGCCTAGTGTCCGTGACAGGAAACGTGCCAAAACACAATGTGGACACACCACATTTTCACAGTGGAAACGGACCGTTTATTTGCGAAGTGCCTAGCTGTAGATTTTGAACCCTAACTCTGCCTGCACCTAGGGAAAGCTAGCAAACCTGTTCATTTTTTAAAACTAGACACCCAGGGAAATCCATGATGGAGTGACTTGACTGGCTCTCACCAGGTTCTGTTTCCCAGAATCCCTTGCAAACCTAAAAATTTGTTTAAAAAAAACAAATTTTCCTCACATTTCTGTGGTCGAAAGTTCTGGAATCTGCGTAGATCCACAAAATTCCACCCACTCGGCGTTCCCCAATGTCTTCCGAGAAAAATGATACCTCACTTGTGTGGGTAGGCCTAGTGCCCACGACAGGAAACGGCCCAAAACGCAACGTGGACACAACACATTTTCACGGTGAAAACTAACCCTTTTTTTGCAAAGTGCCTAGCTGTAGATTTCGAACCCTAGCTCTGCCGGCACTTAGGGAAACCTAGCAAACCTATACATTTTTGAAAACTAGACACCCAGGGGAATCCAGGATGGGGTGACTTGTCTGGCTCTCACTAGGTCCTGTTACCCAGAATCCCTTGCAAACCTCAAAATTTGACCAAAAAAACATATTTTCCTCACATTTCTGTGGTGGAAAGTTCTGGAATCTGCGTGGATCCACAAAATTCCACCCACCTCGCATTCCCCAACGTCTTCCGAGAAAAATGGTACCTCACTTGTTTGGGTAGGCCTAGTGCCCGCGAGAGGAAACGGCCCAAAACACAACGTGGATACAACACATTTTCACGGTGAAAACGGACCCTTTTTTTGCAAAGTACCTAGCTGTAGATTTCGAACCCTAGCTCTGCCGGCACCTAGGGAAACCTAGCAAACCTATACATTTTTGAAAACTAGACACGCAGGGGAATCCAGGATCGGGTGACTTGTCTGGCTCTCACCAGGTTCTGTTACCCAGAATCCCTTGCAAACCTCAAAATTTGTCAAAAAAAACAAATTTTCCTCAGATATGTGTGGTGGAAAGTTCTGGAATCTGTGTGGATCCAGGAAATTCCACCCAGCCCGCTTTCCCCAAAGTCTTCCGAGAAAATTTGGTACCTCACTTGTGTGGGTGGGTCAAGTACCCGCGACAGGCAAGGACCCAAAACCTATTGAGGCGACTTCAAAATTACCTATCACAAAAGAACCTGGTTTTGCAAGGGGGGGTTACATGAGTTTTTGGCCCTGGGCTCGGCGGCCATCAAGGGAAACCTACCAAACCCACACATATCTGAAAACTAGACACCCTGGGGAGTCCAGCAAGGTATGGCTTGCGTGGGTCCCCCAACATTGTCCTACCAAGAATGACATGCAAATCTCAAATTTAGCTGAAAAAAATCACTTTTTTCTCAAATTTCTGTGTGGGAAAGTTCTGGAATCTACGTGGATCCAAAAATGTCCTACCACCCAGCGTTTCCCCAGGTCTCCCAATAAAAATGATACCCCACTCGCGTGGGTGGGTCAAGTACCCGCGACAGGCAAGGGCCCAAAACGTGTTGAGGAGACATCAAAATGACCTATCACAAAACAACCTGGTTTTGCAAGGGGGGTCACCTGGGTTTTTGGCCCCGGGCTCGGCTGCCATCTTGGAAAACTACCAAACCCACACATTTCTAAAAACTAGACACTTGGGGGAGTCCAACGAGGTATGGCTTGCGTGAGTCCCCCAACGTTTTCCTACCCAGAATGCCCTGCAAACCTCAAATTTAGCTGAACAAATCACTTTTTTCTCAAACTTCTGTGTGGGAAAGTTCAGGAATCCACGTGGATCCACAAATTTCCTACCACCCAGCGTTCCCCCAGGTCTCCCGATAAAAATGATACCTCACTCGCGTGGGTGGGTCAAGTACCCGCGACAGGCAAGGGCCCAAAACGTATTGAGGAGACATCAAAATGACCTATCACAAAACAACCTGGTTTTGCAAGAGGGGTCACCTGGGTTTTTGGCCCCGGGCTCGGCGGCCATCTTGGAAAACTACCAAACCCACACATTTCTGAAAACTAGACACCCGGGGGAGTCCAGCGAGGTATGGCTTGCGTGGATCCCCCAACGTTTTCCTACCCAGAATGCCCTGCAAACCTCAAATTTAGTTTAAAAAAACACATTTTCCACATATTTTTGGGTGGAATCACCGTGCCGGCACAAATGTCCTACCCCACAGCATTCCCCTCAGTCTCCCAAGTAAAATGATACCTCACTTGTGTGGGTGGGGCAAGGGCCTGTGACTGGGAAGAGCCCAAAACATAGGGAATAAGGGTATAGCATCGGGAATTCTAAGTGCTACATTTTTTAACAAATACGTTTTTAGCCAATTCTGCATTGGACACCCACACAAGTGAGGTATCATTTTACTCGGGACACTAAGGAGAACGCTGTGGGGTAGGACATTTGTGCCGCCACGGTGATTCCACACAAAAATATGTGGAAATATGGTTTTTTCAGCTAAATTTGAAGTTTGCAGGGGATTCTGGGTAGGGAAACGTTGGGGGATCCACGCAAGCCATACCTCATTGGACTCCCAGGGTGTCTAGTTTTCAAAAATGTGTGGGTTTGGTAGGTTTCCCTAGATGGCGGCAAGCCCGGGGCCAAAACCCCAGGTGCCCCTCCCCAAAACCAGGTAGTTTTGTTATAGGTAATTTTGAAGTCTCCACAGCACAATTTGTGCCATTTCCTCTTGCAGCCACTATGGCTACCCACACAAGTGAGGTACCATTTTTATCGGGAGACCTGGGGGAACGCTGGGTGGTAGGAAATTTGTGTCAGCCCGGTGAGGCTACAACTTTCCCACACAGAAATGTAAGAAAAAATAGATTTTTTCAACAAAATTTGAGGTTTGCAGGGGATTCTGGGTAGGGAAATGTTGGGGGACCCACGCAAGCCATACCTTGCTGGACTCCCCCGGGTGTCTAGTTTTCAGAAATGTGGGGGTTTGGTAGGTTTCCCTAGGTGGCCACCGAGCCCGGGGAAAAAACTCATGGGACCCCCCTTGCAAAACCAGGTTGTTTTGTGATAGGTAATTTTGATGTCGCCTCAATAGGTTTTGGGCCCTTGCCTGTCGCGGGTACTTGACCCACCCACACAAGTGATGTACCATTTTTCTCGGAAGACTTTGGGGAATGCGGGCTGGGTGGAATTTTGTGGATCCACACAGATTCCAGAACTTTCCACCACCAGAAATGTGACGAAAATGTGTTTTTTTGACACATTTTTAGGTTTGCAAGGGATTCTGGGTAACAGAACCTGGTGAGAGCCAGACAAGTCACCCCATCCTGGATTCCCCTGGGTGTCTAGTTTTCAAAAATGTATAGGTTTGCTAGGTTTCCCCAGGTGCCGGCAGAGCTAGGGTTCAAAACCTACAGCTAGGCACTTTGGAAAAAAAGGGTCCGTTTTTCACTGTGAAAATGTGGTGTGTCCACGTTGCGTAATGGGCCGTTTTTCTGTTGCGGGCACTAGGCCTACCCACACACCATTTTTCTCGGAAGACTTTGGGGAATGCGGAGTGGGTGGAATTTGGTGGATCCACGCAGATCCCAGAACTTTCCATTACAGAAATGTGAGGAAAATGTGGTTTTTTTAACTAAGGTTGAGGTTTGCAAGGGATTCTGGGTAACAGAACCTGGTGAGAGGCACACAAGTCACCCCATCCTGGATTCCCCTTGGTGTCTAGTTTAAAAAAATTTACAGGTTTGCTAGGTTTCCCTATGTGCCGGCTGCGCTAGGGCCCAAAATCCACAGGTAGGCACATTGCTAAAAACAAGTCTGTGCCTAGTGGGCTTTCTGCCGCCCTGGGGAGGAATCGGGGGGGGGGTTGCCCCGATATGCCCCCAAGGGGGGCAGAAAGACTGTGGCTATGTTTTAGGGGGGTGGGGGCATTGGTATGCCCATTCTGGGCAGCCCCCATGCATAAAAAAGCCAGCGTAATCGCTGGTGCCTAGTGGGCTGCCTGCCCCCCCCGGGGGCAGATCAGGGGCCACTGCCCCCATCCGCCCCTCGGGGGGGCAGAAAGACTGTGGCATTTTTTTGGGGAGGTGTGGGCATTGGCATGCCCATTCTGGGCTGACCTCAACCCTGAATAAAAAAAAAAAAATCCTGAGGCCTAGAGGGCTTTCTGCCCCCCCGGGGGGCAGATAAGGGGCTATTGCCCCAATATGCCTCCAGGGAGGGGCAGAAAGACTGTGGTAATTGTTTTTGGGGTGGGGGCATTATCATGCCCATTCTGGGCAGCCCCCACCCCAACGTCAATATAAAAAAAACAATCCCTGGTTTCTAGTGGGCTTTCTGCCCCCCCCGGGGGACAGATTGGGGGCTACTGCCCCCGTCTGCCCCCTGGGGGGGGGCAGAAAGACTGACATTTCTCTGGGGGGGTGGGGGCATTGCCCTTTTTGGGCAGATCCCACCCCAACGTCAATAAAAAAAATAATCCCTGGTTTCTAGTGGGCTTTCCGCCCCCCGGGGGGGGGCAGAAAGACTGTTGCGACCAAACAAATATGGGGGGAGCAAAGGCCCTTGCCCAAGGGGCCGCTCCCCTCTCCCTGGGGCTAGTGGGTGGATTCCTGCTTGGGGATCGCCCTCCTGGGGTGATCCCCAACCTGGGATCCAGTAGGGTAGGGTACCATTGGAAAGGGGAGATGGAAAGGGGAGATTCTCCCCTTTCCAACGATACCTCTCCCATCTTTTTCGGTGCTCGGGGGCTGAGATAGCCCCACAAGCACCAAAACTGAGAAACTGAAACTAAGTTTCAGTTTCGATTTCGTTGTAATGACGATCGCGCGCCATGCGCGCGATCGTTATTACAATGAAATACAAAAATAGGCCTGGGGAGGTTGGGGAAGCTCTTCCCCACCTGCCCAGGCAAAAAAAAAATGGGACGTCCCTCTGCTGTCTGCAGCAGAGGGATTTCCTGAGCATGTGCTCATGACGGAATGGTTCCGTCATGAGCACACTAGAACTTGTGCTCATGACGGAACCATTCCGTCATGAGCATGGAAGGGGTTAATGATTTTTAGAATTAATTTACATGTTGCTACTTTTTTAAATGGTGGCACTACTCCACACTTGAAGTTGAACATTTCTATGTAACAATTACTGACATTATGTGTGATTATTTCATTATGTTGAAATTTAATTAGGAGTTTGTTACACTAAAAATATGAAATGCTGAATTTAAAGCACGTTGAGATGCTTTTTCTCCTCTGGCTGCATTATTTCATAGCCTTGTGCAATGGACTTTGATACGTTTTCTCAAGTGTTGCTTTATTTGTTCTTGCTTCATCCGACATTCCTTTTGACAAGAAAGATCGCTCTTTTACTCTTTTGTTTGTGAACGGTGGGAAAATGATTTTTCTTCTATAGCCATGAAAAGTAGCAAAATGAACAAGCTCTTTGTCAACTAACCTGTGAGGATGGAAGGACATTCATTTCTCATTATATGTGTGAGAAAATATGGCGGAGTAACAATTTGTACCTGGAAAGACAGAAGGATGATAACATGATGATCTGACCATTGTGGACCAACTTTTGATGTCATGATGACAAATATGTACTATATAACTATGTCGTTCAGGAGGAGGAGTATGCTTTTTGTATTGAGAATGCTTTTGATGCCCTTTTTGAGGAGAGCTTACGTCTAAACTCAGGTGGCCCCTTGTCACTTTTCCTTAGCTCCAACCTGCCTGCCAGACTCTCTGTGTTATGCCCCTTTGCCTATTGCCTTTGCTGATGAACTTGCCTGTAGGACGATTTGGAGCAGTTTGGTGAGAAACCAGACTTGAACTTTCCTGATTTATGCTTCATTCCCCCTTGACCATTCCCTTGGACTTTTCCCTAGTGGACTTTAACTTGATCCTCTTGCCCATGCTAAGAGAACTTTTGAGAACCAACTTCTTCCTTTGTTGGTGATAGAAATTGTTTGTGTACTAAAAACCATCCTCTAATGGATTCTTTTATTTAGGGATAGATTATTTCAACTGGATGTGTGGTTTTATATTTTGAACTGTTAGATTTATGACTGAGCTTCTTAAAATGTTACTTATATGCATTGATTTTGGATCTTTAATACAATAACCAAGCTCTCTAAAGTAGATGGAGTCTTTTTGTGCCGAATGTTCTTTTACAAAAACTGTGCTGATTTCTAAATGTATAATAGATTTACTCATAGATTATTTTCAGAACATCAGGTTCTTTTGCTCTTGTTCTGTGTAACCACAGCAGAGCCTTTGGTTTGCATGATTCTTGTTAGATGAAACTTCTTTCGGATGCTCGGTCTACCAATTGCAATACTTTATATATAGAGCATTGTTTTGAGAGCAATATACCTAAACCTGATTACCAATTTGTGAGTTGGTTACCAACTAACGGTCCTCATTGGGTAGCTGACACTTGGACATCTTGTTTCCTCACCATTCACAATGACAGAAAAAGGTCCATCAGAGGACCATTGCCTCTGAGGTGAAGTATTGAAAGTGAGTAGAAATCCTAACCGTTTGGGCCCAGTGGGAGTTTTATGGGTATGTTCATATGTGTAGTAGGCTTCCGATGCAACAACTGTCAGACTTGGCCAGTCTAATGAATGTAATACAAGCAATCATAACATATCACAATAATGCCCATTTGCAAACTAATTGTTAGACCAGGCCCAAAGTTAGACAAAATTCATTGAAATATTATTCCAATACTAAAAAATTTCTTGATACAATGAGCTTGATGACATACCCTCACCACAACATTAACAGAAGCCTGTGTTAAAGAGAAACAGATCAAAAGAACTGGTAATAATTATAATTTGCTTTTATATATAGATAGCGCTTCATGCCAAATGTCTGCCATGTCTAAGCCTTGAAAATAACAGATGTACTATTGTCCATTCATGGTCCTCAATTTACCATCCTTCAAGAGGATGAAACGATGAGTTGGCCTTGCCCAGAGTCAATCTTGTGTCCTGCTGATCACTGGCATCTTGTAGTAGCAAATGTTCAACTCAATGAGCTAGCCATTGGATTCCTGCTCCCTCCAGAACAGCTGGGACCCTATAGGAGCAAGGGAATACTAGCAAACATTGATTAAATGAATTTAAAATAATATCCATCCATGGCCCAGCAAGCCCAATCAACCTTGTAGAAACTTCTGATAAAAAATCTACAAAATGAGCAATAATACTTGGTGCCCCTCCAGGGCCCATTGGAACCATGGGAGATCAAGGGGAGCTAGAGATATGGATTACATAAACAAAATTAATAAACGTGGCGCACCAGACCCAATCACCTTGACAGAAAATATAACAAAAAATCTATAAAACGAGAAATAATAACTGGGGTCTCTCCAGGGACCATGGGTCTCCTTTGAGAGACAGCTAGAAGTGAAAATACCTTATTAAAATAATTAAAAATAATACCCATGGCCTACCGTCTATAACCAACCTGGAAGACCAATAATAAATGTGGACAAAACAAAAATAAATATAAATCGTAAAATGAGCAAAGATATCAGTGGGCTTAAAAAGAAGCCTTTCATAGAAACCAGAACTCTGTTAAAAGTGCAGAAAACTGTTCATATTCAAATGATCACAAACACACACAAATTTTGGTTTGCAAAATGCATGATCTTACACAAGATTACATCAATACATAAAAAGTTGTGCCTGGGCTTAGTTAGAAACAGTTCTAATAGAACCTAAAACATGATTTCATCCTGTAAATAGCAGTGCAAATTTAAGTTTAATCACTAGTAAAATGCATTTTTCATATATAAATGTTTATCATGATCCTATGGCTTAAAACAAAAGGGTAGCTGAAAGTTTATCTAAAGAGACTAACATTTGTGCACAACATTTTAATTTAAATTCCATTTTATTCATTAAAATATTAAGATTTAACACATGGATTTTTATCCTATCTACATCCTAAATTTAGGGTTGTATTTATGTTTATCTAGAATCAACAATGACAGTCTCTTCTACTTTGATTATAGATTTGGTTCTATTACTTTGTAAGTAACATAGTCACTCTACAATTTAGCTCAAAGAAAACTAATTAGATTTCCTTTTATATGGTAGATTTAAGCTTATTTGTGTTACTTTTTCTTTAATCTCTTGTAATTTGGCAGCCAGTAATCAAATCTGTGGCAAATATGTTGTTATAATAATTTGAATGTAAGAACTATATGTCATATTGCCTTATGTATCCATTTAATGTAATTCATCAGTTTTAATGGTGTGTTACTTTTCTGAGACTTAGAAAATGTGAATGAACTTCCCTGGTTGCCAACACTTTACAAGTGGCCCCTAAAATGGTTCTGCAACTATAAATTGGAGTAAAAGCTATTTTTAGTTTCCAGATTGTAAGTTAATAAACCAATCTTGCTATTCTGGACCAATGTAGCCATACCCCAATACACTTTCAAAGTTGTCTGTGTTAGCCACTAATAATGCACTGCCATCTTGGAACAACTTTTATTTTTTATGGTGCAATCGCTTTGCCCACATACCCAGAAATGGATTCTATCATATTTGTATTGTTGTTCATGAAAGTAGATTTTGGGCTTTTTTTGGTTTACTCAAACTTTCAAGACCTAACAAATTGCACAAAGTATTTTCTTAATTTTATCTTATTTAGATACATAACTTTGGTCTTTGTCAATAGAACAAAGTAAAATGTTTATCAGGTATTTAAATAGAAAAACGAAATGATAAAGCCCCATGGACTTTCTGCTGCACAGTAAATAAATGTACATATGACTAAGATATTTTATGTTATTTGGCAGTTTGTAAAATGTGCTCAAAGTTTATGATCTTGTTGACATAAATTTAATTTGATAATTATTTCAAAATTACTCTATCAAATTTGTATCTGTAACAGTGTTTATCTAATGCATATTGTTTTACAGTATGCTTTATAACTCTGTTCTCTTTAGCCCTATTATCAATACTCCTATTTTTCCTTTGACAGAACAATACATATTTATATGTCACTGATTAAAATTATATAACAGCTGATAAAGCTGTTCACAATTCCATTTTAAATGTGTTACACTCTGTAAATTAAATATTTTTCAACAATAAGGGTTATTTCATAGCAACTATGTGATAACTATTCTATGTGAGCCAGACCTCTGAGTATTCAGTGTCTCTTCTATAAGGATCTATGTGTACAATACCAATGAATCAAAGATTTCTATAATTCCTCACTCTTGTATGATGAATTGAAGTGTATAGCCAGATGGTAATTAGGGTCACTGTTGTTAAAGGTCCTAATGCATTCCCTCCACTGTTCCTTCAGGTATTTATTTGATAAAACATACAATTTCGTTATTGCATATACATATAATCATGTTGTCTATAGAAATTGATGTTGCAAATATTAATATTCAGGATCTTGAATGCTTCACTGGCATTATGGTAAATGTGTTTGTTTTATCCTACACTTACTTCAACAGGTACATTTTCCTTTTGACTCTCTTGAAAAAAGGGTCTATGTAAGAGGGCAAATCACCCAATTAAGTCACACAGGGAAGTTGAAAGCTACGTTTGGAGTTGGGGTTCAAATGTAATCTATTGTCATGTCAGGTGGCAGGTCCCAACTTCTTTAGGTCCATACTGGCTATTGGTGGGCAGGGCCACAGAAGGAACCAAAAACAGCCCTCACATAAAATGTTCAAACCAACCCCCTTCCTCTTTCATTTCTTACTCCCCTTTTCTCCTTCCTCTCTTTCATCTCAAGTACCCGCTGTGCCTGATGTAATTACCTGCAGGATCTGGAGAAAGTAGCAGAGGAGCCAGCAGCCCCATTTGCCTTCAAACGCCAGCCTCCAGTGGCTACAGCCCACTGGGAAAATGTGCAGTGGAAAACCGGTCTGGTGGTGAGTTTCAGGTCTCTTGGCGTAGGTATGACATACACTTATGCATAAATACAGTAAAAATGCATTATCAAGTCTAACTCTCTGCTCTGTGAGAGAGAAAATAAACGGCAAAGGGAGAATGTTGACAGGAGCAGAAAACTTTCAGGTTGAATTTTTAGATTTTTCCATGCTGCTCCACTTGAACCCAATCATACAAGGTAGTCAAAATAAATAACAATCAGACAGCACAATGAAAGAAATTGCAAAATTGAAAGAATGTGAATGGAAAACGTGGAGTGCAAAATCTGGGGAAATATATTAATTAGAAACGTCCTTGTCCACATCCTGTGCTTGTGAATACAGCAGAAGGGTGAATAGGGCTGGACGGTGCACAAGCAGTTCTGTAGCTGGCCAAGAAGTAGGACATAATTTCCTGGACCCGGTCCTGGATCGTGATTATCAACTACAGAATATAGTAGGATACTAATATTGTCGCTGGGATTCTGCTTTTGCAGAACTATGCCTTGGGACACCTGAACGTCAGAATGCAGGGACTGAGTCACATCAGTATCTGGTTCACCAAATTCCTGGCAAGCTCACAGTGCCTTACACGTGCCCCTAGACTCACAGAGCACCAGGTAATTGTGGCAACCCAAAAGCATGACACTCTAGTCCCCTCAGAGAACTGTGGAAAAACAGATCATCACCTTTTGTTCACTGACTCACATGTCTATAGCAAAACAGTAAACAAGGCACAAAGAAAGTTCACAATATATTTATTGCAACTAACGTAGTCTTGCATGAAGCTAGCTTGCTGCGATTATTATACTGACTACAGAAAGCAACACAATTATCATCATAATAAAACTGCACAATACAAATAATGTCACCATGATGTAAATCTAGTGGGCGAAGCCTATCCTTACACTGTGTGCACATGGAAATTATTATTATTATTATTGATATTAATATTATTACTATTATTATTAGTGATCTCTGGGAGCAACGAACCCCATACCTGGTGTGCGTGGTCAAGTGGTCTGCATCTGGGGGTGTAATCTCAGTTTACACAGGCTGCATGCCCCGGAGGGCATCTGTTCCAGGACTAGTGAACTCTGCTGGAATTCCCCTCTCTGAGCTAAACACTATGGGCTCTGGATTATAAAATAAACGTTGTACATTGGGAAGCTGCAGAGATGTGCTAATGTGTTGTGTCTAAGAAAGCCTGGGAGCTATTGGAGATCGAACAAAAATAGTACATGATGTTGTTGGGTTTCGACCTTGTAGAATGTACATATAGAATCACAGAAAGCAAAGAATACCAATTAAGATTGGAGTGTGTTTTCAAAATAATGGCATAAAAGAAAATGTGCAATGCACGACAGTGCAAAGCAGAGACATCCTAATTACTACAGTGGTGACAATAAGGGATAACCATAGTTGGTGCACTAAGTGACCTCACAACTATATGGTAGACAGAATATCGAGGGACAAAATATTGAAAAGCAAGATGGTATAAGTTTTCTATACCCATCTCCACAGCTGAGCACCTCTACAACATGTACATATTGTCAAGGTATATATATGTGGAGTTAAGAATAGTGAATCTATACTTCCCTATACGCACTTCCCTTCATATTTTGTCCACAATATTAGTGTGTCACTATATTCTTGTACTCAATATTCCAGAGTAAAATCCCTGGTGTTATGCCCTCTGCCATGTGGAGATAGCACAGAGAGTGTGACCCCCTTTTCCAATTCTGTAAGAGCGTGGGAAACAATATGTATGTAAGAGTTCCTGTCCAGACCTTAAGTTTAAATTTCAAATAGGTATCATTTCAGGTCTGGGTCTTAAAGCAAATACTGAGATTTTATGGATTGTGCTCAAGAGTAATGAAAATGACCTCACAGTCTCTGCAGCAGTCTTGGGTTTTCCTAAATCTTTACTCACTACTAATTCCTTACATTCGTAAGTGCTATTCATTACTCTTACTGCACTTGTAGACAGGTTAACGTTGTACTGCCAAATGCTCTTCAGGGACAAAGGTGAGGGCCTACAATAAGGAGAACGCCAGTTTGAAAAAATTGCAGGCATGGTTAGGATTTGTGCATTAATTCTCAGGACCTAGCACCACATTAATGCAGAAGTCATTCAGATAAAAACTTGCTTCCAGAATTTGAATGTTCTTTATTGGCAAAAACTAAAAGTAAAGCTTAAAGAAGAAATATATGGACTAACTAATGAATCCATAGCTTATTTCTTTGCATAATGAAACACTTAGCGATAATTAAAGTGAATATAATGTAGTGAACAGTAGAAAACAGCTCGCGAGTGACCCACCCTCTTTTTATTGTGGGTCGGAAGAAAATGAAGTAACCTGCGTTTGTGATAGCTGAGCCAATAGGGCAATACATCAATCTGTTTTTTGGGATGTTATTGTTGCAGTGAAGAGGAAAATACACTATCAGTCTCCCGCACTTGATCACATCAATGACCAGTTGCAGTGTTTGTTTCTAGTTGCCTTATCAATAACATTGGGTGGATGCCTTGTGTTTAGGACTTGACTTTGCCATTATTTGCACAGGCTTTGAGCAAATGGCGTATTTTGTTTGTCTGTGAGTTAACCATGTTTGTTAAAAGACTGCTCTTTAAAGCCTGAATTACACAAAAGGCTGCTTGCACCAGAATGCTTTCAATTGCACAGTGAGCTGACCAGTGGCATAACATAAGTCCCCTCAGCAAAAGTGGTAGTTGGTGAGCCGGGGAGGGGGGGGGCCCTCCTTGTACTTTGCAGTGAAGCCCCCTCAAGTTTCGTCACGCCACTGGTGCTGACTCCACACTTTATGCAGCAAATCATTCACTAATCTTTTTTTGTACAAAAGGACTATGTACAGTCAGGGCAATACCACCTGCCTAATTGGTATCAATGGTGCACGAATGAGTAGAGCAGTGATTCTTAACATTTTGACTTCTGTGGACCCCCACTTAATCATTACCGGAATCTGGGACCACCCACTAAATCATTACTGGAATCTGGGGACCCCCATTGATTCATTACTGAAATCTGAGGACTTCTACTGAGTCATTACTAGAAGCCGGGGACCCCGGCATAAGAAACTTAGATGATTTGAACATCAAATCAATACAGAAAAATACAGAAAAAGCATTCATTAAACAAATAGACAAATACACAATAATTAAACATTTAATTTAATTCACAGACTAGTATAAACAATCAAAATCATAATTTAATGCAACAGATTTGGCTTTTCTAAATTCAGCTGAGGCTGCCCATTGTCCATACTACATTCTGTTTGATGCATTTGCACTGCTCCCACAAACCAATCTGAGGACACCAACTTAATTTTAAGCCTCCAATTGCAAACTCCTTCACATTTACTTAACATTTTAAAATCATTTTGCTTTTTATTTACATATACTTTATTAATCTTATAGGAAATTGGGTTATTAGTTGTGTGGCCTGCACAAGCAATAGGTCCACAATTTCCCCTTACTGGGAACCAAGCACCCCATTATAGCACTTGATTCTCTCAGGGTAGCGAAGCAGAGCAGTCCAAGGCCTACTCAGGGGAGGTGGTGTGGGCTAGTAATCACCATTCGCTGGCACGCAATAATTACACTCAATAAATGATTGTCCATTTGGTGCTTATTCCTTTAGAAAAAGGAAAAGTACATTTATTACACACACACACTACTAAATACTAGGCATTAATTTACAAAAATATCCATTAGGCAGATGGAAAATACAATAGATGACATTCTGTAATCATATTTGACCCCTAAAGCGTCATACAAGCATATAAGGTAAGTCTAATGGCTTCATCAATGGTTCAAGAACAACAAACCACATGTTTAAAACACCATCATTTTGTGTGTAAATGTAATAACCCATAATAACCATGTGTAAATGAACTTATTAATGTCAATAAAGCATATTTACATTCATCATCAATAATATTAATAAAGCATTTTAGAATGAACATAACATATGTATGTGTACTTTTAGGCCATAAAAATGCAATCATAAAATAGCCACTAGAAGGCACCACTTTCTGATCACTTTAAATGCCCCTAGAAGGCAGTGCACATCATGTATCTTCCTTATACGCCTTCAGGCCTTCAGGCCACAATTAAATGCAACCATAAAACAAGCCCCTAGAGAGTGTTGCACTCCAACCTGTAGAGCAGAAGCTGCAACCTTTGAAGTGCTTCAAAAATTATGAGAAAAATCCCAGAGGGTCAAGGATTTCTTGACCCCGCAGACATAGGGTCAGTACCTTTAAAAATGGCTTCTATAGGGCTGTAACTCTTACAGTCCCCCTCAACACTTCTTAGTTTCGTTGCTGTTGGCCCAGTTCTCCTGGGGCCACCACAAGAAGCAAACAAAGATACAGATGACCTTCTCCTGAGGCGTTATGGGGCGCTCCTCTGAGGAAGCAGTGAATATTAAAACAGCGGGTCTCCCTCTGTGCTGGGAGCATGCAGTCTTTTTCCCTTTGGTCTTTTTTTTTTACTGTGGGGTTGCCCGTTCTCACCCAGGCACCCCATTTGATTCCTTCTGTTGGGGGCAGCTCAGGGAGCCTTCTCCTGGCTGCCGCGCTGGCCCCCATGCAACCCACACTCCTGCATCGACATAGGAGCTGGCAGCTTCTCCTTCTGTGCCTGCTCGTGGAGGCTGGGATCTCTTCAATTGTGGCGGCCACCTGCTCCCTCCAGACACTGGCACAGGGAGCAAGACAGGCCTACCACTACCCGGGGGCACAGCTGCGCTCCCTGACCTTCCTGGTCTTTGGGGGTCAGGGATGGGGTCCCGGCTGCCTTTTCTGTATTTATGGCTCTGGAGATGGGGTCCTATGGCCAATGGATAGTCTGGAGAGGGGGCTCCACACAGGCCCCCTCCCTGAAAAAATGAAAGAAGTCATCATGTCCCGACTCCAGGGCCTTGGCCCACACTGGGGGTAATTTCAGGAGAGGCAGTGGAGCCCCACCCTCTCCATTGTAGGAACTAGGTCAAATGTTGCCAATCTTCAAAACGCCATAACTCGACTCCTGTTGGGTCAATCTAAACAATCCTGGGCTCATTTTACTCCTGGTCCCTTTAAAGTTAGTGAAGTTCCTGGACTCCCACCATACCCTTCCAGAGAGAAGATGAGCCACATACCTTACACTCACATCATCGAGCCAAAAGGCCCAAACCACTGTCTCTACTCTAGGAACAGTTTTCACACCTCATCAAGGATAAAGCACTGGCAGGGAGAGCAGCTGCAGGCCCGCTAATGCTAATTAATAATGGTGGGTGGTGACTCTGCGCTCTGCTGGGAACGCGGAGTTCAGCAAAAAACTCCGACTCCGCGGCGTAGGGGAGTTTGCCCTGCCACCCACCACGAGGCCGAAGCAGCCTTACCTGGTCACGGTGCTTCCATGGCCTGCCCGGACTGTACCCCTACGCTCTACGTCACTCTTGGGACAACTTGGGAAGACGTAAAACATAGGAATTTCATTTTGCCTGGGGACAAGCCTGGAGTGGAAAGGAGACAGCCAGGAGGAGGAGGACAGCCCGGGCAGGGCACGGAAGTGGAGAAGCACCATGACTAGGTAAGCCTGCAGAAGCCTCGGGGTGGGTGGCAGGGGGCGGAGCGGAATTCCACAGAGTTTTTAGCCAACTCCGTGAAATTCCACGAAGTGGCACTCCGCCAACTCCGCCCAACCTTACTAATTAGCAGCTGGAACTTCAGACAATACAATTCTAACACTCTAAAAGTTACCATTCCTGTATGTGTATCAAAAATCCAAATTCACCACTGACTTGAAATTTTTAATACATTTTAAAAACAGTGTTTGATTTGACTCTGTTTCTTATTCAAAAGTACGTTTCCAAAAATAGCATTTTATTTGTACTCTAGCTTTTCTCTCCTGTCAAAAAGTAATACCATGACAGGTCTGCCTACTGGTTTAAATGCTGTAGCAGCAGGGGCGGTTCCTGTTCGAGGTCATTGGGGCTCCGCACCCTTTACTTTCAGGCTCAAAATAAATGCAATATTAAAACTGATTCTTTATTAAAAAAAAAACAGCAACAAAAAAAAACCCAGGTAACACGCTTAAATTACCATGCTGGGGGCTGTTGCACACTGCCACTCACTCTGTTTGTCACAGTGATGCTTTCCATAAACTTCGTGCCCCTGGGTGTGCCCAAAGTCAAGAGTATTTGCCGGGCTGACGATCTCACAGCCCTGAGGCCTGTGAGGTCATCAACTCGGCAAAGACACAGCCTCGAGGACCAGTCTCCACCCCCTAATGACGTCTGGGTAAAGTTAACCCTGGGCGCTTCAGGCTGAAGCCCTGTAGTGCCAGGGGCTTCTCGTCAGTCAGGGAGTGGAGAGGATGGCCACCCCACCCTTGTGATGAGTTGGGAAAGGGTGGGATAGAGGCTGCAGGAAGACAGGAAATTGAGTCTGCGCAGTTTGTCATCAGGTTTTTGAAGACACACTGCGCAGGCTCGAGGCGTCTTCTTCCTGCGCAGCAGTTAATGCAGGATGTAATAGTCCCAATACCGGCAACATCCCCCACCTTCCCCTAGGCGAACGTGCATAAATAAACACACAAGACACTTTGTTTATGGGAAAAACTTGTTGCAGGTTTATTCCATACAAGAGTATGCAATAAGGTGGGTTATCTTACGGGCGATCCATGGGCAGGCAGCCATCCAACCTATGCTGCCCCTGCCCGCCTGATGAGCCAGCACTGTGGGATGGATGCCCGATCAGCGCTACACCTTTGTTGATCCACCACCGGATCACGTGGCACCTTGTTACCATCCTACTCACGCTCCTTTCAGGGCGGAGCGTAGCAGGGCAAACCCCCGGTTGGTCAGGCCCCCAACCGCCCGAAGGACTAACGGGGCGCCGTCACGGTTCTCCAGGACCCTACCCTGAGGATCCTGGTCTTTGGCTCTGGCACCCCTATTGTGCCGCGCAGAGGTACCCTTACTGTACCCGTCTGCCGCAGAGGTACCCTTACTGTACCAGACTGCTTCCAGATCGCCCTGTAACTCCGCCTGCAACACAAAAGAAAACATTAAAACGTTCAGTACACCTTGACCACCAGCCAAGCCGCAGGGTAAGAGGAAGGGAGGGAGACGGCGTGGCTGGCGGAAAAGAGGCCGCTGGGAGGGTCGGAGGGGTATACATACCCTCCCTCCCCCCCGGGCGCACCGGAAGTGACGCCCACACCCCCTGGACAGCGGGCTCCAGGCGGAAGCCCTCTGAGGCTAGAGCGAGGGGTAGGCTTGTGCCGCAATGGCACTAAAGGGCCGCCCTTTTAGGGGTGCCCCCTTTGGGGGCGGCGGGCAGCCACATAGTCCCAATACCGGCAACATCCCCCACCTTCCCCTAGGCGAACGTGCATAAATAAACACACAAGACACTTTGTTTATGGGAAAAACTTGTCGCAGGTTTATTCCATGCAAGAGTATGCAATAAGGTGGGTTATCTTACGGGCGATCCATGGGCAGGCAGCCATCCAACCTATGCTGCCCCTGCCCGCCTGATGAGCCAGCACTGTGGGATGGATGCCCGATCAGCGCTACACCTTTGTTGATCCACCACCGGATCACGTGGCACCTTGTTACAATCCTACTCACGCCCCTTTCAGGGCGGAGCGTAGCAGGGCAAACCCCCGGTTGGTCAGGCCCTCAACCGCCCGAAGGACTAACGGGGCGCCGTCACAGTTCTCCAGGACCCTACCCTGAGGATCCTGGTCTTTGGCTCTGGCACCCCTATTGTGCCGCGCAGAGGTACCCTTACTGTACCCGTCTGCCGCAGAGGTACCCTTACTGTACCAGACTGCTACCAGATCGCCCTGTAACTCCGCCACAGCCCTGGAGGCGGCCACCACCGCAGCCAGGGCCCCCCACCACTGCACCTCCTATTACCTGCAACCTGCCCTTTCCAAACATTCCTGTAAATCCAGGAGAAACCAGTCCATCCCCACCGGGGACAAGTGGACCCCGTCCTCCTCAAAGTAACCTTTAACGTTTGCCTGGATGAGTTCATGCCTGATAAAGCCCAACCCCCTCTGACTCAAAAACGTACGCATAGCACTGTTGACCCGCTTGCGCGAATATTCTGCTGCCTCCCTTGACCTGGCACCACGCCAGTGAATGCGTGGGGTTAGTTCAGACCAAAACAGTCCGCAGTGACCCAAGCGCCTGCTTAGTTCGCCCAAGTTCGATTTCATGGCCATGAGTAATCCCCTCCTCTCCACGGTCATGCGATCATTGCCCCCCAAGTGGATCACCAACACATTGGGAGGGGCTACACCTAGGGCCAGGCGTTGCTCGAGCCTGTTAATGATGCTGTTCCATCTCATACCTGGGAAACCCATCCAAACAAAATGAGTGTCTGCGAACTTACGCCTTGAACTGTTCTCTCTTTCGGGGATGTACAACAGCATCCTCTGACTTAGCCCCGTGCCACACTCTGCGTGGAATAATCCCAGGCCACCCGAGCTCACATTGACCCATGTATTTGCTGATCTCCCTTAAGTCAGCTTACCTGGCTTGAAAGAGTGACCTCCTCCCCATGGCAATGAGGTTGTTACCCCCTAGGTGTATCCTAAGGAATTGGGGGGGTGGGCCCCCCCCTTGGGCCAATCTCTTAATAACTGTGTACCCCTGCACATGCCATGCAGCCCCTATTCCTTATGGGAATTACGCCTGTTCAGCTCCCTCTTGGTGAAAACCTCTACGCATAGCAGCTAGCTAACCTGTCCGCTATGATGCCGTGCGCACTGCCTGTCCTATGGTGCCTAACATTCAGGATTTACTGGGTCCTACCTTCCCCCCATATTTCCCCGATAGGAGGGGGGGGTCCCACTGCCCACCCTGTGAAGCCCACGCAGTGGAAAAATGTCCTGCCCCGTTCAGTTTGATTATTGCTGAATCCTGGACATGCCAAATGATCTTCTCCCTAGTAGCCTTTAGTGCTTGACACCTTGTTATCCCATTCATTGTGGCAGCAGCACACTATGTTGGCTGACAGCGTCCCCACCCAGCGAGGCTAATTTAGCTAACCGGGCAGGCATTTGAACTTAAATGCAGCAACATGTCACCTACCCTTGTAACGGGGTGCAATTCGCCACGCTGACCAGACCAATGCACAGGCCCCTATCATTGCTGAACCCTGGTGCACCCCTTATAGGTGTCAGGTCTGGAATATGTGTATTGTGCCCGCTGTTGGCGACACCTCCTCCTTTCGTGTAGTGACAACATACGCTGCGCGCCCAGCTTGCATAACTGCCATGGATTCACAGATGCCAGTACCTGCTAACCATCTCTGTCCCTGAATCCTAACCCGCTAAAGAGTCGGAATCCCAGATTCCCAGTTACATGTTAGCTGCAGTACACCGTCAGTGGACCCGCTCGGAGATACCACAAACCGCATTGGTCAGGAGAAACTTAAGAAGCACCCAATTTTCATCTCGACGTACCTCTAAATGAGACTGGCTCCACCCAGCTGTAAGGCCAGTGACACTGTTCCAGTTTCAAGTATTGCCGCAGACCCCTTTTGTGTGTTTGCTGAGACCACGTCGCCTCACCGCACGTTACCTTGCTACCTCATGCAGCTCGCTCAATGCCCTAGTGTATCCCTGTAAAAACATTTGACAAGCTGAACTATCTGATGCACCAGGAATGAGTGATAATAGCAAGTGTGCCCTCCTTTACTTGCCATGAATCCGTCCTGTCTTACTGAACTTACACCTGTTCAGCACCTTCCGAGGGGACTTCCTTGGTGCATGACTGCTAGCATCGTGTGCAGTCGCGACATTAATGGGTAACCTCCTGGTTAGCGCCCACCTTAATGTGCCATGCTGAGAGCAACTGGGTACCCCCACCCCTCTTCTCTGTGAAGAGATAAAGCAGCCGGCTGAATACCCAAGGCACAGGAGGTGTGCCCAATGAGGAACCCCCAGTTCTTCAAGTTTGTGCCTATCCTTTCGTGGGTGACTAGGCCCTAGTTTGCCCCTACTTGGAAAAGCCCCAGTACCAGGGTGCAGGCTGATTAATGGAAGAGTTATCAATGCTGCCGGGCAGGCGTGCCGTACCTGTGCCCAGGCAACTCATGACAAGGTGTGCCATTGCAGGCAGGAGTCCAGGGATCTCCAGCTGACGTATCCAGGAGGCAGGCCTGTGTGTAGAAAAGCTAATGGGGTGGGGCGAACCAGCAAGCAGTCGCCTGCCCTTACAAACTATGGGAATGCCTAATGTCCAATAACTTGTAGCTTATGCTCTTTTTGCTGCAGCCCTCCCTGTGCCAGTGCTCCTGTCCTCTGCTCGAATAGCAAGCACCCCCCACTGAATTCCTCCTGGGGGCTCCCGATAGTGGGAGATGGTGAAAATGTCCTGCTAGCTTGGCCATAACATGATGGCTACCCCCTTGCTTTGGTAAGTACAACTTTGGATGTTCAGTGATGACCATGTGCGGTACCAAGCGAAATATGGAACCACAGGGGAGGGTCAACGGGCGGGGACAGGGTGAGACTAATGACAGATGCTGGATCCCCTGTTGGAGTCCCCACCCGAGCCGTAGCCCACCCCCGCCCCCAGATTCATAGGTTCTATGCAAGGTGCCCTTAGTTTGTTCCAAACCCACACTGCACATGTATTAGCACCTGGTGCCACGCCACATTGCACTCAGATTGCTAGAAAGTGGTACTGCTCACATATTAGCCCATGGTGCTCCCAGCACACCTCAGCCCAGCAGACTAAGCCCTAATTAACCCTTGTACATACAGCAAGGAGCTGCATGTAGCTCCTGAACGCCCATGAAGTGGCTCTCAAACTGAATCTCAAACCTGACATCGTACAGGGGGTTATGCATATTGGAAAATGCCGCACTGTCCAGTTACGGACCTTGCAAGTACATACCAGCTGAAACAACTGCAGGCCCTCCTGCTAAGACACAAACAATACATGACCAGAATGTGTCCATATGTGTCCAATGAAATTAAACAAGTAACAGGCTTCTTGTATCAGCCAGGCCAAAAGTGCATTGCCTTGGAATCTGCAGCTAAATGGCTTTCTAGGTTGGCCCATATGGCACGATGTTAATCTGGATTTCCATTATCGTAATAGGGTAGATGCTTGATACCAGTGCCAGGGTGCGACTGGGGAATTGCTGTGACCTGCCCTGCCAATGTCCTGGTCAACGGTTCCCCTAGGCAGACCTTCGATCTCTTCTAGGCAGAACCTAACCCATCACACCCACTTATGCCCCTTTTCAAACTACATTTGACCAACTTGCGCCAGTGGTCATCTGGCTGAAGCCCAGTGGGACCTAGCCGTGACTGAGTTGGGAGCCACCTCACTGTGAGGGCCCCGCTTCGGAGAGGTTAGAACACGCGGCCTCCCACCAGGAGGGTTTCTTTACTTTTAATCTGACCTTTCAGGAGCCTTTAGAGCTGGTGTTATGGAGCGATAGCTTGATGTATCTTACCGGATATTTGAATGATACCCATGCACATTTCTAAATGTTCTACAACACTCGAGCTGCAGGAAAAACTATCTTGCTTGCCACAATTTGACACAGCAGCAGCTCACTGATATTACTGCTAATAGTCTCTGATATGTGTTTACATCTAAAATTCATCAGAGATATTGCTGTGCTTTAAACATTGTAGCAAAACAGCAGCTCATTAGTATTACTGCAAATAATCTGACACTCCCCGTTTCTCCTAAGTGAGGTCCCGTTTTGATCTAGGGAAGGCTTGCCAGGTAGTAGCAGCAGGCGGAAATTGTATTTCTGATCACGCTATGAACCCAGCCACGAGGAAAACGTCCCTGCAGGCAAAATGTGCTCCCCGGGCAAGAAGGCTGCTAAACATACCACGCCCCTGCTGCTGTTAACCTAAGCAGTGTAACCGACGCCCCTACAAATGCACCTAAAACCGGTCTGTGGCCATGACAGTTTTTAGGTCCGTTTGAATTTGTAAAATGGACCAGTGCTGTGTCTGGTGGGTGCTACCCTCTGGGGGTGTTTTCCTGTCCTTACCACAGAAGGAGGAAAGGCAGGTAAATGTTATTGACCTTGCTATGCCTAACATAACATGTGTTGGTGCTCACCTCCACCACCCAAGGTATAATCCAACGCTGCTTGCAGGTCTTATTGCTAGCCAAGTTAATGGTACTTATTTTATTGCCCTCAGAGGGCGGCAGGAGGCCACTACAGTTTGCACCAAGCAAAGCTCCAGCCCTGCTGCAAGTCCCAGCAACATCACAGCTACTAACCCAAGCTATTGTGTAAGTGTGACAATTCAGACTATTCCAGGCCCCCAGAGCTATAAGAATGGCATGGGCGACAGGCAATAGTAATTTTAATGTATATTGAATTAATAATTGTCCGATGTTGTGGTCAACTTTAAAATAGAGAGACAAGGCCAAGTAGTGGCGAACTGCCACCATCGCCGGCATTGATAATTACATGACGGTGCCGAGTACCGTAAACCACACGGTCGAATCTATCAATTAATACCGGATAATGATTACCTGCAATTATAGAATTGCAACACCCTTACAACGATAGCGAGGGCTTGAAAATGTTTTGTCGAGCCACCCCGTGGCCTGCTGGTACTGACCCGAACACTTGCTCCGTCTTTGTCATTGGATTAAAATATGCAAGCTGATCCCTATGCTTAGCGAAGCGTGTCACCTAGTTCAACCTCTTTTGCCATTGAGTCCCATATATGATAAAACCCTTAACCTTGTACCTACAGCAAGCCAGGGCCCTTGACCTTGTCAATGGTGTAAATGAGGAACAGGCACAATGAATTCTTCCCTCGAGCTGGGTGCTACCGTTTATCAAGAGCACTGATCCAGCTCAGAGCCGCAGGGAGCATCAGCACTGATGGCGCCATGGAAGGTGTGACCTTGCCAGTTCCCTCAAGGGGTCAACAATCCGATCCCCCATAGTGCTTCCTATTGGCATGTTTAAAACACAGACGCCGTCATGCCGGTTGGAGCACTTCAATAATAATAAGTCCCGGTTGCCATGGAATCGGATTACTTTAGAAACAACCCTCCGTTACAATCAACCTTCGACACCGAACATCCCTTAATACAGACCCGCACGAAGCCGAAAAGAAGTACGGCACCACGGACCAAGAAACCACATTCTTGGTCATTCAATTTACCCTCGCATGCATAAAACACACAGACCACACCATGCAAATTTCAAAAACCTGAGCGCAATTGCGTCGCTGCCCAACCAATATAGCGCAACGAGCCTCGTAATATTATGGCCTAATCATACGATTCACCATTTGTAAATATGGACAGCTGTAACAAAGCTGCGCACGTAAAAAGACTCACATCGCGCTAAAATATGCAACAATAGCCGCGTGTTAAAATTGACTAAGACACTACCGCTTCGTGGCAATGTGTCACATTTGCATGCTAATCCCCATACCATGCACCGTTATTTACATTCGGAAACCTGTCGAAAAGAGGCGCACGTAAAGGAGTCAACACCTCGCGTTCAATATGCGGACAATTGCAGGGCGTGAAAATTCCATCAATAAAATAACACTTCGTGGCAATCTGGAACATGTGCACATTGCTATTCAACATAGCAATTACAATTAGTAGCACCTCTTTCGCAGCACAGACTGAAGGCGCCCGGCGTGTCACTGCTCAAAATTCATAGAAAGGCCTCGACAGGCTCTCCTCTCGATTCACCTTCCAGGCCCCCAGTGTCCGCCCTGCCCATGAACATGCCAGTGCGGGCCACAAGCATAGGGACATGAGCACACCGCCGATACGTGCGGCAACTCGGCTGCTATTCAAACGGCAAAACAACCCGTTTCGGCACATTGTTGTTTCTGTGGTACATGGTGAAACTGCATATCTGCCCAAATTTAGTAGCCATTTGCCTGCAAAATATACTATCTGTAAATGATACTGCACTTCCACACCTTACTTTAGCAATATAAGTATGATTCTTGGATTTATCACAATCGCAATGATTTCAGTGAAACATTGATGGCAGCACTCCCACTCTGAAAATTGTTTTCCAAACACTGGAGCAATATGCATTGCCGAACAAGTTGCCGCAAGAGAAGTCTCGAACTAGTTCGCCATCTAGCGGCAGTAGTTGATATATATACATTAAACTAGAGCACAACAAAAAGCACTTGCTTGCTTTGTGCAATAACAGGTATTTTTATAGGTTACCGCTACCTCGCATTAGGAATAACAACGAAAACTTGGACGCTCAGAAATGCTTGACACAGCAAACCTCAAGAAATGCTGGTTTGTTTGTATACGCAGGCTGCAAACATCGGGGGGGGGCCACAAAGCCAATCCCCTGGCTGCGAGTAAAGGCCCCCAGGGACGCCCAAGCCGAACGAGTGCGCACCGTGCATGCACACGCAAACTTTGGAAGCGGCGGGGGTGTGGCGCCTGCCGCGGCCCCCTCATGCTCCCAACATGGAGTCACCACCGCTGAAAATATCACCAGACCCCGGAGCTCCCATGCATCGGGAGGCCCCCGTACCACCCCGCTAGGCCACAGCGCCGCCTTGCTAACCGCTCCATCCGGATTCCATCGTAGGCCCCCTGCGTGTGCACTTCTGCGTGTGCCTTATCCCTTAGTCCCCTCGGGCTATAGTGGCCACCGTGTGGGAGGGTGGCGCGCCTTCTCCGGCGGCCACCCGTGAACTACCTCGGGGCAGAGCATGACCCAAGCCGGCAATGCGCGGGTCCCCGGAGAGTGAGTGCGCCAGCGTGCCTAACATCGCACCCCCAAGCAGGCTAAATTAAAACAGGCTGCACAACCCAGAAAAGCCGTCGGTCCGCGATCCCCCCCATAGGACAAGCGCCCCTGGCCTCACATCGGCCAGCGGTGCCACAAGATCGACGGTAAAGTGGGCACAGGCACCATGTGCCACTGGGCCAGGTGGAGGAAGCGGGGGGTGATGTTGGGGCTCAGGCAGTAGCCGGAGAAGTCTGATCGTATGGCCCGACGGTCATTTCAGCGAAAAACTGAAAACAGTCTACGCCTAGACTAGAACCCATTTGCCCAGGGCCAAAGTCGGCAGCTTTGTTTGCTACGCTGCAGGCACAGATATGAAACGCGCCCCAAGGCACAAGCGGTGCAGCCCAATATATCAACGGACGGCCCAGCCACGGCCCGTGCCAGAGAGGAGGTGGAAGGGGGTTACCCACCCCGGTGCTGCCTGATGGATGAAAGGACACCACCCCTGAGCCGCCGGCCTCAAAGGAGGTGGCGAGGACTAACCTGAAAACCCGATGACCCCGAGACACGAACCACCTCCTCGACGGCGTGGCTGGCGGAAAAGAACCCGCTGGGAGGGTCGGACGGGTATACATACCCTCCCTCCCCCCCGGGCGCACCGGAAGTGACTCCCACACCCCCTTGACAGCGGGCTCCAGGCGGAAGCCCTCTGAGGCTAGAGCGAGGGGTAGGCTTGTGCCGCAATGGCACTAAAGGGCCGCCCTTTTAGGGGTGCCCCCTTTGGGGGCGGCGGGCGGCCACATTTCGGCCAGCAGACTTGTGGCGCAGATGGAGCACACTTGCAGGTGCGTGTGTCTGTGCAAAGGAGGCGGCATTGGCTAACTTGAAGCTTCCCTCGAGTCCAGACGGTGCCCTGCAGCCTTCAGCCCTGTAAGTGGACTACTAGGGGATGTGGGTGTTAAAAAAAAAAATTAGAACCTGGGCCCGGTCAATTTAGTTTGTAGTAATAAACGTGGCGTGAGGCCCGTTAAAATTAACTTCTGTTTCGTTCCTTGACTGTTATTTAGCTCCTTCATACTGCCTGAAGGGTTTTTTCAAGACAGAGGCTGTTTTTATTGGACTGTCTGTGTGGACTTTGTAAAGACGTTAGGCGTTTGTCGAACTTAACAAAAAAATAATGTCAGTGAGCCCCAGGACATAAATCGGATATTGGGAAGCTCAAAGAAGGAGAATAAAGATAAAATAAACGGTACGCAGTGTGACTCGTGGAAAGCTGCTCAAACAACTATTGTGTAAAAAAGGCTTTCAAACAGCATTTAAATTAGCATAATTACTGGCAGTGTGTGTGGGGGAGGTGGGGGGAACCTTGGCTGTCACCAAGAGTCTCCTGGGGAGGTCACTGGCACCAAAGCGAGGAGAATGAACTGGTCTGGGAATGTCCTACAAGGTAGACTTGTATAAAGCTGTCCTCACTTTTGCAGTTTCTGGGTGAATTCAAATTGCATTCTAAGAAATCCGCAAGGAGTTAAGGGAGGCTGGGGAAAGCATATAGGTATTGGAAACATTTGCCACATAGATAGAGACTGCTGTGATGTTATTTTACTGTGTGTTGTGCCCTGTGAACTTACGCACCATGGTCCCTGCGTGGTTTCACAGAGGGTATCTGGTCTTGCTAAAAAATGTGGAATTAGGAGCCTTAGGGGTCTGAAGTTCTTAGCATCAGTATGAGTTCCTTATAGTACCCAACAGTGCCAACATATCACACTAGCTACTAATTCCAGCTTTTCAACTCCCCACCAAAACTTTGTGGTCAAGGCTCCATGCCCATTCAATGCATGGCCTCTTTGCTGGACATTTTGAAGACTGTTGGTATTGTAATTGTCGGTTTTCTGGGAAAATCTCAGCTGTACCCACACAGATAGGAATTTTAGCTAGCCTGTAGTCTTAAAGTGTTATTCAATATATTATTCTTTGTTCCCCATAATTAGTATTCACTGTTGACTCTTGAACAGGGTGCAAGAGCCTGTCTCTCTTTGGAATGTACAGCTCCTGTACATTTCTAGCCCTCAAGGTTGACTGTGCAGATACCTCCAGCCGCTTTGCATCGAGACACATAGTCTCCTTGGATGCCTTGTGCACTTTCTGCATGGGCAGATCAGCACACCAATTTGTGGATACAAGTTATGTACGCGCGTTCAAATAAAAAGGACTTGTTTTTATTTAGCTCTGCTTGCTGCATTTTTGCCGACTCTAAGCAACAGGCTTGCTTTCACTGTACACTATTGTCTAAGTGTACTCAGTGTGTATCCGGCCGGTTGTGTATGCATGCTGTATGTTTACATGCCCCACTTTTTCAGCATATCATGTGCAGTATTAGCTTGTAGATAATTTCCCCAGAGCATATACTATGACAGTGCTCTTCGTGTTCAGAATAATATACGCATAAACTTAGTTTAGTCCCCACGCACACACTGTATATGGTATATTTGTGTGTGAGCTATGAATAAGTACAGTATAATGTATGCATAATATTAATGCTTTATTTTAACTCCTAGATTGTATATTATATAGGTTGTGTATAGTTTGTGTGTGGCAAACTGTGCATGTACATTGTGTTTTCCTGGGAAATGGCGATCGGCCTACCAAAAAATATCATGACCCCTTAACGTGCCAGCCCTGGCCCTTCAGCCAAGCCCAGCCATACCACTATCTAACTTCACCAGCCGCCACTGTGTAGCAGGCAGGCTACACATGTGGACCTGAAGCCATGTTTTCCTGATCAACCTAGTGAATGGCACAATATGTGCTTCAGTCCACAGACGATATTTAACCTTGCATGGGTGTATTTCCTCCACAAATAGTATAGCCTTACTTGAATTCTAAATACAGCAATTCGGGATTAGCCAATTTTACCATGTTTTAAGGGTCAGAGCACACACACCGGGGACATGACAGCTGTACTCCAGTACTGATGGTGAAGTCCTTTGAAAGACGTGTAAAACCTTTACCTTTTGCAAGAATAGACAGGTTGCAGATTTTAGGGATGAAAACATCCAGCTCTCTTGATAAATATTTACACTGAAAGCCTCGTCTTTCATCTTCTAAACTGACAGGAAAACGAAAAAGTAAGGAATTGTTATGTAATTAGTTTTCTGTAGCACATACTCTGTCCAGAAGGATTTCGGAGCACTTTACAGTTTTAATAAACTCATGTTTATAATACAACAAAATGTACAGATAAGACAGATCAAACTATATACAAACAGAGATACAATGATTTAGGAATAATGTACATAAGATTAGATATTAGCATTTCATTTATAACATATGAATATGACAGGTCTTGTAGATTGTTCATAATTACTTGAATGGTCTATAAGAGTTGGAAGCTATTCACAGGTAAATTAGTCAGGCTGAGACGTGGGCACAGATTAAAAAGTGAAGGAGTTCATATAGTTCATGAATTTCAAGACTGAGAAGTATGTGGCTAACCTGATAGTACTGAAGAGGTCATTACATACCTTAGATATCTTTCTAGAGAAACTATGGGGTACTTAGCAACATTTCCTGAAACAAGAAGTTTCTAGCTGGAATGCCATTTGGAGCAAAGATATTTTGATACCCTGATGCCATTAGTTTATTAGCTAGGCACTTTGAGCCTAGAAGGTGATACAAACAGTTTTGTAAGCACATCTTGCTGCCTAAGGCAGCAATTGGAGTGATTTCAAAACTGGTGTAATTTGATCATTCTTCATAGTAGTAGATATCAGTATTAGAGCAGTATGCAGTATTGTTTTTAGGAGGGTGAGACATCATGCTGGGACACCTTTAAGTAGTGAGTTTCCAAAGTCGGGTTAATATTTACAAGCCCCTATCGCCAGCAGAACGTCACTTTTAGTGTCGTTGTGGTGGCGATATGGGCTTCGTCTTATTTACAAGTCAGCTTTAAGCCTAATGCTGCCTTGTAAATAAGGCACCCTTTCACGCTATACTTAGCGTGAAAGGGGCGGGCAATGGGTGTTACGGTGGGCGTTCCACCGCAACACCCATTGATTTTGATGCTGCTTCATATTTACAAGGGTGGCGTAAATATGGGGCAGCGCCAAAATTAAGACAAAGAAAAACCTGGTCTTACCCTGGTGAAATGAAGAGAAATTTTTATTTCCTCCTTGTTTTTGCTGTTTCTACAGCAAAACACCACTGATTGTTTTTGTGCAGGAAGGTATCCTTTCCTGCACATAAACAATCTTTTTTTTAAAAATGACGCATTGCAACGTCTATTTGTGCTGCATTCTGCAGCACACATAGAAGTTACAAAATGCCATTGGTGATTGTTTATGTGCAGGAAGGGACATCTTCCTGCACATAAACAATCTTTCCCTGCAACACAGATGCCCTTGCACAATGGTGCAAGAGTGCCTGCATTGGCGCTAGGCAGCTACATTTAGCGCCAGCGCTAAGGGAAAGGCAGGGTTGTGCCGTATTCTTGTGAATATGGCATATCCCTGCATTTGGAAACTGTCGGAGCGCGATGTTAAATTTCTTGGCTTAACGCCGCACTCAAACAGTTTCATAGTGAATATGTCCCTCTATGTGCAAAATGACTAATGCCTGTAAGGCTCATTTAAAATAATCCTTTGCTATTGAGAATCTCGTCAATATGATTATATGTTGCTGGCAATGGGCAGCTTTTGATATGTATTTGAAGTGAGGGTCTTATGTTAAGGGTGGTCCCAAGAGATTTGGCATAGATGACAATTTTGTGGGAAAAGCCCAAATTTTGTAAGGGGATGCTTGTCATTTTTGTAGTTGAGGATAGGAGGAGGGTTTTAGCTTTTGTTGGATTAAGCCTCAAATTTCTCTCCGACAACCAATCTTGAATGACATCATTGCTTGATTTCTGCGGCTAATTCAGATCAAATGTATTGCATAACATCCACATAACGATAGATGAAGTTTGTGAAATCTAAAAGATTTCCAAATGGCTCAGGGTAAAGACTGAATAGGATGGGGCCAATATATAACCTTGTGGTACACCAAAATGTGTGGTCAGATGTGGAGGCAGGGTGTGATTGATTGTAATCAATTCGAAGTGTTTTCTGGGATACGATTTACACCATTTAACAGCTGTTTCTCCAATGTTTAGGGCCTGCTGTCCGATTTTTCAGGTTGGTGTTAATGGATTAAAAGAGCAGGCCCAAAGCCCCTCAAAGTATGCACATATGTTATTTTTTTATTTATGAATTTTTCAAGAGTTAATAGTGGTGAAACAACTTAAGCTTTCTCTAAGCCATACCTCAATATATATGATTGCTCAAAACAGTCACCGGTATGCTTACAAAATGTAATAGGTCCTTACAAATTATGTTAAATCAAAATTTGTTAACAATGATAAGGTATATAACAAGCCAATAACATAGTTCAAATTCAATATATGGTTGATATGGATTATTAGCAGTAGGTAGAACACTTTTTTGTGAATCTCCCTGTTATTTAACAATACATTTTCTCTGAGTTACACATTAGGCTTTAGTGACATTAATTAATATTATGGCATCAGGATCAAAGTCATGTTGCATCACTCCCTATGACTTAGGTCAAAGGTCATATGATTCACTTCCTGTGATGACTTCTAGGTCAAAGGGCGGTTGATGTAACTTCTGCTAACTCTGGCAATTTGATGAATTAATGTCCATGGCTCCTATAGGTCCAATGCTGTGGCACAGGCATAACTCCCCGATGTCAAATACAGATTTTTCACACATGTAATCTGATCAGAATCACATAATAATTGTTTCCATTATTCGGTTTGCAGAAGCCCTTCAATATAGGAAACTTAACAACATAAAAAATGTTTTTTGCAACTAGGGCACTATGTGAGATCTTGCACAGTTTGTGCCACACAGTTTGTCTCACATTCTTAATTGGAACCAGATTTCAATTTCAATACTAAAAATGTTAATTGTGAGATGCATGCTACACAACCATGTTCCACTTGTTAGAAGTAACACCTTGTATGGAAGTACTCACAAAAGGTAGAGAGTAGCAGAAGCTCAGAACAGCAATGATGTCCAGCTTGTTTTACAGAACGAGTAATCTAAATCATATTCCAAAGATGAGGTGTTTGTATACACCGTACACAGATTATCACAGATGTTGCAGTATTTGCCTAAAATTGGAAGATGGGAGTCTTTAATACTAAGTGTTATTCTGAAATTGTACCATCAAAATTGACCAGTTGCCCCTCTTTGGAAATCTTAAGGAGAATCCCTAAACCATAATTAGGTGCTTTATTTGAAATCATTGGTGCGCTATTAAACTATCTGTTTTTATCTGTAAAACCCACCTGTGTAGGTCACAAAGCAAGGTAAAACATGTTTAATTATGCAACATTTGGCATTGTTTTGTAAACATTTTCTAGCACTAGAAACTTCCAAAGTTTTTATTGTAAGGATTCAGGTCTATCAATACCCAATCTTTAGCTGTACCCGCTCTGCTGAATTGTTACTGTTGAAACAGAGAATGTCTCAATGTCCCCAAAATTACCAAGACTATTACCTGGCTGTGTGAGTAATAACGAATTACAACTGGTGTGCTGTGAGACCTCAGATTCATAAATATGACTATTAACTATTGGGGCCATTATTTACATACTTTTCTGGAAAACCATGGAAATACTCTGAATCAAAAATTGTGTTTCCGCACTGAAATTATCTTGGAATTACCATGGATTTACACTTTAAAAGGTAATAATTAGAAGAAACTGTATTAATTTGTCTAGGCTATTGGTGTGGGTGTAGGACCAGTTAAGTTCATCAATATGGTGTTATTGAATTTATGATGCAGTAATACATTACCTCCTTCTATGATTTGATCTGCCCATTCCTTACCAAGAGAGGTTTACTGCACTCAGCAGGCATTTAACAAAATATACCTAGTCCCTAGCTCAAACACTACCATGACTGGGAGCTACAAATAGGAATCACTCTCTTAAGACAATCGTTTATTTGACTTGATAGATGGACTAATGCTTACCCTAAACACAGTAAGTTGTGGCTGTCTGGGGGTCTGGCTTCTCCTGCTATTATGTCTTAGTTAGCACATGGGGGTCACTTTGAGCTCTGTCTCTTGGTATGGTGCCTTGCTCTAGCAGACCTTGCTGACATCCCACTCACTTCCTGGCTCTCTCGCCCTCCATCACCTGTGGTTTGAGTATTATCTCCAACAGATCTAGTTGCCTGGTGTGCTTTTGGTACTGGAAGCAGGGGGGTTGTTTGACTCACTCCCTCTTTCATGGGGCAGGCCAAGCACTGTCCTGCAATGTGGAATGAGTTGGTTGTGTTCCCTGTCTGTCCCCATGACCAGTGCTCCATGCCTATTTCGTGAAAGAGTAAGCCCCAGGGCTCGGAGTTTTGCTCTGAAGACTATGGCCAATGCTGTCGAATATAGAGATGCTATATACCAAGGTTGCCTAGTCTTTATTCCACCTCAGACCTCTTTCATCCATCACCAAACTCCCTGCCCCTTTATCACACTCTTTCAGGTCCTTCTTCATGCCTGCTTTCTTTGTCACTGTTTGTCCCAGCTTTCTCTTCCTCCTGCTTTCCTCCTTGTGTGTTTTTCTCTCTCTTTCTCTGGAACAAAGTCTGATGAGGAAAAATGAGTGCTGGTCCCCAAAAAGTGAGTGCCAGTGGGCCACCTGCAAACCACTTCCTCAAATTAAGTACTGGGAGCAACTACCTCTAACGGCTGTGGCAGGTGAGTGAAATCATGATTGCATGGATTCAGCATGGCTGGACTCAGTGCCTTCACTCACCTCTAAATGAGGACTCACTTGGCTAGTTTCAGTGCTACTTTTACTCCTGGATGCTCTGTGCTTGTATAAAGTTTTTACTTTTAGCAATGCAGGCTACACATGGATCATAGTTTGTCATCTGCACAAATCACTCAGGAATCTGGCAAAAACACAGCCCCAGAATCAAATTTGGATAAAGAAAGGCAAATCTCTTTACGGTACCAAAGATGGCAGGCAAAACTCCTACATGAATGTAAGTGGAAGCATAGCTTTGAGGCGCAGAATGACTGACAGTGACACCTCCTGGCATTCATTAAAAATAATTAACACATAAGCACACACACTTTTTTGCTCCATATGGTGAAGCATATCAAACTCGGTAATATCTGTCTAAACTAAAAATGAATGTGGGAAGGTTTCTTTCCAAAGGTTCCCATGTTTTTCAAAAATACTCTGAACAAGAGATAAGAGCAAAAATGCTTCCTCACTCTTCAAACTCCAAATAAAATTGCAGTGTTTCTTTGTAGCTCATTTCTAGGGTATTTTGACATTCTCTGATTTGGCTGCATCCTCGCAGATAAAACAGTGCTTTATCCATTCTGCCCACAAATTATTGTCCCATTGGAATCAAACTGAAGAAAGAAATATCAGATTGTGAAATGCAGTATTAGGCTAGCTGCTTTTATAATCCATTTCCCCAGCTCGCCTGCTTGTTAAACATACTATATAATGCAAATATTATTCATAGTGTAGCAGAGCCAGAACTATAGTTTAATGGGCGTTCAATGTCACATTTTACAAGCCATGCTTCACTATTCCTACATTTTGACCTAGAGCTGATAAACCATTTAGCGTGCTGGTAGAATTGCATAATAAATTCTGGAATGGATTTTTACAGGAGTGTGGCTGTTACGGCTCTCAAGGGTATATTTTTATATTATATTGTGCACATTTTAAGTTGCAGTCTCGTCCAAATACAATGGTAGGCCTCTCTTGAAGAGCTTGCTTCACGGAGCCTGAAGTTCATAATGTAATTATCATGATTATAGATGGTGTTAATAAGACTTTCAACCATGGAGAAGATGATTGTTTTTTTAAATCAGGGCAGCTATATAGGAGATGACAGCGCAATGATGCTTTGAAGGCAGGCGCGCCGGTACAGGTAAGAGCGGTGGGGCGGGGTGGGGGAAATCGACAGATGACGGAACAGGGAAAATAATATAAAAAAAAATAAAACCACTTACCTTGTGCTCGTCGCATTGCCGAGTCAGAGATGCGGCAAGTGCAAGGTAAGTGGTTTTATTTCGTTTTTTATTTTATTTTCCCTATTCCGTCGTCTGTCGACTTCCCTCCCTCCCGACCCACCGCCCACCACTCTTACCTGTACCGGCCGCGCCTATTTGAAGGGTCAGATCATTTCAGTGCGCTATGCATTCCTGCACCGTTAGGGAATCCTTACATCAACCCACACCACTATGTTGGCTGTCTGATAGAATTTCGATTGCAAAAATATGGTGTGGAAAGAATCTTGTGTTAAAAATATTGAGCACCAAAATATTGAGAAGTTAAGTGCAAATAGGTAAGTATAGACTTGCCATTCTTAACTCCACATCTACGTACCTTGAAGATATAGATCTCATCAACGTACACATATGTGGAATTAATTATAGTAAAACTTTGCTTTCCCATAGAAACTGACCTTCATGATATTTTTGACCTCGATATTCTTGACACAATATTTTGTCCAAACGATATTTCTTCCTCGATATTTTGTCCAAAGACCTCGATATTTTGTCCAAATACCACTATGTTTAGATGCTTCTCAGAGGAGAGCCATTTATTAAGGCCTTTAACAGGTGGTGGAGATCACATTTATTATGTTTCTGACAAAATGTCATTTTCCTGGGACAATGCATCATTCCATGCACACCACTAGGCGCTGACTCTTACAGTAACTCTTGTATGCAAAGTATAGAGCGCGAAACTTACGCCTATGTCCCTCGTTCTGCATTGCTTGGTATTGGGTGTGGCAATCCCTCCCATGGAAACATCAATCCTGCTGGTTTTATTTTAAGCTGGTGCTGTATTTCCTACGCATTTTGAACTCTACATATTGCAATGGGGGCTAACGACACAATAAAGCACATTTTAGCACATTCCAAGCTCCAAACTCAGATTGCATTTGAACTCAGATTGCATTTGTTCCTTGCACACATTTTTCCACGTTACCTGGAAACATATGTGCAAGAAACTTATCGCACATGGCTCAGTTTGGACTCCAATAAGTTCAACTGAGAACTACTGCAGCCGTAACAATGAGATGTACTGGTAGGACCTCATTAGAAGTGGCCCGACTGGAAGGCGATTATTATTGCACCTTTTAAAATCCGATACCACAGGGATTGGAATTTAAGAGGTGCGATAATTAGCACCTATTACAAGTTGTGTCTTTTGAATTGGGGCATAACATGCAGAATTTGGTACTTTGCACATCAAAATCGGCATGTACTGATATTTACCGGCATTATGGGGAAAACTGTGAGGAACGTGGCACAACTACAAAACCCGTAATGCAGATTCCTCGAACAGTAGTTTGCACAGGAATCGGAAAAAAACGGGCCACCTGTAATGAGTGCCTTGGTGTTTTCTGACTACTCCACCACCCAGGGACGGCCTTTGCTAAGATAGCGCCCTGGGCGAAATCAAATTCCATGCCCTTCTTCCTCCTCCTTCTCTCTCCTCCTTCTCCAAGGTTTTCCCTTTACCCATTCCTAAGTGATATATATTCAGTGCTTAATTTGTATAAATAAATAAGTGCAATCGCCCAACATTTTCTAAGAAGGTTGTGACTCACGTTCACCACTGATGCAGCCTGCTTGCTCCTTTTGGCCGCCATCGCACTGCCCATTGACTTCAGAACCTGCACCAGGCCTGCTTGGAAGCAATATTAGCTGGAAAACCTACTAAATAGATGCAGATGGGTGTTCACGGCCCAAAAAAAGCACATCATTGTGACTTTTACAGCATATTTGTCAAATAAATGCTCCAACCGTCACTTAGGAACTATTCCAGTACATATGTAGTGTTCTTGTAACATTTCATAAAATAAAGATGACTCTTCTGTTGCTGTGTCCAGATGTATGTTTATTCTTGGTAATCAAGTAATCAGGTACAGCATATAGATAGGTAGTAATCCAGTAAAAGACTCCAGTAAATGTCCAGTAAAAGCCCCACCGGGCGTAGCTGCCCTGCTGCTCAGCCTCCAAGATAACTGACAAATCCACATAAACTTACACAGATAGAACAGTACATGACATCACAGAGACTGGCTGAGCAGCAGAGAACTATTGCTTATAAAAATGTATAGAGTATCTTTTGTCGCTTAATTTTTTCCAACCTGGTTCCTCAATTAGATTCTGAGGATGTAATTTAAAGGTGAAGGTAGACATTTCACAATCTCTACCTGTAGACAGGAGCCCTCATTAGTTACTCTCAAAACCAATGGGTGCCTCTTTTTAAATTTCTATGTATTAAATTAGATCAGTTTCTAGTGGTCTATTAGTCAACCAGCCCTGTGTGTTTTACAAAACACACAGACCTTCCAACCAAACACTGGATTAGAAAAGCCTTACATGGAACAGAATCTTCCTTCTTTGTTTAATGTGAAAGGGTGGATCCACTTTCAAAAGCCTGTGTAAGCACTTAAAAAAGCTGTGTAAGATAGCTCACTAGGGTGAGCACCACACCCTCAATCCACAGCATGGCCAGCTCATCCCTTCGTCCTTATGGGGGGTGATAAAGTGTAACAAACAGTTGGGATCTCTCTCTCTCTCTCAGAAAAAATGAACAATTTAAAATGCAGACTACTTGCCGCAATTTGCTTATTTCATGGGCATAAAGAACATCAGCCCTCCACGTTTCAGCACTTTTGTTAAGAGGATTAGATTTTCTGCTTTCAAAGGGGTGGGGGACCGGTTCCAAAAGCCTGCAACATTGAAGAAATATAAATAAAGGGGGAGGGCACGAGAGTGATGACTCCCTCAGAAGTGTAATACTTTACACATGAATCTGAATGCTCACTGGACGCTGTGTACGGTGGATACGTTTGTTTTTAAAGGTTACATGACAGCAGTGTGTTGGGTCACTTACTATTTAATTACATTGTTTTGTTTGGTGCTGAGCATGGCAGAGATCGCCCCTTGATCTTGATGAAGCAGATAAACTGCTGAATCCCTTAGTTGGCACATAAAACCGACTTTGACGCTTTTGAGAGACCAACTATACGTTGAAGAAATTGAGAAAAAGATCATGAAAAGACTTTGTTACTACATCATAAAAGCATGCAGATAAGTGTAGAGTAGGTGGAAACATATACATTAAGTAACATTGGGTAATAATTTAACCAACTTCAGTTGGTAATTCTATGTAAAGTAAATGTGATGTATTTCGTTGTTATAAGATTACTAACAATTCTTATCAAAATAATGATGTGTGTGAAGAATTAATAAAGTCTAAATTGGTTTAGAGATCTGTGTGTAATATTGACAAGGTTTCATGTGTAAATTCCATAATTGCATACGTGAAAATGTGCACCAAGTGAGAAAAGAGAAAAGGGTGCTGCACGTTTATAATAAGACTAAATGCTTTGGAATGTTTAGAGAATAATCTTCATACATGTACTAATGAGAATTACTAGAAACAATATTCATATTTTATGTTTTGAAATGATTTTATACGTTGGTACATTGAAAATGCAGTAATATGTCATAGTTAAATGTGCTAATTTCAATGGAACTAAAATGCTTTATGAGTGCAAATAGTTGAAGAGAAAGATATAGTGTCTTAAAGACTCTAGTATGTAATGTATATTTCCATTATTTTATATTCTATATTTCATGAACTAAATTCAATTTAGGCCTGCATTTTCCTTACTTTGCTTGATTCAGGTTTCTTGGAAAGGCTTTTTAACTTACAATGTGAAATGAAACTGTGTTTCATTGGGAGAGTTTCCATGCACATACTAGGACCGCTTGCAACAACTTTGTTACTTTGGAACATCTGCTGTGAGTATCTAGCTTCTTGAACTTACTCATGTGCCTTTGGTAAAAGACTATTGTTTAGAAACGATACATACTGACTATAATATGTGTCTTCTTTATGACAATCACCCTATACGAATTGACCAATGGACTAAGTGGTCTGATCAGATGAGGTGACCCAGGAGGTGTTACCCCGGAACTTGAGAATTATATTATACATTGTGTGACGGAGAGAAGAGAAAATCTTGTACTTTTGCGGACTGAGAGACACATCATTAGTTTTTTTGCGGAGTCTCTTGGCTTTCCTCTGGCTGATGCATACGCTGTATACGCTATTCCCAGACTCCTTTCCTCTTGGGGGAGAACCTTTGAGCTGATATGGTTCACGACCTTTCCTGAATTCTTTTAGAGCTTTGGTAATTGATGGCCCACAGGAGATAAATTTGATTATTCTGCATTCCTAAATTTAAATGCCTAATATTGATGTATTTACACTTCTTAACTTACTGATAAAAATGTAACTTTAACTAAATCCTGTTTCCGTCTCTCCATGACTCGTCTCCAATAATTGATTATGCCTTCTAGTTGAGTATTAATGAGGGATGGGAATTCTAATAGAGAGATCTCTGGTCAGCAGATACTATTCTGTATAGCTCTAACTGAATTATTGGTTTGCATGATTTTTGTTCGACTGAATTTCTTCAGGAGATTTGGTCTAACTGTGATAATTCCGTATTTGTATGGTGTAGTTTTGAGAATTTTATATAATATATATATATATATATATATATATATATATATATATATATATATATATATATATATATATATCTAGATTCATACCCATAATGCCTCGCGACTCCTTAGATCTGTTCAATGAGCATGTGGTGGCGGAAATCAAACAACTTTATGTGGAGACCAACAAAATCAAAAGCAAACCCCATAATCAGGAATGGAAATATAAACAACTGATGGACAAAATTAGCAGCAACAAGCATGTTGTAGTGAGAAAAGCGGATAAAGGGAAATGTAGTGTTATGGTCACTAAAAGATTACGCAGAGGAAGCAGCAAGACAATTGAATGATGTGGATTGTTACCGCAAAGTTCCATGCAGAAGTTCAATCAAGCACAGAACAATTTCTTTGGTAAACTGTTGGCATGGAAGAGTCTGGGACTGCTGAACCTTCAGGAATATAAATATCTCAAAAACGAAAATTCGACCATCCCCTTGCTATACTTTGTTCCCAAGGTTCATAAATCTGCTGTAAAACCACCGGGAAGGCCTATTATTTCGGCCTGCAATGGACCTTTAGAGAATATGTCTATCTATATTGACTCATTTTTACAAAGTCATGTAAAGAATCTCAATTCATATGTACAGGACACTAGTGACTTTATCAGAAAAATTGAAAGTATCAGTTGGCAGGATGGTTACTATCTTATTGCCCTGGATGTTACAGCCCTGTACACTTGTATAAAAAACAGCGATGGGGTCAAAGCAGTGGACCATTTTCTGGCCAATAGACCCATGAGATATGCCAAACACAATCAAATGTTGATAGATTTACTAACATTCTGTCTGGAGAACAATTTGTTTCTTTATAAAAACCAAGTGTACCAACAAATACAAGGTGTAGCTATGGGGGCCAGCTTCTCACCTAGTTATGCCTGTCTCTTTATGGGATGGTGGGAGGAGCTGGTCCTCATGAAACAATATGCTCACATTTTCTCCAACAACATAATTGTTTGGTTACGATACATTGATGACCTCTTTGTTGTCTGGAAAGGGTCAATACAAAGTGCACATGATTTTATTGCGGGCATCAATATCAATAATTTGAATCTTAAGTTCACACATAATATCAGCAGTGAAACCATTACATTCCTTGATACAGAGGTATACGTTTCCCGCAATGGCCTTGCAACATCACTGTACAGAAAACCCACTGCCGGCAATTCAATATTGCATGCTACTAGTGCACATCCGTCGCATCTTATACATAGCATCCCCTATGGGGAGATGCTTAGAATAAGGAGAATCTGTAGTGAGGATCAAGACACCCAAGTTAAACAACACGAGTGTAAAAATAGATTCTTGCAGAGAGGATATAAAACTAATGCCATTGAAGCTGCAATATCTAAATCCAAATGTAGGGCCAGGCAGGATTTGCTCCTTTACAAACATAAACCTAGGGAAGCAATGGACACCAAATCTATAGAGCAGACCAGGTTGATATTGGGGTTTTCCAGACAGGAAGGACAGATAAGGGCTATTATACGTCGCAATTGGCCATTAATAATGGGGGACCCCATTATAGGTAAAGCAATGCCCAAAAACCTGTTATCACTTTTAGAAAAACTGCTACTATGGGCAATGCATTAGTGAAAAATAATCCTGAGGAGGGAGACACTAGAACATGGCTTAAACCCAGAACAGGATTCTACAAATGTGCCAATTGCAAGGCGTGTCAATTTGGAATCAATACCAAGACCTATCAAACGCCATTTAGCCCTAAGACACATCCTATCAAAAAATACCTGTCATGCAAAACTGAATATGCCGTGTATGCACTAATTTGTAGCTGCAATTTAATGTATATTGGCAGTACCAAATTAGCGGTGCATAAAAGAATCTTGCAGCATACACGTGCTATTACTAACAGTGACCCCAATTATCCTGTGGCTAGGCATTTTAAGGAACATCACCAAAGTAGCCTTAAACATCTTAAATATTATGTATTGGATTCAGTGCCGATAGATAAGAGAGGAGGCAATAGGGAAGCCAAACTCCGGCGTTTAGAAACAAGATATATTTTAGAAATGGATACCAAGCAGCCGGGAGGTTTAAATACTAGCGAGGATATGTATACCTATTTATGAGTTTCTCCACTGTTTTTCCACTATCTGTCCATCTATTGTCTCTATATATATATATGTATATCTATATATGTATATACTTTTCGATGTTACTGTGGTTATTCATTAAGGGTGTCTGTTTTGACTCATTACTGATTTGGATATGAGTATTGGCCCTCCCTCTTATATCTATTTATTTTTATATCAGGTAGGGTAGAGATGGCCTCCGGATATGGACCACACGTCGACCTAGTCAGAGACATTAGGATTATAAGGTTACATTTCCCTGTATGAGTCACTACTTTTAATCTTGAATTTGGATTATAAAATAATGTTTAATTATCTTTTTAATAACATTAGGAGGTTTTAGCTAATTTTTATGGGATTTTAGGTTGGAATGATTTTACAATATAAATTTTTGTATTGTGTATTCATTTGTGGGAATCAACCTTATGATCCCTTCATATAATAATTAGCCTTGTGTGTCATTTCCAATTGAGACCAGATACTGTGCTCTGTTAATCTGTACTTGAATTAGATATAGGTTCTGCCACATATTAGGGAACTTATTAGGCTGCTACCAAAAATTGTATTGCACATTAGGAAAACATATTGCACATTAGGATTTATCTTTGCACTTTTTGCACATATTAGGATTTTATGGGGGACTCGCACATCAGGATGTAGGGGGATATTATCTATACACTTAGTCACTTTAATAACAAAGGGCAGCATAAAAATGTGATGTTGATATATAGCTAGGACATTTTCATATACATGAATAAGGGATTATGCGTATGTATTTATACTAAAACTTATTCCCCTATCAATATATAATAGTACATATATTTTATCATGTGTGTTAATTATCTATGTATTTTACAGTGATTTGTTATCCTAGTAGAATCTTTACATTTGTATTTTATATGATTTTACGCATTATGCTGTGAAATTAATTATGAAGTATGTTTACTATATCTATTGCTGCTATTCACTTGCTTTTGCACTTTAAATAGAGGGAATCCCGCCCCAGACGCTGACATGTGATCAAGGCCGTCTCTTTTGGCCGAAACGCGTCATGGCGACATGGTGATTGCTGAATAAACAACACTGCAACATATATGGGTCTACTCTTGCCTGATTTCGAGTTGATGTGAAGTGGTGGGCAAGCTTGCGTAATATATATATATATATATATATATATATATATATATATATATATATATATATATATATATATATATATATGAATCTAATTATGAGTTTGCACGTCAGTTACCCAATTTCTGGTCCTCGTTGGATAACAAGATTTGAGCCTTCTCCTATTCACTCACCTGAATCACCTATTTAGATGGTAACTTAGAATTGAGCGGCCCAAGGAGTGGGTGTGAACGAGAAGGAGGGGAAGAGCCAGATTTATCAAACTTTCACACAGCAAAGTGCAGCAAGACACCTTGCTGCACTGCATGAAAGAGGGAGGGCAGGATTGCAACATATCGATCAAAAAATGGCCCATTCCTGTCCTCTGCCTGTGCTGGTGCACAATTAGCAGCCTAGCGCCAATGCAGACACCCTTGTGCCATGGAGTAAGGGTACCTGTGTTACAGGCAGGATTGCTTTTGTGAAGAAAGGGGACCCTCCTGCACAAAAACAATCCTTAGAGGCATAGTCCTCTTCCTAAGTGTGCTGCAGAATGCAGAACACTTAGAAAGAGGAAAAACGAGGAGAAATAAAGATATTTCTCCTTGTTGCGTCTCTGGTGGGAAGGCGTAAGATTCTAACGCATTCTCAGGTCTATCAGTGTTGGAAAATCTGGGAATGCCTCAGAATACATGGGTGGATATGTGAGAACACCCACCCTCAACCCATATAACGCCTCCACCAAGTAGAGTAGCGCAAGGCAGCGACTTGCGTTGCCTTGCGTTACTCTAGATTTACCAAGCCATGCAGGTCCACGCAAGGGGACTTGCATGGCTTGGTAAATCTCATCTAGGTTTTACGTCGCCCTTGTGTTACCTTGCATGGCACAAGGGCGACTGTGAGAGGACAAGATAGTTTATGTAATGAGGCACCAGCAAACTTAAAATAAAATGAAAGATCAAAAGCAGGTTTACAGGCAAGCTCATTGCACCTCTCTGAAATTAGGCGCTGTGGGCCTGGGCCCAGCTCACCCATTCCAGAAGCCAGCCCTGCTACCAATCATCAACCCTTCATTAAAACGGTCATCTGATGAATGATGTCACAATAGACCTCAAAACCCAAGCTGACATCACACAACAAACGTTCTAAAATACCTGCTGTCCTTGATTGCCAACAATGCTGGACTGCTTTTTTCCTCTGCATTGGATGTCCCCTTTAAGGTGTTTATGTGCCCCTCCCATTCTGCATTTATTGTCCTTTGTATCATGTCTTTTTGTTAAAAATGCTCTTTCTTCTCGAGAAATAAATAGATCAACAAAACCACAAACTGTTCCAATTATCGAGTTTGGTATACTTTGACTTCAAACATGTATGAACCTTTATATTGTAAATTCGATAAATTGTTATAACGGGAAAACACTAGACTCAGATTTATGCCAGTGTTTGTCTTATGCATGTACTAAATCCAATATTGCATATACTAAAACCAATATTGATACAAAATGGCAAGAGCAATTTCATCACAACACAAAATATCAAATTAAAATGCTTTGCAGTTGAATAAATAGCGCTGTTGTGCAATTCAATAACATCATATCTTAGCTTATCAATTTGGCTGAGTTGTCTAGCTAGAGAGAGGGTGTATGATTCATATGTCAGACTGCAAATTTAAATTAACCCGGAACAGAATTGCATGAGTCCACATCAATCATTCAGTGAATATGCCGATTGGTTCAATGATTTCAGAAACAAATAGTGCATGTCCCACTTCTATATTTAGGGAAAACATATTTGACGATTTCACTTTGTTGTTTGAGACACTGCCTCTTTCTCTCGTCAGGTGGACTCATAGTGACTCATAGTGAGTCCGATGTCCACAGTGGCATCCACTTAGGGCAATCGTAAGAGCCAGGGCCTCCACAAGACATCTATAAGCAGAAAAATGTTGTGTCCTTAAACCAACTACAGAACAGGCTACTATTATGTCAGCCAAACAGGGACAGCGCTTCGAATCCAGGTTGAAAGCAGCCAGGGGCGTAGCTTTGTCATTTGGGGCCTCATATGGATGTCGGTTGGACCACCACCGACAGCCTGTCAGTGGTGGTCCGGCCAACTGATAGTACTTCGGTCTGACCGCCGGATTATGATACCGACGGTCAGACCATTTTCTGTCAAGAGGAAGATCACCAGCTCTACCAGGATCTAGGATCCCGTCGGGCCGGCGGTCAGAATTCTATCCCTACAATGGAGGCAGTGCCTGAGCAGGCACCGTCATAGGGATTAGGATGTAACTTTCCGACTGCCTTTTCATGGCAGTCCCACTGTCATTAAAAGGCAGCCAGAAAGGGACTTTGGGGGGCCCAAGCAGGGCCCCTGTCCCCTGTGGGCCACAGCTAAGTGGCCTTGAGGGCACATGTATTGCCCCCCCAGACATCCATGCACCGTGTGCCAGGCACCACATGGTGCCTGGCATACGGTGCATGGATGTCTGCAAAATGCCTTTTCCTACTGTGGCTTGTGCTGTGGCCCTTTTCCTGGACCGCAGCACAAGCTGCAGTAGGAAAAGGCACTTTCCGACTGCCTGCATGGCGGTCTGATCATAATAGGACAGGTGGAACCGTCGACTCATTGTCGGATGGATACCTGCCCACAGCGATGGCATTTGGACGCTCGTCCGACCGCCATCGTAATGAGGGCCTAAGGTTCACTGGGTGTAAATCTCAAATTTCCCATCTAAAAGAGCATTGAGCTGCAGGGTGGAGGGCTGTGATGACCAAGGTTCGGGATTCGATATTTCAGATTTGGTCCAAAAAAATGAACAAGTTAAAACCTAGTAGTGAAATGAGAACAACAAGAAAAACTGACACAGACATAGCAGACCTAACTCAGGGGCCCCAAACCCAACTAGGAGCCAAGAATGCATTTATTTGGATGGACTCACAGCCGAAACACCGCCTGAAGCTACTCCCCTGAAATCAGCAAGTGACAGTGTGGGTTCTCCTACCTCCAGAGGCCTTTCCCAGACAGAAATGGGCAAGTGGAGGAAGGAAATTAAAAACGTATTTATTTCACTCAGTCCAAATTTTGCAAGGCCACATAAAAGGGCAGTGAGTTAAATGAAGGTGCTGCACCAAGCGTGGAGCCTTGTGAGTCCTAAACTCTTCCTGTGCTGCACCTCTTACAGAATGCAGTAGAGGAAGCTCACCATATCAGAAAACTCTCTCAGCATCCAGTGTCCTGCAGCCCCTGATCCCTTACACACCTTGCCAGCAATTCATCCCACTGCAGGTGTCTGGAATGCTCAGGTTTTGTGGTGCAAGCTCAATAATCCAGTAGCGAAATGCAAAATGATAACCTCCTCCCACAGAACATATGAAGGGGTCCCTGAGACCTATATATGTCACAGACATTCATACTCCTGAGGCTGAAAGACCCCCTGAAGGCTGCCACCCCCCTGCACCGCAGGGGCTGCATGGCGTGCGTTACACCCCTGCAATAACCCTACAGCACAGCCGGTCCATAGGCGCTGCTATGTTTACCCTTTGTGAGGTTTGAGCTCTGCCCACCACTCTTTTGTTCACCCCATCTTCATCATTTCCTCATTATTAATGGGCCAGGGAGTCAGCAGTGTTGGCAGATCCTGAGACACAAGGTGTGAGAGGCACTGGGGCATATGCACAAGGAAATGGCACGGCGTTTGGGCAAATTGCGCAGCGCCGCAATGTGCCATTTCCAAAATGCAGGGATGCGCCACCTTTACAAGAATCCAGCACACCCCTGTGTTTTCCCTACCGCTGGTGCACTCCCCTTTAACACAGACACCTGCGTGAAAGGGTACCATATTTACAAAGTGGTATTAGGCCACAGAAAGTGGCTTAACGCCACTTTATAAATATGGAGCAGGGCATTGCACCACTGGAACGTTAGTAAAAGTGACGTTCCGGTGGAGCAATCCCCTTGTACATATGCCCCACTCATGGGGTGGGGCTGTGTTATCCAAGAACAAAATGGGACATCGGCTTGCACAGCCTATCAGCCCCAGGCCACGATTATCAGTCCCGTCGTTCAGCAAGTCAGTAAGCGGTGCTCTCATGATTCGTCCACAGAGATGTGCTTGACTGCATGTCTTCTCCACTGCCAGTCCCCAGTGCCCCTGGTGCAAACACCAGTTATCGCCTTCCATCACGGATGGATCAGTTGGGGGGGGAGAAGGGGGGGTGGGGTTAACCCACATCCTGAGGTGCTTTTCCAGGGTCAGTTCCAAGAGTCACCTTTAGATATTTTGAACTTGACAGTTTCTGTACATCTTTTGAGAGACTGTTATCCCAGGAGGCTTGTAGTTTGCTACTAAGAGGTAGACAGGTATTACCGACACAGTCCAGTTTACCTAGTCGAAGTTAGTTTCTTAATTTTGGCTTTGTTTGAGCTTAGCCTCAGCTCATATGAAAACTGGCGTCTTTCTCACTCATAGCTCAATAATTTGGTTTCCTACAATCACCCAGAGTAAAATTTAATCTACGCAATTTCTCTATGTTAGCAAATGTCCTTTATATTTTTGTTGCAGAGAATTCTTAAAGTTCTACACCCAAAAAAGATTCAGGTTTAAGATTACTTAGGGGATTGCACAGATTTGACCACATGTGAGAATATTTCCATGTTAACAGGATATGAATGTCAAGAAGTGGGTCAATGTCCAACACCTGATCATTTGAAGATATGAGTGCACTGTGTTGGAAGTTTTGTAAATGTTGCAACTGTTGCTTCTTCTAGGTCAGTGTTTCCCAAACTGTGGGTCATAAAAGTCAGAGCAATTAATAAAGATGCCATTACATTCTTTGTTTAACTTGTCACCTTTGCCATGATTCAAAGACAGAGGTCAAAGTTCAGGCTGCGTTATTCTTATAACATGGAGATTGGTGCTTACTTTTCTTTCTCTGACTGCAAAATGAGAGGTGATTTTAAAGTGAATTATGTGACACTGTAAGATGTTTTTTGCAATACAGGACACAATGTCAATAACTGTAAATGAATTGTATGCATCCTACAGTTGGAAAAGCAAAAATGAAGCACTTATTTTTGTAATTCTGAAATATGCTGGAAACAGAGATTTTAATAGGATCAAAACAAATCAAGACACTTACTTGGTGATGCATAATTGATAAATATTCACAGAAACCCTATTTCCACACATTATAATTTGTGTTCTATAGTTTTAGCAGTAAAACTCTATGTCTGTGCAAATTTAGTGGCCATTTCAATGGAAAATGAGCTGTCTGTAAATGACAATGCACTACCACACAATGCATTAGGTACATTAGAAAATCGGCCCACCTCATGTCCATTTAAAGTAGGTGGGTCTAAAAAGTGGGTCGCAGTTCTAAAAAGTTTGGGGATCACTGTTCTAGGTTGTTACGGAGCTCATGCTGTCCACATGCACATAGCATATATATAATAATTAAAAAGTAACAGCGACGGACCAGGTTCTTGAGGCATGTCCCAGTGACTGATTTATGGTCAACTTGCCAAGGGTTGTTCTCAGATTTGCTTACGGAATCTCAAATACCCCTTTGTTGGTGTCCAAATAAATTTGGGACTACTACATGTACCTAATGGCAGCTCACTTTGCCAGTGTATGATTCAAGGGTGGCGGAAAAAATCTTAACATAAATGGATTTGGAGTTTGGCATTTCCAATCTTGTCCAGTACTAAGTGTGGTAAGCAATCCCCCCAGACCTGCTTCCTGGCAAGAGGATACAGTCAGCAAGACGCTCCCTTGCTTGAGGGACCTCATGTGGTCGACCGTACTGGTCCAAAATGTTTATTAATACAATATATGACCCATTACAATGCTTCAATGTAACTCTTGGGAACCAGTTTAGGGAACATTCTCCAAAAATTGTGACTTTTTGTTCTTTGATAAGCCAAGACAAAGTGCAACATTTACCAGAAAGATGGGACATCTCAGGAGACGTTTTAGCTGTACCTCCGCTCAGTGCTTTTGACTCTGAAACTCAAGGCTACTCTGGGAACTGTGAAAGAGTAATATCTGGTCATGTAAGACACTCCTTGACTAGAGGTTTCAGCTTTGTTTCAGCAAAAATTCTCAACTTCCAGAAGTTTTGAGTCTGAAGGTAAAATGTTTGACCTGGGCAAAACACTGTGGGGCATATTTACAAGCCCCTATCTCCACAGGAACATCAGTTTTATCGACGCTCCTGTGGCGATAGGGGCTTCATCTTATTTACAAGGTGGCATTAACCACTTAACGTGGTTTAACTCTGCCTTGTAAATAAGGTGCCCTTTCATGCTATACTTAGCATGAAAGGGGTAGGCAATGGGTGTTGCAGTGGGCGTTCCACTGCAACACCCATTGATTTTGAGGCCAGCCGCGGCTCGTGCAGGTAAGAACGGTGGGGCCATGTGGGGGGTATTTCCACGTACGATGAAGAGGGAAAATTAATTATTTATTTAATTTCCCCTCGTCATCGTCTGTCGAAATCCCCCACCCCACCCGAGCCAACTGCCCCACTGCTCTTACCTGCATGGGCCGCGGCTGTTTGACGCTGTCCCCTATTTACAAAAAGTGGTGTAAATAGAAGGCAACGCCAACATTTGACCAGGGAAAACCTGGACTTAACATGCAGAAACAAGGAGAATGCTTTATTTCTGCTTGGTGTTGCTGTTTCTCTGTGTGCTTCATTGTGCAGCACACATAGAAACAACACAACACCATGAATGATTGTTTATATGCAGGAAGGTGTCCCTTCTTGCACATAAACAATCATTTAAAAATGACGATTTGCAACTTCTATGTGTGCTGCACAAAGCAGCACACGTAGAAGTTTCAAATCTCCATTCTGGATTGTTTATGTGCAGGAAGGGACACCTTCCTGCGCATAAACAATTGTTCCCTCAAAACAGGCACCCTTGCACTATGGTGCAAGGGGGCCTGTGTTGGCGCTAGGCAGATAAGTTCTGCGCCAGCGCTAGAGAAAATGCAGGGATGCACCTATTGTTGTAAATACAGTGCATCCCTGCATTTTCTGAATGGGGTAGCGCGGCGTTAACTATTTTGGCTTAATGCTGCGCTCCACCATTCCTTTGTAAATATACCCCTGTTTCTTCATTACTAGGGGCTACTGTTGTTGCCTAGGTCTTCGTCCTTCATAACATTTAACTGGAGTTAACATCACCAACTAATATTCAATCATGCCCTTTGCGAATATGACTAGGTCCTATTCTTCCACACCCCAGAGTCTAAAATCGAATTTGAATTTCCCATTGTATCCTATAAAAAGGTTTTTGTTTTTACAATAACTCCTGAACCCTGAGTCGAGTTTTTTTCCTTTTTCTGCCATTTTATCAACTTCGTTTTTCTTTTTGCTACTAAATTGGCATGATCGTTTAAATGTATTTATTACTTGAGAGTAATATTTTTTTAGTGTTGTGGCATATGTATTACTTGCCTCTTTCTCATAGGAGAGGCATGCTGCTTGTGCTCAGCTACCAAAGGTGAGCAGCTATACCTCACACATACCAGCTTCCCTCACAGGAGCCAGATTGTTTTGTAGGAGCTCAGCCTCAGCTTCTATCAACACCTCTCTTTTTCAGATCTTAACAATCCAGTTTCCTGCTGCACTCTCTGGGAACACAATCTATACAAGCACTTTGTGTTAGTAAATGTCTTACTATCTTTGTTGCACTGAACCACTAAAAGACAACTTCAGAAAAGCTTCAGCTTAAAGACCACTCCTATGATTTTACCTATTTAATGTGGTAGCATTTAATGTACATTTCACAAGTCCCTGAAGAACCTTTTCTCTGTCCATTACTCAACTGCTGTATTACATTCTTTATGCCATGTGACGTGATCATTACATTCAAGGAGATCCAGTCCATAACTACTCTAAGCCTTCTGAGCAATGTACATTGATATGGAACCTGTGCAGTTATCACAGTTGAAACCCAATTTGCATTTTTTTATGATTAGAAAAGGCGAATTTGACAATTTGCATTTTTACTTTGGTACTTTCAGCATTTAAAGCTTGATGTCTAATGAACTGATTCACATAAAGTGTTCTCAAATTGCCCGCCAACGTTTTGTGAATCTATTTTGATTATGTGAACCAACCTATGTACTCTTAGATGGATTTGCAAAATCACTATTCAGAGCGTGTTGTAATTCAACCTATCTCATAACTATTCATGAGGTAGCTCACAAATGGTGAGTCACTCCGATCTGATGTCGTCACAGGGACGGTGACCTGCTGCGGTCAGTCGATGACCGTGTCTGTGATCGCATTTAAATATTTTTTTTTTCTTTCATGCAGCCCATTTTCCTTAAATAAAACTGGTCTGCATTTAAGTTTTAAAAAAAGTTATGGATGGTCCCCATGATCACTGTCCACTCTAAAACAAACTTTATTTTTTACTTTTAGAAGTGGAAAGAGCCCCCTACGTAACTATTGCCCTTTGCGAATGGGTTACTACCTCTTTTGACGAATCGGTAACCTATCAATAGTTTGCAACTCAAATTGAGACCGCATTGCTACGCAGCAATGAGAATCACAGTATGGAAGGGATGCCCTAAACACGCTCCTTCAAAACTGCATTTCAGAATGCATTTGGAAACCCATTTTCGATTCAGTAACCTGTTGCTGAATGGCAAAATGGGTTAAGTACATTTAGCAAAGCCATTTAGTGGTTGCAATCCCTGTGCATTTGCAAATATCGGACTTTGCGACCAACAAATGGGTGCATACATCAGGCCCTTAGCTACAATTCTTCGAAAAATTTTAGTTTATATATTTCATATTCATTATTGTTTTTTATGAAATGTCAAACTTTCAAATATGTCAGTCAATATAAAGTACATCTTTTTTAGATCAACAAATATTGCATCTTAAATATAACACTTCATGCAATATTTTCTTAATTACATGTACCCAGTGCTGCACTAATTAACACATCTGCCAACAACTGTCTAAACATCTCAATTAAATATTTTCAAGTGCGGCTGCTGACCCCATTATCCTATCTGACAAAAGCTTTATTTCTGACTGTTTGCGCTTACTGCCAAAATGCCCTTTTTTATTTATCAGGAGAGACCTACATGAATTTGGGTACATTGCAATCTAGGATGCTTTCACATTTCTCTGCCCTGAAACATGCATTTATCTATACTACCACTGCGGTAAGTCTAGTTGGTGCGTGTGAGAGGCTGGCTCAGTATATGATGTACACTTATGTAAGTGGACACCTTGCACTGATCCAGACAACCCTTATGGTGATTTTAGTGGTCTTAGACAACCTTAAAAAGCTCTCTAAGTGGTAGCTGTGGAGAGCAGCCTTCAGAATTAGTCCAGAAGGAGTGTAAAGCAGCCTGTTTCACCAGAACACAACCTTATAGGTATAGATTAAGTGAGAAAAAACACACAGTATATTTATAAAAATATGTATTTATTATAAGACACTCACTAACACATACAGATATCTCCTAGCCGGAGATATACACAATGCACACAATACTTTGCAATAGAAACAGGTAAGTAGCACAAAATACACAGTGGTCCCCAGGGGGAGACCAAACGATATACTAAAATAGTGGTATGTGAACCACGACTCAAGCCAAGACAATAGTCAGAGGACGTAGAGGTGCCGGAGACCCAAGGAACCACCCAAGGTGAGTGAGGTCGTGTGCAGTGTAAGAACACGACCGTGTTCTCCGTACAAATCAACTTGTAAGTTGCGGTTGCAATTTTAAAGAAAGAGGACCCTTCCCAGTGGACCCTGAAGAAACCCCATGGAAAACAAGAGGTTGGAGAGCCACCCCACCCGTGGATACCCTTGGAAACAGGTTACCTGCTCCAGAGAAGCTGGGTACATAGGTGTGAAGTGGCATCGGAAACCGTTGTCAAACTCAATGGGAGACTTCAGGAACATGCCACTGCTGGAGAAGGTGGAAGTTTCCGGTGGAACCCTAAGGTGGATTCAAGATGTGAAGAACCTGTAAGCAGAGGGGACAGAGTCTATGCCACTCAGGAGTGACCAGGAGTCACGGAAGACGAATGCCTACCGATGTCAGGTGTTGCAGGAGAGCTGATGGTGACCTTGGAACTGCAGCTGTGTGGACCAAGCAATGCTGTGGAAGACCAGAAACCATACACGAGCTGTCCCACATCGGATGTCGAGAGTTGAGGGGTCGGTGTCTGGCGGGAGCACCAACAAGCCTTGGCAACTGCAACCAACGTGGAAGTCAAAAACAGTGCAATGTTAGGACCTGCAAGGTCCAGATGACTCAACACAAGCAGGGGAGTCAGGACAGGCCCCGAGCAATCAGGGGAGCTCAAAGAATTCAAAGGTGACTCTCGACAGGACCCACAGGCCAGAGGCACTGGAGTCACAAAAGGACCTCAAGCAGCTTACCAAAGAAGCAGGCCCACGGTGCAAGCAATGCAGTGTGGTCACAGATTCTGGTCACTGGAGATGCTTGAGGTTGGGGCTACTTGGAGCCCGAAGATCTTGATGGAAGGAAGCCAACAAGCCTTTGCAACGGCAAGTCAATGTGGTACACAGGGGTTCAGTTCCTGCGGCTCCGATGAGGGATACTGGCCTCAAACTTGGTGAGAGGACAGGGCAAGCCTCGAGGGATGTGAAGAACTTCCACCTGTTTTGCTGAGCCTTTCAGAGTCTGTGGGAGCCCAGGATCAGCAGGCCGTTCAGCTTAGTTGTGGTGCCTGCAGATGCAGGGAAGTGACTCCTTCGCTTCAAGGGAGATTCTTTCAGGTGTCTTGGATGCCCACAGGGGAAACAGCGTTTACAACGCTGTCATTACATCGCGCTACTATTACAACATGGTCGTTACAACGACCGCGTTGTTAGTACGCGATGCATTTACATCGCAAGTCATTACAATGACTTGCACTAGGGGGAGCTGAGGTATTGGAAATGAATTCCTACACCTTCCTACTGTTGCGCAAACTGGAGTAGGAATAGTAATTAATACTATTCCTAAGTCCAGCGCGCCCCCTAGTGCAAGTCGTTGTAATGACTTGCGATGTAAATGCATCGCGTACTAACAACGCGGTCGTAATGACCGCGTTGTAAAAGCACGCGATGTAATACATCGCGATGTAATGAGCCATATTCTGCCCACAGGCCTTGGAAGTTTTCCTGTATGAAGCACAGGCACGGACGTTGCAGCAGACGAGCAGGGCGAAGAGATCAGGAGCAGCAGGAGTCTTCCCGGTTGCAGCCTTGATGCCCAGAGCAAAGTCCAGTGAAGTCCAGAGTGCCCAGATGGTCGAAGTTGAAGTGGTGTCTGAATTGAATTGTGTCCCATGACGAATCTAGGGACCCACCCTCAGGTAAGCCATAAGTACCCTAAAGAAGGGGTTGGGACGATTCAGGGTTCCCTCCCAGACGAGGGGTTGGACAGTGGGGAGGATACTCCCATGTCCTTTGTCCAGTTTCACGCCAGAGTGAGCTGCTTTGCACTGGACTATGCAAGGAGGGTACCAAATGTGCCCTTCAAGCAGACTGAGCGGCGCTGGCAAGTGCACCCACCCAGCCCCAATACACTAAACCCTGTCTGGGAGGTGGTCACACCTCCCTGTGACAAGATACCTATTGCTCTGCCTTCCCCAGCTCAAGCTTGGCTCAGCAGCAGGAGGGCAGAATCGTGTCTCTGGTCGGCAGCAGCCATGTTGTGCTGTACGGGTCTAGAAGACTGGTACCGGGAGCACTGACGACCTAACAGAGGGCCTTTACAGTGCTTGGAATCATACCTCCCACACCGTTTATGATGTGGGGGTATGATTCCAACATGTTTGATACCAAACATGATAGGGTTAGTTACAGCCAGTTTCAAGATGGTCATCGGGTAATGACGCAGTGCCCCTCTATATGTTATATGGCTGTCTCACTTACAACCTGAGAGAATGGACTCCGAAGGCTGTAGGGGTGTCCTGCTCATGTTGGGGCTGCCTTACACTTAGAACCGAGCACCCTGCCTTCAGGATTGGAAAGGCCTGCTGTAGGGGTGACTTATGGGTTTTAAGTGCAGTGACCCTAGATGTAGGGAAAACTATATCTTTCATAAGTGGTGCTAGCACCAGCTTACACAGGCTGCAATGGCAGGCCTGTAGATACAAATTGAGTGGTCTCCCATGGGTGGCATAATACATTCTTTAGCCCATGGGGGGACCCCTGGTGTACCTATGACCTGGTTACCTTAGTACCATATACTAGGGACTGATAAGGGTACACCAGTGTCCAATCTGGGATGCACCCAAGTACTTACCATACCAATTTAGGGGAGAAAGCAGAGAGACAGGGGTCCTGATTAGCAGGATCCCAGTCAGACTAGTCAGAAACAGCATAGCACCGGGTAAAAAGTGGGGGTAACCATTAAAGCAGACCCTACTTTCATACAGTGCGTACCACGTCTAAAGCTGTCTCTGCATTTTACTTGACCAGGTTACTGGCCTTCACTGCACCTTTTGTTCTCTACTGTCTGTCCATATACCACTTCTGATCTACCAGCTAACAGGCACCTGGAAGCAGTCATGCAACTGTGTGATTGGGTTAGGAGTTATTTGGGAGCCTTTGAGTGCACAAGGGAGACAGAAATTGTAATAATTGGACTCAGCTGTGCTGGGGTGGACATAAGTGAGTACAGGAGGCATTAAGAAGAGGTCTTTTAGTGGAGCTGGACCTCCCGCTCACGGAAGAGGAATTGGGCGCTGCCCTGGGAGACCTCAACTCGGGCAAGGCGCCGGGGCCCAATGGGTTCCCCTGCGATTTCTTTAAGAAATTCTTCTTGCAGCTAGGACCCCACTACCTGAGAGTGGTGGAGGAGTCTCGTGAGCGGGGCTGCCTTCCACGGGATTGGAGGCATGCAGAGGTGGTGGTATTCCATAAACCGGGCAGGCCCCCAGACCGGCATGCTTCCTACCGTCCCATCTCGCTCCTTAATGTCAAAGCCAAAATATTGGCCAAGGCATTGGCAAACCGCTTGCAGGCCCACATCACCACTCTTGTTCACCCCGATCAATCCGGGTTTATGCCCCAGAGGGCGACTCGGCACAATATACGCCGCGCACAAGTAGCTATTGCGGCCGTTCGGGGGCGGTGTTACCAGGCGGCGCTGCTACTGGCAGATATGGACCGGGCTTTTGACTCCCTTAGCTGGGTGTATCTCTTCGCTCTATTACGTAGATTTTACCTTGGCCCGCGCTTCCTGTCCTACCTGTCCCTGCTCTACACTGATCCTACTGCATCGGTACGGGTCACAGGCTCTATTTCCTCCACCTTTTCCCTTGTGCGCGGCACCCGGCAGGGTTGCCCGTTGTCTCCCTATCTGTTTGCGTTGGCAGGCGAACCGTTGGCTGCCTGGGTACGTATGGATGTGCAAGTGACAGGCTTCGAGTGGGATCATGGTTTGTCAGACCGCATTGCATTGTATGCCGACGATGTGTTGTTCTTTCTTACGAATGTGGATAGGACCGGCCCGCGACTGCTTCGCATTATGCAGATCTTTGGGGAATCATCTGGCCTTTATCTGAATCCAAGTAAATCCACGCTATGGCTCCTCGGGAATATGTCGGGAGTGGGTGCTTGGGCTGAGTCGGTTCGGGTGGTTACCGATGGACTGAAGTACCTTGGGGTATTCCTATCTGATTCTTCCGCAGTGGCTTGGGAGAGGAACCTGGCTCCGGTCTGGGAACGTGTTCGGGAGGATTTGAAGATATGGTCACGCATGCCGCTCTCTATCTTTGGCCGGTCGGCCATATTTAAGATGGTCGCGCTTCCCCGTTTACTGTACCAATTGCAGAATCATCCCTATCCGATCCCCTCGATGGTTTACGCAGGTGAATTCAGCATTGGGGCAATTTCTATGGGCGGGAGGTGCGGTGAGAGTCGCTCTGCGGACCTGTTTCCTATCTACGTATTGCGGGGGCTTGGCGACCTCAGATATTTTGTCCTACTATATGGCCTCACATTTACTCATCCTAAATGAATGGTGGTAGGGGGGTCGGGATGACCCAGCGTACGCTGTGGAGCGGCATCTCATGGGGGATCTCTCTCTCTCCACACTGAAGAACCGGAATAACCCACTCACTGGGTCTCGGCAGCGGGGGAATTGCCCAAGTCTTCCATACCCTTCATACGTAGTAAAAGGAGACACAGGAGCCTTCGTCTGCAGGAGGAACCCAGATTTATTCAAATAGCCCGGGCTATGGAACAGAGTCCCAAGCTCGTTAGAAACAAGACAGAGGAGGCTGCTGCTTTACTCCGCAGCTTACAAGCCTTTACACTTTTTCATTCCAGTCTTTTGGTTGTTAGTCCATTGTTCAATCAGGGCAGTGTTTGCAGTTGATAACCAGATCCAGACTGTGTTTGTAGTTGGTGACCTGATCAAGGCTTGGTACTCAAATCATTGTTCACTCAGCTTGATCAAAGCACGGTCATTCAGGTCATTGTTCGATCAGCTTGATCAAAGCTCGGTCATTCAAACCATTGTCCAATCACCCTGATCAAGGCCCAGCAGTCAGACCATTGTCCAGATAACCTGATCACGGTGTCAAGGATGTTTACCAGGCAGGGAGCAGGAGATGGGAAACAAATCATTTACACAGGGCGTGAGTGTCTCATGGTTTTCTGTCGAACTGCAAAGAACAGGGGGTTGGGTGTGCGACAGTTCCTGGGCAGAAATGCAGGCTGCAAGATGGTTTTTGTCGTGTTAGTTAGAATTTCCTCAGGCATCAGCAGAAACGACCAGGTGGGTCGTGTGGAAGTGTTTGACACGAAATGGCAATGAAAAAACAATGGAGTCCTGGTACAAATGATACCGATCAGAAGAACACTTTTCCTCAGACCCTCCTTTTGCCATTGAGGGGCAAATACTTTAAGAAATGTCAATGTTCATAAGGCCATCGGTTTCTTGTTGGAGCATCATCATCATATTGGTGTTGTGAATGTTGGAGGGTGGAGGCTGGATGGTCTGGACACACATTGTACAGAGCACAGGCAGGCACTGAAAGCACAAACAGCAGGAGACCAGGACAGTTATTCCCAAGGCAAGGAAGATGAGGACCCTCCACCCCCACTGGGAAAGGAGGCCCCAGATCCAGCCTGTGAGGGACCAGTTGCCTTTATCCAGATGAATTTCGGAAGAAAGGCGATGCAGACGTTGGATGGCATAGTACACTGAAGGTGCGTTGTCTGGGATGTACACGCAGCAGCTGGAGCCGATCAATTTACACACACCACCACGATCAGCAAGGAGGACGTCTAGAACCATGCGGTTCTGCAGTGTTATAAGGCGGTCCGCCTGTAGTTCTGCAGTGATGTTGGAGAGGGCACCAGCTGTTACTGTGATGGTGGCTTCAAGGACCCTGGTCAGTCCTCGTACAGCCCGACTGTTTGCCATGGGGCCCCAGAATGGAAGGAAACCTTTAAGGAAGTCCCCTGTTTCCTGGCATGCTGTATCCTCGGCTGATATGACGCCCCTACGTGAGCGACGCAGGGCGCCCTTCATCAACAGGTGGTAACTCCCATGGGTAGAATACGTTGGCGGAAGGAGGAAGGCCAGATAGCAGGTACCAGACCAGTTACGGGGGAGCCAAGTGTAGGCGGCAGTGCCACAGATAAAATAGGTGTTTGGGGATGCCACCAGCTTCGGAGGAGATGTAGAGTTTAAAGATTTTGTGATATTACAAGTACTGGTACCAACTTTCTTAGTCCCTAGGCCATGGATGCAGACACGGCCTTGCACATTTATGACATTCACAGTGTCTCGTTCATCGGGCAGTATCCTTCTTGTGCAGGAATTTGGAAAATGTTCGTCGAGTGGTTGAGTTGAATACTACCATCTCACCGAGTTCATCTGGTGGTAGTAGCGATGTGGATGAGCTGGTCGGGCAAAAGGAGCATTGGCATGGCCAGATCTGTTCCGCCAGAAGTCATCCTGAAATGTTCCAAGGGCAGAATTGGCAGTACCATTGACAGTGTAGGCCTCCTGTATCAACATCCACCATGCAAGACAAGACCCAGAGATGGAAAAGGGGTAGGGAAAGAATGGGACAGGGTGTATCATGGAATGCGGCATCAGTCCGCAAACCCAGCAGTTGGAAGTGTTCATGATCAGCTGATGATGATGCAACATTTGGATGAAGGTGTTATTGAAGAATTCTGCACGGCGGGGTAACTCGTGGGCTGGTAGCGTGTAATACTGGTGCTCTGCAGGAGTTGGGGTAGGGGTTGGTGAGGTAACAGGATGGTAGATTAGTAACAGCCAACCAAGAATAGACAGGATGAGGGAGACAAACAGCGTCACCACGGTGGCCATGAAGCATTTACTATGTCGGAGACTGACATATTGTTTCTGGATTCGAGTGTTTTGGACGGCAGCCATTGTGCTAAGCCAGGGACCTCTAGTGGCTGTCTGTGATTGGTGGTTGCTTCACTGGGCGCAGGTGCCAAGAGCCCTATGGCGTACCTTAGTCTGACACACCAGCACTACTCTCGGCCGGGGAGATCACAGCTCTACAGCCTATAGGCACTTGGCGAAGTCAAAGGCAAGCCTTCCCTCGGGGCGCAAGTTATATCGGTCGGAAGTAGGGTCAGTATGGTCGGGAAACAATTGTTCTGGACGTTGAGCAGAGTTAAGGGAGGGTTCCACCCTTCCTTTCAGTATGCTGTCACTCTCTGCTTCCGTAGATGTAAAATGCAGTCTGGCATCGCTGAATGGGACAAACGTCGGGACTGTTTCTGTTTCTGAGTCTCCTTGTCCTTCCCTCACCCACTGATCGTAGGGGAGGGGCAGAGGCACACGCCTACAGTGGGACGAATGCACCCAATTCTTCCGACCTTCTACTTTCACGGCGGTGCGGGTGGCCAGCAACACCTGACGGGGCTGTGTCCAGCGGGGTTCATGGCTCTTAGTCCGTTGAAAATTTCTCACTAAGACCCAGTCGCCAGGTTGGATAACGTGTCCTGGGCCCTCGCTTTTGTCAGGTATGGCCTCATGCACCTGGTGATAAAGAGTACGAAAGGTATTAGTTAGACTGTACAGGTAATCAGTTAATACAGGGTATTCAACATTAGACAGTTTCTTAGGCCGCGGGACACCCCATACATTGGCAGGCCTCCCGAACACAATCTCATGGGGGATAGCCCTATCCTGGTGTGGGCTGTTGTTCTTGTAGACAATAGGGCCAAGGGCAGAGCATCAACCCAAGTGACACCTGTCTCAGCTACTATTTTGGCCATTTTAGTTTTTAGGATGCCATTGTACACCTCCACTAGACCTGCTGACTGGGGGTGGTTAGCTGCATGAAATTTTTGTTTTATACCCAATGCTGTACAGATATATTCCATAATTTGAGCCGTAAAGTGTGTCCCGTTGTCACTCCAGACCAAGTGGGGCAAACCGAATCGTGGGAGGTACTCTTTTAATAGCATTTTGGCGGTAGTGATAGCGGTGGAGTCTTTGACGGGGTAGGCCTCCACCCATCGGCTGAAGGTACAGACCACCACTAGGACATATTTTAAATTGTTACATCGGTCCATCTGGATGTAATCTATTTGGAGGACTTCAAAAGGGAAGGTAGGAGGAGAGAATCCTCCCTTAGGAGTAACTGTGCCTTTTCCTGGGTTATACATTAGGCAAATCATGCATGTTTTAACCAGCTTTTCAGCATATGTTGGTATCTTAGAGTTGTACCATGTAGGTTCCAACAGTTTACATATCCCTTTTGCACTAATGTGAGCAGGACCATGGGCCATCGTAACTACTGGTAGCACATGACTGTCAGGTAACATCCATTGTCTTTCCATAGTCGTGCGGACCCAGCAACCATCAATTCCCTCCTTTGCTAATTGCTCCTTCCACACCCGTAGTTCCTCAGGAGTAGTATGGGACTGAATATCGATCACACTCTGTACTGTGTTTTCAACCATGCCCTCGTCTGCCACCCACCTAGCGGGACCTCCTACATACATTCCTTCCCTTTTTCTAAGAGCTGTTTGTCTGGCCGTCTGGTCAGCCAGGGCATTGCCTTTCCCAACATCATCTGTCACTTTCTTATGGGCCTTACATTTTATAATGGCCACCTTTCTGGGGAGTGTCAGGGAGTCTAACAATCGGTGAATTAGGGGGCCATGTTGAATCTTGGTCCCATGGGAAGTAAGGAAATTCCTTTCTTTCCATAACCTCCGAAGTTGTGGGCCACCCCGAAGGAATATTGGCTGTCAGTATAAATATTTACCGTCATCCCTTTGCTTAACTCACAGGCTCTAGTGAGGGCCACTAATTCTGCTGCTTGAGCAGAGCACTGCAGAATCTGAGCTGTTTCTACTACTTGTCCTAATGTCGTGAGGGCATAGGCGGCTGAGGTGTTACCATCTGGCCCTCTGAGACATGATCCGTCCACATATAGTGTACCTTCTGGTTCTGCTATCGGGGTATCCTGTAAGTCAACCCGTCCCTTCGTCTCCTCCTCTGTCCTTAATATGCAGTCATGTGGGTCTAAGCGGGCATCCTGAGTATCCAGTGGGAGTAATGTTGCGGGGTTCAGTACAGTGCATCTCTTGATGTTAATGTGGCTGGAAAAGAGTGTCAGTTCATATCCTGTGATTCGTGCGCTAGTGAGGTACTGTGTCTTGGTGTTATTAAGGAGGGTATCTACAGAATGGGGGACCATCAGAGTCAGGGGAGTTCATGACGATCCCCGCACTCTGACGGACCATGAGGGCGGCCGCAGCGGTCGCCCGTGAGGCATCCTGGGAGAGCCCTTGCAACAGGATCTAAGGTGGCTGAAAAATAGGCACATGGCCGATGGTGACCTCCGAACATCTGGGTCAAGACAGCGCATGCACAGCCGTCTGTCTCATGTACAAAAAGAAAAAATTGCTTGCTATAATCAGGAGTACCGAGGACTGGAGCAGTACACAGAGCCCTCTTTAAATCTTGGAAGGCCTGCGCATGCTCTCTAGTCCATGGAAAGGAACTGTCTGATATGTCTTTAGTGGTGAGGGCAAGAAGAGGTTTGACCATGGCCGAAAAGTTGGAAATCCACTGTCTACAGTATGAGGTTAGGCCTATGAAGGCTCGCACCTGCTTTTGTGTTCGTGGGGCCGTCATAGCATTGATAATGGCCACACGATCAGCGGTGAGCTGCCTTCCCTCCTTCGAGAGGAGATGACCTAAATAGGTCACCTTCTCTTGACAAAACTGAAGCTTTTTAAAGAGACTTTGTGATTATGGAGGGCAAGGTGGCGTAACAAACAGAGAGTAGCTTCTTTACATGATGGGGCAGAATTTGCAGCAATGAGGAGGTCATCTACATATTGTAATAGTGTGGAGTTATCAGGGCGTTCCAAGGAATCTAGTTGACTTTTGAGGGCTTGACTATAGATACTGGGGCTCTCGGTGAAACCTTGAGGGGCGCAGCAGAATCTAAAGCTTCGCCCACCAAGGGAGAAACCAAAAAAATGTCTGCTGTCAGGATGTATAGGAATGCTGAAAAAAGCATTCTTCAGGTCTATGACAGAAAAGTGCGTTGCGTCAGAAGGGACCATCGTTAAGAGGGCTGTAATGTCGGGGACAACAGGATATTGGGAGATTGTTATTTTGTTAAGGGCTCTCAGGTCAATCACGAATCTGTATATTTTAGGGGAGAGAGCATCTCCATTGGTCTTTTTAAGAACGGGAATAATGGGACTGTTACAGATATTGCCACGTGTTTCCTCCACTACGCCCTTGTCCATTAATTCAGATATTATTGTTAAAAGGGCCATTTCTCCTTCCGCGGGTAGTCGATACTGCCGGAGGCGGGGAGAAGTGCACCTGGCTGGATGCGTACCACATGAGGGGATATGTTGAGACACCCTACATCAGTGTCTGATGATGCCCAGAGGGAGGAAGGTAAAAACTGCAATTCTGGTGGGAGGGGACCATACAGATACATATAGGAAGCTGCGGTGGGAGAAATTGTTAGGGATACACCTTGGGGACTGCATGATATGGTCGCATACAGAGCTTTCAGTAAATCCATGCCTAACAAGTTTTCACTGCAACCTGTAGTAAGGACCAAGGGAGCGTCAACATGTGCAGGGCCAATATCGAGAGGGAGGGTTCAGAGACAGGGCTCGTCACAGGTGTTCCTGCAAAACCCACGGAGACATTTATTTTGCCAGAAAGGGGTGCCTCCGGGACTGACAGACGTGCAATAGAAGACCTGGTGGCCCCAGTATCCAAAAGAAAATTCTGATTGTTCCCCACAACTGACATTTGAACATACGGGCCCCTTTGATCCATTGGAATTTGCACTCTGGTAATACCCCTTTCCTGGCTGTCCTATGCTTGGTAGGACCCTATCTCATCAACTTCGTCATAATCATCATTGTAATAAGTGCGTGTTGTTTCGTACCCATCAAACCTATTGGCTGGGCGCGGCCGGACGGGAACGTGATCCCTGGGCCTACGTTCTTTATCCTGTGGATGGGGCGGGCCATGGTCCCTAGTCGGCCTTCCCTCCCTGGGAGCGCGAGGCCGAGTCTTCCCTGTTCGGATGTTTTTCAGCTAACACGGGACACTCGTCTATCCAATGGCCGTACCCCTTACAATAAGCACACTGATCTGTTTGGAGGGCTCCCGTATGTTGAGGGCTGGAGGGGTAGACTGGCGAGCCCTCGGAGGGTGTTGGGGTTGAGGTCTGAAATTCCCGCGGGCATCGGGACCTCGGGGAGGGTAAGCCTGCTGCAGAAGTGCCTTAGTCTTAAGATCCCTAACCTTCTTACTTTCTTTGTCTCTATCTTCATTCTCCCTATTCTCATGATATTGTGCCATAGCCAAGATACCAGTGATAGTTTGGGCAGACCACGTACTTTCAACTTTCTTAAGCCTGGTGGAAATCTCAGGAAGCAAGTTGCTGACAAACTTATCGACAAACACTGGGCCAGAACCTGGGGTCCGGGGATCCAAACCACTATGTCCCTTGTATTCTGTCTCAAAACGGGTAAAGAAGTCCGCCACATTCTCATCTTTTCGCTGCCTACAGGCGTTTATTTTATCCCAGTTAATGACAGTTTCCGGCAAAAGTGTTTTCATAAACGTTATTATTTTACCGGGCAAAGTCAGGATGGCAGCTTCTGGTTTAGTCCCTCCTACCCTTGCTTCTTCCATAGCCTCTAGGTCAGCCCATTTACCTCCCAACGCCACTTCATGATCAGTATGTCGAATCTTGTCCCAAATTTCAGTGGGAACAACCGTACCAAAAAGTAAATCTATATCCTCAAGAACGAGAGTACCTGCAGATATAATCTGACCTAATTCTCTGTAAAAGGCAGCCGGATTCTTCCGGGGATCTGGTAATTGTTCTTTTAACTGCATTACTTCTGACCTTTTCCAAGGAACATGAACCCAAAGCCTGCGCCAGTGTGCCTCAACAGCCCCTCGGCCATTATTTTGGGCATCGGTAAGTGCGTTAACAAAGACAGGGGCCGCCTCTCTCATTGGCATAGCTGTCTCTAGAGGGGTGTTGGAAAAAGCGGTCATATCACGGTAAGCTATTAAAGCAGACACAGCACCAAACATCCCCTCTCCCTGAACATCGCCTCTTCTTATTTGTGACCTAAGGTCCATTAATCCAGTGGGTATCTGCATAAGCGCATTCTCAAATTTTTGCATGACCAGCGTACACATGTATTCAGCCCAGGTGGTCTGTTCCATAATCGTCCACTGGGAAAAGGTGGACCATATGTCTTTAAAGGCATAAATATTCCCGTTCTTTATCCAACATTCACACTGTTGCTTCTGTAGGTCATTTTCTCGAAGGGACGAAAAGCTGACTGCAGAGCGCAAGGAGGCCAGTCGGGGGGAATTGAACATTTTATATAAATCCTGCTTAACTGTAGACCACGGGGAAGTAGGAAAAGGGCGGGTAGGGGTAAAGCCGCAGGGGTTGGGCGGATGGAGACTTGTTGTTATTCCCGCAGTGAGGACAGGGTTAGCGGGCGTGGTCGGTGTCATATGAAAAATCGGGAGGGTTGGTGTGACAGGAAGAACAGTAGGAGGGGCAGTGGGGGCAGGAGTGGGCGGTGGCAGGGGGGACATGTGGGGTGTGAGGCGTCAGGGCAGGGTACATTGGGGCATATGCAGGAGGGCTTTCTAGCATGGTATCAAGCAAGGAATCACCTTCTTCTCCCCCATCCATATGGCCCTTTCTTTTCTCCTCACGAGCTGTATAGCATTTTTGTACCCGGGCCCCATGCTCCCTGTTGGCTATTTCTACCGATTTTGTCATTTGATTTTGTAAATTTACTCTGGCGTGGTCGGCCATTGACATGCGTTCCTGTTTTCTTTCTTGAGCCTTCTGCTTTCTAGCTCTCTGCTCTATCTCTTTCCTCCAAAATCGGACAGATTCAAACATAGACGGGCGCGTTTTTCTTTTCATTAATTGTTCCTCTAAGTTGGTGAGAACTTGGGAATTAAAGGAACCGAAAAGTGGCCACTGTAATTCCGCGTTACTTTGTTTCGTATATTTTACCCAGAATGAGGAAAACATTATGGCAGAAGGGCCATGTTTAACATACATCGTATGGCCAGGGGTCCCTTCTGGAGGAAGCGGACAAGCCGCCTCCAGCTGGGAGTCCTGCGTACACATACAACAACATAATTTCTTGAACTTACTACTGACTGGCATGCTTGTAAATAGGTAACAGACACCGGCGGGTTTTAAAATTCACCTCGCCTGCTTGGCTTTTGCAAAGGTCAATAACAGCAGAATCATACAGACTTGGTGGGTGATCAGTCCACCCTTACCTTACAGGGGTAGTTCTCTTCTGCAGACGTAGGGCTGTGTCCTTCTCCAGAAATTATTTGCTAGGGGACTCCAGCGAGGACGTGGTCATGTGGCCCAGACCGGGTGGGGAGGAACAGCGGGCGAGTCGTTCGGCTTACCGGATTGCAAGAATCCCTCGGGTAGGGCGCCTCTGTCGGAGTCTCTCCGTGCACCTCCTCACATCCACCGGGCCTGACCTTCGTACTCGTGGAGTCCCTATTCGGGCGCCATTTAAAGAACCGGAATAACCCACTCACTGGGTCTCGGCGGCGGGGGAATTGCCCAAGTCTTCCATACCCTTCATACGTAGTAAAAGGAGACACAGGAGCCTTCGTCTGCAGGAGGAACCCAGATTTATTCAAATAGCCCGGGCTATGGAACAGAGTCCCAAGCTCGTTAGAAACAAGACAGAGGAGGCTGCTGCTTTACTCCGCAGCTTACAAGCCTTTATACTTTTTCATTCCAGTCTTTTGGTTGTTAGTCCATTGTTCAATCAGGGCAGTGTTTGCAGTTGATAACCAGATCCAGACGGTGTTTGTAGTTGGTGACCTGATCAAGGCTTGGTACTCAAATCATTGTTCACTCAGCTTGATCAAAGCACGGTCATTCAGGTCATTGTTCGATCAGCTTGATCAAAGCTCGGTCATTCAAACCATTGTCCAATCACCCTGATCAAGGCCCAGCAGTCAGACCATTGTCCAGATAACCTGATCACGGTGTCAAGGATGTTTACCAGGCAGGGAGCAGGAGATGGGAAACAAATCATTTACACAGGGCGTGAGTGTCTCATGGTTTTCTGTCGAACTGCAAAGAACAGGGGGTTGGGTGTGCGACAGTTCCTGGGCAGAAATGCAGGCTGCAAGATGGTTTTTGTCGTGTTAGTTAGAATTTCCTCAGGCATCAGCAGAAACGACCAGGTGGGTCGTGTGGAAGTGTTTGACACGAAATGGCAATGAAAAAACAATGGAGTCCTGGTACAAATGATACCGATCAGAAGAACACTTTTCCTCAACACGGTACGTAGGGCTCTGCCGTCGGCGACCCAGGTGGTCTTCCAGGTTTGGCGACAGGCCTTGCAGCGGATATGGTGGTGGAATACACTGACCCGGGAGACCCCCCTATGGAACAATGGCCGCCTGCCACAACTAGCTGCATTGTCAGGGTTTCGAGGCTGGGACAATATTGGCATCTCTACCCTCGGGGATGTCATGACGGGGCTAATCCTGAAGTCCTTCCAAGGCCTACAAAATGAATTTCAAATGCCTAAGTCCCAATTTTATAAATACCTCCAATTTTGCCAAGCCCTCTCTCCTAGTCTGGTGGGCCTAGAGTCATTGGCGGAATTCAGTCCGGTAGAAGACAAAGTCTTTATGGGGGATCTCCAGGATAACAAGATATCTAAGATTTATCAGTCCCTAGTAACACACAGCTCCCCCACATTGCAAAAACTCAGAGAGGCTTTGGAGGGAGATGTTGGCTCGCTAGATGAGGAGGACTGGACGGAGGCCCTGGCCTCCCCGCGGGGGGCGGCCATAGCGGTACGCCTACGTCTTATTCAATTCAAATATCTCCACCGGGTCTACTTCACAAGGGTCCGGCTGTGGAGGGCGGGTATGGTGGCTTCCCCGGTATGCCTTAGATGTGAACAAGAGGAAGGGACCCTGATACATACGGTCTGGCATTGCCCTTCCTTGGCACGGTTCTGGAGAGGGGTGATGTCCTGCCTTTCAGAGGTGCTGGGCTGGAACCTGCCCCGGTCACCAAAGTTAGTGTTGCTACATGTCATGGAGGGGATTGGGGGCAACATTTATAAACGACATCTTATGTTATTGGGGTTCACATTGGCAAATAGGGATATCGCCAAGGCGTGGAAGGCACCAGCGCCACCCTTGGTGTCCATATGGAAGAGGGGCCTGGACTTTTGTATGGGTTTAGAGCTCCCTATCTTTACGGCAAGAGGGTGCCCGCAGAAACATTTTAAGATTTGGAAGCAGTGGGCGGATTATCGGGGGCTGTTGCTGGAGCCGGTTGCCGAGGGGGGTCCCCTTCATCCAGATTGATGTTGCCCCGTTGGTGCCAAGGGTATGGGAATTGTATATATGAGTGAGTGGGTGCAGGTGGTGTGGGGCAGTGCTGAGTTCCAATTGGGACTAGGAGGTTGTTAGTGCGACTGGGGGGAGGAGGGACGTTGGGGGGGTTGTTCTTTAAAAAGGTATATTTCATCTGTATCGCTTTTCTACATCCTTGCTCCATTTCTTTCTTCCTAAAAAAGTCAAAGTCATGATGTTGTATATTGATTGTGCAGAGGCCTCTGGGTTACAGAGCCCTGCTATATATGTGTCATTTGATAAATAAAGCCCGTTTTATAAAAAAAAAAAGAAGAGGTCTTTTAGAGGCCATAGTTGGCATATGATTATCCTTCTTATCCTCCTATCACTCTCTTTAGTCTCCTGTGACTAATCCCATGAGGCCAGAAAATTGCCAGACAATATCAAGCCTGCAGACTCTAGTCCCCAGGACTCCTAGACACAGTGCTAGAAAACAATATCAGAGAAGGTGGACTTAAAATGTTACACAGGAGTCTAACTGGCTGGATACCAATTCTCGTAAGGCTTGGTTTGCTCTAAAAACATGGGAGGCTCCAAAAGGCATAAGGTTTTGTGAGAAAACCAGTTAATTGAAGCAGAAGTAATAGAACCTGCTGGGAGAGAATGGGAAGAGTAAGTTTTTGATTTACTGTCCTGAAGAATTCTTCCTTAACTGCCTGAGCTTTGGAGAGAGTTGTCTCCAGATTTGCCTTCAATGTTTGCATTCCAATATTTGGCTCCAAGTCAGGTGACATCAGTCTCCAAACGCTCTTTAACAGCTTATGGAGGGCTATAGAAATCATCCTGAAAACATTTAGAGAAAAGCCTGTAGTAACAGACAGAGCCATAATCACCACATTACTCACTATTCTAAAACAAATAGGAACAATTGTCAGTATGGAGACCGGAAGCAACAAAACTGACTAACTCCTCTAAGGGGCAAAAATCTGGTTTGTGTGGATTGAAACTTTGCTTGACAGAAAGGAGATTAGGTTGATAGATGACAGAAAGGGGATCACGAAAATAGGGGTCAGGTTCATTAGCATATGGACAAACACCAGGAAGGCAGTTTGTCTTCTAGATTAATACATGGAAGACATATGTGGATTGTATGTTGAAAGCCTTGTTGCGCCAACACAGTTAAACCATCAGACACAGCAGAAAGATGTGACAAGACTCCAGGAAGAGCTGAGAAAAAGGCTTACAATAAGAAACTCTAACATAACTTTCAAAGTGAAAGCAACTCCCAAACTTGTTTCACTCTGTCTAGAAGACGTATAACAGAAGGGTCCACTGCGGCTGTATCTCCATCACTTCCAACCTGGTGAAGGGAAGGGACATACACGGTCTCACTTCTTTTCTACATACTGAATCAGTGCTGCCAGCAACACCTAAAACTGCACCTGCAGATCAGGTTACTATCTATCTTCAACTGGTCCTTATCATATACTGGTTCCTACCATATCATAATTCGATCAGAAAAACTGCCAACACATGTTTCGTCCAGCGTACTTTGTGAAGGCTTTTATGTAGGTTTAGTGTAGACTTGGGAACTGCAAGCACTCCTTGATATCCACGCCTGCCCTGAGGCCGTTGACCTGGAATCCCATCTGTTAACTCCACTCACCGCCCCTTACCCTTGGAGCAGACACCTGGGTATACTTACCCTGTGGATTCACTTAGTAATGAGGGATTACCAGAGCAATTGCTAATTAGCTCCCAATTCCTCAAGTAAGTCCTTATTTTGACCCAGAGATTCATCCAGAGTTTCGGCTGCAGGTGAAACAAAGGAGATCTCAGTGTCCGCGTAAACTCATAATTTCGAAGGGCAAATGGAATCAAAGGCCGCCTGATAATGAGGCGCCTTGTATTCTGTGCAGCACTTTACAAAGAATTCTGGGAAATAGCTTAACTCTTTTTCCTTTGCTGCAACATTTGAATAAAAGAGGCAACCGGGTCATTTGCAATAGAGCACATTGATATGGCAAGTGTTTTATACCAACCCTCCTGTCCTGCTATGCCCATCGCTAGTCAGAAGGAACCCATCACGCCTGTCACTTGTGTATTCAGTGACGGAATGTACTAGATTGAGACATCTCTGGAAGGGTCTCTACAGTTCCACAAAACCGAATGTTAGCACTGTATAGCTCAGTAATTTAGTTCCCCAGTACTGGCATCTGCGTGTGGCCTACACGTCATTACTTTGCGTCATTACAAGGCTAGCTCAGCCTTTCATTCTATCAATGTTGATCACATAAGTGCCGATCAAATGAGCAGTCATAGTAATCACTGCTATTTATAGCGCTTGGAAACAACAAACATATGATACGAAGCGCCTGATGAAAGCAAGTCATCATTTCTTTTATATATACTGAATATATATCGCCAATAGTAAACTAACTTGGCTTCTTGCAACCTCTTAAATTACAAAACTGTTTGATGCGTCACCCCTGACTTCTTGAGATCCAGTTCCAGAGATCAATGCTTTTTTGGGCAGTACACACCAGAAATGTTGGGTCCATTGAACACAGTCTGACCCATACATACTGTTGTACAATAGTGCTCCTTTAAGAACAGGAAGTACTGAAGATCACAGAGTAAGGGTGGCATTTGAGCTTGGAAGCAGTAGACTCACATTCCTGGAATCAATATAAAGTATATTTACACCTTGTTTTAATTGCACATTTCTGAGATATATTAGAAGGAATAATTTTACATTTGCTTGTCGAGTTGCAGCACTCGTTCTGAAAGAATACACGAAGTATATATATATATATATATATATATATATTTGCAATTCAACTCCATCATCACAGCTCGGTTTGACCCTTTAAAACTTGTTTATGCCATAATTTGTGTCAGCAATCATCACTAGCTCAGCCGTGAATCCTTCATTCGAGATTTAAACAAGACACGTTTTGGAAAAAAAATAGATTAGATAAAAGTATGTATAAAGCTGGCTTCCTGATCTTTAATTAGCCTCGAAGAATCACATATTATGTCCGTGGATATTGCTGTGGCCGCGCCCCATAAACTAAGACTGTCAATTTATTAAAAGTCTGTAAAATGTGAAACAGAATATAATTTGTGAAAGTTAAGCCGTAGGGAGGGACCCCTCACAATTGCCATTTATTTCTTGGTGTGTGTGCTTTCCTCTTAACCCCGAATCCTGTGAGGGATCAAAAATTCGATGTATTTGACAATATTGTGATGAAATGATGGTGCTGGGTTGTGTAACTATTTGATGTGGTATGAATGAAACCAGAAGAGATGTAGATGGAAGCATTTAATTGGGAAAGATGCCCTTGTTTGGTATTTGTCAAATCGAACAAGTCACGCGGGACTCAAATCTAGAAACTTCTTACAAAGGTTTGAGGGCTCTGTAATCCACTTAATTATAGTTGATGTTTAGCTTAAATAAATAGTGTGCTGGACAAAGGGTTCTGCCATACACATATTATATTCATACATATAAACAAAGCAGGTGTGACAAAGTGAATCAATAGTGCAGACTACCCAGTGCACATACAGTGATTCAACAGACAATTGCTTTACAAAGACACTGTGCAGTCCCAATGGTTGTGTACACATTCCATTTTTCAAGGATAATGGGAAGCATTATAAAATTAGCAAGCCCTATATATTTATTCCAGGTTTCAACCAACTGGGAGTATTGTCGATGTTTTTCATTGTGCGGCTGAGTTTACACGGCGACTTTCATGCGCCAACGTGGAACCCGAAACGTACCGATTATAGGACTTGTTGCTCTGATAGGTTAAAAATGTAATCAATCACATTCAGAACATTTCATGTGTGTGCATTACTACTCAGGGTCCCTGTGGCTTGATGGGTCTCCCTTCTTTTTTACTTTTCTAAAGTGGAGCAGTTTTACTGTGATCCTACTGAGCAAGTAGGATCCTGGAGCATAGATAAAGAAAGTCAGTTGCCTTGTATTTCTTTTTTGCACTCTTTCATATCCAGTCTGATGGTCTCCTTGCTGTTGGTTTGGCAACCTATTGAGCCTGTCATTGCGCCTGGCAGATGTTGGTCATGATTGCTTTGTGGCTAATGCTGATGGTTTTGAAGATCATGCAGGCTGGTAAGGGGAGTCAGTTGAGTTTGATCAGGGTAGGGAGGGATGTGGTCCTGTTTCCTCAGGCCCTTGATGTTCCTGCATATAGGATGCCCTTAAATGGGGCCAGTGTGGAGTCTGGTAGGCCAGAGTGCAGGGCATAGGCAGGTATAAATATGGCCCGTTTCAGGGTAGTGCCAGCTTTCTTAGGGTACCAGTTTCAGAAATATATGAAATTTCATTAAATGCAATTCAACATTCCAGGTATATATCTTGAAACGTACTTGCGCTCTTCCAAATTTTTAAAAAATGCCTAAATTTTTAAAAAATCACATAAGATCATAGTAATGGCATTTACATGTGGTGATGAAAATAAAGCCTAATGGACCTGTGGGAAGTTTGGACTAAAGCGTAAGACAGATCAAAATGAAACTTTTAATCCCAATAAATACCAGACATATTCAGACTCCATCATTTTTTTCTACTTCAACATAATGGTATTGATAATACTGTGACATTCAGACCTCCGTCAACTTGTGAACATGCATGCTTATTTCTTGTAAATATTGGAACTCTGCATATGTTGGGTGGCAGATGATGGGCATTAAGCCATAAGGAGCATTTTTTTGATGAGACATGTTTTTGTGTTTGTTATTGTCATAAAGTTATATATGTATACATATATTACATGCTTTGGCAAGTAATTGAAGTGAATCTCACCGACTGAAATTGATGTTCATTCATTTTACACGTGACATGTGCAAATCTTTTAACAGTCAAGTGGCCATGGAATAGGTTACATTTTGAGAGACCTGTTTCGGTGTCGGCACCAGATCCTTGAAGCGAAAAGAGGCTAACAAGAGACTGGAGGGGGGGAGGGGTCAGAGAACACTTCTGGTGTGGTACTGCTTCTTAATTTGACAGTCAGCGGCAGTATCAGAAATGGAAGTGGAGAGGATTGAGACAACTTCCTTCTGCAAGTGTCAGATTGTCAACACTCTGGTACTAAACAAGTGGAGACAATACCTGTACAACAGATTTCTACTCCGCAAATTCTGCAGCGAGACTGAACGTAGTCATTTAACAATCTGAGGCTCATAAAACCTATCTGAAAAACTTTGCTGAAAAAGTTCCTCGTGTGGGAAAGAGGAAGACCTTAGGAACAGCCATCACACAGTGAGAGGGCCATTTGATGAAAAGAATGACCACAGCCCCAATTTCCAGGTTTGGATATGGGAGGAACCTGGGCTCTCACCAATGCGGGTGTTTCAGAGTGAGTGAGCATCACCTATGAAGGCAGTGATTTAATAAATTGGAAACATGATGATAATAAATTGGATTTTGTTTTGGAAAACAATTAAACCATTGTGGATTACCTTATTTTTTAATGTCACTGTTACTTTTTAATTTATCTATGTCCCGCACATGTACTCTATATTGAATATGATACTCAAAATAATGTTGAACCGTAAATAATATGTGAGTATATGTGCACCGGTACCTTTGCATGTCATGATTTCAGCAGCCACATGCATAGACATTCATTCTAAGTGACCCAATGCAATGGAAATAATTCTACACTTTGGGAGTCAATGACACAAGGGATCCTGTTATTGGATACCGCACAAATTTACTGGAGATTCTGAATTGAACCCTGAGACCCAACTGAGAAATTACTGGGTCAGATTCCCCCAATAATTCTTTATCCAACTCCGTAGTTTCCCCCAGATATTATGGCTGCTTTTTAGCAGACAAAGGGCCTGATTATGATCTTGGCGGACAGGATTACTCCGTCACAAACATGAAGGAAATCCCATCCACCAATTTACAATTCCAATATATACTATTGAACTTGTAATATGGCGGACGGGCTATCCGTCACATTTGTGACAGAGTATCCCATCCACTAAGATTGCAATCAGGCCCAAAATCTCACGGGGAAACAGGATTGAGTTACTGTGGATCTCGTAATTCCTGATAATGCAAGTAGCCTAGTAAGAATGTTAGAGTTACTGTGGCCTTCGTAATTCCAGATGATGCAAGTAGCCCTGCAAGAGTTTTACAGTTACTGTGGCCTTCGTAATTCCAGATGATGCAACTAGCCTTGCAAGTGTGTTAGAGTTACCGTGGACTTTGTAATTCCAGATGATACAAGTAGCCTTGTAAGAGTTACCGTGGAATTCGTAATTCCAGATGATGCAAGTAGCTTTGCAAGAGTGTTAGAGGTACTGTGGATCTCCGAATTCCAGATGATGCAAGTAGCCTTGCAAGAGTGTTAGAGTTACCGTGGACTTCGCAATTCCAGATGATGCAAATGGTCTTGCAAGATTGTTAGAGGTACCGTGGATCTCGTAATTCCAGATGATACAAGTAGCCTTGTAAGAGTTACCGTAGAATTCGTAAATCCAGATGATGCAAGTAGCCTTGCAAGAGTGTTAGAGTTACAGTGGTTCTCATAATTCTCGATGGGACCGGGAACCTTGCAACAGGGTTACCGACCCCATAAGTGATTACAGCCTGCCAATAATGAGTGCCTTAATCTTTAAAGAAAGATGTTGTAAAGAATAATTGTATGTTAATACTATTACCACTTGTAAAAGGGTTCATTACTGTAGGAAGCTGGCTCTGTATATACTATAACAAAGTGAAGTATAGTGTTCACAGAGTCCAGTGGATCCCCAAAGGCTTACAGAGGTAAAAGTAGATAATACCTTACTCTGTATTTGTGGTAGTGTGGGTGAGCATTAAGGCTTTATCAGAGGGTAGTGTTAAGCATTTAATGTAAACACTAAGGCAAGAAATGATGGCACACACTCAAAGACTGAACTCAGACCAATTGTTTGCATACAAATATTTCTTTAGTTGTATTCTATTTTCTAGAACCACGCAGAGCTTGTTACAGGTAAGTAAAGTTGTACATTTCTAAACCAGTTGATAAAGAAGTGCAAGCTGAATGAAAATGGCTCTGTTACAGGTTGGTAAAATGTTTCAAAACAGTTGTAATTACTTTGTGATTACTTTTGAATACTTTGTGATTACTTTTTAGATTAATTTTTCTACTCATTCTGGTATGACTAGATATCACACTGGGACATTTCCTAGACAAAGGTAATACACGTTTACATTAAAACACAGTTGCTTAGTTTTCCATACAAACACAACTCAACACAGAACGTATTCAAAGAAAAAACAGACAATGCAATCCTATGGAGGAAAATGAGGTTATCGGTTTGCAGGTAAGCAATCTGTCTTTGGGGTTGAGTTTCTGGGGTTAGAACAAGGGTTCCCCCAGAGTCAAGGATGCACTCAAAGAGCACCCTCAGTGGCACTATGGCGGCCGGGTGCAGAGTGCTGAAGCCCAATGTTAGCCTATGGGGCTAGGGGGCCGTTGGTTAGTGGCTGCTCACGGGCAGGCCACTTGGTCTTGGGAGCCAAGCTCCTAGGGTTAAGGTCAAGGCAAAAGGACTAAGTCCACACCACCAGCAGCGCAGGTGCGGCTGGGTGCAAAGTGCTTAGGAGGGGCCGGGAGCACACTGCAATCCTATGGAGATTGCCAGTTTAGGTTTTTAGCTGCAGGCTCGGTCCAGGAAGTCTTCTGAGAAGAACCAACAGCTGGGCAGGTAACTTAGAAGGCTCGACGTAGGTGCACCTCAGGTCCTCTTCTCCAGGGTGCAGGGCGCTGGATGCAGGGGTGTCTTTTGAGGTCAGATTTCACCTTACCGGGCCATTCACGGTCGTGGGGGTCTCCGTGCAGAGGCTGCAGGCAGTGTCGGGGAGTCCTGGAGGGGTCAACCCATGGTGGACTCTGGAGTGCTGGGGGACCTTGCTGGGACTGGTGGGCCACTCGGACTCAGGCTGTAGGCGACAGGTGCAGTGGTGGTTACCGGCGTCGGGTTTGTCTTCAGCAGGCTCGGAGTCCTACTTTGGAGATTCTTTTGGACACAGCTGCTGTTCACAGGAGATCCGGTCTTTGTTGAAGACAGTCACAGGGTTTCTGGAGGTCACTGGCTGCAGGACAATGTATCTTTTGGTGCAGGATCTCTGGAAACTGCAGACAGGCTGGTAGAACTGGGACCAAGTCAGTTCTTCTCTGCAGTCTCCTCTGCTGTGCATCTTCTTTCATCCTTCATCTTCATAGGTTGCGGGAATCTGCCTTCTGGGTTCATGGCTGCCCCCTAAGTACTATATTTAGGGCGCATTTTAGGGGTCTCGAGGTAGTAGCTAATGGGCTACTGACCTTAGGGTGACTACACCCTTGGTGTGCTCACCCCACATGGGGGAGTGGGCACAATCCTTTATCCTGATTGGAGAGTGCCTGCCATCTGCAAGATGGCGGGCACTGAAGAGTGGGCTTCACCTCACCTCCCCCACCTGAGGGGTAGGGTTGGCAGAGGTGGGCACACCTTCTAGGCTGCTCAAATTTTTCCTGCCTGTCTTCCCGCGGAAAAGGGGGTGAGACAGGAAGGGGGCCTGCTCCTGATAGCAGTAGAGGCTAGAGGTTGCTTTGCAAAGGTGGCAGGCCTGTGAAGCTCCCCTGCCACAGATGACTCTTCCTGACCTGGGGGGTGGTGTGAACACCTCCGCCCAGGAAAGGCTTTGTTTCTGGGCGGGGGTCCAGAAACATGTCTCGTGGTGGCAGGCTGGTGTTTACCAGTCAGGGAACCCACCAGAGGCTGGTCGTTTTTCAGGGGGCATCTCTAATATGCCCTCTGAGTGCATTGTATAATAAATCCCACTCTGGCATCAGTTTATTATACTGAGATGTTTGCTACCAAACTTCCCAGAATTCAGCAAAGCCATTATGGTGCTGTGGAGTTCGTAATGACAAACTCCCAGACCATGTACTCTTTTATGGCTTTACTGCACTTACAATGTCTAAGAATGGACTTAGACACTGTAGGGGTACAGTGCTCATGCAACTGTACCCTCATGAGTGGTATAGTGCACCCAGCTAGAGGGGTGTCTTACCTATACCATAGGCAGTGGGTTGCAGGCATGGCACACAGGTATGTGTGCCATGTCGACTCTTCACTTTTCTCTGCACCAAAACACGCAGCATGCAATGGCAGTGTGTGTGTGTGTGTGTGTGTTAAGGTACAGGGCCTCTAAGGGTGACACAATATGTGCTGCAGCCCTTAGAGGCCTTCCCTGGTCACAGTGCCCTTGGTATCCATGGCACCTTTTACAAGGGAATTACATGTGGCCAGAGAGGTGCCAATTGGGGGTACAAAGGTACAGTTTTTGTAAAGAACACAGGCCATGGGAACCTGATTGGCAGGGACCCAGGGCATATCAAGGCAAAGTGCATCAGAAGTCTGGCAAGAAGTGGGGGGGGGGGGAATTGCTGTAACAGAAACCCACTTTCCTACAATTACAACAAAAGACATTTCATAAACCTGGTGGAAAGCAAAAGCTGATAGAATTGATTTTCAAAGCTGTTGTCGAGTATAAACTATTTGGCATGGTTTTCTGGTGTGAGGCTCGCCTGATAAAATAAGAATTGTGTAAAATTGGCGGTATTAAATATGGACATGACTAACACATGTTCGAGTCAATCGGGGACGGGGATCTTTATCACACCTCCTTCCCCTATCTCGCTTTTTATGCAAAATAGATTTTGCAAGGTTTCCATAATGTAAGGACATGCTAACAAAGAATATTGGTTTAACTGGAAATCCACAGCTAAAAGCATACAACACGGTGCATTTCTAAAGAACAATGGATGAAATCTTATCGTGTAATGATGCGGGCTCCTCTCTTCTCACGATTTTTCCTCTTCTCATTCTAGTCAAGAGTATACCAATTATAACAGAAATGCTCTGATCTTATTGCTGGCATGTGGTGACAGGCTGGGGTGGTGGTGGGAGCAATTTAAAGACTGACCTTTAAATTAGCTGCAAGGACACTGGGAATCCAACAGGATGATATATTTCTGCGCCTGAAACACTTTAGTCCTTGAAAGATAAAAACATATATTTGAGTTGACTGACTGTCTCATTCATTCATTCATTTGCTCATTCATATACTTGTTTTCCTACCTGCTATCCATCCCAAATCTTAGAATTCAAGTGCTAGTGACGCTAGTGAGCCAAGACAATATTTTTAGGCTCTGATATCTAAAATAGGTTTGCAAAAATCCCATCGGCAGTAGCAAATGGTATATCTGGATACATAGACATTAATGCCCTCAGAAAGAACTTAGGGTTAGATGCATCAAAGGGTTTTACCCATTCTGTCTCTATGGGAAAATGTGTCCGTACATATGGCCCTTAATGCCCAAACTTCAATGCAGAGCTGAGTTTAGAGGAAGTGCTTTGGTGTTTCCACAGAGAGGGTGGGGTCAGGGCTGGCTTTAGGATGGTGCAACCGGTGCAGCCACACCTGGCACTGATCTTGGCGTGGCAGTGACAGCGCTGTGTTTAGAAATAACTTATGGGTTTAAAAGCACCTGCTGCAGAGTTCCTTGTGTGTTCAGCAGTGTTCGGGCAATAATAAAAATGTCAAGATAATTTTGGTGTTTAATGGTCCTGCTGGAGAGAGAGATTTGAGTTTTGTCTAATAGCAGTTTTGAAGTATTATAAAGTAGTGCAGAGGGTTAACATCCCTGCTGCAAAGAGCATGTACCATGCAGATCGTGCAACTGAAATTTATGTGGATAGCTCAGTGGGTTCTTGCTTTTGTCACAGAGTTTCTTTTGTTATTTTCAGTTCATAAATTACAATCCAAATATAGCACAGTGACCTATGACCTATCATCAAAGAGCTTCATGCCACCTGCATGATATAGGTTAGAATATAATCTTTATTTCCCAGTCTTTCATTATCCTAATGTTGCTAAAAAGGTTTTGTTTGAGTAGAAATACATTTTTATTAGGAAAGCCAAACCCAACCACTGTGGTACGTTATGAATCCTGAGTTTGCACTTCGGCAGAACTACAGTCTTAAAATATATTGCCTACTAGTATGGGTGACATGATTCCTACACCTTGAAGTACTCTTTGTCTTATGTAATTTCCTGTGGACTGATTTACAGATGTATGATTCATGGTCTACATATAATGTGTGTGTGAGGTAAAGTGCTCTGATGCCCTACACTGGTATGAGTAGCACTATAAAACAAATTAAATGCATATGAGAGAGGGATTATGGAGAAAAGAGGGACACTGTTGGAGGGTGGTAGTGATGGAATCCAAAGAGAAAGAGGTCATGGGTGGGGGGAGTCAAAATATTTGTCGCATCCGCAGCCACCACCGCTAAAGCCTGCCCTAGGTAGGGTGATGGAATTCAGAAAGGTGGTAAACACTGAAAAGGTCTTAACATCCTAAATGTTCTAATGATCCCTGCATCTTGAATATTGTACGCAAATTACTTCGTTCCAAAAAGGTAGGCGGGGCAGAAGAAAGAGATCGGTGTTTGCGTAAGTGATAGTGGTGGCAGTGGAGGCCTGTAAGTACATCTTAGAGGGGACAGGGGGAGCCCACTCACCCATATGCACACTCACTTACACCCCTGTATTGACATGCAGACATCCGTACGCACACCCATTCACAACACTCAGTCACAAATACACATTCATTAATACGTACACACATGCACAGTCAATAAAAACAACAATTACCTGCTGCAGATCTCAGGGAGAGAAGCCTCGGAGGTGCCAAGAGGGTTGGCACTGCTGCCTACCCTCATTTGCTGACCTTAGTCTCATTGGTTCATTAGGTCAGCCAATGAAGAGAGACAGCAGTCCCTACCTTGTCACAGAGTAGGATGAGGTCAGAGATGCTGCTGACCCCGCCCACTCTGTGACGAGGTGTCAGTGATAAACAATCATCCCTGGGCACTTCAGGGCTTAAAACTGAAGCACACAGGTATGAGGCTATCACTGATACTCTCCCTCATCACAAGGCAGATGGCCTTGAGGACCTTTGCTGAACTACGGAGGTCACACCCACAAAAGCTGTGCCATCCTCCGCCCAGCAAAGTTCAGCTCAGGCAGCGAGGAGCCTGCGCATTTAGCGGACATCTAGCTACTGGCTGCCTGACCTGAAAATAAAGGATGTCTGTCAGGCTGGCCTTTGCTCATTTATCTTTATGTCTAAAAGATGCGGGTGAGTGGTCCCTACACTCTTAAGGATGGGCTTCTGCTGGGTGTTGGTTTTGTGGTTAGTAAACGTGCATGTAAGTTTGGAGTAAAAAAAATATATAATTATTCCTATGGATTTTCTGCACTACACAATTCATAGAGTATGAGGATTCATTGAAATCCACAATTTGCATAGATTTCCAAGAGTCCGATCTGGTATTTTGGTTAATTCCCAAAATCAGAAATTGAATGAACCCATGCATAAAACCTAAATGAGTACATTTGCGACTTTTTAAAACAGTTTAGTAAACGAGGCATAACTTATCCACAGTGCACAAAGGCAGAAGTATCTATGTCAGGTATGTGTTAAGTCAAACATATCTATGTTAATGTCTATGTTAATGTACACAAGCAATTTAATGTGCTACTTTCAAATCACTACTGCTGAGTGAGTTCCGTATTGAGAAAGTAACACAAGAGTAGGTCTACGGAAAGGCAACTTAGGTTTCTATGAAGATACTAATATAAAAGTTCTTCATGCTTACTTCAGTCACAAAAATGTATGTAATTTATTCAAACATTATGCCCTAAATTATTATTTTCATTATAAAAGTTTTCCACAAAGAGGTCACTATTGACAGAAGCCTGACAACCCCCGAGTACATCACTAAAAATCTTGGGGTGTGAATTAATGTTCAGCTGGTTTAGAACAATACACTAAAAACAGCAACATCCTCAATTGGCTCTGTTGTCCATCCACCCTAGGACCTTCAAGTCACAGTGAGGGTCACCTTATTTGGGGCGGGTCAACCATTGCCAACTTTTCTTATCTGGGTCTGAAATGTGGGGTATGGTGGTGCTTGGCAAGGAAATCAAACGTTTTTTGTTTTGTTTCTGTAATGTTTTTGAGTAACACTCTCCTGCTTTGGGAGGTTTTTTTTTTACTGAGGAACAAAAAACTTGACTGAGCCAGTGAAACAAACATGGTGCTTGCTCAGCAAAGTTCTCTGCCTGCAGTTCAATAGCTGAACCTAAGGCTCTAGATATCGCCACTAGGCAGATGGGTATCTCTAAATTGGATGGGAAATCCTCTTCCAGGGAAACTGGCAGGCTATCCATCCAATGGTAAATTAACCCGAGGTCTGTCTAGGAATTCAGTGCTAACTGGGCACAGCATCGCACAGGAACAGGCATGATACCATTGTACTAATATTAAATATATAAAATACCATAATGCAGAGGTGTGGGTGCTCGCAAGCATTGGATTTGTAATGGAAGCATACACTTCCAGGTGAAAATCCTACGTCTAGACACAGTATTGAAACATTCTACACATTGGATGTGTGCAGTGCAGCACACATGCAATGTTTGAAGAAATAAAAACATTTCTCCTTGTTAGTGCCTGCTTCAAGAAGGCATTTGTTTTTGACACAAAGTGTAATTTGGTTATCTTTGCACATCCGGCTTTGCGTCAGGAACCCAAATAATGCCTCTTTGATGCAAAGTGGTGCTGAGCAGTGCAAAAGCCCTATTTTCACCTGAAAAGGGCATCTTTGGAGCACGAATACCCCTGTTCTGGAAAGTAAATACAGTTGAAAGACTTTGCGTCGCTTTGCATGACTTTGTGTTGGTGCCAAGTATTTGTAAATCTGGGCCCTTGTGCCTAGAGTCTATTGGACGTGGCTGATGGTAGTGTTCAGGGAACTAAGGTGCGGACCTTTAACTGACTGAAAATCTATCTTTGAGCCCAGTGGTGGCTGCTGTCAGAAGAACTGGATACAGGACATCACAAAAGTCTATTCCCTGCAAACATAGCCTTCTGGGCATGTGGGTCATGCCTAGAGTGTAGGCCAGAGGTAAAGCCAAATTCCAAGTGACAGAGGCAGGCATTTGTTCAAGAAGAGTGAAATGCTCCTCAACGGGCTCAACGGGTACAACGATCAGAGGCATGAGAAAGAAGGATGCCTGGAGCCATGATGGGTATTAAAGTTTGAAGTGGTGCAGTGTAAAATACTCAGCTGAAATTCAGTGGGAAACGGCCTTAACAACGTGGGCAGAGCCACATGTGCTGTTTCCCCGCAAGCTCAACCACGCATATGCGTGGTTAAGGCAGTGCGTGGTCTAGATGCTGGGATGGACAGGCCCAGGAGCAGGACGGATCGGGAGAGGACGCAGTGAGGTAAGTGGGGCTCTGGTCGGGATTTTGGGGGGAGGGTAGTTTTTAGGGCTCCGGGAAGTTGGGGCAGTGTTTAAGGCTCGGGTAGTGTTTAGGGCTCAGGGGGTATCGGGGTAGTGTTTAGGGCTCGGGGTCGGGTAGTGTTTAGGGCTCAGGTGGTCGGGGTAGTGTATAGGGCTCAGGGGGGGTCGAGTTAGTGTTTGGGGCTTGAGGGGGTGGGGGTAGTGTTTAGGGCTTTGGGGGGTCGGGGTAATGTTTAGGCCTCGGGCGGGGGGTTGGGGTGTGATCTTTACCACACATCCCTTTATCAGTCATGCCTTTACCATGAAATTGCGTGGTAAAGGCATGCGTGGTAAAAGCATGCATGGTAAAGGAATTGTTTAGACGCATTCGTTGTTGGGGTTGAGTGGTAGAGACACGCGTGGTTTAGCCATGCATGCCTCTGTCATACAACCAAATTCAGTGAGTGTGTAAAGCGAGCAAGTCCAAGTTTCTCTTGGTGAGTTTTGGAGAACTCATCCCTCCAGAAAATCTAGTAAGCAAGGGGCAAATAATGGAAATAGATTATTATTTTTACCAAAGTTGCTAAAAAGCTATAGCTTTGGATGGGGCAGTCATATAAATGCTTTACTGCTTTCATGGTGTGCCAAGCAAGCCTAACCATCCCCGGCAAAGCTGGTAATTTACGCTCGCCAAAGATAATTTTGTTAAAAGTGATTGATAAACGGTGGGTTTCCAGAACACTTTTCCTGACAAAGATCTAAAAAGCCACAGCTAATCGAGCCAGTTTTCAGTGTCTGGATGCAATTTCCCATGGCCTATGGATTTTTAAAATGGATATAGCATCTTTCTTCACTTCTACATTCCTCTTCCCCCTATTTTTCCATCCTGCTCATTCCAAGTAAACTTGTGGCCATATTTGGTGACTGCACTTGGAGCTGACAGGGTGGAAAAATTCAAAATTAACCAGAACTCATAATCTCAGGAGTAGATGGCAGGGGCAGTAGACAGATCTCACAAGATCACGCAGCAGAGCGCCCACTCTTTAACAAGCAATGAAAAAGGGCCAGACAGCACACAGGTTACACCAACATACCGGCTCAGGCCACAGACAGCATTGTTGTGACGTCAGAAACACATCCATCAAGACAGAGAGTGAAATACCTGCCCACGTCAGGAAACAACAGTGATCGCAGCAAGTGCCCTTTGGCATCAAGAGATCATCAGCCATAAGTTTTACCAGCTCAGTATAAATTCTCATTCAGGTATTAGATTTCCCATTTTATACATGTTTAATTAATATGTAACAAAAAAACAAAAAGAAATACAAAGAAGTGCCAATCCAGTAATTTCAATGTCACAATGTAGTTGCATACATTTTATTTACACACCCAACCCTAAAATTAATTAGAGGCAACTGTTTTATTTGGGACACCCCTAACCTTATTTAGAAGGAGTTAGACGTTTATGATTGCTTCGCTATGAGGTGGGTGGCAGGAATCTCATAGGGTCCTCAGCACATTTTTTTAAACGTCCCTATTAGTTTGCAAGTTTCTGCTGTCCGAAAGTGTGGTAATGAAGATCAGGTAGCTGAAGTGTTGCTTTAACTTATTTATTCAGTCTTAGTTTCAGGTTGGTAAATCCATGTAGGGAAGCCGCACCAGGAGCAGCCTGCCTACTGCTCAGCCCATACTCCAACTGTCACACCTCACCAGACAGGCACCCAAACATTCCATTCAGCATCACCACTCCAACATTCTATGCAGCACATTCGCACTGGCTACACAGCTAGGGGCAAAGCAACAGGGGAGAAGCATAAATACATATACAAGATACTACATACCCTCCCCCATTATATAACACAAAAAATAAAAATGCAAAATGGAATAATGTATTGGCAAGAAGAAACATGGAAAGAGAAATGACATCAAAATACGCAAACACCATATGGAATCAAGCATTAACCTGAAGAACCATAATGAAGCATTAAAAAAAATAAAGTTTGGAGATGCATAGACAAATATTCAAGATATCATACATCCTCCCGCTTTATAATTCATTAAATAAAACCGAAGAAATAGCATTTACTTTAATACCACACATTGCTAGGCAGTAGACAAAGAAAGAACCCTGTCAGTCCCACAACAGCATACAAGATAATCACACAATCGCACCTATTATCACCATCAAACACACCGACTGGCCAGACAAGCATGAGAGGTGGCACAACACAGCATGACAGGAGCTAACAGTGGGAACGACTCACACACACAAAAAAACTGTGATAAGAATACTAATTCAACGAAAACACATCAAAACATAGAAGTAATGGGTGAAGTACATCCAACAAACGTTTCCAAACAAGGGCAAGAAGAGTAACATGTAACAAAAGGTGATATTCACACCAACAAACATCCTTCAAGTAAGGACATGTGGCTAACACTGTACAAATGGGTGAGTCCCACCCATACAGCCACTCCTCATGTAGGGGAGCAAACAAAACGTGTAGCACAGGGTGACTTACACACCGTCCAGTCATCCCTCATGTAAGGGTATAAAACGTAAATCGTAATGATGGGTGACTAGTAACCGATCCAGACATCCCCCTAGAAAGGGCAAGTAACAAACTAGGTAGAAAATCGGTGACTACCACCCATATACATCCCTCATGCAAGGGCCAAGCTGTAGAAATGTGACTTTCAAACATTTAGACATCCCTTATGTAAGGGTCTATAATGTAAACTGTAGAAATGGGACTTGCACCCATTTAGAAATCCCTCATGTAAGGGTCTATAATGTAGACTGTAGAAATGGGACTTGTACCCATTTAGACATCCCTTGTGTAAGGGCCTGTAACGTAAGCTGTAGAAATGGGACTTGCACCCATTTAGACATCCCTTGTGTAAGGGCCTGTAACGTAAGCTGTCGAAATGGGACTTGCACCCATTTAGACATCTCTCATGCAAGGGTCTATAATGTAAACCGTAGAAATGGGACTTGTACCCATTTAGACATCCCTCACGTAAGGGTCTATAATGTAAACCGTAGAAATGGGACTTGCACCCATTTAGACATCTCTCACGCAAGGGTCTATAATGTAAACCGTAGAAATGGGACTTGTACCCATTTAGACATCCCTCATGTAAGGGTCTATAATGTAAACCGTAGAAATGGGACTTGTACCCATTTAGACATCCCTCATGTAAGGGTCTATAATGTAAACCGTAGAAATGGGACTTGCACCCATTTAGACATCTCTCATGCAAGGGTCTATAATGTAAACCGTAGAAATGGGACTTGCACCCATTTAGACATCCCTCTTGTAAGGGTCTATAATGTAAACTGTAGAAATGCGACTTGTACCCATTTAGACATCCCTCATGTTAGGGTCTATAATGTAAACTGTAGAACTTGGATTTACACCCAAATAGACATCCCTCATGTAAGGGTCTATAATGTAAACCGTAGAAATGGGACTTGCACCCATTTAGACATCCCTCTTGTAAGGGTCTATAATGTAAACCGTAAAAATGGGACTTGCACCCATTTAAACATCTCTCATGTAAGGGTCTATAATGTAAACCGTAGAAATGGGACTTGCACCCATTTAGACATCCCTTGTGTAAGGGCCTGTAATGTAAGCTGTAGAAATAGGACTTGCACCCATTTAGACATCCCTTGTGTAAGGGCCTGTAACGTAAGCTGTCGAAATGGGACTTGCACCCATTTAGACATCCCTTGTGTAAGGGCCTGTAACGTAAGCTGTCGAAATGGGACTTGCACCCATTTAGACATCCCTCATGTAAGGGTCTATAATGTAGACAGTAGAAATGGGACTTGTACCCATTTAGACATCCCTCATGTTAGGGTCTATAATGTAAATTGTAGAACTTGGATTTACACCCAAATAGACATCCCTCATGTAAGGGCCAAGCTGTAGAAATGGGACTTGTACCCATTTAGACATCCCTCTTGTAAGGGTCTATAATGTAAACCGTAGAAATGGGACTTGCACCCATTTAGACATCCCTCATGTTAGGGTCTATAATGTAAACCGTAGAAATGGGACTTGTACCCATTTAGACATCCCTCATGTTAGGGTCTATAATGTAAACTGTAGAACTTGGATTTACACCCAAATAGACATCCCTCATGTAAGGGCCAAGCTGTAGAAATGGGACTTGTACCCATTTAGACATCCCTCTTGTAAGGGTCTATAATGTAAACCGTAGAAATGGGACTTGCACCCATTTAAACATCCCTCTTGTAAGGGTCTATAATGTAAACCGTAGAAATGGGACTTGCACCCATTTAAACATCTCTCATGTAAGGGTCTATAATGTAAACTGTAGAACTTGGATTTACACCCAAATAGACATCCCTCATGTAAGGGTCTATAATGTAAACCGTAGAAATGGGACTTGCACCCATTTAGACATCCCTCTTGTAAGGGTCTATAATGTAAACCGTAAAAATGGGACTTGCACCCATTTAAACATCTCTCATGTAAGGGTCTATAATGTAAACCGTAGAAATGGGACTTGCACCCATTTAGACATCCCTCTTGTAAGGGTCTATAATGTAAACCGTAGAAATGGGACTTGCACCCATTTAAACATCTCTCATGTAAGGGTCTATAATGTAAACTGTAGAACTTGGATTTACACCCAAATAGACATCCCTCATGTAAGGGTCTATAATGTAAACCGTAGAAATGGGACTTGCACCCATTTAGACATCCCTCATGTTAGGGTCTATAATGTAAACCGTAGAAATGGGACTTGTACCCATTTAGACATCCCTCATGTTAGGGTCTATAATGTAAACTGTAGAACTTGGATTTACACCCAAATAGACATCCCTCATGTAAGGGCCAAGCTGTAGAAATGGGACTTGTACCCATTTAGACATCCCTCTTGTAAGGGTCTATAATGTAAACCGTAGAAATGGGACTTGCACCCATTTAAACATCCCTCTTGTAAGGGTCTATAATGTAAACCGTAGAAATGGGACTTGCACCCATTTAGACATCCCTCATGTTAGGGTCTATAATGTAAACCGTAGAAATGGGACTTGTACCCATTTAGACATCCCTCATGTTAGGGTCTATAATGTAAACTGTAGAACTTGGATTTACACCCAAATAGACATCCCTCATGTAAGGGCCAAGCTGTAGAAATGGGACTTGTACCCATTTAGACATCGCTCTTGTAAGGGTCTATAATGTAAACCGTAGAAATGGGACTTGCACCCATTTAGACATCCCTTGTGTAAGGGCCTGTAACGTAAGCTGTAGAAATGGGACTTGCACCCATTTAGACATCCCTTGTGTAAGGGCCTGTAACGTAAGCTGTCGAAATGGGACTTGCACCCATTTAGACATCCCTCATGTAAGGGTCTATAATGTAGACAGTAGAAATGGGACTTGTATCCATTTAGACATCCCTCATGTTAGGGTCTATAATGTAAATTGTAGAACTTGGATTTACACCCAAATAGACATCCCTCATGTAAGGGCCAAGCTGTAGAAATGGGACTTGTACCCATTTAGACATCCCTCTTGTAAGGGTCTATAATGTAAACCGTAGAAATGGGACTTGCACCCATTTAGACATCCCTCATGTTAGGGTCTATAATGTAAACCGTAGAAATGGGACTTGTACCCATTTAGACATCCCTCATGTTAGGGTCTATAATGTAAACTGTAGAACTTGGATTTACACCCAAATAGACATCCCTCATGTAAGGGCCAAGCTGTAGAAATGGGACTTGTACCCATTTAGACATCCCTCTTGTAAGGGTCTATAATGTAAACCGTAGAAATGGGACTTGCACCCATTTAAACATCCCTCTTGTAAGGGTCTATAATGTAAACCGTAGAAATGGGACTTGCACCCATTTAAACATCTCTCATGTAAGGGTCTATAATGTAAACTGTAGAACTTGGATTTACACCCAAATAGACATCCCTCATGTAAGGGTCTATAATGTAAACCGTAGAAATGGGACTTGCACCCATTTAGACATCCCTCTTGTAAGGGTCTATAATGTAAACCGTAAAAATGGGACTTGCACCCATTTAAACATCTCTCATGTAAGGGTCTATAATGTAAACCGTAGAAATGGGACTTGCACCCATTTAGACATCCCTCTTGTAAGGGTCTATAATGTAAACCGTAGAAATGGGACTTGCACCCATTTAAACATCTCTCATGTAAGGGTCTATAATGTAAACTGTAGAACTTGGATTTACACCCAAATAGACATCCCTCATGTAAGGGTCTATAATGTAAACCGTAGAAATGGGACTTGCACCCATTTAGACATCCCTCATGTTAGGGTCTATAATGTAAACCGTAGAAATGGGACTTGTACCCATTTAGACATCCCTCATGTTAGGGTCTATAATGTAAACTGTAGAATTTGGATTTACACCCAAATAGACATCCCTCATGTAAGGGCCAAGCTGTAGAAATGGGACTTGTACCCATTTAGACATCCCTCTTGTAAGGGTCTATAATGTAAACCGTAGAAATGGGACTTGCACCCATTTAAACATCCCTCTTGTAAGGGTCTATAATGTAAACCGTAGAAATGGGACTTGCACCCATTTAGACATCCCTCATGTTAGGGTCTATAATGTAAACCGTAGAAATGGGACTTGTACCCATTTAGACATCCCTCATGTTAGGGTCTATAATGTAAACTGTAGAACTTGGATTTACACCCAAATAGACATCCCTCATGTAAGGGCCAAGCTGTAGAAATGGGACTTGTACCCATTTAGACATCGCTCTTGTAAGGGTCTATAATGTAAACCGTAGAAATGGGACTTGCACCCATTTAAACATCTCTCATGTAAGGGTCTATAATGTAAACTGTAGAACTTGGATTTACACCCAAATAGACATCCCTCATGTAAGGGTCTATAATGTAAACCGTAGAAATGGGACTTGCACCCATTTAGACATCCCTCTTGTAAGGGTCTATAATGTAAACCGTAGAAATGGGACTTGCACCCATTTAAACATCTCTCATGTAAGGGTCTATAATGTAAACTGTAGAACTTGGATTTACACCCAAATAGACATCCCTCATGTAAGGGTCTATAATGTAAACCGTAGAAATGGGACTTGCACCCATTTAGACATCCCTCATGTTAGGGTCTATAATGTAAACCGTAGAAATGGGACTTGTACCCATTTAGACATCCCTCATGTTAGGGTCTATAATGTAAACTGTAGAACTTGGATTTACACCCAAATAGACATCCCTCATGTAAGGGCCAAGCTGTAGAAATGGGACTTGTACCCATTTAGACATCCCTCTTGTAAGGGTCTATAATGTAAACCGTAGAAATGGGACTGGCACCCATTTAAACATCCCTCTTGTAAGGGTCTATAATGTAAACCGTAGAAATGGGACTTGCACCCATTTAAACATCTCTCATGCAAGGGTCTATAATGTAAACTGTAGAACTTGGATTTACACCCAAATAGACATCCCTCATGTAAGGGTCTATAATGTAAACCGTAGAAATGGGACTTGCACCCATTTAGACATCCCTCTTGTAAGGGTCTATAATGTAAACCGTAGAAATGGGACTTGCACCCATTTAAACATCTCTCATGTAAGGGTCTATAATGTAAACTGTAGAACTTGGATTTACACCCAAATAGACATCCCTCATGTAAGGGTCTATAATGTAAACCGTAGAAATGGGACTTGCACCCATTTAAACATCTCTCATGTAAGGGTCTATAATGTAAACTGTAGAACTTGGATTTTCACCCAAATAGACATCCCTCATGTAAGGGTCTATAATGTAAACTGTAGAAATGCGACTTGCACCCATTTAGACATCCCTCATGTAAGGGTCTATAATGTAAACTGTAGAAATGCGACTTGCACCCATTTAGACATCCCTCATGTAAGGGTCTATAATGTAAACTGTAGAAATGCGACTTGCACCCATTTAGACATCCCTCATGTAAGGGTCTATAATGTAAACCATAGAAATGGGACTTGCACCCATTTAGACATCCCTCGAGTAAGGGTCTATAATGTGAACTGTAGAAATGGGATTTGCACCCATTTAGCCATCCCTCACGTAAGGGCACGTAGGCAAACAAAAGAAATGGGCAATTCACACCGATATTTCCATGTGAGGGATATGTAATGTACATTGTAGCAATGCAGCGTAAGATGTAAAGTAAAATGTCACCATAACAACATAGCGTAAGATGTGAAAATGCAGCCATAAAATATAGCTAAATCACAAACGAATATAGTGTAACATGTGAAAATGTTGAAATTCAACACGTCAAAACCATAAAGAAATTTCCCAGACCAGAAAAGGCTATGTCACCACAGTAGCAACATTAACGTTCAGAAAATGCGCACAAAAGGGAAATACACCTATACTATAACCCTTGGGCAACAGTAGGAAATCCAAACCCACATAGGAACAGAGCATACATGAGGACAATGCACACCAGAACACACTACTAAGGAAAACACATTGTTGTGTCAAAACAAGAAATAATAGCAACATGCACCATAGCACAGTATATCATTGGCCAATAAAAGCCAGATGACCCAAATAAACACCAGAAACACAAACATGTCTTGCAGGGCCAGGGCTTCAAATGTGACTCCAAACGCACTCCAGTGAGCGATTTCTCACCCGAAATTGGACGCCAGCTCGCTGGTTCAATCACTGTAGACCTCACCAAAATAGGAATCGGAATAAAAGGAGTGACCTAACCAGCGTCCACAGTTTGATATAGAGTCCTGAGGTAACATGAATCCAGCATGATAGTAGGACAAATGATAGATACCACATATGCTGAAATCTCATGTGCTGTACCATCTCTGCAACTGCGGTCCAGAAAGCCGGAATCCCGCCTGTAGTTCTTACCAGGCTCCACCACTGTTAATCAGCTGGTTCCCAAAAATAGCCCCAGAGTATGGCTCAAAACTGTTAGGTTAGCATTAAGACTGCACCACCTCCTTGCAAATGTGCCTGCAGAGTCCGCCAAACATGCACACAGCGCACACCGAGATCAAAGAACACCAAGACTCTCGGTGTTCTGCCGCACTGATCAAAGATGGCAGTCATGTAAGTGACGCAGCGCCGGGTGGCTCTAGGTGCGTCAGTGCACCAAAAAGTCATTGGGAAGCTCGTGTCCCTGGATGACAAAAGACGCTGCAGATCTTCCTGCAGCACCTTCATGCAACCCGTGGCAATGGTAAGGGGTGCGCGCGCAGCACTTTCGTAACGGCAAACACGCAATTGTAAGGGGTGCGCACGCTGCACTTTCATAATTGCAAACAAGGCACGCTTACCTGACACACAATTTGGCATGAAAACAGCACCGCGCTGTTCACCAAACATTCAAATCCCCCGCATGTTGCTAGTCCCGCAACCGGCTTACATGAATTGCATGAAAAGTTCATACCGCTGCTGGATTTCCGCAGTGTCGTACGAGTTGAACAGCACAGGGACCACACATGATAACACCGTAGGGAGCCCAAACGCCGTCCACTTAAACTTGTTAATGCCACAGCAATCACAACTCCTGCTAATCATACGCTGGCGTGGTCTTCCACACAGATAGTTTCACAACGCTGTAAGCCCCCATAAGGAGTCCATGTCTTCTCCGTATTCCAACGTGCTGTCTGTTCCTTTGCCCAATGATTTTTGTGAAATCCTGACATGCGCTGGCTGAGGCCTGTAGGATGAGATAGGATACTCCTCCTTGTCAGCCTAGCCAGGTACAGGTTGCTGGAAAACTTCCCCACACGCTGCAGGTTGTCTCAAAAGCACGAAGTCTAAATCATGTAAATAACTAATGCACGCCTTGGCTGGGGTTGTCCGATGAAAAAAGGACCCTGGTGGAGCTGCCAGGCATTCTGATGTTTGTTTCAGGCTCCTTAATTTTCCGCATGTGTTTTCTTCTGAGTGGGTACTTGAATGCTTTCTTTACAGATGTAGTTTCTGTAGATTCAAGCTCCAAATCGTCGCCAAATCGTCACCAAAATGTGGTAATGAAGATCAAGTAGCTGAAGTGTTGCTTTAACATTTATTTATTCAGTCTTGTAGAGAAGCCCCACCAGGAGCACCCTGCCTGCTGCTCAGCCCATACTCCAACTGTCACACCTCACCACACAAGCACCCAAACATTCCATTCAGCATCACCACACCAACATTCCACGCAGCACATTCACACTGGCTGAGCAGCTATGGATAAAGCAACAGTGGAGAAGCATAAATACATATACAAGATACTACATAAAAAATGTAGTAGTGAGGATCAGGTAGCCAAAGTGTTGCTTTAACTTATTTATTCAGTCTTAGTTGCAAGTTGGTAAATCCATGTACAGCAGCCCCACCAGGAGCAGCCTGCCTTCTGCTCAGCCCATACTCCAACTGTCACACCTCACCAAACAAGCACCCAAACATTCCATTCAGCATCACCACTCCAACATTCCACGCAGCACATTCACACTGGCTGAGCAGCTAGAGAGAAAGCAACAGGAGAGAAGCATAGATACATATACAAGATACTACAGAAAGCAACATTGACTTGGTCTTCTGACTGTGCCGCTAACGTTAACGAAAGAAAACAATACCAACATTATAGCAATAAGGTTTCAAAATTTTGGATACTGCTTGAACATTTGAATGTATTCTGTAGTAAAAACATACTAGCTATATTTTCGTCTTTACAATTTCTTAAAAACCATACTTGTTTAAAAAACTGTATTAATGCAGTCACTTTTTTCTGTTGTAACGTTTTAATTTTTAATTTGTATAATTTCTCTTTACACCACTTAACTGTAAAACAGTCAGCAGCTGAGAAATCAGGAATTAAAAAAAAAAATAGGATCTGATCATGAAGACTATGGGAAGCTCGTCTGAAATAACTACTATTTACCACTGTTTATTTTAGGGCGTGACTGGCTTAGGCGGTGCAGTGAGTTACGCGTTTACTGCTAATACCTCTGAGTTAGTTGCACATTCACGAGTTTAAATCACGTCATGCAACTCGGCCTTTCCGCCTTTTGACACCTCTATGGTGTGTTACTTTAAATTGCGTTATACCACCTGTATTTTTTCTCATGCTTACAAAAACCTTTCCTATGCAACAGCACTCTGCTCCCTTGCAGTGCTTTAAACACTGTGCAAAAAGTGCTATTAGCAGCAACTTGGGTTGCACAGCAAACTTTCAACCAAAAAACATCAAAGGTAATTGAAAATCTTAACATCGTATCTGTATGTTTTATGACAGAAAGGATTCAATGTTATATGACAGAAAGGATTCATTGTTTATTGAAATAACACAGCATGCTCTTATCCATGAATTCTCGTGAGACGTCATCTTTGTGTTTCAGCTGTTAGGAGAGATAAAGAGAAAAGAAAACATGAGAAAGGCAGGCACTGTATCAGCAGTGAACACACCAGGGAGGGTTTGTGGGCACGACCCTTCCTGGTGCAACTTCTGATACCGAAAGACACTAAGACACTACTGGTGAGAGATAGGAAGTAATAACATGCAAAAAACAAGGCTCACGTCCCTAGTGTCACATGGGCCACATTTATACTCACATGTTACAAGATGGCGTCACTCATCACTGAAGTCCAGTCCACCTTTTTTTCAGGAAGCGATGCACAGCAGTGAGAGGCTTTTCTTGTGCCAACAGTAGGTATTTCATTACATCGTCTTGTAATTAAGGTTCTTCATTAGCTTAATATTTAGGACGTGCAAAATATATGATCTCTGGTGACGTATCAACGTGTGAGTGACAAACACCTCCTTTCGATTTTTCCCTGAAACGCATATTTTAATTGATATTAATTTCTTAGTAAATATCTATCATGAACTATGTCAAATATTTCACATCGTTTAGTTCCAGAGTTAAAAAGTATGTGGTGTTGATGTTGAAACTAGGCCTGGGCGGTAAATTCCGTTCCGCTCGCGGAATTTGCGAAATTTGGGTAATTTCGCGTTCCGCAGAGAACGCGGAATTACCAAAAATTCCGCGATCTGCGGCTTTGCGGAATTTTTTGTTTGTTCGCGCTTTCAAAATGCGTGTTCGCGAGATATTTCTCCACGAGCACGCAAACAGCGTTCGCGAACAGGAAAAAAGCATTGCGAACGGGCGGAACAAGCAATTCCGCGTGTTCGTGGAACTTTTGCGTGCTCGCGGAGATTTTTTACCGTTTCGCGGAGCTTTGCGTAGCTCGACTACGCAAATTCCGCCCACCCCTAAACACCTATATGTTCCTTTGCACCGGATTGAAGGAAAATGCAAGAAATACTTGTATTGCCAAACGGAGGGGATAAAACAAATTGCTAAAAGTGTGGACAGGGGTCTGCTAGGTGTATGATGATTGGAAAGTGGTCCGAATTTATTATTATTGCATTCATTTTACTTGTTTGCCAAGTTCAATAGAACATTTCTGTAAAGAAATTATTTCAGAGAAAAAAATAAACAGACAAAAAGATTTATATTGCAAAAGCAATATTTGATCATGAGCATCAATTCTAAATCAAAAATAATTGCTAAGATCTACAAAGTGGACGTTTAGAGATTTACTTATTTGACAAACACTTCATCAAAAAATATGTTTTCAGAGGAAATATAAAAATAAACATCAACATTTAATCGCCAAAGTAACAAAAGAAACACAGATCAGGTATTAGTATAAATAAATGGAATCTAAGAGAATATTATAGTCTTACATGAAGGACCAGGTAGGGGCCGCGGTGAAGAGAGAGGCCCGTCGCCATGCATGTGCTGCTGTGACCCTACCTGCATGTCAGGAGGAAGGGACCTTAAAGGAGGAAGAAGGCCGTCCCCCTGACCCCATGTAGCAGAGAAGACACTGCAAACCATGACTCGTGGAGAGTGAGAATAACTACTTCAACTTCCCCGTCCAAGAGCAGCGGAGAGCTGCCCTAAAAACCCAGGAGAGACTTACTGCATCGGAGGAGTGCCGAGGATGGCGTCGGCCGCAACTACAGGTTCCAGCCATGTGGGCACAGCAAGGCTGCCAGGAGTGCCTGGGGACTCTGAATCACCACTCCACCAGAGCGGGTAAGATTGACCAACAGGCTGTAGAGTCCCGGAGAACTTGCTCTGAACTGATGTGCTCAAGTACGGTAACTCCTGGATCTTGCTAAAGAGCCCCAGAAGAACTTCTGAGAGTTTAACGCGTCAACGGGGCCTAGCTTGGATGTCTCCACATGTGAATAAATAACCTCCAACCATAAAGGGGATGTGGAACTGGAAAACTGACTCGGGTACTGCTAGTGGGCTGTGTATATTGTTTGCAATGTGTTGTATTGTACTTCGTGTTAATAGATAAATTCTCCTTTCTACATAAAAGCATTTAGCTGAACAATCATTTACTGAGGTTGCTGGATGTATTTTGAGATGTGAGTCTGTGCTCACCCTACACCTACCTCCTCCCCAAGAAGCGTTGGACTGCTCGACCTGCACTACCACTGAAAGTCAAAAGCTGAAGGGGTACTTGACCCAGTTGCTCAGAGTCCATAGAAGGCTGGGCACCATCACAGTTGGGCCAAGTAAATCCTTCTTTTAACGTGGCCCTCTACAAGGGGTTGTGACATTTTTTAGAGCGACCTTATTGCTTCAATGTGTCAAGTGATGATAGTAGCTCCTATATTAAAAAAAGGTTCTCAAAGATCCAAATAACTACTGGTTCTTTTTGTTATTTGCAAAAATATTTTTGACTTATCTAGTCACATAGATCGATAAGAATATACTTCCAAAGACCCAGACTGGTGTTTGCAAGGTTTCCTGGACATTACATAATTGTCATGTATGGTTCTCCCTGGGGGTGCTATGGGCATGTGTGCTCATTTTGTATGTCCTTGGCCACTGTAGTATGGCAAAAGAGACCTCAGACTCTGTGTACGGCCCCTTCTGTAATACAGAGAGCTTTGGCATACATACAATACCAGTGCTATGTTAAGAGAACCTTCTCTTGTTTGCATGGGGCTATACACCCCATGCAAATGAGGGAAACACTTTGCTTCAGTGGCCACACTGTATTATGGACACAAGCACAAAAGCAAAGATGTCATCAGGAGATGCACTGACTGTGCACCTCAAAAAAGTGGCAGCCAATAAGACATCCCTCTGGGGGGTAAAGGAGATCACATGGACTCCCAGACATCTTCCTGCAGGCTGGTGTATTCACTCAGGGCACACACCTACAGGGAGATCTCTCTCCCCCCTTTTGAACTGCAGATGGGTGCTGCCTGCACAGTGAAACATAGAGTGGCTGCTTCAAGCAGCTGCTCAGTCTTTCACTAATGCATTGCCCCCGGAGCAAACACAAGTTCATTTCTGCCTTAGGGGCAGGGAATTATCAGGAATAGTGTGCACTGTCCCCGTTTGTGACTGGTACACCAATTTGAAAGTGCGCCACAGCACAAACAGAAACATTGTGCCCTATTTGTAAAATGACCCCACGAGGACCAGGTGAAACAAAAGTGGTTACCACTGTTGCTTCGTGAAAACAGAATTCCAGGCTACACTCAGAGCACTTGTTAGTATGGTGCTGGAACTTGGCTCCGATGGATCTTTGAGCTGGGGGGAGGAGGGAAGGACCAGCGGGTGGTGCGGGTGGGTGGCATGAGACCAAATGTTATTTATACACATTTGGGATGGTGAAGGGTGGATTCAAGAGAGGGTGGTGAGGGATAAATTGACAGGCACCTTATATATTTTTTTTTATTTGGGTGGCAGAGGGAGTAAATGTAGAGGGACGACGGAGTATATGTTAGCAAAGGAGGTATGTCTTAATTTTTAGGAGAGGTAATGCTGAAGCTGGTGTGGGAGAGTAGCTGGATGCTATGTATTTTTTTTAGAAGGGAAGGAGTGTGATGTCTGAGGATGGTTACAGAGGGAGGTACATCAACACCAATAGCATGCAAAAGGGGGCAGAGGCAGGTTAGGCCAAGCTGTGTAAGGCACCCACACGACTCCTTAATCTCTGCATAGTTCTTAAAAGCAGGGACAGATGATTCAGATGAAATGATAGATGCTTAGCAGTGAATAGCATGGATATTTTTCACCTCAAGGTCTTTAGTGACTTCATAGAAACCACTGTGCCTTTGGGGGTTTTAGTAAAGCCTTTGACAGCATCTACAGATTTTTGCTGTTGACTTAATTGCATTATCTTAGTGTGCCTCACACTTTTGTTCATATATTTGCTGAATTATTTACAGAAGCTTACACCGTCACTTTGACGAGAGATAAGTGATTAATGTCTAGCCGTTCCTAGCCTTGCCAGAGATGCATCCTCCCTCCTTATGTTTTAACATCTTTTTGAGTGATTGTACCCTTTTCTGACACAGAGTTGAAGAATCCCCATTCTTTAAGAGAATAGTGCATAATCCACTTCTACTACGATGATAATGCCCTACTGCAAGATCCAGATAAGATTGCTTCAGGCCCTTAAAGACTTTGCTCTTTTAAAGTCTAGTAATAATCTCCTGGAAAATGTAACTAAAAATCATATTTTGTCAATTTGAGAACCGAATTCCAAATACCACTGGTTCCTAGATGACCAGTATCTTAAAACAATTACTTGCTATGTCATCGAAGAAATGTATGTGATAGTAAACAATCTTACATGTCATTGTGAGAATACAAAATTATTTGAGTAGTGTCTCTAAAGATCTGCTGAACATACTTTGTCCTTGTCAAAGATCCTGATCTCCTCTCCAAATTTAGATCGTCTTGTACTTTCTGATCCACATCTTCTTCAGGAGACTATACAAACAATCATAGTGCAAGTGAAGGGGAGACTTCTGAGTCAGCGCTAGGACTGTGTTAAGTGTTGCAGATTCAGCAATGATTTAAAAGCCTCTTTCTTGGATTCACCCAAGTCAGATGTTTTACAATCGCCCACGGATAGCAAAGATCCTTCTCAAAGTCATGGTTTGTAAAGGTTTTCAAGAATTTGTAATTACGTTTCTCCCTGTCTCTTATAGTAATTGTTTTTAATTATATGTCCTGATGAAGGTGGTGTGAACCATACTTGAACCCACCTAAACGCCACGTCAACAGGAATTTCTAGAGAATCTGTGTATAATATCAATATGTAATAGATTTGAATAGGAACATCAGATTTATGTTAATTAAAATTACAACTGTGAAATATGTTTTTATAATATGATGTTTTTATTATGAACAATAAATAGCATTTTTAACTAAGAGAGACAGAGTGATTTGGCATTGGTTTAGTTGTTAGATGTGTATTCACAGAAGGAGTGTCCTATTCATTTAGGAATGGTTTAATACAAAAGTAGCACATGAGGGAAATATTTTTGTTTCACAGTCTTCCATAAACACAATGATGTTGATGATGAGCAGGACTTGGAAGAGGCCTCACCACTGGATTTGAAGCAATGACCTTTGCAGAAGCATCTCAAATTGAACCTGCCACGCCAATGATAGTGGCAGACTTTGAACAGGCTTGTGGGAAGAGCCACTTGCACCTCAGAACAAAAGCTGTTGAGACTGGGAATGAGTTGTGTGCAATAATCTAAACTCACATCATCAAACAGGTGAAAATATCATAAAGCTAGAGACACTGAAGGGGTGGAGGGCAAGATTATTGATCTAGCCATAATAATCACATGAGGGTTCAGCTTGGACTTTTGATTTGAAATGGCTCTCATTAACATAAGGGCTAAAGATAAGGTAACAGGCCATTTTCATGTATTAGATTATCTTATTTTTCAGAGCCCCTTTAAACCATTGCAACTTTCCTGAGAACTTGTGATGATAAGCACAATTGAAGTGTCAGCTCATTATGGCTTTTCACAGTTCTTGGATCACTGAGTATATAAAATGATTTTCTTTATCATTTTTGCCCATAAGTGACAAAGTCTGATTTCAGTTTTTTGACCATGGTGACAGGATAGGCTCTGGTACAGGGATAGACTGTATATGGATGAAGGGGTCGATTGGAGCAGTCTGGGCTGCATGGGTAGTTTGTATGCTCTTACCAACATAAGAGACTTGACACATGTCACAAGAATGGTCATATTGATGGGCAAAGGAGGAAAATGTCATATATCCATGATAACGTGCAACATCACAATCTAATCACACAAAACTTGTTAACAGCATTCTAGGAGCAACCATTCAAAACACAGACAATCTAGATGTCTGCCACACCCTTAGTTTTTTCAGAGTGACTCTTTGTTGTCTGATGCTTGCTCCAATACATTGCAAGATCACTCAAGGTGGGCATGAGGGGTTCAACAGAGTGGGATAAAAACTGAGTAACATCGGAATGGGAAGAGAAGGCAGCATTTTAGCATCAGCAGAAGCGTTCCTACAATACACCTCATCCTGATTGAATTGGTATGCAGCACATTTGAATACAGGTAGGTTTCTTGGGAGTCAAAAGCTTCAAGCCAATCCTTTCATATATGATCCTTTTTCTACAGGACTACCTGCAGAAAGAAAGAAACTCTTGTCTAGCCAGAGAAGCTCAAGATTGTGAGTGACACCAAAATCATATTTTGAATCAGTAAAAATCGTGTCATTTTTGTTAGTACGTAGAATACAGGCTCAAGAGAGGGCAATAGGTTCAGTAACCTGAGCGGAGCGCACTTGTGGTAACCATCAACTTTCTACTTTATCACTACATAACTGGTCGCTAGCTTCCCTTCATAATTTCTAAGTCAAAATTCATAAGAATAAAATGCAATTTCACAGTTTGGTAATAGTGCATCAGTGAGATCAATGGGGGATTTTGTGAGGTGTGCACTTGTGAATATGCAATCATACAGTTCCACATTGTGAGAGAAGGTGGGTCTAACACAGGACATTTTACTAAGGTACTATGAGAGGTAGAACGCAATACCTTTTTTCAAACTAAACATTGAAATATGTTGTTTTTTAGTGGTTAATAACAATGCAACCATTGGGAATGGCACGGCAACGGTACGTGGTCATCCCAGGACTATATTGTTAGGCACTTCAACAAGATGAGTGGCCACCTCCATGGTGCACAGACATTGTGGCAGTAACAAGAAGAACAACAAGAAACTGGTTTCTTTTTATCACCAGGGTTTTGATTTACCACCCTGAGGACCCTTCCATTTATCACAATGCAGAGTAATGTTTTGAATAATGGGGAAAATCAAGCCAAGTGCAAAAGACAATGCATATTTCAGATGCAAGGGCCTGCTCAGCATTTGTGGACCACATCAATGGTTCAGGGATCACTGTTTAATGAAATCCTGAAGGGGTTTTATAAAGTTTGGGTCGCCTAAAATACATTGATGACAATAGGTTGCCAATTATAGAACAGTGTGCATTATAGACACAGTAATGCAGCGTGGCATCTTACACGTGGCTTGAATGCGATCAGCAGACAGATGCCTTCCTACATTAGAGAATTAGAATTGTAATTTCTCACTGGAGGGTCTGTGCCCCACTTAGTTGGTTCAGTAAGTGAAATGAGTAATGCTTGCACTGGTCCACATAAGTGGAAACGACCAAATATCATTCACTTATTGAACAAAGGTAGACTCAGATGAAAAAAACAAAGTGTCCAAATTTTCTTAAGAGCTAGTGAAAATACAGACGGTGACTATGTATACATTATGGGAACCACGTCATAATGGAGCTGCTGGATAACAACATAAAAATAAATGGCTTTCAGGATGAATAGGAATAGAAAAGAAAGCACCAATCGACAACAGTGAAAGAGGTGGCTGTGCACAGGAAACAAAAAATAATACTGGCATGGTTCACTACAGCAGTAAAGCTAGGCACAATAACATCATTGCTATCTCAAGGATCTTGCATAAAATGATACGTTCTCTTACCAGGATATTTGATTTGCAAAATAGGGATATAAGAACGGCTGGCAGCAAGGATCAGGACATTTTTTTTTAATAAAGCTGCACTAACAGGACACATGGGGTACTGAAGTTTGCAAAGAATTCAGACATATTTTTGACAGGGTCAGCAGCAATGTTCTCTCTAACCTTTTCCTCTGTGTGCAGTAATAAAGGGTCAATGTGCTCTGCAGCGATGGCTGTACAACACAAGCACACAATGACTTACTATGCAAGCAGCCCAGTGTGCAAGTCCAACAATCAGCAGTGTTCACCATACTAAAGATTGGTTTGTCCACCTCTTCTATACTTACTATATATTGAGGCATATGGCTCAGTTGTAACAGACTTCATGGTCACTCCTAGAATTTTCAGAGGAAGGCATCCTCACAATGATTACAATATGGCATCAGTGAGGATATTAGAAATGTTATATCATACATGGCATTATGAGGGAGACATTCCTTAACTCTTCTACCCATCTTGTCTTTTGTACTCTACAATCCTCACCATTTTTCTGATGCTACTCCTCCTTCTGTCTGTTATTTCTACAGTCACCTTATCCTGTCATTCTACAATATATTCTTCCTTACCACACTGCCCTCATGCCATACCACATCTCCCATCACCCTTGAATGCCTTCTTTCTTGTTTTTTCCCATTCACACATTCATCACTTTTTCATTTTTTCCCTATTCTTACCTTCTTCCTCCTGTAAATATCCACTGCTTCTCATCAATTCTGCCTCTTACACCATTACTTCGTCCCCCTTCCAGGTTCTATCACTTTGGCATATCCAACACAAGTCTGATTTTTTTTTCCATCTTTCCTCACCGGATTCTTCTCTCCAGTTGCATGTTTTCCACTATCCCAGTTATCTCAGGTCTTATCTAAAACTGTCCCTCATTCCACTTTCCATCATTAGGAGTTCATGGTACAGCCCTTAACCTTATGCAGTATTTCCTTGCATATAGGAGGCAATTTGTTGCTCTGAATCCAGATATTTCGAAATCTTTTACTCTTCCCTATGGGGTGCCACAGGGTGCCTCCATCAACCCCACCCTGTTTAATCTTTACGTTGCAGCCTTGGCACCTGTAATTAAATCCTTCAGGTTTGCCCTGACGTCTTACGCTGACGATACTCAGATAGTTGTTGCTGTCTCTAATCAACACAATAATACTGGCTAAAATTTCCATGACTACATGCCATGCTAGCTGTTAGTTCTTGGATGAGCAGTAATTGCCTAAAACTTAACTCCAATAAAATGGTGGTTGTACTCTTTGGCAATAATCCATCCTTTTGGTCTCCGGTGTGGTGGCCAGGTGAATTGGGATCACTACCCACTCCGTTCGTGAAAGCCAAAAGTCTGGGAGTGATCATAGATAATAAGCTTTCCTTCGACAATCAGGTCAATTCCCTGACAACATCAACTTTTTTCATTTTAAGAATGATCAAAAAGATCTTACCTTTCATTCCTCCAGATTCTCAAAAAACAGTTATGTCTGCTTTGATTTTGTCAAGGTTGGACTATTGCAACAGTCTGTATATGAACATGCAGCAACAACATATGAAGAAGTTACAGGTGTTGCAAAATGCGGCTGCGAGATGCCTGTCTCGCACTCCCAAAGTTTGATCAATTAAATCTGTAATTCAAAAACTGCATAGGCTACCAGTGAGAAATAGGATCAAGTTAAAATCTCTGTGCATTGCCTATAAGGCACTTCACAACATAGGCCCGTTCTATCTCACTCAGAAGTTTGATTGGTATGTACTTAACAGGGCCCTTCGGTCGGCAAGTGCCAGAACCATGGTTGTCCCCAGATTTTAAAAAGCCAACTGGGGAGGAAGAAGTTTCTTCACAGGCACAGTCAAGACCTGGAATGAGTTACCCATTACTATTCGGGCTGCCCCAAGCTTGCTGGCCTTCAGAAAGGCTTTAAAAACATGGCTCTTTGCAACTAGGCAATCAAGTAGGTTATGATCAGGGAGCTAGCGTCAGGATACCCCAGGGTAACAGTGCGCTCTACAAGTCTCAATAACATTACCATTAACTTTTTACTATCTCTGTCTTCAAACAACTCCATGTCTCATACAGTGCCATCTCTTTCTCCTCTTTCATTATTACTCCTTTTACAGATGTTCCACTGTCCTTTCTCCCTTTCTTACACAATGTCCCCCTTTCCATCTCTCTCTGCTATACTTTATCTGCCCTTGACACACATCTCTTACTATTCTGCTGTTCTGCTTCCATTTTTACTTTTCCCTTTTCTTCCTTTCTACTCTCCTTCCCTCCCTTTTAAACATTCCTATTGCCCTCATCTCTCTTGCATTGATTCCCTTCACTCCTCTGAATATATCATCCACAATTTATCGAGCAAACAAAATGGCCCTCTGGACAAATCTAACTGTTGAGGCAGCAGTGCATCATGAACGTGTGTTCCGAGGTCCATGTAGCAGCCTGACAAATGTCCAGAACAGGCCCTCTGCATGCTAATGCGGTGGTAGTAGCTTTGGCCCTTGTGGAATGAACCTGCAGACTTTCTGTGCACAGCTTCTTCACCAGTGGGTAGCAGATTTTTATGTAGCGAACACTCCATCAGGAGATTGCCACCTTTTGCACTGCTCTGCCATTCTTTGAGCAAGAAAACCCTACAAAGAGCTGATCTCCACTCAATGTTCCCTGTTACAATCAATATAGAAACTTAATACTCTTCCTCCTTGTAGGGATGAGGTGGAGCAAAGAATGATGGAAGGGTAATATCCTCGCCAGCAAGAAACGTTTTAACCACTTTCAATACAAACTGAGTTTGGGTCCTCAAACAAACTTATTTACTCGTCTAGACAATTTTACAGCAATGAGAAAGACAAACCTTTCAATAACCTCATCATTGGGATTTTAATAATGAAGCCTGATCCATAAACCGCAAAAAAGTAGGGAACGCCAATAAATAGCCCTCAACTCTGCTCAAAGCAAGTCCTTGCTGGGCTAGGGACAGAACAGACAATAAAACGTCAGACAACGTTGCCTATAATGGATCGATTTGTCGGGTGCCACACCAATGCAAACAATTTGTTCCAACGGCTGGCATACACAGATTTTGTGGAGGGATGCCTCACCCCCAAGCTTACATTAATGACTTCATGGTGCAGGTCGAAGGAGTTGAACTGCTGCCATTCAATCTCCAAGCATGGAAATACAAAGTGTGCAGGCACGGGTGCAAGACCCTGCACTACCCTTCCCTAGTGCTGTGACCAAAGATCCTACCCTGGGAGCAAGTTGATCGGAGGACAGATGCTCATGCCTTGGAGTTCTTGGTACCACATTGTCCTGGCCAAATCCGGTGCAACTAGTATGATTTGGGCCTGGTTGTTCCTAAATTTCTTCAGAACTCAGGTATAACTCCACTCTAGAAAGAAGGCATCTCCAAGCAAGAGCTGCTTAGGAGACTCCAGAGTGAAGAAGTGCTATCATTGCGCATTCTCAGCGGAGACAAAAAGATAGAGCCAGGTTCTCCCCTTTGTTGGAGGACTGCCTGTGCCTCCTCTGGGTGCCACTGCCATTCGCAAGCCACTAGGCGCCTGCAGCTGAATTTGTCTGTTCCGGTGTTTTAAGATCCAGCCAGGTGGTTAACTACCAGAAAAATCCCTTGGAGGAACAGCATCTTCCAGAGATGCAAGGCCTCCTCGCACATAGCCAAGGACCCCACCTCACCCTGCTTGTTTTCATACCAAAAGCCAGTGGTGGTGTCCGTGAGCACCTGCACCAGCCTTCCTTTTATGGAGGGCAGGAAAGCCTTCAAAACCAAGCGTATCGCCTTCAACTCCAACAAGTTGATGTGGAGTTGAGCCTCCACCGTAGACCAGAGGCCTCTGATCTTGACTTCTCCCAGATGGCCTCCCCAATCCAGCACTGATGTATCCATGACCACCATCTTCTCTGGGTGGGGGTGAGGAGCTCAGCAGACACCATAGCAGCTAATTTGTAGGCTCCTCACAAATCTGGATCAGATAGATTTCCCTGATGCGGTGCCCACTGGGATTTTCGGTCCCATATGTGCCATTTGGCACGGGTCACCAGCAGGATGCCAAAGGTTTGGCAGCCTCTGTCTCATTTGCACAGAGATCCAGGACAGAGGCTAAAACAAAGAGATTATAGCCTGAATGTCCTGGACTCTATGTTCCAGGGAAAGACATGTAATTGTAGCATATCCAGAATGGCTCTGATGAAAGGGAGCATGTGCAAAAAAGACAGGTGTGACTTAGGCTCATTGATAGTGAACTCCAACCATGGTAAGAGGTTTGCCAACATCTGGATTTGGTTGACGATTGCCGGAGTGACCCCAACTTCAACATCCAGTTGTTGAGGTATGGCAAGACATGGTACCCCCAATCTTCACAGATGTGCTGTGACCACTGTCATCACTTTCGTGAACACTCTAGGGGCACTGGTGAGGCCAAATGGAACACTGCAAACTAAAAATACTCCTGTCCGAACATGAACTGCAGATAGCACCTGTGGGCCTGCAGGACAGGGATGTGAAAATAAGTGCCCTGCATATTCATGCACATCCAGTCTCTAGGTTCTAAGGCAGACAGTCCCTGGTTTAGAGTAAGGACCTTTAATTTGTCCTTCACAGGAAGGCGCTGAGAGGGTGAAGATATAAAATAGGATGATGGCCTTCCTCATTCTTCGGAACAAGAAAGTAGCAGGAGTAACGCCCCCTACCTACTTTTGTGGCCGTAACCCGCTCTATGGCCACGTTTTCCCAAAGGTTCTGCAGTTCCCACTGAAAGAAGGAAAGATGGTCCTCCGTCAGCCACCCTGAAGGCAGTGGAAGGTGCAGCGGGGTAGAAAGGAGTGGAAGGGCATAGCTCTGATGGACAGTTTGGAGGACCTACCTGTTTAATGTGATTGCCATGTACCCTTAGAGGAAATATTGGACCCTGCATCGGACAGGGTGGCTGTGTGCCTGCAAGGACACACTAAAGTGGTTTTGAGCTTGTGGCCGTTGAAGGGGCATGGGACTAAGCTGCAATTTTGTCCCTGCTGTTCCCATTTCCTTTTAGAGCCACATTCTCTGCCTGTTGGGCTTAATGAGGAGTCTGCTATTGACAGAAGAGAAAACCTCTACAGTAGCCATCGAAAGGGTGAAATTGTTGGTCGAATTGTCTTGTGGGAGCAGAAAGGCATAAGTAACATGCTTTGGCATTGCTCTCTTTGAAACGCTCCAAGGCGGAATTACATCAAAAGGCATGTCCATTAAATAGCCTGGACAGGTTGGAGAACGTCCGTCAATAGGATAGTTTTCACTTGCATGGCTGTCAATAGTAGATCTTTCACCTCATTGCCAACTGCACAATTACATCGAAAGAGGTGCTTTCCTCTGTAACAATACCCGGGGGAAAGGCCAGTATTTGGTGAAGTGTCAAACCTACTGGCATCCTGAACCTCTTCATACCAGGTGACATCATATTGGGGAACATAATCGACCACATCATCATAATTGATGTTTTCAGAATCCATACTAAAAATATTATGCAAAGACTGGAGATTGCCAGAATGTAGCTCGAGGTTGGATGGCACAACAGGCTATATATCCTCATCTGCATCGATGTGAGCCTGACCGGCACAGGGGATCTGCAGAGCCGATGCAGGCACCAGAGTCAGTGCTAAACCTGCTAGGTGTTCAAGGGGCACAGATGGCATTGAGGGCGGTCCCATCAGTGGAAGTCTGACAGGAGGCTCCTGCAGATCCTTGGGGCACAAAGGGGACTAAAGAGAGCCGGTAAAGTGCTGAAAATCCACAACATGCCTCATTGAAGACTTCTACTTGCTGCAACATCGCTGATTGACCTGAAAACTCAGGGTGTATCAGGACCAGACTCAGAATCTGCTCCAAAGTGGATTGGGAGTGAGATCAGATGGCACATTGACACCTGCATGCTCTCTCTGGAGTTTAGGAGTAGTGGGGTGGGGCCCCTTCCCATGTGGAGTTTTTCTGCTTATTCACCGACTTACCCGAAGACTTCGACCGCAACGAGGACCTGCCAGGTGAACGACTTTGAGATGGGGAACAGGACCTTCCTTTTCACTCTGACCAATCATGGCATGGAGTTTTCTTCTGTTTAAGAATGTAGAGTTTGGCTTCATGTTCCTGTACGGTCTTTAGATTAATCTGGGCCAGGTCACCAATGTCTTGAAGCCGTGGTCTGACCCCAGGCACCACAAACAGACTTTATGAGGGTCCATCACACACATCTGTTTGCAACTGTCCTTGCACAGTTTGAAGCTTGAGGTTTTAGGGGTGACATGGATAAAATTGTGTTGAAAAATGTGGTCATTCACCAGGGAGAAGCTCCAGATGTGTCTGAAGGTACAGGAAGAAAGGAACTGACATCAGCACACATGGGTGGAGCTTATATGCAGCTCCCCTCTTTACTTCCGGAGTGGAACAATGTCAGAATTGAGCTGCACAAAGTCACCTAGCGGTGTGCAGAAGAACTGCTCTAAAAGTTTCTGGACCCAATTTGATGCCTAGGGATTATTCACTAGGTGAGGTATCTGCAGCTAGAAGTATCCATCAGAAAACAATGCACAGTACCAGCCTAAGTTCAGCCGACTGCCCAGCAGAGAGGAGTGAGTCCATCCAGGGGCGGCTCCACCATTAGGGCGGAGGAGCGTCGCCCTACTGCTTTCTCCCAGTGCGAGAAGCAGAAACATAAAATGGTAATAACTACCATTTTATGTTTCTGCTTCTCGAAATGCGAGAAAGCAGAAGGGTTTGGTTGCGTGCGGGCGGATGGGCGGGGCTGCTCTACGAGCAGGGCTGGGCAGGAGTGATGTGCCCACTCCTGAGTGCGCATGCCTGGTTTGGTCAGCCCTCTGGGGCCGACCAAACCAGTCATGTGCACCCTGCTCTTCTCCATGCAGGCTACAATGCAGCCTACATGGAGAACGTGGCTGGGCCATTAGCCCCTGGCTGGGTGGCGTCCTGACCAATCACAACGCTGCTTGCAGCGTTGTGATTGGCTTAGGGGTGGGAGCCTGGCTGCCTGCTTCCTATTCCTGACGGAGGCAGGAGAGAAGGAGAGGAGCAGAGACAATGCGGGACCCTGTCAGCAGGAAGGTAAGTTTAAAAAAAAATTATATTATTAAATTAAGCCCCCTCGCGCGACCCCCCGCACTCCCACTGCGAGTCATGCCAGCCGCGACTGAGTCCATCTACTTCCTTCTACTCTTCTCTTCTCTTTATCATGATCTTGGCAGTAGTGGCTGGCTGATGCATGCTAACTAGGTGAGAAAGACGCATCCTCCAAAGTAACTCCGAGAAAGGGACTCTCTGTCCTACTGCTCTGTTATCTGTCTTTGAAGTTGTGTCACAGTAGTCGCCCGAAGTAGCTTGATTGCTGAGGACTGTAAGAGAACTGCCATGACCATAGTCACCCCCTTACAGCAGTAATAAAGGCAGACTGGTATTAGGGGGTTGGGTTTGCGACCACCACCGCGTTATTCTAGGGATGAAGTGATGCTGACATAGTAAAAGATGTCTAATCACACAGTAACACAACAGCATTTTACGGTACAGAATGTGATCCTTACTCTAGCAAATGGTTGACAGGTGCTTGTAGAGGCCTCGGGTACAACATTGGGGATGATGTGCAGCGCCTCACGTATAGGACATCGACAGAAGTACATACAGTATGGACAAGGACCCTGAGGGGTCCAAGACCCTTTCATTTAGCCTTTTGGCTGAGCCCTCCTCCAGGTGTGTGTGACATCAGGATGGGGGTAAGCCATGGCCGGGTGGTTCAGTACAGTGCTCACCTGGTGGCAATCCTGCTCAGCTGCTGTTACCGTACAGCAGTTTTCCAGTACCGACAAGAGGAGAATATTATTACTTTTTTGACCGATTTACCACCCCCTAAAAACAATCTTTGCTAATCTTATACTATTACGATCTGACTTACCGAAGAGCAAGCGCTTTGGGCAGACTGCCTGGAAATGTACTAGACAAAATGCATAATACATTGGAGGGAAATTGGTTACGAAATCCCCAGTGCATCAGGGAAGCATTGTACTGAAAGTGCAGAATTAATTCAGGTCATTGGCTTCGCAGCCACCTGCACCTCTAAATGAGATTCCAAAATGGATCCATAAGAGTAGAGAATGCTAGTACATGAAGTTCTGCAAGGTGAGATCATCTCGACACGGTGTTTGCAATATGTGAATGTCCCCTGTTTTCAAGAAACGAGCGACAAGAGCACTCAAATGGAATGAAATGCCTTACAAACTGGTGTCCAATTATTTCAACAGCTGAATAGGAGTTATGTAAATTAATACACGAGAGCCCTTAAAGTAGAGCAGGTGTGCCTTGATATTTACTTTAAAAAGCTGAGGCACAGACACCATACTTATTAAATAGGATACGTTTATATGTGACCTTAATGAAAGCGATTGGAATGTATACTATTACCCAACGTTTGCCACTTTAGTGTACAGCATTAGTCTTAAATTCATGATATGCTTTGTATACGCAGCCTGGTGCCTTTTTGTCGGGGTGAGAGAGTAAGAGAAATGCACACTGAACTTTTAACCCTCCCACATATAGATTAGTTCTCTTAAATATGGTGATTATGAGTTGCATTGATGTTTGTGAGGTTGAAAAATGTACCGCAAACAATTATTCAGACCTGATTTTCAGACCTACTGTTCCATAGCGCAACAACTACATCAATCTGACACTTTACAGTCCACATGTAAAATGCAGATATACATTTGTAATTGCCATTCATTATATAGAGCTTATCACCCCTGATGAGGTATTGAAGAGCTTTAGAATGGGTACCACTGAACTCTAGAAGCAAATGGGTAGGATTAGTCTAGTGTTACTGGTTATTGTTGGTTAATGCGAATAATCACCTCTGCCTCGTGCTGCTATTGTTTTCAAAGCATAGGGCCCGATTGCGATATCGGGTGGTCGGATCACCGTCCACGGTTGCATTCGGCGGTTTGACCGCCCAATTACGATATGACCGACGTGGTTGCGGACCAAAAGTGCGCCTTTACACTGCGGCTTGTGCTGCAGCCCAGGAAAAAGGGCCGCAACACAAGCCGCCGTGTTAAGGAGCACTTAGTGCACATCCATACACTGTGTGCCATGCACTATGTGATACATGGCACACGGTGCATGGATGTGAGGAGGGCACTACATGTGCCCCTAGGAAAATTTTGCAGTGGCCCATGAGGGACGGGGGCCCAGTTTGGGACCCACAAAGTCCCTTTCCAACAGCCTTTTCATGGCAGTCGGACCGCCATGAAAATAAGGTCAGAAAGGGACACTAATCCCGATGGCGGTGCCTGCCTCGGCACCGCCGCCATTCAAGGGATGTGATTCCGACCGCCAACCCAACAGGATTGTAGATCCTGTCGGAGGTGGCGGTCTTTCCCTCCGATGGTTTTGGTCCGACCGCCTCTATCATAATGCAGTGGTAGGACCGAAGGGCTGTTGGTCGGTGGGACCGCTACCAACGGCCTATCGGTGGCAGCCCCCCCCCCCCGACATCGTAATGACGCCCTTAATCATGCTGCAGGAGGTTTGCAGAAGAACCACAACAAAAGACAAAGATGGACCAATCTGGTGTTTTTTCTGGTCTTTTTTTAATGAGTGGCTTGTGTTAGAGAAGTCTCTCTTGCCGCAGGAGCAGCATACCCTCTTACCCAGAAGGGTGTGTTGACACCTTCTTTGAGAAGTTAGTAAGATAAAGCACCTTCACAAAATCGGATCAGTGTTGTCATCAAGAACATATGAGGAAATATGTAAGGAGATTAGATTGTCAGCAAATCAAATAGCAAAATTAATTACAAAAGCCTTCTTGAGATAAGGTATAAGTTGGAAACCATGAAGATTTATTAAAAGATTTAAGTTTATTACAAAAGGAATAACATTGTCCATTAATCATAAATATAAGAAATTTGCCTAAAGATAAGTCAAATGTCACAAAGTCTGACAATCAATCCCATTCAGACTGACATGGGTCTGCTCTCTAATAATCAGGCAATTGGCTCCCACGTACCAAGTCTAGTCCAATAAGTCAATCTCCCTAAGTCTGTCTAACCTCCAGAATGAGCCCCTTTTATAGGAGAGAGAAGAAATGTAAACAAAGTCACATTTGAATTTCAAGATGGAGCCTGGGCCTACTTCGACCAGTCTAATGAAATTACAGGTCTGTAAAGTGCAGTGTAATCAATTTCAATGCAAAATATTCATGAAACTAAGCAAACATTATTTACTAATAAAAACTACCTCTTACAGGTGCATGTGCGTATTTTACAGCAGGGAATATAGGCCTGCAATTAAAATGCAGCCAATACTGCTAGCATGTTGGGACGACAAGAATGAAGCAACCTGTGCTAAAACTTCAGGCATATCGTGGAAGGCAACGTTTGCATCAGTATTGGTAGTAGGACATTGTTTCGCTGAACATCTCTAAAACAGCATTTACTTTCACAACAAGAGCACCCAAAACGACACTATGACCGCTGCAACAGTCATCTTCCATAGAAAGCCCCTCTTATCAACCTTGCACAGAATGTACCCAAGTTGAAGAATGATCATATACTAATCCTTATGTTCACGGATGACACAGTTCTCCTAGCACGCACCGAACTTTCTATGCACCACTTACTGTAAGGCTTTGAATGTTTTGGTACATCCAGATTAACAATAAATGTCCAGAAAACCAAGTTCATCATAATAAAATGAAAGGGCAAATTAAAAATAAAGTTTTAGGATAAATGGAAATCAAGTAGAACAAATGAAAACCTTTGATTATCTGGGCATACGTATCAATGATAAGTTGCTCTGGGGCAGTCAAGTAACTAAGTCTAAAATGGTCCTATCTCAACAATCCGGGGAAGTAAGGAGATTTGCGAGCAAGTGCAATAATCGATTAATAAATCCAGCCTTGTCAGCATATAAAACCAAAGCAATAGCCGCAAGTACCTATGGGGCCGAAATATGGGATCATACCAACGCAAAGGCCATACAAATAGTGGAAAATGCCTTTTTGAGGTGCCTGTTGTACCTAGGCCCAGGGACTCCAATGGTAGCGCTTAGAGCTGAACTGGGAATAAGGTCTGTGGCTGATTATATTGCCTTTCGCCCTGTAAGTTACTGGACCCGTCTTTGGTCAACACCGGATCTTGTAGAGTAGCAAAAGTGCCTGAGGGATATTTTGAGTCTGATGAACTGTAACAAACTGCCGTGGTTCAGACATATAGAGCACATTCTAAAGGCAATCAGCTGCTCAGACCTATGGTCTTACCCAGAAAATATAACCAAAAGTACAATACTATTGGTGAAAAGGAAATACTGGGATTTTATGTGGCATAAATCTGCAGACATAAGCAGTGCCTTGTTAACAAAATATCTAGTTTTAAAGATCGAACCTGGATGGGAATCCTACATTGAAACAATTTTCCCATCTAAAAAAAGGGCTCTTTTTCTTAGCTTCAGGTTATACACATTGCAGGTCCACTCATACACTAAATCCTGGTCCAAGGGCCATGGCAGGAGAGATGGAACATGTGATTGCTCCTTAGGTGGCTGAGAAACTTTGATGCACTTTTTGTTATTTCGTAATAATTCTTTGGCTCTCGAAGAACATACCTTCGTTCATTGTTTCTGAAATATGATGTGAGGAGCTGTAAGGATGCTCTCCTACTGTGCTATGAAACAGACCACCCAGAGATTTACCATGCTGTAGCTTCATATATATACATTGCCTGGAAAAGAAGACGACCGGTTATAGCACATGCCACAGGGAGCGCCACTTCTTAAAAATTAGTGAACAAGGAGCACTGACTGATTGTTATCATCTTTTTATAGGCCCTATGTTGTTTCTGACTGCAGCACAAGTTGGACCTTAGGATTAATTGCTATTGACTTAAATTGCATCCGCATACTGCTGGATCGGAAAGTCTTTTGGCAATCGTGTGAACTACTTTGTTCCATTTGTTGCACAGATACGTAAGTCCTATTAATTATTTTTAGCACAGTTGCACTTTGTGTATAATTTATAGTAATTGCTGGTTGGCTCCCTATGCTGGGAATCGAATGCCGCGTCCCATTTTGCAAAGTTCCACAAAAATAATTATCCTATCCAACTTTAATTCAAATACCCTTTGCGGCTATTGCCCTTCTAAACTTCCTCAAGAGGTCTCAAGAGTCCTCTTGTTTATCTTTTGATTTTTATCAGTCTGTTATATAGCTCCCATGTGTATTCAAGTAATTTTTTAGTTTTTAACAGAATATAGGCCCTCACTGCAGATTTAGTACATTCTCTTGCCTCTCTCTCCACCACCATGTATTCAAGGAAGGGTCTTTTTACCCCTAGCAAGTCACTTTTTACAATTGTCTTTGGATTCTGAAGGAGCTCTGGGCGTTCCAATTTGACCGCAAAATTCTTGATATAGCTAAGCCAGGGGATATGGGATGCACCCTCAAGAGACCGGAGATCATTAATCACTACCTGATTAAGCGCTACATCTGGATTGACCCATATCCTTAGCCATCTCATCGGGGGGGGCGATGTTAGGAGGTCAGAAATGTATCCCATACCAAATTCTTCATGGAAGATGTATCAAGGGACTCTTTGGGGAACCGCAAGGAGTATTCTCAGGAAATTATTTTCTACTGTCTGCAGATCCCTAACATCCTTATAACCCTTACATCACTCCCACAAGTTGCCATGGGGATGCATTTTGCTTTATACACCTTAACCAGGGCCTGCACTGGCTTAGCCCCCAGTCTATTTTCAAAGTCAAAAATCCCTGCCACTGCTCTAGAGTGTTTTTTTAGCCTTCCTTTGGGGTACCCAAGACCCCCGCTCATCGAAGAGGACCCCTAGGTAAGGGAAGGTAGCTACTACCCTAGTCAGTTCGGTTCCACATCCAAAATCTTTTTTCTGGTCTTTTTCCCCTGGACCCACCACCATAGTGTGTGATTTGGAAAACTTCATACTTAAATTTAATGCCTCCATAAAATCAATAAAAGTATCAAGCAAAAGCCGCAGACCCACTGGTGTCCTGGTTATCAAGCCAGCATCAGCCACATATAGAAGTGCATATAAAGGTGCAGGGGTTAGATGAGATCCTGCCCGAGGGATATCCTTGCAAGCGGCACTTAATGTTAGACCCAGATTATTGATATAAAGAGTGAATAATAGTGGGGCTAAAATGCACCCTTGTCTAACCCCTCTTTGCACTTTCACAGGTGTGGAAAGACTGCCATCCAGGTTATACCTCACTGACACAGATAGGTCAAAGTGGAGCTCATGTAAAAAATGTACTATATTTATATCCACTCCCAGCTTAATGTGCATGGCCCAGAGTTCGGATCTATTCACTCTATCAAAAGCTGACGTAAGATCAATAAACACCAGGTGTAGTCAACCCCTTTTGGCTACTGTATATTTGCCAATGATAATCTGTAGATTTATACAATGGTCTAGGGTCGCTTTCCCTGATCTAAACCCATATTGTAGGTTAGAAATAACATTAGTTTGCTCCAATCAATCAGTCAATCTCGCCGGAGCCACCCTCCCCATAGTTTTCACAGCAGAATCTATTAAAGGAATAGGTCAACAACATTTGGGCTCAGCTCTTGACCCTTTTTAAAATACTGGGATAATGATGGATCTGGACCAAGATGGTAAAAGGCCTAAGTTGCAAGCGGCATTAGAGACCCACATGAGTATTTTTGCCCCGATTAAGGGATCTGCTTTATATAGATCTATGGGGACCCCATGCGGGCACGGTGCTTTATCTCTAGACGTGATTATAAAGGCATGATAAACCTCATCCTCTCCAAATGTTATGGTAGGGTGTTCTCTAGGAGATACCCAATCAATATTTTAACCTTCTGCTGCAACACTTCCATACATGCCCTGAAAAAGTGTGACCCATATTTCTGGGGAGATAGTACACTCCATAACACTAAATCAGGTACTGTCACTATTGATATTTCTTTTTGTTCCTCCTACTTGGTGACTTAGACTAACTCTTCTTTAGTATGGACCCCTCCAGCTAGCTGCCAAGAGGATAAACTTTTGACACTGAGTGTTGGTTATAACAACAGACCTCAACAAACTAAAAGTGATGCCAGTTGAAGGAATTCCAATATATTGTTGACACTATTGTGAAACTTCCAGAACTCTTAACCTCAACACTTTCAGAACTACTTATGAAATCCATCTTGAAAACACGGATAAGGACTTTGACAACAGAGCACTCATAGCTAGTGAGGGGCACTTTGAATCCTGTGGGACTATTGTAATACAACCACAAGATTAGGCTTATTCTCTGCAGCTTAAGACCTCGAGTCGATGCTTCTCGCTGCTGCAGTTGAAGAGCTCCATTGAACAACTGAACTCACAGGCCTAAGAATGGTGTAATACTTTAAATATTGAAGGGGGAGTTACAGATGGGGAGATTATGTACTGAATCATTACAGGATCCACAGTTTTGGAGTGTGAGTCCATACATATTAGCAAGCTATAAAGCACAACTTAACTATAAATCTCATTAATAAACAGGCAAACACATGCTAATAAGAGGACTTTATGATAAATTAAGCAAGCACTATACACAAAAGATCATTAGTCCTACAGCAAAATACTTTAAATCTATCTTTGATCCTACGATCAGTTCAACTGAGTCAATAAAAAAATGCTCCTATAGTGAGAAAATTGCCTTGTATGAGGGGGGACCAGTTCCCAACTTTTATTTGAATGGCCAAATGAATCACTAAGAAGCAAGGGACCAATCTGGGACCACCTCTGGTCCATATTAATAAAACCACTCGCAGCAGAGGGGGGAAATTAGGTCCTGATTTCTGAGGAAGCAAGCTTTGATGATCCCTTGAACCATTGGATGGGCCAATTAATTTAAGAGATGGAACTGGCAGCAAGGTAGGAAAGTGAGGGGGCCATATCTGTTTCTGAACTCATTCAAAAGCTTTCTTCATAAATGATCAGTGAGAACTCTGCTTTAAGGAAAGAAATTTCTGATCTGTGTCAGTCTCATGAGAAACGTTTAACTACACTAGACACCAAATGGAAGCTTTGGGGACTTTGATAAATAAAATTCTGTACATGTAGATAAACCTGAGGAATGGCAAAGTGAATGGTGGAGTGAGTTGAATGATCAGGTTGCGATTCAGCTACTGGCAATCGAGAATGTCTTCTCATTCTGAGTCAATTTTGTATTTCAATATCATTTTGGAGGACCTTAGTCAGCTCTAACCTTAAGAGTTTGGGGATTCTGGAAGGAGAAGAAGTAGACAATCCTCAAGAATTTATGGTCAAGCTAATCTTCCAAACGTTTCCTGAGCTTGCTACATGAGATTTTGCCGGAAAAAAGGCCACCACTCAAAGGGTAAGGAGCCTAGATCCCTCAATACTTACCTGAGGACCTTTTTCAATTTTTCAAGTTCTGCTTCTCAAACACACCTAGGAAACAAAGCTCTTTCACTTTTTTAAGAGACTCTATGGTCACCCTATAAAAGGTTTCCCCTTTCTCCTTTCAGACACTAGTTCCCCAACGTTTGGCTTGTAGAAACCAGTCAAGTTAAAATGTATTATGGCAGGGGCCCTAAGGGCCAGATGTATCAAGGCTTTTTGCGTTTGTAAACGGGCCGATTTACAGAATCGGCCAGTTTGCGAACGCAAAAATGCCTTTTGCAATGTATCAAACTCTTGGCATTCGCACTATGGGTAATCGCAATTTTTTGCGATTACCTAAATTGCGAATGCAGTTAGGGAATCGCAATGTGTAATTCCCTAAATGCAATGCCGGAAGCAGTTAAAAATTGCGAGCTTGCTTTAAGGAATCGCAAATTACCACCAACTTCAAGTTGGTGGTAATTTGCAAATCCTTAGAAAAATGCACATTTTTGCATTTTTCTAAGTGCCATGTGGCGCACAGACATGCCCTTAGGGCATGTATGTGCGCCCCATGCGCACACTTACCTTTTTTAGGGGTGCATCAGGGTGGCCTTTTGGCCCCCCTATCACCCTTGAAATTGCATTCGCAATTTGCGAGTGCCAATTTGGTACTCGCAGATTGCGAATATCTTCCCATTCATTCCTATGGGCCTCTAGGCCCATAGGAATGAATGGGAAGGCATTCCTTAATAGCGAATCGCAATTTGCAATTCGCTATTAAGGAATGTGTAAGATTCACAATTGTTTTTGCGAAACCTACATACATTGCATTTTGCGAGTCTATAATAGCGAATCGGTAAAATTCGCTGTTATAGACTCGCAAAATCCAATGTTGATACATCTGGCTCCAAGTTCTGCTTCTCTATCAAGAATCTCAGGATTGACAGACAAGCTAGAACGTTCTTAAGAAAAACCACTCGCAGAAATGCTTAAATATTAGAGGACATTTTCACTTGACATATGATTTTCTACATTTTACACTACTGCATATTATAGGAAGTATAGAAGCATTGTACACTAACTGTACTTCTGCATAATTTGGGTATTTCCTCACTATCTCTAGCACTCCTTATTTCCCGTAGGCATTAGAAAAAACATTAAATGAAAACTTTAATAAGAATTTGCATTATTAGGTTTAGTAAGTGGCTGGGTTAGGAGGGAGTGCTGCTAAAACAACATGCAGCATGATGACTGATGGATTTCAGTGGGTTATAGGTGCTGCACTGTTTGTTTTGGGAAGGTTTCTGGTCGGGGGAGAGGGTGGGAAGGGAAGGAGTGATGCAATCTATATAAAAAAAAGTGCCAGAAGTACTTTCGATGTTTTGCCCCTTTGGTTCTGACTTTCACTGTGTGAAGCACTACAAATATTCCAAATGATAACTCCTCACCAAAGTAAAAATTGTATCCAGATGTGAATGGGTTGGGGAATATAAATAAAGACAAGTGGCCCTGTATATTAAGACTTGTAGACCAGATCTCCTATGAATACAGGAAAAACAACTTTCATCTGCTAAAAGGGATTATTTGAAAGAATTTAATACCAAACATATAGTTAGAAATGGCATCTTTTGGCGTCTTTCCCCTGTCTTTTTGTTTTCTGACCTGCTGTTTTTGATGGTATGCTGGACTTCGTATTTTAAATTGTGTTATGATTGGTTCTCCATAGTTGGCATGATTGGCATATTTGATATACTGGTAAGTCCCTAGTAAAGTGCACTGCACTTTACTAAAATGGGCATGCAGCACTGATTGTGTCACCCACACAAGGAGCCTTTCAAATGTGTCTCAGACATGCCACTGCAGTGTCTACATGTGCAGTTTTTAACTGCCATGTTGACCTGGCAAGTGCACCCACTTGCCAGGCCTAACCCCTCTCTTTTATTACATATACGTCACCCCTAAGGTAGCACAAGGCATCCCCATGGGCAGGGTGCTGTGTATTTAAAAGGTAGGACATGTAGTGGTGTGGTTTTACATGCCCTAATAGTGAAATGCTATGCATTTAGTTTTTCACTATTAAAAGGCCATCTCTTCCATAGGTCAACACAGGGTCTACCTTGAAACATCTTACAAGTGCAGATTCCCATAGGAAGATGATAGAAAGTTGGAGTTTGGTATCTCTTAACACACAATTTAAAAATACATCTTTTAGTGAAGGTCGATTTTAAATTTCGTGTTTGAAAATTCCACTTTCAGAAAGTGGGCATTTTCCAGCTTAACCATTCTGTGCCTGCCTGCGGAATCCACGTCTGTGTAGCCAACTGCGGGGGTCTCCAGCATACACTCTAGACAGCCACACCAAGGGAGCTTAGGTGTGCCTCGTATATCCTGATGACCCATCACCAGGCTGATGGGCCTTCCTGGGCTAAGAGTAATGGGAGAGGTTGTCACTCACACATGAATAGGGCTATGCCTGTCCTCTTACAAATAAGTCTCAACCCTCCTTGAGAGTTACTCGGGGCAGAGTTGGGAAGAGCAGGGCAAATCTGGATTTTGTGCACAACAAGGACTTTCTTTGACGTTTTCCTACTTCAAAGGCCAGAACCTGTATAAGTATTGGGGCACAGACCCTACATGTTCAGAACTCTTTTGGTCTAAGAGACCTGCCAAGAAGACGAGCTGGAAGAGCTGCCAGAAGAAGTACTGCCCCTTTGCTGTGTGTTGCTTTGTTGGGTTGGCCTGAAGTTGCTGCTTCTGTCTTGGGCAGTGAAAGGACTGGACTGAACTTTCTGCAACTTATTGCCCGAGTTTCTCCAAGGGCTTGAAGTAGAGCTTGCCTCCTGTTGGAAGTCTCAGGAACATCAAATACTTCAGGTTCATCTGCCAACAGCACTGGGAACCTTCTGTTTTGTGCTGCAACTGAAGAAAAACTGCTACGATGCCGTCAACAACGCCACTGCTGGCTCCGTGACCTGAAGGTACCACAGAGAGCATCGCCCCGCTTCGCACCGCAGCCCTGGCCTCCCCAACGTCACCACATGATGCTGTCACCGAGCTGTTGCTGGCACTGTGGCCTGTGGGCACTGCACTTCTCATCGCCGCCCTGGTATCACTGACGATGACGCCCCACATTTCCATCGATGCCGCTGCCTGCACCGTGGCCTGTGGACACGGCTCATGATGTACAAAAAGCATTGCCCCATCCCACACCGTCAGTGCCATCGACTCCAGCCTCGTCAACTGATGCCGCTGCTTGCACCGTGACCTGTGGGCACTGCACCAAGCATTGCCCCACGTAGCATCGCAAACTTGGGTCTACCAATGATATCGCTTCAGCAACGACGATGTCACTGCCTGCACTATGACCTGTGGACACAGCACATTGTATCGTCCCACTTCGCATCGCAGCCCAACACTATTGACGCCAGCGCTCCTGACTTCAACCTCATGGAATTTGATCTGCAACGCGGGTGACTTTAAGGGCCCGACGACTCCTGCACCAACCTTCGGGACCGATGCCTGCCGGCGACACCACCACTTCAGAGCTCATCGCAAAGTCTCCGATGCCCTGCAGTTGCAAGGTACTGTTTGCGGGTCTTCCCAACACCGTAGCTGGCCTGCGACCTAGCGGTTGGCCTGAACTGTTGGATTTGTTGTTCACGATGCCGTGGTAGACCCTGACGGAGCTATCACCTTCAAGGAACTGTATTTTAAGTCTATTTATGCAATATTTGTATTTTGATTACTGCATGTTGGATTTTTATAATTTTGGTCTTGTTTTACACAGATAAATATTGGCTAATTTTCAAAAACTTGTGTGGTGTCCTTTTGTAGTGTCTTAACTGTATTTCTGTGTGTTATGTGCATTTACACATTGCCTCTGAGATAAGCCTGACTGCTCATGCCAAGCTACCAAGGGGGTGAGCAGGGGTTATTTTAGAAGTGTAACTCCCTTATCCTGACTAGAAGGAAGGGTCCCTACTTGTACAGGGTACAAACCTGCCAACTAGACACCCCCATTTCTAACACATATTTAAAAACTTTGCAAGGAACTAATACAAGAAGACTAACTATACTTCTTTCTACCTCACAAATGAAACCACCTAAAATGTTAGTGGATAATTCAGGACTATAGATTATTCTGCAATGTGACTAAAAAGGTACAATAATTTCTTTGTGCTCCCAATTATGCTTCCAACCTGGATTATAACAACATTTGTGTATGAATGACCTGAACAGTCTATTTAAAGGATTTTTGATATGGGGATTGGATTTAATACTGTTTTATTCCCAGCTAATAATACTACTCCCTAAGGTTGGTCGTGCTGGCATGCAACAGAGCTCAAACCTGAAGTTTAATTTTACAAAACATGCATGTTTTTACTTGGTTGATGCTTGGCAATTAACCATGCTTTGTCTGCCAGATTTTGCTTAAAATATTTTTTTTAAAAGAGGTAGGAGATGAGAAACTTTTCAGCAAATCTCTTTAGTAAATCTTCTTGTGCAGGGGTCATCTGGGTAGGTAATTTGACAGAAGAAAAATGGTGTCTCTCATTCACAGAGAAAAGATTACATTACAGCATTAACAATAATCAAAGGTTTAAGCATTTGCAATTGGAGGATGTTTTCAGGGTACACTATCGGGGTGAACTCTATTTGCATATCAATCCTACAGTTTGAGATTTTGTAATTCTCATTGTATTACTGTTTATGACAGAGCTCTGCAAGACAATAATACATTGGATTTTGATACTGTCTTGGTCTAAGGAGTTAAAATTAAATGTCAAAAGATAAATAATTAGCCTTATTGTGAAGCTACAATGGTAAATATACACGTAGTATAATTACAATGCCTGGATACATATATTTGCACAAACAGCTTGACTTAATATGGATTGTTTATCTAATAAAAAAGCTTTTTAAGTGAAAAAGCATTGCAAAGACCACAGTTCAAGTTCACAAAGTTTATTCTTTCAATGTAAGTAAGCACAAAAGTGCTCAATACAAATAGACATACAACACATGGTAATAAGAAGCTTGCCATAGGTTGGTATAATAGCAGACTGCAGGTAAGACTTTAAGGTAAAGTTATAAAAGGTCAGTAAAAGAAAACTTAAATTACAGATCTGTACAAATACCGGCAGACACTGCGCTAAATCTTACTTTTAGCTCGAATTTGCAAAGGCTTTAAAATACTTATTTAACACTATTTACAAATTATAAATAAATCATAGATTCTTCAAGAGTTAACCAAAATTATAAAAATATCACCACTTTGGGTGTTCTAAAAAAATTCAGGTTTCTTTGACTGAGTTTAATAATGTCCTGGTTAGCAAAACTGTAAAAAAAAACGTACAATACATTGGGTTTATAAAGAAGGTGCTTAGTTAAACAGAAAAGCATTTTGTTTTCAAAAAGTCTTACAAAACAGAAATGGATTCCACTTTTGTTAACCTCCTCAACAATTACCGGTGCTAAAGAATTTTAACACATTAATAGACATATTTTCTTTAAAAAATGTTAATCTCAACAATGAAGAGACATAACGTTTAGTTTTGCAAAGGAAAGATAACTAAATTACTTAAAACTTGTGCATTATGTTTTGGATCAGAAAACGGAAATGAGTAGATTGGATGTGAGTGGCCGGCTACACCCTTTAACAAATTTAACTTAAAAAAGTATCACTGAACTACTCACCAACTACACATCCTACACTGAACAGTAACTGAAAGGACTGTTAAAAGTACACCTACAAAATAGGAGACAGAGCTTGCTTTATCACATCATTCATGAATGCCCTTGGAAATACCAATGTCCTTCAGTTTCAACACACAGTCACTGCCTACATCTAATTGTGCCTTAAGAATACCATATGCAAGATAACCAGGCTACATGGAATATGCGTACAATGAAAAGAGAAATTTCACTGACACTCCTCTGCATACACATGAAAATACATAAAGCCACCCACATACCAAAGTGCCATTTTTTTTTAGAGATTCAAGTGAATTGCTACAGTATGAAATCATGGGTTTGCAAGGGTTGTCTGTGGTTTTTATTAGTTTTCAATTTCTGCAATCTCTCCTTTGGCCGCTTTGGTGAGTATCTCCAGCCACTTTGCAAGCAGGTCTTCATCTTCGGCGCTGAAGATTATGTTCTGTTGAGACTGCGACAGCTTGAAAACATACTTCATTTCATGTTTTTCAGTGGCACTTGGCAAACTCACTTCATACCCAGGCAGTGGTATTGCACGAGCCATGCGCCCATCCTAAAACAAAGTAAATACAAATTAAAATAATGTAGAACAACCAAAAAACACAAACTGCGGAATATAATTACTGAATAGTTTATTTGAGTCCAGGTGCTATATATGTGACGTGAGCAGAACAATATAGTGTTTTGTGCATTTAAATTTAACTTAGGTGCAAAAACAGTTATCTGTATTAGTACAATCCTTTGAATGTGATCCATGTAATCAATATCTGTAATCATTCATACCTGCAAATTAAACTTCGTATAAAAAAAAAAACACTAGCAGAGCAGATTTCCTAACAATCTTCTTATTGATTTTTTTTCTGGTTGGTAGATCTAAACCAATATATCTTGACCATATTTGTATGCATTGTAGTTGGCGACAATATACATTTCCACAGAAAGTGTGCTATAAAACATTTCGGGAATAAAGCAGGAAAGTGGATGTTATGAGGAGGCTGGGGTTGGCCAAGCAATATCTAATCAACAGCGCCAACATCCATACATTTAAGGGTATTGATGAACATTGTGCATGGTTCATCTAACCACAGAAATGCGTCTAATATTGCTCCTAAAAAACATGGCTAAATGCATTTCAAAGACACTAAAGGGATTTGAAAGATGGCTTTTTTCTACAGTCAAATATATTGCACCACGTGTAGCCATACAGCCTGTTCATCACATGGAAAACGTATTGAATTTTACCTAAAAATATAGGAACAGATTTCCATTCTTAGAAATAAATCTATGAGGCATACATTTCCAACGAAACTATAACCTTGGTTAAAAAGGCCCAAGGATTTAAATGAAAGTCTAGGACTTGGGACATTGGGCCCGATTCAGAAATGGAAGTAACATATCTTCACCAACAGGTCTAAAAACTCACATGAGTGTAGATTTACAACATTTAGGAAGTCACATAAATTCTTCTTGGTTAGGCCTGGAAACCCACACCAGTACAACTTTCGAGGAATAATCCCGAGAATGTTTTGTGGATTCCTCTTTTTCTCCCTGACAGAGGAAATTCATCAATGTGAAATTGAACACATTGTACAGGTATAAAAATTCCTTATACTGTATCAAACCCTTTACGAGTTCTTTTCATGTAAAGTACATTTATTGCAGTATTCCCTCAAAATCCTTCTTAACTTTTTGATTTCTGTGGACACCCACTGAAACACTATTGAAGCCCCTGCCTAAGCAATTTCTATGACTTGAACCTCAAAATAATAAGAAAAAGTAAACAAACAAGAATAAATCAAACAAATAAACATATTCAGATATATTTTATTCAATTCACTAACAAAAAATGTTGAAATTCAAAATGTTTCTTTTAATGTGAAGGTTGGAGTTTTTCAAAATGTAATTTTATTTCATAAAGATTAGAACATATGCAAGACTCTACTGTATCACTTTGTCTTTCAAGCTCCTAATGCATGCATTCTTTTTTCTCAGCACACATTAGTGCTGCTTCAACAGAGGCCAGCAATCGTCCATACTTGTGCTGTACTTGTGCTGTTCCCAGAATCAAGATAGGATTACCAAGTCAATATTTTGCTTCCATTTTCAAGTTACTTCACATTTACAGACAGTAACAAAACTTTACATTTTGTATATATATGAATTTTTGCAATTTGCTCATAATATTGAATATAATTTGTAAACCGTTGAGGACCTCATGTGAAGGCATCACAGACCCCTAGTAGCCCATGGGCTACGTGTTAAGAACCACTGCTTTGGATCATTGAAGAAATTACAACAGTTCAACTTTTTATTGTCTGGCCAGCAGCATTATTCCAGCTGAAGTTGAGAAAATCTAGAAACACTCCTCTATAAGTGAAAGGAACAGAACATCCTTGACGGTGGCTTCAACTCTATTGTCTGAAATGTGTGATACCCAGTCAAAGATGATGCAGCAAAGAAAAACTAACTTTGTTCACAATCCATACAGTCAATTGCCAATAAGCAGTGCTCTCAAAAGAAGAAGATGATTAAATATCTTTCAATTTCCAGCTGAGACTGGGAAGTGAAATATTAGTGAAATAACACTAGATCCCCCTGCATCAATGGATCTTAATAACAAATTGATTCCAAAATGTATATCTTGTGTGTAAACCCTTTATATGCTTTATGAAAATCAAAAACAGGAATTTTGGAAGAAATTAGGAATGTAGCAGTACTTACAAACCCTAAAGTCTCTTTCAAATACTTCAATAAGGAATCTTTTACCCTTTCATAATATAGAAAATGTACTGGCATAATACAAGTTTAAAAGACATTAAGCAAAAAGACAGACTCATCACACTAGAAGCCCTCCAATCTGTCATTGACACCAATTATGCGGTTCTCTTATGGGGCCAGTTCGATGGAGCTTTCCAAAATTGAATGTGAGAATATCTTTTCATTGGCCACAAACTTCCACCATGTATTGATCAAAAGATTGGCGAAGGCACAAATGCATTACTCTGAGCATCTCAATACAATTGCCCCGCACATGATTTCAATTGATACTCTTTAGCTGTTGGCTTCCATTAGGGTGAGTCAGTGGCTTGTGGCAGTTGCAATATTCATCTCCACATTCCCCTCTAGATATAAAGAATTTTTGTAAGTCCATTTTGCATAAATGAAGGATGCAAACTCTAAATTATATATTGCATAGGGGAGATTATAGAGCGGCTATCACCTAACCGAGGGTGTTCATGCAAATGGCGCATTTTTTGCACCTACGGGTGGGAACTTCAAATTAAACCCAGGAAATTAAGAAAAGGGAGGCAGCAAATGCAATATACTGTGAAAAATCAAACATAATAGGAACCTTGGGATTGGCAGTAGCGTTCTGCAGGTCAGGAGAGAGTTGACCTCTTCATTATTCCCACAAACCTTCTTTAAGAATTAAGAAAATTTGATGTCTGTGACCCCAGTGATACAATTTTGAGAGCTGATACTGCCAAAAGACTTCTCAGATGCTCAGTCTTTTCTCTTGCGACAAACTGAGTCCGATTTTATTTTCTGGGAAATTTAAATAAAAATTGTAGCTGTTCAAGCTGAAGAAGTTGAACATTTTTACAAACAATTTACCACATCATAATTTAGAAACGTGATTAAAAGTCAAAATAGAAATGCATAATAAAGTAGACATTAGAAATTGTGCTTTTATTAAAAATGCAAAAGTGAAAATGCTGCTTTAATTCTGCAGAAAGCTCTCATTTCTATTTTTCTTCAAATGCTAGTCTGCACTATTCTTATATTGTTCTCTATCCTTTAAAGAAAATAAATGCCTTTCATAAATAGTGATTTAATGGTATAACTGAACTATAGAGCCTGATCTTTTTGTGAAATATGCTGTTTCCTGCAAAATGTATCTCTCTTTTCCTCACACCATATGACTTCACTGTATATAGATTGATTTCCTTGCCACCTATTCATAATGAACAAGCGTATTAAAGAAAAGAAAATGGTTGCTGCAGCTTACAGTTCTTGATCTAACCAGGACATACCAGAATTCAAATGTTTCATTCCATAAACAGCTAATAGAATAGGTTTGCAAAAGGTTCTCATGAGAACCTTCTTAGGTGTAACCTTTTGTAATACTTTGTAGCCACCTCTGAATGATTTCATTCCGACATGGATGTTTATCGCAGAAATCAAGGACAAAGATTGCAGATCATCAGAAGATCTTTTCCTATTGGATGATCATGACGTATTCACCCATTTTTGCAACATGTTTGTGGCTTTTCTATGTAGTACGTGTTCCTAGCTAGAGAGTCAAGGTATTCTATGCACTCCTACCCTGCCATGTCCCTTTATTGAATTGCCATAAGCTATTGCTTATGGTGATTTCCTTGATTTATCCTTACGCAAAGCGAGGAGACTTTCTGTCTTTACGCGGACCATTGCTATTGCTGTGGTTCTTTCTCTTTTGCCCATTGTAGGAACCTAACTCTTTATGTGATAAATCAATAATCTGATATACTGTGCTATTTCTGAGTTCTGCAATGTTATCCTATGGAAGGAAGAACAAGCTCTGCAAACAGGTACAGTACATTGACTTACAGGACCAATCTCCAGGAGTTGGGGGCAAGGTCCAAGACAGCACCAACAGTACACCACCAGCGGCACGAGGGCGGCCGGGTGCAGGGTGCAAATCTGCATCAGGAGCCCAATGAGTTTCAATGGGGATCGGTCTCTGTAAAAAAAGGCTGCAGGCTCTGGCTAGGAAGGCAGTCAGGCTGAACCAGCAAGTAGTGTAATGCTAGGGGACGGGGGTACACCTTTGGTCCTCTTCTCCAAGGCCCAGGGGTGACGGGTGCAGAGGTGTCTTTAGGTGTCGGGTTTTCCTTATCGGAGCAGTCGCGGTAGAGTGGGGCCTCCATGCAGAGGCTGATGGCAACATCGGAGAGTCCAGGAGGGGTGATACCACAATGGACTAGAGCTCTGGAGGGCCAGGGGACCTTGTTGGCACTGGTGGCCCACTTCTGCTTGGGCCAGAGGTGACCGGTGCAGTGGCAGCTTCAGGTTTTGGCAGTTCCAGAGACCTCAGAGTCTTTGATTTGGACAGGTCCACTGTTCATGGGAAGTGTTGTCTTTTTTGAAGGCGGGCAGTCCTCCCAAGGTTCTGGAGTCACAGCTGCAGGATGAGTTGACTTTGGTGCAGTGTTCGACAAGGGCTGCAGACAGGCCGGTTGGACTGGGGCCAAGTCAGGTGCTCTCTTCAGCCTTCTCTGCGTTTGGGCCTCTTCTGTGTACTCTCTCTTCTACGTCATCAGGATCTGCTTCTCTGGTGCCAAGGACTCCCCTAACTACTGAATTAGTTAGTGCGAGTGTAGGGTAGTAGCCAATGGGTTACTGACACTCGTGGTCACTACACCCCCTAAATGATCACTTTCTGTGGGCAGTGGGCACAACCCTGCCCTAGAATTCCTAGGTATACCATCACAAGATGGCTACCTCTGAAAATTTGTGTCCACCTCTCAGTTAGCCCACCTTAGGGGTGGTATTAGCCTGGGGTTGGCATGCCTACCTAACTAGCTAATTTTCCCACCTGTCCAGGTGCCAAGTGGGCTCTGGACAGGGAGTGGCTTCCTCTCCTGATAGGGGAGCCAGATTTGCATTCCAAAGGCAACAGCACCTTTGAAGGTCACCAGACCAAGGAGGCTAATCAGTAGGTCTTCCTGTGGGAGGGGTTGTTACACCCTCTTTCCAGACAGGCTTTTGTTCCTGACCTCCTGAGAGCAAAGGCTCTCACCCTAGGAGGTCTGAAACTAGTCTCAGGTGGCATGCTGGCAGAATCCAGTCAGCAAGCCCACCAGAGGCTGGTAAGTTTTCAGGGGTCACCTCTAAGGTGCCCTCTGAGTGCATGTTTTGATAAATCCAACACTGGCATCAGTGTGGGTTTATCAAGACGAGATGTTTGGTACCAAACATCCCTATTTTCAGTGAAGTCATCATGGTACCAGGGTACCATTTACTAGCACTTACAAAGGGTGCTAAAGGTTTTGCCACTTAGGGGAACAATTGTGCAGTTTTGGGAAAGAGCTCTGGCACTGGGGACCAGGTTAGCAGGAAGCCAGAGCACTTTCAGTCGAAATCACATCATGTACCAGGCAAAAAGGGGGAAGCCATGTCAAAAAGGGGCACTTTCCTATGCCCATTTAGACGGTTGCTTCTGCAACTGTCCAGAGTACTCGGCTGAGACTCCAGAATTACACTTTATGGGAAGTTTGATGCTTTACTTAGTTATCTGACTTTCCTCCACAATTTACTAGCTCTTTCCAGAAGGAACTATTTATGGGTTCTAGACAGGATAGAATAGGTCCTTTTATCTTAGAACAGGAAATATATTCTGAATGAAACACACTGTTATTTTCTATGCTTGTTCTAATCAATCCTATTTTGATTATTTCTGTAACTGATTTATTTGATTAATCCGAACATAAAGAACAAAATTACTGACTAATGTCTTAAAAAGAAAATAAACTTTTGAAACTTCACCTTAGCTCTCTTTAAAGGCTGAACATCAAATGCAAATAACTATGACTTTGTTGTGAAATGCTCAATTCTAACACAGTGGCAAAGATTCATCGTCCTAGGAAGACGCGGATCTTCCAGGTTTGCTAAGTAAGTTTAAGGTGACATTTGTGGAAATTGTTATATAATGTCCGCGCTCGCAAATCTATGAAGAAGCAATCAAAACAGAACGGCTATGCAACAGCTCTGTAATGGCAGCAGTCACAGAGCGATCACCAAGACTATTAACTCCAAGCAAGGGGTTCACTGCAATTATAAAGCAGGAAGCTTATTTCTGCATTCCAGTTACCACCGCATAACAAAAAAGTCTTTGTCACGCGCCAGATCTCCAATGGTGCCTTGCGCTGACGGTGCCTTGATCTCTGTACTCATAAGAGGATTACAAATTAAGGAAACACTACAGTAATTAAATACTGGAACGACATTACACTTTTAAATAGTGACCCATTCTTTTTGCAATCAGACTGCATGTCATGGGAAACTATCTTCTTATTTACAAGGATTAGATTCGGCAGGGAGTTGGCGCTAAACTCGTAAATTAAAGCTGCTGCGCTTGAACAGAGCACAAAATAAGTTTCTTGTCTCACAATTAACAGACTCCCAGTATTGCTTTGCTAAAGATCAGAGGGCGATGCACCTATTTAAATCGAATATAATATGAAGCATCCTTTGTTAATTACACAACAAAAACACCACTATATCTGCCAGTGTCCTGTTCACAAAGTAATAACCTTTCAATGATGTGGGAGAGCTTAGAAGAGCAATGCAGACATAGATTTATCGGTGAAAGTTACTCAGAAAATACGTTTCCATCTGCTTTTCCTTTGAAAAGCGGAGTCCTCTTTGCTTATAATGTTGGTGCCATTTGATGAACCTGCACTAATTGGTACAAAATCAGAAGTCTGCCTAACTATCGTCATGTCAACTTTTGTCTGAGGGTACAAAAGGGGTGGAGTCAGAAAACAGTATCTCCCATTTTAACTTCCATAGGTAACATTACTTTCTGCAACAGAAGCATTACTGAATAGAATTGCATCAAACTTGGCCTGAAACTAGAACTTTACCCAGAGGAGTACCTTTGCTTCGTTTGATGTAAATCTGTTCAGTGTTGTCTCTGATCATACATTTCGATTCTTTGAATTTAGAATTTCATTTGTGAGGTTATGTAATGTGATGCAATCGCTATCTGTAGTCCTGTTGTGGCGCTTGGCTCTTGGCCCCTGCTGTAATGGCTGTCATGTCATTAAATATCTTCAGCTAATCTACATGTCATGTGGAATTCATCACTTCAGGACCCAAACAATTGTCTGATTGCAACAGAAAAATGGCAGTTGTGGCTGCGATTACAGGACAAGGAGCATGGTCTCAGCATACGGGAAAAAAATCAAACGGCAACAGAAGGGAACAGGGTGGGCAAAGCCTGATCCCCAGGTCTACAAGGGAGGCTGAAAATGTCGTTATACATGTTTGGTTTTCTCAGTTTATGAACTTACGGTGAATGCCATGTCCTGATACCCACAAACCCACTTCAAACTTCATAGACTCTAAAGTGAGTTGGCAAACTGCCAAACTCGTAGGCCCACGTTGTTTCCTCTGCCGCCAACGTTTCCTACTCTCTTCGTACTGCACAGTTCGAGGACCAGAAAACATAGGATAGAACCAGCTGCTGCCCGTCCATATGGGTGAAGGGGCTATGCCCCCTCACCATTTTCCTGAGAGGAAGACCGTCTGTCAGTCTGAGCAAAGGCCAGCCTGACAGACACTCTTCTTGTTCAGGTCAGGCAGCCAGGAGCTAGACATGTGCTAAATGCTCAGGCTCCTGGCAGCCTGAGTACAATTTTGCCAGGCTGAGGATTTCACCGCCCTGTGGGCGTGACCGACTCAGCCTGGCAAAAGTGCTTTGAGGCCCTACCCCTCATGATGAGGGGGAGCATCACCACTTGCCTCAGACCTAGGAGCTTCAATTTTAAGCCCTGAAGTGCCCAGGGACAAGAGTCAATCAGTTACACCGATCACAGAGTGGTGTGGGGTCAGCAACTCTCACTGAACCCATCCCACTCGGTGACGAGTGCAAGACTGCTGCCTTCCCTCATTGGCTGACCCTAGGGAAGTCTGTAGTCCCAACCCTCCTAGAACCTTTGAGGCTTTCCTCTCCAGGAGCTACACGACAGGTACGTTTTATGTTTTTGAATGTTTGGTGCGTGCATGTATATATAAATGAATTTGTTGTGATTGAGTGTTGTGAATGCGTGCGTGTGTGTGCGCATTTGTGAATGCATGGGTGTGAGTACATGTGTATGTGCATGGATCACCCTCCCCTCACCGTCAAAATTACCAGTCACCACTAGATACGACCATTTGGGATTTTTTCACTCAATCTCTAGGAGAAACAAAATGCAATGCAAGGAGGGTAACCTGCAAAGTCTGCAAACAGAAGTTAAGCAGGGGACTGATGTCTTTACTCCTTTGGAACTTTGCTGGAGTACAGTTGAATAGACAGCTAAAACTGAAGTATGAAAAGGAGTAGAAGAACAGATAAAAAAAAAAAAAGAAATACAAGAAAGCCAATCAGCACAATTAGTGCAAAATGTTGTTGCACAGGTGCAGCAGTAAGCATAATAGGATAACAACCCCTACTGAAAAGCTTTTAGTTGTACCACAAAACATATGTGTGGTGTGGAGAAGAGAACTGTGAGATTTGGAACAAGAAGATGGAACAGCACTTAAAAAAATTCCACCAATAAAAAACTAAAATGTTCCAAATATCAGGTGCTTCTGCCAGCACCCACTGCACATGACCAGAAACCCTGCACAGCAGGGTTGGCCACCAACTGTGTGCGACCATCAGCCAGGCTCTGCATCCCATCCATAGCACAAGATCAACCAACACAGCTAGGCCCCCAAGGTCAAACCCCACTGTGCATGGGTAAGGGCTATACACAACAGGGAAGGGATTGTTTAGCAGAAGGATGGACTATATTACCATGTCAGAACACCTTTCAGAGGCCCATGAAGCAAGAAGGAGCTACTGGGCCCAAACATGGTGGTTGAAGTCTTTTACTGCGGATGTCCCAGGGCCCGGCCTACTATGGGCTCTGTGCAACTGGGCCAAGTAGACTGCCAGCACCTAACTCTCAGTGGTAGCGCAGGATGACCAGTCCAAGGCTTTTCCTGGAGGAGGTAGGTGTAAGGTGAGCACAGACTCACAACTCAAAATATGCCCAGCTACCCTTATAATTTATTGTCAATTCAAATACTCGTTAAATGTAAAAGGCGTATTTATCTAGTAACACAAAGTACAATGCAACACAACACACTTCAAAAAATATACACAGGCTTCTTAAGGCAGGCTCGATAGCGTTACCTGGGTCAGCTCCTTTCCCACTTCTTCATCTACAGATGATGGTTATTCCCCATTCACATGGGTGATATCTAAGGTAGGTCCTGCTAGTGAGTTCAAGTCTTAGAAGTACTTTGAGGGCTTTTAGAAAAAGCCCACGTCTCCATGCCTGGGTGCACAAGTCAGAGCAAATTCCCCCAGCGCCAGCAGCCTGGTATCAGTCTTACCAGTACTCACATGAACGGAGGTCCGGAGTCCCCAGCCACGCCTTCCTGGACTGGCAGTGAGCAGAACTATGGAATGTGTGACCGCAAATGTACACAGTGCTCCTCTGATCAACTAGGTGATAACAATTGCACGCTGTACATGGGCGATGGTCCTCTTCTTGGACTACAGGCCCCTCCTCATGTGTAGGGGGTCTTCACTGCAAACAGACAGCGATGACTATCAGTCTTCCATGCAATGCCCTCCTGGCATGCTGGGTTGTTTAGCAGCATTGATGCGGCGATGGCCCTCTCCAGATCCCAGCACTACCAGGGGCAAATGACCTTCCCTTCGTGGCAGTGCGGCACGAGAGCGGCAACTGTTTCTCTCAGCGCAGCCCCCTCCTGGCATCAGGGGGTCACACCACAGGCACACCCAATTGGTGCAGCTGTCCAGTTCTCTCTGTGGTCTCCACCGGGCATACAGGGATCACACAGTGCACATGTGCAGACAACACGATAAGCACGCTGTTCCCGACGGACCAGAATTTTACACTCTGCTCCAGGGATCCTTTTGATAGGACCCCCACTGAACCTCACTCCCTTCAGGCAATGTTCTTCTTTTCATAGGGGCCACTGGTCTAGAGTCAGGCAAAGGCTGGTGCTCCAGGCTCCAGTAGAGTGTTCTTGATTCTCTTGGGTGGTGTCCCTCACCAAGCTTGGGGGACTGGCAGACCTTTAGTCCCCAGTCCTGGTCACAACAGGCCTAACTCATGCTGAGCTTCTCCAAGCTGATGTACAGCTTCTGTTTGACAGTTTGGGAGCCTAAACTGCCCTTTTTTTTAATAAACCATTTCCAGACACACTTGTGATTTAGCGTCTCTGTTTTAGAAGTTCGTGTACTGGGGATTGTACACTTTGAAGTGCCTACTTTTTTATTGTGCTCTTCCTCCAGAGAGCAGCCTATCACAGCAAGACAGGCTTCAATCTTGATGGCCCCAAACACAGCCCATGGGAGCGACTAAAGCAGGGGTCTCCAACCTTTTGTGCAGTAAGAGTTAGTTATGTTCAATGAAAATCATTGCGAGCTACTATTATTAGGGTTGGAATAATGACCACATCAGAAAAGATTAAATTTGTGGCCACCTTATGCAAGATTACCAGCAGTGATCAGCCCACAGTGCATCGGACAGGGTTGCCAGCAGTAATGTAAAAATATTGTCGGTTTGGAATGCCTCTATGTAGCTAATAAATGCCATTTACAGCTGCAGTGCCCTTGGCAATCATGTAATAATTTTAGTAATAAGTCTCCACACATGATTTATCACTCAAAAATCAGCTTTAAACATATTTTGGAAGTTCAATCATTTTTCTTCAAACATCAGCTTATGAGTTTTGCAAATACACACATTTTTGCCTTAAGTATACAGTTTCGCATACATATATAAATTCACCCAAGCAAAAGTTTCCAACTCAGTGAGCTAGGATGCACAATTGAGAACTACTTGCAGGTAGCTGGAGAGCAACCAGTAGCTCACAAGCAACTCACTGGAAAAGCCTGGACTAGAGGTTCACACCCAGATGTCAGCCCCAGTGATATGTGCATCAGAAAATTACCAAAGGGCCCCAGACCAACTCATTTTGATTCTCTTATCAGCCCCATTTTCCTCAGATGGACCCAGGCGCCTTTGACCAGTGACCTCCTTTCAGAATCACAGAGCCTCTTTTGATGTGTACAGAAGAGATCAGCTTTTCCTTCTTCCAATGTGTGTCTGACGCAGCTCTCAAGAATGCAGCATCCACAAGTCTGTCTAAGGAAAACCTTTACCTCTGCCTGCCCCTCCAGCAAGGTCTGGGCCGCCCAAAACGGAACCCAGTGTCTTTCATGTATTTTATCTATTGCAAGCACATATACATACCCATGCGGAGCATCCGATGTACTGTACCCATGCGCGGGCATCTGTACACTCCAGTGCACTCACGCAACATCGCACGCTATCTCCTATACCAGCTCACAGGCCCACACATAGCCCCATGTGCACATGCAACCATGCATGCTATTTTCTGATGCACTGCACCATTCTGCAGGTACACATGTATCCCAGTGCGCACACGCAACTGTGTGCACTATTTCCTGATGCACTGTGGCTTTTCAGAGGCACCCCAGCACTGTACACAATCCAATGCAAACAAAGCATGATTTAAGCCCACAGGAGCGGAAATTTACCATAGTGGGCCTGGAAGCGCCAACTCTGACATGGGTAAAACAAAGTCTGTTCACACTACTGATCACTGAAAATTTAAAACACTGTACACTGCCACCACTCTGCGTGTGCTACTTAACACCCTGTGACAACAGTAACCTTCCACCCCTTGAGTGTAGCACTTTGGGTGCCCCTTCTAGTCAAAGCAGAATGCAGTCCATGAAAGAGGCCTAGGTCAATGTGGACACACTGATCTGTTTGCGCTCATGAACAAAAATCATTTGTAAGAATCCAAATATCACTGCAGCTGGGGCATTCAGGGCAGGCGTACACTTTTATCACTATGTGAGGGACTTTTCCATACCAACACACCAAATTAAATTTAAAAAAAGGAATGAACTGAAAACACAGAGTTAATGTGACAATATGGCTAGCTGATTGTAAGACCTTAATGTATGTTTAAGATAAAGCTTTAGAATTCACCTACAAACCTGAAATTCACCCATTATTGTTAGCTTCACCAACAATAATGTTCACAACAGACATGCAAATAACTTGCAAACTGAGTTCAAAGTAACAGGGAATTTCTTATTCTGGCAGTTACAATAGGGCCAAATAGTGGGCATTCATTGTCATTGACCATGAAATAGTGCAGAATACCACGCATCTTGTCCAATTCTGAACCCAGCAGTTGGACCTTTTCCGATTTCATTTATCACCTGCTCAGAGAAGGTGGCAAGTGGAATCAGGGTTACTGGAGGCCAGAGTGTCGGAGGTTGGACAAGTGTCCATGTCCACGACAGGCATATATGAGCTGCCTGCTCCCTTCATGGTGCTGTAGGAACCACACATGACCAAGCTGTGCCACTGTCTGCAGCCCCTGCCCCTTTCCAGCTGCAGTTTTGCCAAGTGTGGATCCCAGTAATTTCATGTTCATAAACACAGGACCACTTGCACTATGACAAAGGGGTATCCCCCTGGGGGAGTCTGCTCCAGCATACTCATAATCAGAAGCAAAGTTTTTCATTGAGCAACTTCTGAAACTTTTCGGTCTTTTCTCTTTCTAATCAGGTGAGATAAGCTGTTTGTTTTGACAAAGCATAAGTTCTTCCTGTCACAAACCACAGTTTCCAGACTCTTGCATTTTCTGCACACTCCTGCCTAAAAGCCAACCTTGAACATTGGCAAAAATATGACATTTGTTACATCAAAATGTCCTTGCCCCATCCTTCATATCACACATGCAAGATCGAACATGATTTAACTTTTCCAATAAATTCATTATTAGCTTTAAAGTGAACTTTTCTGCCATTTTTTGACGGTTTTCCATAAGAAACAACCGCTACAGCAGAAAAGGAGCAATGTTAAAAATGTACTGGTCAATTTGTGTCATTTGTAAGGGACAGGCAATCATAAATGCATCTGCTCTGGTGATTGGAGATTCAAAATGGGGAGCAACCACTGCATGGTAGCTTGCCTGATGCAAAGAGGAGCATTTCTGCATGAACTGGTGCATGCTCCTATTACTAAACATGCACCTCTGCCTGAAATATGTAGAAAATATAAGCTACCCTGAGAAAGGTCTTTGGTGCCCCTCTTGTGGGGGCTTTGGCAGGGACATCCTAAGGATTTTGGGGGCCCCGGGCCGATCGTATTTTGGGGGGCCCCGTTTGGAACAGTTTTGAATTGATGATCCAGTTTCAATTCTTTCAGGTTCTCTTTGACCAGGTCCCCGACACACTGACAGACACACTGGTCCAAATTCGAAATGTGTTTCCATCTAATATTCAGGGATAGTGACAATGGTTTTGATATTATAACACAGCAGCAGCTCCCTAATATTACGGCAGATAATCTCTGTGACCCTCTCCCGTTTCTAATATGAGGTGTCCTCTTTCCATCTAAAAGAAACTTTTTCATGGATGTTGCATGGTGTTCAAATACATAAACACAACATTTCTCTGTAAAATGTCTGTAATAGACTCCCACACGCTACCCGTATTAAAAATAAATTAAAGGAAAACAGAATTTAAAACCATCTATGTTTAAGAATCATTCAAATTCATCAGGGCAAGTCTCTGCAGAACAGAGCTGGCCCTATTAGGGGGCCCCCTGAAAGGCTGGGGCCCTGGGCCAGAGCCCACTTTGCCCATGCCTTAAAACGTCTCTGGGTTTTGGGAAGATGGCTAGGGAACTCCCAATAGCCCACACGTCCTGCCTTCAACCCCTCCCCGTCACCCCCCAATTTGGTGTACTAATTAATTGACACCATTCCAAGGTCAGCTTGCATTTGCCGGTGTAGATTCTATCAGCATGCCCATAGGCACACTTGCTGGCTTTTTGCCCATTACCCATGCAGTTTGCCCTTTCAAGGAAATCCTGGCAGGTGTGCACAGTCAGAGATTCCATCCTTCTCTTTAGATGCCTTCAGTCACCTCTCAGAGGTAAGGCAGCCTCTGCACGCTTTTTAAAAGGTGTGCATGAAATCGCTGCTCAATCATTTACTACTTGGGGCCTGATTCCGATGTTGTTCGGAAGGCCTCCGAATCGGATTTGGCTTTCCCGGATCCGATTCGTAGCCCTTGTTTACGACCGAATCGTACACAGGTCCGAACGACCAAGTACGATGCGAAGATCGCGTATGCGCTGACCGAATCTTTTCCAGGAGCCAAACCTGTCCGTACGACTCTTTCGTAGCCGAATCGTGCCGCGCTATGGAGCCGAAGTCCATCCGAGCGAGTACGATGCACGATTCGGACAGCCGCTTCGCCTCGGTCTCAGCGAGACGAAATGGCTGTCGGAAGCGTACTTAAGGGGGCCGTAGCAGGCCCCCCTTCACCCGGAGCCCTCCAAATCTGTCACGGGGGTGTGCCGCTGGGTCCCCCCGATCAAGGCATTCACAGTGTGGCAGGCACCATTGGGTGCCCGCCACAGGGTGTAAGCTTTTCCCCACCCACCCCTTTTCGCTATGGGAGCCTGTGTACGCGTCTGTACACAGGCTTCCATAGAGTTCAATGGGAGTCCGAGCAAACCGAGTCTGTAAGGATACGGCTGCATCGTACTAGCTCGTTCAGACTCCCGGAGCACGTCTCGCTCGGAAAGCCCTCCGGATCCGAGTCGTACGGAGGGCTTTCCTAGCGAGATCGGAATCGGGCCCTTGGTGTATTTCTGTGTAGCTGGCAATGGGTGGCACAGCAGAAATCCTCCTAGCACACAAATGGCGGAGAATTGCAGGGGAGGCAATAAATCTTCTCTAGCTGTATACTTAACATGGCCGTATTGCTCAGGGCTCAAAATACGGCCATGTGGATGAATAATTCATGTGAGGTGTGGAAAAGTGAGAGAGAGAGAGGGGGAGATATGGAAAGAGAGACAGAGAGAGAACTAGCGAGAGAGAGAGAGAGAACTAGCGAGAGAGAGAGAGAGAACTAGCGGGAGAGAGAGCACGTGCACTCAAGGCTAGGACCTTTTATTTATAAAAATACAAACATTATATAAAAATTGAACAATTAAACCTTAGAAATATAAAAAACTTTCCCATTTCATACTCTAGATATTGTTTGTGATAATTCATTTTCATTTAGAAGCAGAAAAAGGAATTTTTGTTTTTTATGAAAGTGACAAGTGACTCTGAAGAATTTGGTAATGAGCTGCCCGGAAGTGGAGTGGGATCAGGAAAGTACATCATTTTACTTGGCTCCACTTCAACAAGTTTTATTTGCATCATTGCAGCAATCCACAGCCAACGCCACCTTTACCTGAGCACTGCCTTGTAGATATAACACCAAGGGCTCGCTCCTTGGAATGGCCACCCAGACTCTGTGCCAGGACTTTCCTTTGTCTAAGAACAGAAGGTTGCTGCAGAAAAGGCTGTTTTCCGCCGCCAACGAGGCTTGCTTCTGGAAAAAAAAGGTCAAGAATATTTTATGAGCAGAAACCCTTTTAACTCTGCAGCAGAAATGAAATGTGCAAAATGGAAAAGGGAACTTTATTGTCAAGCATTTGCATAATGTGATTCCAGCATACGAGAAAGACGCTGAGCGAGTGTATTCAGAGCTGAGAGTTGTAAATTCAAGCTTTATGGGTAAAAATAAGAACAGTAATCAAGATGGCAGCGCTTGCTCAAGCCTGGCACTAAACCAGGCAGACTGAAATTGATGGAATGCAATTTATCTTGTCAACACAGCAATGGAGGCTTCATATTCAGGACTGTGGGGCGTTCTATTTGGGTGATGTGTCCGTCACTAGACACACAATGGTTATCATGACAACTAGAAGGAACTTGTTTGCCCCACCTATGAGTAAAGACACCTGTGCTGACATGTCGAATCACGGCTCCTCTCTGGTGTACTTGACAAACCCTGTTTGATTGCCTTTTTTTGTAAATCTTTTTTATTTGCATTTATAGAATGATCAAGATTACACTCAACACAGTTACACATCCATAGCAAAAGCATCTTGTAACATATTGTATTCACCAGTTTCTTTTTACAGTACATTGTCTACGCATCTCTGGGACAGAACATATATTGCCATCACAACCTCTTTTTCAGGACAATTTATATCCAGAATGACCATCCTCTATGGTGCCAATGCGATGATAAGATAGTCTCTCACTATGGCAATATACTCGATAGGGAGTGATCGGGCCTTCTATCAACACTGTTCATCTTGGATGTGTAGATATTCAAGAAGCATAAGTCTGCTATACAAACCAATTGTTCAATAATTGCATAAGAGAAAATAAAAGCCATATAAAGAGAGGGAAAAACAAGAGAGACAAATTCCATATCCACACACACAAAAAAGAAAAGAAAACATACAACTGCAACTAATGATGAACTGCCAGGGATCTTCGATCAGCACAAACATCTGCCATAAGTTAACCAACGCTACTTTGAGGTCCAGAGGTACCCAAGGTGGGGGGGGTGGGGAAGGGGAATAAGAGGGAGAGAAAGCCAATAAAGCTCCAAACCAACAGGGGTTACACCTAGTCCATAATTCAATCAGTTGTGCATCTGAATTGTGGCCTGGTAGAGGAGGGCCAGACTCCTCCCGCTCTCCAAGAACCTCGACATACCCACTCATCCCGCAACAGTCACCCAGCCATTAAAGTGCGTGCGCCTCTCCCAGCCCTTCAGAATCAGTCGAATTAGTGTGTGAGGTCTGCTCACGTGCGTTCCGTGTGTCCCATGCCTTCACTATGTCCGCCCAAGGCTCTACCAGCGGTTTATGCCGCTTTGTAATCTTATCTTCTTTGATCAAAGCCTTTTCTTCTGCTCTAGCCCAGCAGGAGACATCATCCTCCCAGTTCACCACTAAAGGAGTCTGCTTCGATTTCCACCTAAGAGCTATTCTCCTCTTAGCCAAGAGGAATGCCAGATCTATGAATCTATGCCCCAGTCTTTTGGATTTGGGTCTCGGGAATAGGCCTAAGAGGCAAATCTCTGGGGAGCACGTCAGATTCCGAGACAAAATCCTGTTAATTGTATCCACAATCTTGGGCCAATAATCCTGAAGCCCAGGACAGGCCCAAACCATGTGGTCAAAATCAGCATTCCTTTGTGAACATCTGGCACAGGCCTGGTCTTCACTCCCATATACCACGTTCAGCCGGTGTGGGGTAAGATAGGTTCTATGTAGCATATTGAATTGTATCAGCTTAAAAGCTGCATTCCTGGACACCTTTTTTGGGCCACCTAGAACCCTTTTCCACTCCCTCTCGGTGAGCTGCCTGTTCAAGGTACCCTCCCACCTCTCTTGCAGGCGAGGTAATTGTCGATGTGTTATTTCCATTATTGCCAGCTAGAGCCATATCACCAGGTGTCCCGCCGAGCCCAGCGTCATCATTGCCTGAAGAGTCGCATGAGTGACCGGTTCTTTCACATCTGGCCCCCATAGTTCTACCAGTGCCCCCCGTATCTTGTGGTAGTTCAGAAACTGCCCCTGTGGCAACTCGTGGTATTCCAGAAATTCATCTAACGGGGGTAATTCACCATCACGGTACCAGTCTCCAACCGTCTGTATTCCCGCATCTTCCCAGCCCTGCAGCTGCCGCTGCGGAAGGGGGGGGGGGCCCATTCCTACCTGTGGGAACACCGCAAGGGGGATACTTGGTGCATAGAGCAGCGTATCTTTGGATCGTGCCGTACATCTATCCCAACACTTCACCGCCACCGAAAGTAACGTCCCCATATGCTTGATCCGCTGGGGACGATTGAGCATTCTTGGAAGCAATACCACTTGTGCAGTGCCAGTGGGCATAGACAAAGTGTCTAATCCTCTCCCATTGAGCCACCTGGCCATCCACTGAAGCTGTGCCGCCAAATAGTAGGCCTCGAAGTCGGGGGCCCCCAATCCTCCTCCCGCAAGCAGAAGTCGCAAAGTCTGCAGAGATACTCTATTGCGCCCACCATCCCACACCAGGTCCCTTAATATCGCATCCAAGGTCTTAAACCAGCTCTTTGGTATTACTACGGGTAAATTAACAAAATAGTATAGGAGTCGTGGTAACACCCCCATTTTGGACAGCGCCACCCTAGCCATAACTGGGAGTTTGAGCGTGCACCAAAAGGCCACGTTCGCCCGTAGGGCTCTCAAGGCACTACCCAGGTTCCCCTCAAAAAGGTCCACCTGAGTATGGTAAATCTGGATCCCCAGGTATTTAAAGGAGGCCGATGCCCATTCCAAGTCCAGCGGGAGGGTCAGAGGTCTAGCAAGGGCAGGACGCAATGGGAACACATAGGTCTTCCTCTTATTAAGACGTAATCCCAAAAGCTCAGCAAATTCCTCTAAGATACGTAACACTAATTGGATCCCCCTAGCCCCATCCTTTCGGTAAATTAGGACATCGTCCGCATATAGAGATACTATATGGCGGGTTCCATCAAGAGCCAGCCCTAGTCTCTCACCTTCTTGCCAAAATCGTTCTGCCAACGGTTCCATTGCTAAAGCAAAAAGCAATGGCGACAGGGGGCATCCCTGGCGGGTTCCCCTGTTGATGGAGTAAGAGGCCATCACCTTGCTGCCTGTGCGCACTCGAGCTCTAGGATTTTCATACAGGAGGCGAACCCAATTTAACCACCCTACTCCCATCTGCATCTTCCCCATTACTGCCAGTAAAAAATCCCAGCGGAGGGAATCAAAGGCCTTTTCCAGGTCCACTGCCACCACCACCGCGTCAGGGTAATCTCCCAGGTCTTTATGAAACAGGACACTATATAGTCTCCGCAAGTTATTGGATGTGGAACGTGAGGGGATAAAACCGCTTTGGTCAGTATGAACCAATCGCTGCATACGCGGTAAGAGCCTGTTTGCCAATGCTTTGCTCAAAATTTTAAAATCCCCGTTTAACATTGCCAAAGGCCTAAATTCCGTCATTTCTGCATGATCTTGCTTGGTCTTTGGCAAGGGAATCACCAGTGCTTCCCTAATGGAGGGCGGTAGTTGCTTCTCCTTGAGCGCAGCCGCATACATCCGCTCCAGCCTCGGGGCCAATATATCCACAAAGGTCGCATAAAATTCGGCCGGAAGGCCATCAGGCCCAGGTGTTTTCCCCCGCGCCATTTCCTTGATGGCTGCCCTGATTTCGTTCGCCTTGACTGGTAACGCCAGCGAGTCCCGTGAGTCCCGGTCTAGTCCCTGTAACCGCAGCCCATCTAAATATGCCCGTAATTTGTCTCCCTGGTTAATTCCCGGTGGCCCATAGAGTTTCTCATAGTACTCCCGGAACGCATCATTAATGGCTCGCGGAGAGCAGTGAACTTGTCCATCAAGTCCGTAATACTAGGAATTGGAGTTCCCCTACCTTCCGGTCTGATCAACCAGGCCAACAGCCTTCCTGCCTTGCCTCCCTCTTCATGTTGCTTAGCTTGGTAAGCTCGAAAATCTAGTGCCCGTAGCCTATCCCACATGGTATTGTAAAGGCTCCTCACATCCGCTAATTTACTCCGTACCTCAGTCCCTTTCTCTATCTTTCTATCTAATGCCAGAATCTGAGCTTCCAGTTATTCTAGTTCTCGAGTAATCTCTCGTCTAGCTCCCACCACCTGTCCCAAGCATTGTCCCCTGGCTACCACTTTAAATGCATCCCATTCCACCAAGGGGGAGCTAGCGGTACCTTGGTTCTCAGCAAAATAGGCGACTAGCACTGCAGAGAGAAGTTGCCTAAATCCATCATCTTCCAACAGGGCAGGGTCCAATCTCCACATTGGGATTGGAGCCCTCTCAGGAGTAGGGGCAAATCGTAACAGTAAGGGACTGTGGTCCGAAAGAGATCTACCCAGGTATTCAGCCCCAGACAGCATCGGGGCCAGGTTATCGGAACAAAGAAACATATCTAATCGTGTGTGCAAATCATATAGGTGGGAGTAGTAGGAGTATTCTCTCTGCTGTGCATTATGAAGTCTCCAGACGTCTATTAAGTCCCACCCCGCAGTCCAGTTCCTGAGTCCCCTAGCTATAGCGGCAGCGAGTGTACCCCGCTGTGGGGGAGTGGATCTATCCCATCCTATGTCGTAAACACAATTAAAGTCTCTCCTCCCAGTATCAGATCCTCATGTGCCACCCCTGCTAGTGTTCCAGAAAGCCGTTCCAGGAAGGGGATCTGGTCGCGGTTTGGTGCATATATACTTCCCAATGTTATTTCCCTGCCCTTCAATTTGCCCTTGATCACCACAAATCTCTCGTCTGCATCTATTATTTTCCGGAAGAGCTGGAAGGGGACCCCCGGCCTGATCCACACAAGCACCCCCCTTGCAAAAGCCGAATAAGTAGTTGTGAATAGTTGCCCTCTCCACCTCCGTCTCAACCTGGTTACCTCCGTTTCTGTTAAATGGGTCTCTTGCAGCAGTACCACATGCGCTCCCCTGCGTCTGATATAGTTTAGGATACTGTAACGCTTGGCAGGCGAACCCATACCCCGAACATTCTAAGTGAGGAGTTTAAACTCCTCAGCCTGACTGGTATTTCGTGTCATCAATCAGCACAGTGCCCCACCCAAGCACCTCCCCCCAGAGCGTCAGCTGGAAGAATAATCCCAGACCTCCTGGCATGTAACAAACAACCCAACAATTCAACTCCCCAACCCACGAGCGGACTGACAACGGTCAGCTGCCCAAACTCGCAAAAACATTGTATAATACTAAACTACAGCAAGTAGTTAAGGCCCAAAGATGCTAGCGCAAGGGCCTACAGGGGAGCGTGACTATCTCAACTAATACCCAACAAGGTACAAATATGCATCTTAGGCGCCTCAGCCTACATCCCTGTTTGATTGCCTTTATGATGGTGGAATAGTAATTTTTTATTTATAAGGAAAAATGCTTAAGGATTGCAAGAGCATAACTGTCATCAACACAATCACCCATCTTTGCACACCTATCACGCATTTCTGACTCTCAGCTAAGGATTTTGCCTTTCTTTCGTGCTCACCATTATTAGCAACACCCTCATTACTTTACATGTCGCTTCTCCACCTCCACACCCCGGAACTTCACGCACCTGTGTTCCGACATCTACATCACTTTACCAATAGAGTTCACCTCCGGCAAAAATTCACAAATCTACCTTGCACCCCATATAACCCCTCCAGTCACACACTATTGAACCTTTGCCTCTCTCCTTCAAACTTCCTTTAAACCACTTCCTTCCATCTTATATCTAGCAATAAAGTTACAAAACTGGAGTTGCACCGCCCTTACCAAAGAAAACAGTAAGAGTACACTTTCCTCTTTTCCTAATTACTGCTTTGTAGCACATCTTCTTTTCTTCCCCACCTATGCGTCCATTTTAACTGACTTAGAGCGTATCTCTCTTGTACCAACCTTTTAAACCCTATCCAGCCAGGCCTCAATGGCCTTCATTTAATCTGTCACATATCATCTACCCTCATCTCCATCAAATGCTGATCTGTATGAAGCATTTGACACCGCTAATCACCCCACATTAATGTCCTCCCTCCAAATCCCTGGCATCATGGGCTCTGCTCTACAAAGGCTCTCCTCATACCACTTCTCCCCAGCGACCTCTTTACAAGCTGATGTCTCCAAGATTAAATCGAGGTCCAACCCTATTCTGCCTCTACACCATATCCATTGGTCACATGATCTCCGCTTTCAGCTTCTCCTACCGCCCCTAGATGCATGTCACACAAACAAATCTCTCTTTTCTAACCTTCTTCCCCGCCTCCAATCACGTTTCTATGATTGCCTCTCTGCCCTTCATCACTTGATGGTTCTCAGGTGTCTTATGCCGAACCACTCCTAAACCGAGGTCCTTTACTTTCTTTCATCTGCACTCATCACTCCACCTATCTCTATCCACCTCCTCCTTACATCTGGACCTTGGGTGGAATTGGTTTGTATTGCTCAAGCAGTAAAATTCTGTAGTACTCATATACTTTTGAAAATTGGCTGCAAAACAGCTACAATGGGAATATTCATCTCCAGATAGTAAAAATAGGAAGGACTATAACATTTGCAAACCTCATTTACAGGCAAGCAAAGCCAATAGATATCATTTATTTTGGATGCCAATGCAAATCCATTGGCTTTGCCAATGCCTTTTGCCAATTCTGTTCAGCATCAGTCATACAAATTGTTTTTCACTTATGCTCTATAGCAAGGTTCTCCAAAGTCGGTCCTGGAGGGTCAGATCCATGCCAGATTTTTAAGATAACTACATTTATCTAAATGGGGATATGCTAAAAATCTGGCATGGATCCAGCCCTCCATGACCGACTTTGGAGACCACTGCTGTAGAGCACAAGCAAAAAAATCGGAAAGCACAATATTGTGTATTCACGCATGTGTCATCGTGCATGGGCATATATATGCATCATGAAGTAATAGCGGCTCTGCATAAAGATGCATGGGTGCACAAAATTCTCCATGCATGTGCGCACCTAGGGAAAGATGCAGCTGCCATTTAGTTCACTTTTTTATTCACCATTTCAAGAAGCTGGATGCCAATCTTGAGAGGTAAATAACTGAAATTAATTTGAACATACACAAAAGCACCTTTTTTTAAAAAAAAAAACGGAACCCAGTAGCAAATTGTAGTTGCCAGACCCTCTAATTGTTTTTTAAACTTAAAAACAACACAGAGACAGTTGGGTGGGTGTTGTGTGTCAATGTCGGGGAGCAACAAGAAATGCAGCAAGCAATGGAGGAGCTTTAGGTGGGTGGGAATTAAAAAAAAGATGAATTAACACCTAAAAATGCTGGCCCGGGAGGGGTCGGGTAAGCAGGGGATGAGCTAGGGAGCAAGAGAGAGAAAAACAAAATACACAGGGGTGGATAATTGAAGAGGCAAAGCCTCACACAAGGAAGAGTGCAAGAAAACACATGCACTCTCTCTTTGAGTCCTAAAAGGAATAGAAAATGCAGTTCTCTGACTGTGAGCAGTGGAAGCATACAAGCCACCTAATCAAAGTGGTGGTAAAGAGGCTATGCTCCAGGGGAGGACCAAGCAAAAGAGGACCTTCCTACCTTCAAGACCGGCATCTTTCCCAACGACTGGAAACGCGCAGAAGTCAGACCCCTGCTCAAGAACTACCGACCCATCTCCCTCCTCCCTTTCACGGCAAAAGTCACTGAGAAGATCGTCAACGCCCAGCTAACAAAATTCATCGAAGAAAACTTCATCCTCGACCCCTCCCAAACCGGATTCCGCAGCAACCACAGCACTGAGACCTCTCTACTAGTCGCCACAGACGACATTCGCACCCTCCTCGACCAAGGACACACCGCAGCCCTGATCCTACTCGACCTCTCTGCAGCCTTCGACACCGTCTCCCACCGCACACTCACCACCAGACTCCACGAAGCCGGTATACAGGGAGCCTCCCTCGACTGGATCCGCTCCTTCCTCACCGGCAGAACCCAAAGAATCCGACTGCCACTCTTCCTCTCCGAACCCACGGAAATCAACTGCGGAGTACCCCAGGGATCGTCACTCAGCCCCACGCTCTTCAACATCTGCATGGCCCCCCTCGCTGCCATCATCAGACAGCACAAACTCAGCATAGTATCCTATGCCGATGACACCCAGCTCATCCTCACCCTCACCAAGGACCCCGCCACCACCAGACTCAACTTCCAGGAAGGAATGACGGACGTTGCATCCTGGATGAGCAGAAGTTGCCTGAAGCTCAACTCGGAGAAGACAGAGGTCCTCATCCTCGGCCCCTCTCCCTCTGCTTGGGACAACACCTGGTGGCCCTCCGCCCTCAGCAGCCCTCCCACCCCCATGGACCACACCCGAAACCTCAGCATCGTACTCGATTCCTCCCTCTCCATGACCCGACAGGTCAACGCCGTCGCCTCCAGCTGTTTCAACACCCTCCGCATCCTCCGAAAGACCTTCAAATGGATCCCCCCCTGAATCAAGGAAGACCATCACCCACGCACTCATAACCAGCAGACTGGACTATGGAAACGCCCTCTACGCCAGGATCAACAAGGCTCTGCCCCACAAACTCCAGACCATACAGAACACCGCAGCCAGACTCATCCTCGGCATCCCTCGACACGAACACATCACCCAACACCTGCGTAACCTCCACTGGCTCCCTGTTGAGAAGAGAGTCACTTTCAAGATACTCACCCACGCCTACAAATGCCTCCACAACACCGGACCCCAATACCTCAACGAGAGAATCTCCTTTCACGTACCCAAAAGAAACCTCAGATCCGCTGACCTCGCCCTCGCCCAAACCCCTCGTATCCGCAGAGCCAGAACAGGTGGAAGAGCTTTCTCCTACATTTATTTATTTATTTGGTTTTTATTTGATGAGTTTTATATAGCGCTGGCTAGACCCGGAGGTATCAGAGCGCTTAACATGAGGTTCCACATAGTTACAAAGTTACATCAGTTACAAGTTACATATCTTGCAAGAAAACATTTAAAGAGCATAGAAGACCAGATAAATGTAGTGTAGAAGGGTAGGGGAGTAATGTAAAAGGGTAGGAGGGAGATACGGCGGAGAGACGAAGGAGAGTCTGCCCAAAGTCCGGCTGGGTAGGTGACGGTCGAGGGGGAAGTCCACAGCCCATCTCCTCTATAGCTATCAAGGTAGCTCCACCGGGCATCGGCCAGAGTGCTAGGTCTCAACGTTCGGTGGCAAGTTCACAGATTCAATGTCCAGATGGGTGAGCCGGATGGGGGATATGCTCGAGGTCTGGTCGATGACCAAATTTTGTCCAAGAGTAGTAGCACATCGTGGTTAAGGACCACTGTGGCGGCCATCTTAGGGTCAGGCAAGGGATTCTGCCCCCTAAAAAACACCATTTATATGTAGAAAATTAAGCTTCGAGGGTGGCTGCCATCTTAGGGTCAGGCAGCACGATAAATCATACAACAGATCAGCCCTCTGGATATAGGCAAGAGATCAGCTTCCTGCATCAAGGGTCTGTTGTCCGGTGGTCTCACCTGTCATCAGCGGGAACCAGGGTTTGCCAGAAGCCTCATGTGCGGCGGCCATCTTAGGGTCAGGCAGCACGGTAAATCAAGTAACAGATCTGCCCTCTGGTAATAGACGAACAAAACTTGGTTAGTGATCCCGGACAGTGTCATGCACCCAGGACCTGGTGGTCTCACCTGTCAGCAGCGGTAAACAGGGGATGCCAGAAGCAGCGTTGTAGTGTCTGGCATATCTTGGGAGCCCAGGCACAATGATCTCCGAAGACGCGGAGAGCGCCCTCAGACTCAGCTGGGAAGAACGGTTGCGAGAACTCCGTTCAGGGAGACTCCTTCATCAAAAGGCACCCTCAGCCTTCCGAACCTCAAAGCCAATGTTCAGGGATTCCGCCCGCATCATCTGAAGGAATGGCGCCGCACGACCAAGCACACTCGGAAGAGCTCGCTCCTGGAGGTGGTCGGCGTGGGAAGTGCGGAGAGGCACGTTGGACTCCCGGTGATCGTCAAGCAGGTGAACGAAGCATCGACTCTTCAGCGGTGGAGGAGGTGCTGCACGCCCTGTACACCTCGAGTGCTCGATCCGGGAGGAGAGCAGCGAGGAGAGGAGGCAGAAAAGGCGAAGGCACGCCAGGACTCCAGAAGATCGATCCAGCGGGTGAGTTACACTGATATTCAGAAGCCTTGATGGAGGTGTCAGCACATCAGATCTGCTCCGGTCGCACCGAGGGGGCGCTTAAGGGTCTGCGTCTTTTCCTCCCTCAGATCATGGGGGCCGCCATTTTGTGTAGCTCCGCGGCGGAATTAACGGCTCCCCGATGAGGCTCAGAGAGAGCCCTTACCCCCACAGCAAGTCGCCTGTGTAGCCTCTAATGGCTCCGTGTCCTTCACGATACATTGCGGCCAAGACCTGGAACGAGCACCCAATCGACATCAGATGCGCCCCCTCCTTGAACATCTTCAGGAAGACACTCAAGACCTGGCTCTTCGACTGAACGGAGATGCTTACCCCCCTCCCCCTCCCACCCCAGCACCTTGAGACCCTCACGGGTGAGTAGCGCGCTTACAATTCCCCTGATTGATTGATTGATTTGTGCTGAAGGGATCTTCTTCCCTGAAAATATTCGAAGTTTTAAAGGGAGCCTGTTGGTGCATTTTGCAATGTGGCTAGCACTGCTCCATATGGTGCCTGAGGGCTTACTTTCAGCAGACAGTGAGGCAGGACTTGCAAGAGGTGTTGTTGTGGTCAAAGGAAAGACACAAGTTGCATATGTTGGGATGGTCCGACCAGGGGTATTTCGAGTTGTACTGAGGGAAATGTTGGGTGAATGTCCTTCCATCACACCCTTCTAGTCCACATTGTCTCATGCCAATGGTCAGTGGAAGACACGTGGTCCCTGAAGGGTGTGGGACGGCCCCTGCCATTCAGGTTGTTGAGTTATGGTGCTTGTCCAGTAAAGTAGCATGGTAGAGAGTCAGAGGCGCCAACTGGTTTTCTGCAGTTTCCGTGTCAAAATTCAAATAGTACAGAGCCCTTTCAGTGGGCATCCAAACCCAAAGGCAGGAAAAAAAACTATCTGATATATACCTGTACCTAATGGGAGAAAATATCTCTCTAACATAGAGTAGATGTCCATGCGTTGTCTACTAATGGAGGAGTCACAGCACATCTTGTGACTCCAAAGACATCTTGGTAAATAAATAACTTGCAAATGTCCGAGCCCAATACTAAATGGGGGGGGAGGGCGGGGGAAGGAGAGTATTCAGAGCATGGTTATCTACAGCCACACATGCTATGAACATACATTTACATTTGATAAAGTTTTAACGCTTTGTGGGGAGGGATGCTCCACAGAGCAATTGTGTTTGGCACTCTCTGTAAGGGAGGGCATGCCCCTGTGAATGAATTGGCTTCAACCTTCTTGGCTTTGCATCAAAATAACCCACTCTTACTTTTGACCACTCACCATATTATATTTACTGCCTTGTCTTACCCATAGGCTGGTTTTGTAGGTCCTCACACCCACCTGCCTCACCCCATAAGCTGCCATAGTCCCGAGTGTGTGCTACCCTGTTTCTCCTTCATGCTGTAACTAAACTACAAGGAGGGAGTCCTTTACCCAGCTGAAGCCATGAGTTCAATTACAATCATGACACTGGGACAGTTGATGGGTGCCCATGTCTTCTGTCTGACACCAAAGCATGCAGAAATAGGGGGACCTAGTCACACCAGCGTCATAAAAACCCAGGGCGTTGGACAAGGCTGTTGTTGCTTCTTTGTGGTTCATGGACAGAGAAGATGCTCTATGAACCATGTTCAAACCTTATGCCAGACAGGGGGATAAAAAAAAATGGGTATCCCTTTCTGGGCGTTGACAAAGCAGTAGGGAAACAAGACAAGCTCTAATGCCAGCTGTTGGGCAAGGATAGGAGAATTGAAGATAATAACAACCCCTCATGGTTCTTTGGTACATCCTGGATGGGGGCATCAGAATGTTTCCCAGCCGCTGGCAATGCCAAGGATGTTTATTCACTACATCTCGCCTCTTTAGGAAGGCCAGGTGTGTGTTCAATGACTCGTTGATCTTACATATATACATAATTTTAATCCCCATTCGCACATATTTTCAACTCCACCGGTCCTGACCTGGACCACTTAATTATTATTATTCTTTATTTATTGCTGATAACGACTTTGTAACAAATTCCGGCGAAGGACCCACAAACATCCTTGACTGCCATTTTGTCATGTGCAATCCTTCGGATGATCATTGATCCAATGCCTCCGAAAATGAAATGGGGATGTGGGATCATCCCACAAACCTAGCGAATATAAGGGGAGGGCATGAAAGTGACGACCTTGACCCCATCAATTGAAACAAACAATGTTGATATGCAGGATCGCTGATTACAGGTGGGACAAGAGGATCCATGTAACCAATGTGCTTGCTGTTGCCATTTTGGATCCTTGGTTCCGTACTGATATACTTCGGTTGGAACAAAAATATAAAGTGAGTGGCAATGAAGACATCATGCTCCATGGTACTATAGTTTCAAGGCTGTTCAGTAGAACGATATATTAAAATAAAACTTTTTAGCCAATGCACTTCTGTAATGATGCGCTGTTAATGATGTATGCCTTTTCATAGGAAAGAATACTTGGTAGCAAAACCTTCCCTGATCCTACCAACCCCCTCCTCCCCAATCCCCAGTGATACTGGAGAGGAAGGCTCCATGCAATATATGGCTGGTATTAAAAAGAATGTTCAGGGCTCCGTACAGCTCCCATTCAAGCCCCGTCTCTGGAAGTGGCCTTGTAAAGAGAGAACCATACCATTGTCCACAAAGGTTAATGACTATGAAGTGTCAGAGTAAGAATCGCCAAACTGAAGGATTGTAAAAAAAGAATGTGTCTCTTTCATTGCTGACGCTTCCTGCTATAGGGAGATATTTTTAACATTATACTCACTCTGACCCCAGGTTTTGTGACATCAAATGACAACTGTATCAAATTCTCAGTATCACAATGATGTATTTTTCTTATAACAGAAGAGTATATGTGTTGCATGCCGAATAGTTTACATTTACATTGTACATATGAATTATTTAATGCATACTTTTATATTTTCACATTCATTAAACTTTCTACATTTGTTATTTGGTCATTCAAAGTAGGTCATGTTAGGTCAGCAAATAAAGAAAAATGAGCCAGTATCACAAAGACCTTTTGCAGTGGCAAATCAGCTACTGACATCTAAGTTGTGTGCTAACTGATTGCCAAAGGGCATGCTGTGCCCATGGGACAGATTCCACTTCAGTGGTCATATCGGTGGTATGGCGAGAGGTTGTTTGTATTGGGGGGAGCGCAATGGACCTCTTGACTGCTGTCTTCAGACCTCTCCATTCCACTAATGGAGGGGGCTGAAGACAGCGGTCAAGAGAAACCCCCCCCCCCCACTGCCGTCCCAAGTAGGAAACATTTTTTTAGTAGCAGCACCCGTCCCTTTAATAAAAAAGGTTTCCAATTTGTTAAAGCGCATACAAGGATGGTGATCTGCTGTCCCTTGAAGGACTTAAACTATGCATTCACGGTCAATGCCACGTGGTTGCAAATGGCCTTATTAATATTCATTAGTAGCTTGTTCTGTGCCCACCTGCAAACTGTAACGAAACCTAATTCCACATAAGGTTGAACTGGAAATTGAATTCATATTTGGAAAGTAGTTGGTCCACTAATTGCATATGCCGTATTTGCGAATGGAAATTTAGCACCTTGCCCAAAGTTCCCATTTTGAGAAGAAAGTTGGAAAAAGAACAATTTGACAAACTAGCAGTGACTGCAACACTATGGAAGCCATTTGATTGTGCTCTACCCCTGCTTAAAAGATTACCTCCACAGCTGTTTTTTTCTTGTATTCACCAATAATTTCAGCTCCTGGGCTGCCTGGCACAGCTGACGACAACTGGAAACATTCCTTACAAACGCGATTATGACGACTGTTGTCTGCAAGGAGCTTAAATTCAGAGCATTTTGCACAAATAACCTGCATCAGAAAGATATAACTTGTTACAGTCATAATTCAAACAATATTAAAACAGCATCAATATAATGCTACTGTGTAAAACTAGATTGATATGCACATACTGTCAAAAGAATAAATAAACAGCAGCTAATAGCACAGTACAACTATACTTGTCCAAGGGCTCTCTTAAAGTAGTCCAATTATAATAGAGTCAATTATACAATTGTTTCTCCTCAAAAAAATTGAATTATCTTGAGCAAATTAATTGTTTTATTCCCTATTTGTGTTTGTGAAACTTAGCAAAAGTGTGCACTCCTCCAAGGCAGTTTATTGTCTTATCCTAAATCAAGTCAGTGAAATTTCACGGATGACAGGAGAAGATCTGGAAATTCGCAGAGTCCAAAAGACAATTTGGAAATTACCAGTCACGCAGAATTAGCAAATGCAGATTGGTAAAAAAAATACGGCGTTGTGATTAGTGTCTTAAACACAAAATGAACCTTTGGCATGTGTATTAAAAGGCATGTACACACTAGTTCTCCCTAGTGAGTAAAAGTAAAAAGGAGTGCACACGAATTTGGATTTTTACAAGATACAAATTCTAGGCACGCTAAAGATGCACATGTTCCAATCTATATAAAGTTTGTGATGCAATTTTAAGATTTTAAAGTGGTTAATTTATTGCAATCACCCATGTTGTAATATTTCCCACAGTAAGTGATGTGGGAGCTCTGACATGCAATATGTGGTACTCACGCATCCACACTGCTTGCAGTGATGTCGCCTTTTTGTAATAGAATTGAAGGTTTCGTTGCAGTTCTTGCATGATTGCTTTTCTTTGTCTCGCCTTAATTTTGATTTTTTCAAAGCATCACCCTAAAATCAAAAAGGTAACCTTGGCTTAAATTCTGAGTATTTTTTTTTTTTGAGTTACAGATCATAATTTAGACAAACATTTGATAAGCAAAACTTCACAATGTGAACAAGAACAAAAACAAAACAACAGCAGAATAAGAAATTGCTGGTTTAGAGTGGAGTGGGTAAGGGGATAAGAAAGTGTGGAGAGTGAATGGGTAGAAAAGAGATTAGCAATAAAGTGACAGAAATTTTGAACAAACCGCTGCATACAAATATTTCACAAAAGGCAGCAGAGGATTAGACGTATTGCACAGATGATCAAATGGAGTCAATAACTGCATTGGTATTCAGGAGCGGCTCCTCCGCTAAGGTGGAGGAGTGTCGCCCCACTGAGCAGGTCAAAAATAAAAAAAATGAAATGTTAATAACTCATTGTTATTATCATTTTCTTTTTCCATCCTTGCTCAGCTGGGTAGAGGTGGGGCTGCTCTGCTCAGAGTAGGGAAGGGGAGGAGTGGTTTGCCCACTCCAAGTGCGCATGACGCTTTTGGCAGCCGTCTTGGGCCTGCCAAACCGTCAGCGCACTTTGCATGTTCTCCACCCAGGCTGCATTGCAGCATTGTGATTGGCTATGGGGACCCTGGGAGCCGTGTGCTTCCTGCCCTGGAGTCCTGGAAGCAGGCGAAGTGGACCGAGAGGAGGAGGCGGAAGCAGCACACAGGTAAGTGTTTCACTTTTTTTGGTCATTTCCTCCCCCTGCGACCCGACCCCTACCACCATTAAATACCAGTCGCCACTATTGATATTACAAATTCATGTTTTTCCACTCCCCAAATAATGTATAGAACTGCATCGTGTAGGAGGCAGACTTATGTGCCAAATTGGAGATTTAATGCCTGGGCTTCAGTAAGAGTAATAAAGTCGTATTTGAAAGGGCATTCACCCCCAAAATGAGGGACATCTTTATTGAAGTAAGATTCAGGTTCCAATGGAGCTTTTTCTGGTCTCTCCCACTAGCTTCAAGCTGCCAAGTATCCGAGAAGATGCTACAAATTCATTGCACACAACAAGACTGAAACATACAGGTGACAGGGTAGTTCCTCTTTCTCTCTCTCTATTACATACCCACACACACACACACACACACACACACACACACACACACACACACACACACACACACACACCCACACACACACACACACACCCTTACTTAATAAAAAAATAAACAAAATTCAAAAAGAGCAGAAGGACACGAAAAATGCCAAAGTCACAGCAGCCAGCCTGGGCATTCCCTTGTGTTCGGGTTCTGTCTTCTGGAAGTCTAAAAGGAATCTTTTCTGTGATAGGCCGAGGGGCCA